>CM059195.1:14605577-15315577 GCA_030323885.1 Branchipolynoe longqiensis
CATATATATATATATATATATATATATATATATATATATATAAACAAGCTACAGTACAAGAAGGAGACAAACAATGATATGGGATGAGATAATATATATTCTCTGGCATAGGGAATATTTGCCCTAGCCTTAAAAGAAAAATTCAGGTCGCAAGTGACAGTGGAGGCGGCGGAAGCGCGGCTCGAAGTGCATTGTGGTAGGAGGTAAATAGATACAGAGAGACGATTGGTCGATAACATAGTGTGTTATAAAGTAGTACAGAGTAATAACATATATATATAATCCCTTACGCAGCTTTATACTCGCATAATGCTCATACATCACATAAACAAGCTACAGTACAAGAAGGAGACAAACAATGATATGGGATGAGATAATATATATTCTCTGGCATAGGGAATATTTGCCAAGATCGACGATACCCAACCCATATCTTAGGTTAGTAGTGAGGCAAGGGGGTGGTGGCAAGCGACGTCGCAACCCGAATATCGTTCATGATCCTGATAGAGAGGGGGGTCTTCAAGTAGGTGAAGACTGTGTCGGTGCACCAATCCCCCCTGGTGCGGAGCTCCTCGATCGTAGCGCCGCACAGAGAGAGGAAGGTACAGCCGCCCCTCCTGAGGGAGTGGGAGGAGACGGAAGCGGGATCAAGCCCCGCCTTCTCAGCGAATATCTTAAGAGTCGCTTGGTAGATCTTATAAGGAAGGGGGATAGAGTACTGACCCAGCCCAGGGATCCGGAAGGCATTGTCCGACATAGTCGCTGGGAGCTGCTCAAAGTGGAGTTCTGTCCAATGAACTGCACAGATCTGCGTATTGGGACAGCGAGCGACTGGGATCTCTAAGACCCTTTCCTTAAATTGTATCGTCTTTGATCGTCTTATGGATATGATCATCCCCCAGGGGAAGAAACGGAAGTCCCCTCTCAGGAGCGAGGAGTCAGATGCCGTTACCTGGCATTTCCTCAGCAGTGCCCGGACTATACTGCCCAACTCCGGCCTTGCCGGAGTTGGGCAGTATAGTCCGCTATAGTGTGTATGCAGGAGCAAGTGCCCTGGGCACAACTATCATAAACGCGAAAGGAAAATTGATCTGATACCTCGCGAACCGTCACTGACAAGGCGTGATTTTCATAGACTACTGACAACCAGCTACCGCCCTCATGTCCCTCGGGCTCAGCCCAACCGGTTATACCGTCACCACTAATCCGGTGCGGGCTTTCACGCCCCTTAGAAGAGGCCTTCGCGTCAATCCCCCTGTGGGTGTTATCGAGATCTGAGGCTGTGGCGGCGCTGGGTGTGTGGGTGTCGCCCTTGTCCCCCCTCCCGCCCTACCTACTGGCACTGTCACTACGCTGGGCGGTCGAGCCATCCCGGCTACTGTGTGCACAGACATTAGCGCAGTCTTTATTGTTTACAGCGAGATGGGGGTCTTCTTTCCCGCCAAATTCGGGGCTGCTACTTCTTAGAGCGTCACCCCCCCCCCTGCTGGGAATCAAAATTGAGGCGGCCCCGACTATTATGGGTACCCTTAACCATTGCGTCCGTCCTGTCGGCGTCCCCCCTCCTTACTTTGGAGTCCCATATGGGGGCGGCCTCTACTAGTACATCAATAAAGCCACCTTTATTTTCAACGGCGTCCCCCCCTACTCCTGGCGGACCAGGTTGGGGGCGATCCTGGCCGGTACCTTTTACTTGGCTGGATGTAATTTGATCGCCTACATTAAAGACCCCACAACTTAGATTTGAAATGGCGTCTGAATCTTCGTTATTCTGGTCCTGGCCAGTACCTGTGGTCAGATCATTGTTAGTATTAGCTTGTATCAGCATAGTATCAAGAACAACAGTGTCAGCTTCAACCTTAGCAACATTCATCGTAATCACGATATCTTCAGTGCCACCGCTCCTGAAACATTTTTTAACAGCGGCGGCGCCTATCTCAACTTTATTAGAACAATGGTTATCAGGTGTAACAAGGGCGTGTGAAACATTTACAGAAGATGTGTCGGCACCGATTTCTGCCTTAATAACGAGATTAGGCCTCTCCAAAGTCTGAAACACAGTCCCCCCGGATAGACGGTGCTCAACGGTTCGTCAATCCCTATTGCATTTGAATTGTTTGTGGGAGCGGCTACCGCACTTCCCACAGCTGTGCGCGAAGTGGCAGCTCTCCTCTGACCGGAGGCACCCGGCTTCCTTGTTCCACTGGTAGCAGGATTTCTTAACACCCCCCGCGCTACTCCGCTTGCTACTGTAAGTGGTCCCACGCTTAGTTTTCATCTGTTGCGCACCATAATGTATCACGCTAGCACCCTGGAATGCCTCGGCAAATGCGGCGAAGCCATGCTCCTCTGCCCTTTTTCTAATCGCCGAGTCATAAGCGACATGTGCTGCATCTTTGAAATCATCAGTCATGGCTCTTACGGACAGAAAATGAATATGCTCGAGGAAGGTACGATAGTCCTTCTTTGAAAGAGAGTCCATGTCAATGTCTAGGCACCATAGTGCCGAGGCAGCAACCAGTTCGTGCGGGTTCAGTTTCTTAACATCCTTGCGCGCAACAGTGAATTTACGAAGGGACCACTTACTTCTCTGCCTCCTCGTGCTGCTGCTGGATCTGCTCCCGGACCTGGAGTCACTGTGGCGTCTGCACCTCCTTCCCCTGGAGCGGTGTCGGGAGGCCCGGGTCCCGTAGCTGGAGTGTTCTGTAGTGGCAGGATTCGCCTCACGCTTCGATCCGTGTTTGGACTGTTCCTGTTCGCTATGACCACGGGCCCTCTCCGGGCCACGTACGTCTGTGTCTCTCGCCACCTGGCGCTCGGCCTTGCGTCTGCGTAGGTTCTCCCTGAGCTCGTTCAGTTTCTCCATCTCCTCCTCCAGCTCCATTTCGCGGATGTCCTCCCTCGCCTCTTTCACCTGGTCCTCCATAGACATGCCTTGCATGGCTGAGGAGACGTCCCCCTCCTGCCTAGATCTCGCCTGTCTTTCAGCAGATGCTCTGCATGATAGACGTGACGGCTGACCGTCCACCTCACTCTCAATCTGGTTGCGGGAGCAGGCATCAAGGTCGCCCTCTCTGTGCGTCGATGCGCAGAGAGCACAGTATACAGCCGACATCGTATGTTGTCGATGCGGAGGTGGGTGGGGGGGGGGGGGGGGGGGGGGGGGGGGGGAGTGGTGGGTGAGGTGCGGGGAGGGGAGGTGTTGACGCTTCAAAATTCAGGTTGCAAGTGACAGTGGAGGCGGCGGAAGCGCGGCTCGAAGTGCATTGTGGTAGGAGGTAAATAGATACAGAGAGACGATTGGTCGATAACATAGTGTGTTATAAAGTAGTACAGAGTAATAACATATATATATAATCCCTTACGCAGCTTTATACTCGCATAATGCTTATACATCACATATATATATATATGCTACGATACAGCTAGCGGCATGGCATATATATGAATACATTCTGTGTATACGGTGTTCCGTCCAATATTAAACATCCGCGTTTCCCTCTCTTCTCAGACTAATGGGACAGTGTTGCACATCACCATCAACTGTAAAACTGACCTCTATCACTACGGGAATGTCCTCGATATTGAGCGACAACGATGTCAAGGTCGATAACACGGGCATTGGTGACATCATCGTCTCAGTGGATGAGCTGAACCGTCTCATTAACCAGAAAGCGTTCAATCTGCGCATCCTGGACGTGACGGTAGGGGGCGCGAAGGCATTCACAAGGTGACGTCGCAAGCTCCTTTTGCATTATTATTTTGGACGTGATCCATTAACCTGTTAACATGGTGGCGGTTTGAATTTTCATATACATTTCACTGCATATCTTTATCAGTGTCTATTTCCGCACAATTACATGGCATGGGTTTGAATTTTCATGTATATTTCACTGTACTCTGCATATGTATATTTCCACACAATTACATGGCCGGGGTTTGAATTTTCATGTATATTTCACTGTCAGTCTGCATACGTATATTTCCGCACAATTACATGGCGGGGGTTTGAATTTTCATATTCATTTCACTGTTAGTCTGCATATGTATATTTCCGCACAATTACATGGCAGGGGTTTCAATTCTCATATATATTTCACTGTCAGTCTGCATACATATATTTCCGCACAATTACTTGACAGGGTTTTGAATGTTCATATACATTTCACTGTCAGTCTGTGTATGTATATTTCCACAGAATTACATGGTGGGGGTTTGAATTTTCATATACATTTCACTGTCAGTTTGCATACATATATTTCCGCGCAATTACCACAGAGTGCAGGTAAAGAAATGTTTATGTTTCATTGTCAGTGTACACATGTATATTTTTGCACAACTACCACACAGCCTAGATCAAAAGTATGTAAATTTATCTGTCGGTCTTGAAGGTCAATTCTCGTAAATACATTTCCGGACAATTACCACAAAGCAGAGGTCAAAAGTATGCACATTTCACTGTCCATAAACAATAATAACTAAAGGCCTAGCTACACTACGGCTTGTGACCAAAGGACCCACAGTCACAGGTCACCTCCTTGCAACCAAAACAATGGTCGCAAGGAGGTTTTTCACGTAGCAACTGCAACCTCCTTGCGACCATTCAGCGACCACTGATGACAACTTTGTGACCTCTTGTAACCATTTGCGACCAATCCTTTTTTGTGGTTGCAAAGTGGTTGCAAGCAGTTGCAAGCGGTCATAAGCAGTAATGTGACTGGGGTATCCGTGATGGAATAACTGCATTGCTCTTCGCCGCCGTGAACAATGGCCTTTGTTGCGGACATGTGTTAAAATATTCAGTACTCACCCATTCCTGCCATTCAACGTCGTTTGTACAGCACAGGTGTAGTCCCCCTGGGACTATTCTCTGTTCTTATCGTCACGTGATCAAAATACAATGCACTGGTTGGCTACGTACATCCAATAGCCGATGATAAAAATCAATGTGCTCTAGAGGCGTCGTTAAAAAAAAAAAGTTTTGATTGGCTATGTTAGTTCTGAAATAAAAGACTTACAAAAATCCAAACAATATGCACATCAATGAACTTTAAATGAATATGTATATATCTACCCTGAAAGCTCAGTGATACACTTTCATCGTGATTATGCTTAGGTCACAAATGCTATGGGTGCCATACGGTGCTGCTGTCTGCGGTGTGTCTTGCGGTTTATGCAAATGTTACGGCATTGCGTCCTGCAGTTTATCTCTTTACAAATTGTATGGTTTGTGTTGAATTTATACACATATTTAATATACAAAAAAGTCACAACTTTATTAATATTGATCACATAAACATAAATTTTGTACCATATTGATATTCATTTTACAACCTTTTTTCATTGATGTCAACAAAGGTGATCGTACAGTGTTGTGGAGTCTGGATTGTGGCCAGCGGCGTTGTGATTTTTCAAAGTTAAGATAACTCCAACTTTAAAAAAACGCAGCACCTTGCGGCTAGCAAAAAACATATGTACTAACCGTACGGTCGCCATACGGTCTGGCCGAATCGGCGACTTACGGCCGCCGCAGGCACGCCTTAACGCATTTGTGACCGAGGCATTCGCTATAGTCAAAGTAGGGGAGTACCATGCCTTTGAAGATTTTTATTGACATATCTTGTGTCATATAGTTTCTTAGTTTTGCAAATAGCCATATTTTCTGATTTACTTTTTGTAATGATTTTTGTTACACACAGATTGTAATTTAGCTGGCTATCCATTTATAGGCCTAGGTATGTGTAGTGATTTACACTTTTCAGTGTTTGGTTTCCTAGAGTGCATTGTAGGTTTCTTCCTGTGATTGTTGTATGTGAGATGAGCACTGTTTTAGATTTATTTGCATTGATCTGTGGTGTTCTGTGTGACGGAGTGGTTAGAGTGTTTGACTTTTTTCTAGGTCAGACTCCTAATCTGAAGGTCAGTGGTCCGATTCCCCGGCCCCCACCTCTGCCAATTTGGATTTCCACCGCTGTGCATAACTTACAGCGTCATCAAAGGCCAGTTGCTCTCATATCATGTCTATGTGGTGTGGGAGGTTCAAAATCCCTTGGGTCGGTAAAACTGTAGGCTTGGGCTTTCTATCGACAATCTGTCTAATGGTGAAAACAAGTCTATTCAGACTTATCCATGATAGGCAGTATAAATCTTCAAGAAAAAAAAAAGGGGTTATTTTATTGGATTCACACCAACTGTCCAGCTTTAGTAGGAGGTTGTTCAGTTTGGTTGCTGCCTCCTCTGCTGTGCTTCCTTCTGCATATACAACAGTGTCATCTGCATATAGCTGGAGACATTCTGTCTCCAGCCATTTTTATAGTAGTGGTCCCAGGACTGATCCTTGGGGTACACCACAGGTGACAGTTTGCTGGCCTGAGAGTGTACCATTTACTTTAGTTTTTTGTTGTCTGTTGCTTAGGTACCATTTTATCCAGTGTATTGATTTGGATTTAATGCCCATGTTGTTTAATTTTCTTATTAATATGCTGTGGTCTACTGAGTCAAAGGCTTTGCTGAAGTCGATGAAGGCTCCAACTAATTTCTTTTGGTTAAATGATGCCAGCACATCACTTGTTAGGTTTGCTATTGTTTTTGATGTGGAGTGTAGTTTTCTAAAACCTCCTTGCCTTTTGTTTAGTATATTGTTTTTTTCCAGATGCTCATGTATGTGTCTGTGGAATATTTTTTCAATTAGCTTGGCTGGTGTTTGTAAAATTGATATTGGTCTGTAGTTCCCCATGTTTTGTTTGTCACCACTTTTGTAGATGGGGGTGATGGTTGCCATCTTCCATACTGTGATGAAGTGCCCCTGCTCAAATGATATGTTGAACAGGTCGACCATGGTATCTGGAATGGCTTGGAGTGCCTCTTTTAGTATTTTGGTGGGGATTCCATCTATTCCACTTGGTTTGTTTTCATCTATGTCATTTATTAGTTGTGTTAGTTCTTTTAGGTCAGTTTTGCAGGTGAGGATTTCATCCTGGATATATTCTGACTTGTTTTCCCAGATTCTTGTGAATTTCTTTGATAACCTTTGTCCTACCGTGGCAAAGTGTGTATTTAGTTTGTTTGCTGCATCACTATTTGTGTGCGTATTTCCTTCATTATCTTGGAAGCTTATGCGCTCTTCTATCTTATTTTGGGGGAATAGTAAGCTTACATTTTTCCAGAACTTATTTGCGTTGCTTCCCCAGTCCTTGTCTTGTTTTATTATATAATTCTTTTTTGCTGCCCTTACTGCTTTGAGAGAGTTGTTTCTTGCAGTATTATAGGCCCTTTTATCAACTTTGCGATCTCCAGTTGGGGGTTTGTTATTTCCTGCTACACCTATATGTTGAGACAGGAACTGTACTCTGACAAATATTCTCCAAGCACCGTTGCCTAGTTTTTCAGTTTATGCAACTGCATATGTTGGAGGGGGGTGGGGGGGGGGGGAGAGTGGTGAGGTCAGTTGCTCCTGCTATGTCATAAAAAAAACTAAAAGTTAGGCCTACTAACTTTTGAAAATGCAAATATTAAGAACTGAAAAGTCCTACAATTATGCAAAAAGTATTATGAGGCATTAAATATTACACAAAAACAGGACAAATTTGATTCATAAGTAGCACCGATTGTGCTGATGTCAAGAATCTAACTTTGTTTAGCCTGCCTTTTTCACCATGTAACTTGCACTTTAACTTAAGGTATTTTTTGTTGTTAGGCCAAGTTAATTGTACGCCTTAACTCTAGTGGGCTTATGAATTTTTGTTTTGCAACCTGACATCAAGGTTGAACATTTGTTCTTTGAAAGGTGACATTTGGTGTCATTTCGAAATAATTTCTCAAGGTTACTTCAGACAAAAAATAATTTTGGGCCAACCTTGGCTGTCATCCAAAGATTACATTGGAATTTCCCCCCACCTGATTGGAAATAGGACTCATGGAGCATACTCGGAACTTGGAGTTATCGCATACTGAAAAAGCTGGGGAATTTCTTCATTTTGGTCTTTAGAAAACAGGTTTAATGGTCCTAAAATGTACTTAAAAAATCATTAATAAAGAAGCCTGAAAAAGAGTAGGAACTCTGTATGTGGTAGTTAGTCCAGCACCACCGCTGGAGAACCATATAGAGAAAAATGTCAGAATTTGCAATCTAAAATGCTAAATGTATAGTTCAAATGCTTATTTATCATAACCAGTTAGTTTTGGTGTGGCTAATTGATTAAATCCTGTAGATTAATAGACTTTAAGAGTTGAATTGAGACTTTCTGTGGCTGCCTTCTTGGTTTCCCTGGATTCCCTTGTGAGTGGGGAACCCCTCTAGGTCATGTGATAAAGGAATCCCCCCACCCCACCTCAGCTGAGCTCGCTTTGTACAACACAGTTGTGCATGAGGGTGCATGTGTGGAGCCTGCTTCGTACAACACAGGATTAGTTTGGGAAACAGTGTGGGTGGACCAGTGTGGGTAAGCCATAGAATAGGGTCAGCTACCTAGCAACACATGCGATACTGCTTACAAAATATTTAATATGATTTATTGATTGGAATATATTGTTGGCATCTGCATTAAGATGCCAAACAAGCATAGTTATTTATACAGGCCTATGAAAATAGGTGACAAGAGAAACGTAGTATGACGAAAGAAACACACAAAAAACGAACAAAAGGCTAAATGTCAAATACTGTCTTCTATCTGGAAGTGTTGGTCAGTGTGTCGACGTGAGCAGTCATTCAGTAGGGGTGAGTCAAACTGCACCTGTTCTGACAAAGTCCTGTGTGTCAATACAGTCATCCAGATGTGTTGGACAGCATCGCACAGTGAAGTCTATATATAGACAGAGAGCGTGTATATAAACAGATGAGAGGGACAACTCCCGCGAAAAACGGTAACACAGGCTACAGTGGCGTTCCTGGCGGTTAGTGTTGAACAAGCCATGAGTTTGCCGGTACGCTCAATGCAAAACATTTGTTTTTATTCAAAATTAATAGAAATCCAGAAGCCTAACTTTATCAATTTAATATAATCCTTTTGGCAAACATGTTTTCTATATGTCTTCCAAGCGGTTTGTTTCTATGTGGTGTAGTTTTAGAGATATTTAACGTTTTCTGTATGAAGATTGCTCACCGCCATTGACAATGCCTTGAGTTTGCCGTACGTGTAGTGCAAAACGTGTATTTTATTCAAAATTAATAGAAATTCAGAACCCTAGCCATGTAAATTTAATATAGTCTCATTGTTAAATATGTTTTCTATATGTGTTCCAAACAGTTTGTTTCTATGTAGTGTAGTTTTAGAGATATTTCACTTTTTCTGTACGAAGACTGCTCAAGGCCATTGACAATGCCTTGAGTTTGCCGTACGCGTAGTGAAAAACGTCAGTTTTATTCAAAATTAATAGAAATCCAGAAGCGTAACCATATCAATTTAATATAATCTCGTTGGTAAACATGTTTTCTATGTGTATTCCAATCAGTTTGTTTCTAGGTGTTGTAGTTTTAGAGATATTTAATGTTTTCTGTATGAAGATTGCTCACTGCCATTGAAAATGCCTTGAGGTTTGCCCATATGCTTAAGCTGTTCAACAACCACCACTTGGAGCGCCACAGTCGGCAGCTGTTACATGCTCTAGTATGGGAGTTGTCCCTCTCATCTGTTTATATACACGCTCTCTGATATAGAGCAACTGGATACTGCACCTCTCGTCAGTATGACAGTAATCAGGGCGTACATTACCCATCTCACACCTGGCATATCACCATGGCAACCGTTATTTATCCTATACTGTCACTAACCAACATCTACCAGAACTGAATCAGATGGGGTAACAGTCCATTATCTGCTTCACCTGCAGCAGAGAGGGAGTTCGATCCTCAGCTCAATCAAAGGAAATAGGTACAATATTAATATGTGTACAGGGTATGGAAAGCCTTGAAAAGTCTTGAACTCCATTTGCCGCATTTCAAGGCCTTGAATAGCCTTGAGTTTAACCTAATTTAGTCTTGAAAAACCTTGAATTCCATTAAACTGTCCCCACTGATCTAAATCAGTCTGGAAACGCCATTCGCCATTGTTGTTTTTTTCCGGAAATCCAGATGAAAATAGTCTTGAATTCTTATCAAAAACAGCCTTTAAAAGCCTTGAAATAGTCTCGAATTCCATATATTCACATGTCTGGGACCCTGTCAGGGAACATTTTGTTCGGTATCATGTGGTGATTCGCGTTACAAGTTATGTAGATCGCTAATCAATATTTTCAAAACAAAATGCTCCCTTTGTGTATGCGTTACACAGGAAACATTTTGTTTGGTATTGTGTCACAAATCGTGATACAAGTTATATAGATCGCTAATCAATTTCCAAATTGCATGCGAAGTGCATGCACTTAACAGTTATGAGCAGAATAAACAAACAATCAACAACAACAACAAAAATTGATTAACAATTATTGTTAATCAAAATTTTCAAGTCAAAATGCTCCCTGCCTGTGTACGCTACCTCAATGAGAGCTGTCACTTCTCCCATTACCAGGGCACACATCGACAAGGCTGTATACTTCGATATCTTCCACAAAGTAGAAAACACGAAGCTGCTTGTCAGAAACGTTCCCACACCTGAGGTATTTCAGAACTATGTGCACCATTTGGGCATCAGTAATGACAGCGACATCATCATCTATGACCAGGCGGAGACGGGTGCTGGCTACATTTCAAGCGGCAGGGCTTGGTTCCTCTTCAAGGTAAGGCCAGATTTTTTTTGTAATTGGTGATCGTCCTTTTGATCACACAAATCAGGGTCGGGTGGGCGGGTTTTATTTATTTTTAATTTTTTAATGTTCAGTATTTTTTACATTGATTTCAATGGAATTACATTAACATCAATTTCAGTGCATGCACATTGTGTTACGGTGTTTACCGCTGTCCATATGTGATGAATAAGCAATTATGCCAGTATAAAGGCACGGACGGGAATTCCTGTTATTATCCCTTATTACTTGCTATCCGATATCCCTATTACCTGCTATGTGATATCATAACTAGCAAGAACATGTCAAGATAGGCGCAAAACTATTTGTCCCTGCATTGGCCGGTCAGGAAATGTTGGGAGTTCCATACATCAACCGCCCTTAATGCTGCCACAGTGACATGGTTTTCTGTTTAGGGTTTGCTCCCTTAGCCTTCGGTTCTGTCAAGAACCTGTACCACAAGGCAGTGGTTTACAACTCTGCAAGGCAGGGGCATCAAACTCCCTGAGGTATTGCTATACCTGCGATACCTGCAATACCTGCATACCATGCATGTATATATGCATGTATCTATCTATGTATGTATGCATGGTGATATTCAATGCACGTGTGAATCTGTCGCCTCGGCCATGTTAGGTGTCCTTTAACTGTGGCTGGTTCTGACTTCAGTACTTTGGCCACGACGCGGTACGGATCCTGGACGGAGGGCTAGCCAAGTGGCAGGAGGCTCACATGGAGACGAGCACGACGACAGTCAAGCCGTCCCAGGTGCGTACGTACACGTACGTGCACAGTGTGGCCAAGTTGTATGCACTCATCGTTTGCAGTTTTTGCCATATTTTTTCAAGATAAATATCATCGGTTGAAAAATATCTTTATGTGTTCGCAGGCAGAGGGTGACACAATCGGCCCGGTTGTATAGTCGATGAACAATGTATAACAGATCAGTCCAGTAGATGAGTTAGAATATAATTAGGAGTGAAAGCTTCTGATTTATTATACTTGTATAATGTAATCTTGAAAATGTAATGCTTTCATCGGATTCTGCAGCTATAACTTTCCCGGGTATTAGCGCATGTGCAACCAGCATGTTAGTGATTGCGCACTCAGTGATTGATTGACGCAATTTGTGTCTATCAGCACCACCTATCAACTAATAATAATATGTAATTGTGGAAACCCATTAACAGGGGTCGGACTGTTCATATAAGAAACTAAAAAGTACTATCTTTGAATGTATGTATGCAGGTATGTATGCATATATGTATGTATGTATGTATCGATTTTTTTTTTTTTATTAAAGTGGGTATCAACATTTCATATATGTTCTTTGAAAGGTGACATTTAGTGTCATTTTGAAATAATTTCTCAGATTACTGCAGACAGACAATAATTTTGGGTCAACCTTGGCTATCCTTCAAAGATTACATTGGAATTTCCGCCTACCTGATGGGCAATATGACTAGTCGAGCATACTCGGAAGCTGGAGTTATTGCATGCTGAAAAAGATGGGGAATTCCTTCATTTTGGTCTTTAGAAAACATGTTTAATGGTCCTAAAATGTACTTAAAAAGTCATTAAAAAATAAGCCTGAAAAAGAATGGGAACCCTGATTAATTGGGATTCACAATTAATGCCACATCTATTTCATGTTGTCGCTTCAGGGAAGCGAGTTCACAGTCAATGTCAAGAGCGAACTTCTGTGGTCATTTGGAGACATGATGGAAAACATGGAGACTAATGCCTACCAGGTAATCAAATCCATTGGTTAAAAATACTTTAATTGTTATTATTGTCGTTGATTAAGCAATAGAAATTTCAATCGTAGACAATTGGTCTTCCTCATTTCCACTGCCCCATTGTGCTATCCTAGCAATGCCAAATGCCAGACTGGGTAGCGATAAGTATGAATTGTTAAGTCAAGCGGGCACTTAACTCACCCAGCAAACCGTTCTGATTGATGCATATATTCACCACTGAAAACAATAATATAATAACGTTTTTCTTCCTTTTCGCTATGTCTAAAATATTTGCCCGTTTATTTAGTTAAATAATGTATGCCAAAAATCAGATGTATATCAGATATTTTATTGTGGTAATTAATTAATTAATTAATATCTGGAAACAAATGTCTATCAAGTATTGCTTTATGTACATATATATTTATTAAACAACTATATGTAGTTAGTCCTGCTATGACCATAGATGTTGCCAGGACGTAGAACTCCAATAACCAACTAACTATATATATATATATGTAAATATATATTAGGAAAAATTCTCGGGCGCGAATGACAATGGGCGCTCCCGCAGTTAGAACTTAGAGTTGGGGCCGATGGTGGCGCCACCAGTACCAGGATGTAGGAGGAGTGAATATATCAAGAATAGTGGTTGGTAGATACTGAATACAACAAATACTAATTCCATTCCACATCTTTATAATATATCCAGACATATATGTGATGTATAAGAATTATACGAGGATTAAAACCAGATATTCTGTATCTCTCCACCTCAGTTCTGTATTGCCTCGTTCAACATCTCTTCCTAACTTGACTGGTGACAACGCCAACATCTGACCACCTCATTAACTGTACCGGTCGCGGTGGCTGACTCGGTAGAGCACAGGACTGTTCAATTCCCGGTCGAGTGAAACCAATGACTTATGAAATTGATACCTGTCACTTCCTGGCCAGGTGCTCGGCATTTTTAGGAGAGACTGGTTGGCTTGGTATTAGGATAATGTGACTGAGTGGGATACCAGTTCATGGTACTAGCAGCCTGGTATCCCAGTGGGGCAGCACTATAAAGTTGCCATGAGTGTGCACTGTTACAAGTCGGTCATCATCATCATCATGCTGTCGGTCACGATGCGACAAAGACTGCTTTCATTACTTGACTGCCGCTCTCCATTTATCTCTCTGCTGTGAGAGTGATGTCCATGAGTCAGTCTTAATGTCTCTCAGCTTCAGGTTTCTCTTGATGGTATCCTTGAACCGGAGATGTGGGCGCCCTCTCTTTCTGTAACCAGAAGACAGTTGAGAATAGAGGATCTGCTTTGGTAGCCTGTTTGATGACATCCTCATGAGGTGTCCAGTCCACCAGAGATTCTTTTTGATCAGAAGATCTTCCATAGAGGGCAGCCCCGTCCATTCAAGTATTTCCTTATTTGTCACTTTGTCCTTCCAGGTTAGCCTCATGATTGAATGCAGATGTCGCATCATGAAGGCATGCAGCTTTTTCACCTGTCGTCTGTACACTGTCCAGGCCTCGGCTCTGTATAGTAGGGTGGATAGCACGATTGTGCAATAGATCTTGCCTTTGACCCGCATGGACACATGGTGGTTGTTCCAGAGTCTCTGGCGTAGTCGGCCAAAAGATGCGCTAGCCTTGGCCATCCTCCTATATATTTCAGCATCAATGCGTCCATCACTTGATATAGTGCTTCCGAGGTAGGTGAATTCCGGAACAGAGTTCAGCATGTTTCCGTCAACCATGATATCCTCCTCTCGGGTTCTTGTAGAGTTGGGTTGGTACAGCACCTCTGTCTTCTTGATGTTAATCTTCAGGCCAAACTTCTTTGATGCATCGGAGAAAGCGTCCAATATTTTCTGGATCTCTTCAGCAGAGTGGGCAACCAGTGCACTGTCATCTGCGAATAGCAGCTCTCTCACCAGTATCCGAGTAGTCTTGGTCTTCCCTCTGATGTGTGCAACATTGAATAGGTCAGCGCTCTGTCTGGACTGTATGTAGATGCCATCCCCCATGTCTCGGAAAGCCTCATCGAGCATTGCTGATAGGAAGATGGAGAAGAGCATGGGGGCCAGTACACAACCTTGATTGACCCCATTTGTAACCCCTAACGATTCCGAGACTTCCCCTCCAACACTAACGTTCGCCATCATTCCTGTATGTAGAGCCTCGATCATAGATGTGAACTTCTGGGCAAGTCGGTACCCATCATGATATGACCTAAGATGTTGCCAGAACGTAAACCTCCAACAACAAACCAACCTCAATAACTGCTCCTAACTGCCTGTGTTAGTCTCAGTAAAAGATGTTGTTACATTATACATTAAAACATGTATCAATCAAGTATTTTCCTGCATTAATTTATACATATCTGGGAACAAAGGACTATAAACTTTTGTTATGTCAATTATTTATTAATTCACGAATAGAGACAAATGCCTATCAACTATATTATGTTATATACCTGTTTATTTAAAGAAAACATGTAAAGCCCCAGTCACACCATGGCTTGCGACAAATTTGCGACCACTTTGGACCAAAGAACACACAGTCACCGACGACCTCCTTGCGACCAAAGCAATGGTCGTCGACCTCCTTCCGGACAAAATGGTCACAAGGTTTTTAGTGCAGTAGCTGCAACCTCCTTACTTGTTTCCTCTTTGCGACCATCATGTTTTATGGTCGCAAAGTGGTCGCAAGCAGTAGTGTAACTGGGGTATAAGCTTACCTAATATTCGACCTATCACAGTGAATATCGACTGCATATCTCATTGCCTTGTTCTGTTTGTTCTAGATATTTGACACACGGCCTCTGATCAGCTTCTCAGAGGGTCACATCAAGGGAGCCAAGAACGTGCCATACGTCGGGAAGCTTATCAACATGAACACCAAGTGCCTGCACGCAATCCCTGAACTGACAGCTGGTCAGTCAGTTTTTTATTAACAACTAGAGTCCCCCCCCCTCACATGCGACCCCTGCTGGACACAGACAGCAGCAGTGTGGTTTCATGCTCTGTGTGTGGCTGCTTCTGACCTCAATTGGGATGATTCTTAGGGATTTTAATTGAATTGAAATAAATTGCTGAAATTACTCCATTGTCCCTTCCTCGCCCTCTCCCTCCTTGCCCTCTCAGCTACGCTGAGTGTTTCTGCTTCCACAAAATCTATGGCATTAGAATTTGTATGTGCGCGCCAAAATTAATTGTTTTCCCTTCAAATATCTCAAAGGTTAGCCATTTAAAAATCAAAGTTACCTCAAGCTAAAGTAAAGTACAGTATAATGATTAGACTGATTCAAGTAAGAGAAGCCGGACACCGAGTGGGAGAAAAAGTTAAATTTATTGCATCTTATGACTGTACAACGGAGGAAGTCAGTCGATGGGGGCCTCCCCGATCGCCGGGTGCCTTGAGGCCACCGGAGCCGACCCCTACGAAGCAGTCCTTAAAATAGAGTGTGGGTGGGTGTGGTAAGTTGTGAGTTCAACAGCCAAGCGAAACCGAATGGCTAGATGCAGGGGGTTTCGGTTACCTGATGTTCGTCCTGCCCGCTTGAGGCGTGGCGGGTATCCAGCTCCCGTCACCGAATCAACCACAATTAGGAAATTATGCGCCAATATATTTATTTTCAGAAAGTTACAGAGGTTCAAAATCATCGGGCAACTGTAAGCTTTGTTCTGTAGTGGCCACTCTAATGGATTCTACTTGGGTGGTTTAATCCAATTGCCATTTACTTCTTTGAGTGATATAGTCGAAATTTAAATAAATAAATAAAATTAAATATGAAAATTAAAACATCTCTCCATGAATATGGCCATACCTGCCGACATGTCGTAAAACCTCCAAGTCACTCACTCACGCATCCTCTCCCACCCCCACACTCAACACACAAACCTGGAACTACTCAAATCTGATTTTGTTTTAACCCCGCCCCTTTTTTTCTAAGCATTTGAAGAGACGGGGATTGATCTGTCAAATCCAATGGTGGCGACGTGCACAGGCGGGATGACCTCAACCACGGCCCTCGTGGCCCTGTCAGTGATGGGCATAAAGGACGTCCCCTTGTACCTGGTGAGTAGTGATTCTGAATGTCATTCTGAAAGATATCAACATACTTTTCATAAAGCAATGTACAGCTTGGTAATGTACAGTTTGGTAATCGAGTAAATAAAGGCTAGAAACAAGTTATTACAATATTGAATGCGACAGATTTTGACTGGGTTTATATGGACCTGCCATACATTGACATACACCGAATATATTTACTTAAAACTATTCAGAATATTCCACGAGGTTTATAGTTACTATTCAGAATATTCAGTTTTTGATTATGATTGGTGATACATTTGGGAGATGTTATATGTCAAGGTGTTATTTATGCTACTAGAGAATATACAAGTATGCAAATATGAAAGCTTCAAAGATATCAATTAATATCAAATGCTAATTAATGTTTGGTGTAATGACATACCTGCCACAGAAGGCCAATGTGAAGGGGAGCAACATTCAAGTGTTTCTTAAAACACCCTTCGCAGTAGTAGCCAGTTGGCCCACAGTCACGGCATAAGACGACACCTTTCATTTGATTAGCAGTTTATAGGGCTCCTCTCCACCCACCCACCCACCATAACCGGCCCGCCCAGGCAGGATCCGCTCTGCCCACCCCCACCCCACCACCCACCACCGATCCTCACCCCCGCACTTCCCCCTAATAACCTTTTATTTGATTAGCAGTGTATAGGGCTCCTCTCCTCCCACTACGAGCCATAGGTTGTTGAATTTAAATGTAGAGCTGTTATATAATCGACAGGACTTAAATTTAAAATAAATTAACAGGAATTTCTTAGACAATAATCATATTATTCCATATTAAGCAACATTCAGATGTACTCATCATCTCATTTATGATGTAGTCGATTGACTCGTTGACTTGGCCAGTGATATAAACCACAAACACAGCCACAGTGTACACTCAGTGACAGTGCTGTGTTCAACTATCACGATCATCTGCCATTGACATTCGGGGGGAAAAGTATAATACTTTCGGGGGAAATAGTATAATGCTTTTGAAAAGAAAGTAAAATGCTTTTGAAAATGTGACCGATAGTTGACGTGTCTGCTAGTTTCCCTGTATTCGAATATATACCCGGAAGTGAATCACACCCACCCACCCACCCACAACCCCACAAAACATTACAGATATATATTTTGGATGTCTCTATTATCACGGTAGTGTGATAATAGTAGCCGCAGCCTAGCAACACCGTACCATGCATAAGATAAATATATTTTGGTTTGCTGCGCTAAAATTGGCTTAAAAAAGGAGATAGAAAGGTTGATGAAAGCTTCCGATGGGTTCTTTTTCCAAATATGAAGGTAATTGAATCGTATGTCTAGTTCAATAACTCAATAGATAAAGGCCCATTCAAGAGTTAATCTTAGTGTTGTTGTTGTGAAGAGCTTTGGGGGTCTTGGTGGCCTGATGTTGGACAGGAAAATGGTCACCGGATGACCGGGTGATGTAGCGATAGTAGGTAGTAGCCGCGAGTCAGTCACACAATGATGCATTAGTTCTAGTATGACTGAGTCTATTCTACAAGTATATGTCCTTGGTCAACTAAAACATAGCAGGAGCAACTGACCTCAGCACTCCCCCCCCCCCGACATATTCTGTTGCATGAACTGAAAAACTATGCAAAGGTGTGCTTGAAGAACATTTGTTGGAGTACAGCGCCTGTCTTTGTGAGCTATATCGGTTCCCTTACAAAACAAAGTTACTTTAAGCTAAAGCAGATTACAACAATCAAGCTAACATATGTATCTAAATAAAAAAATTAAATGGCAGACCATGTACACTATCGGACTCGTCTGATCAGTTAGATGAGTGCTGGTGGCTGGTGGCTGGAATTTGATGATATCTATGACTGCTGTGTTTTCAGGGCAGCTGGATCGAGTGGGTGCAAAGAGCTCCAGAGGAGGAGATAGATGTCTGGACGGAGGAATCGACATAATGTCCACATCACGTAACACTGTGGGGAAAAATGGACCTCAGCCTGTTTCACCAACGACAGCTGCGCACTGTCGACATAGTGCCTGTGTGTTTGTGTGTTTGTGCGTAGACAGTGCTTTCAGTATTTTGTTCACGTCACTTGCAGCATCAATAAATGTTATTTGCTTCCTCCTCAGGCGACAGATAAGTCAGTCCTCACAAAATGTCTGTTCCACTGGCGGAGCAATTAGAATCTTCGTACTAAATGCAAGCCGAAACCTTTTCATGGGTAAAATGCTGACACCCACTTGCTAAAGCCCCAGTCACACTACGGCTTGCGACCACTTTGGACCAAAGAACCCATGGTCACCGGCGACCATTGCATGGAGGTCGCCGGTGACTGTGGGTTCTTTGTAATGGTCGCCGACCTCCGAGTGGAGCTGTACTCTGACACATGCCCTCCAAGCACCCCCAGGGTCCGTATGGCGCCTGGAAAGTCTTGAAAAATCGTTAACTTCATTTGCCCCATTTCAAGGCCTGAATTGAACCTATTTTGGGTAATTACTCTTCAAAGGCCCTGAATTCCCCCCTACTGATCTAAATTAGTCCAAAATCGCCATTTGGAATGGCGATTATCCAATGAAAATAGTCTTGAATTCTGATCAAAAACATGTTGAAAAGCCTTGAAATAGCCTTGAATTCCATATCTTCACAGGTATACAGACCCTGTACCCCCTTGCTTATGTTTTCAATGTATACAACTGAATATGTGGGAGGAGAGTGCTGTGGTTCTAAGTATGAGTGACATCACGGATGGATTTCCCACGTCACATGGCCTAGCGAGGTTCTCTGCAGAGCGGGAAATCCCTCTAGGTTATACTAGCACACTAGCCATCATGGACACTGAATTCAGCGCCCTCCTTCCATATATTCAGTTACATAAACTGAAAAGTGTGCTTGACCCAAATATGTTCGGGGAGACGTGATGAATAATCGCATGGGTGGGGTTCCCTAATCACCATCACCTAGAGGGGTTCCCAAGATGGCAGCCACAGAAAGCTTTATTAAATTTTCAAAGTTTATTAATCTACAGGACTTTTATCAATTAATCACCCCCAAAAGTAGCTGGCTATGATAAATAAGCATTTGACCTATATATTTAGCATTCTGGCAGCACGGTACCATGCATAAGATAAATATATTTTGGTTTGCTGCACTAAAATTGGCTTGAAAAAGGGGGTAGAAAGGTAGATGAAAGCTTCCAATATTGGGGTTCTTTTTCCTAATATGAAGGTAATTGAATCGTATGTCTAGTTCAATAACTCAATAGATAAAGGCCCATTCAAGGGTTAATCTTAGTGTTGTTGTTGTGAAGAGCTTTGGGGGTCGTGGTGGCCTGATGTTGGACCGGAAAATGGTCACCCGATGACCAGGTGATGTGGCGATAGTAGGTAGTAGCCGCGAGTCAGTCACACAATGACGCATTAGTTCTAGTATGACTGAATACCTGCTGAATAATCGCATGGGTGGGGTTCCCTAATCACCATCACCTAGAGGGGTTCCCAAGATGGCAGCCACAGAAAGCTTTATTAAATTTTGAAAGTTTATTAATCTACAGGATTTTTTTTATCAATTAATCACCCCCAAAAGTAGCTGGCTATGATAAATAAGCATTTGACCTATATATTTAGCATTCTGTCACTTTTCTATCGGGCTATCTAGCAGCCAGGTCTGTGCCGGGTGACTAACAGCAAAAGCAACTAACCTCACGACTCTCCTCCCACACATTTGGCTGCATAAACTGAAAAAGAAGGCTTGTAAAGCATTTGTTGGAGTAGGACCTACACATACAGTATCAGTGGCTTATAATGGATTTCATTAAGGCTTGTTCTCTCTAGCCCTTTCCTGTGTCACATCTGCATGAAAAATATCAACATTTAGAAGGCGACGGTCTTTTTAATTTCTTTTCTTATCATGTAGCAAATCTACAGATTGTGAAAGGACATACTTTAGGACAGGCCAGCCACGCTGGTTACGTGTGTTTTATAAGCCTTGAATAATGACTCAATTTGACATGTTTCTTGCTATATCGATGACCATTAAGTCTAATGTGATGTCAGGTCACCAGAGTGCCAGCTAATATGACAGCAGCCCAAATGCTTACAGCTCAGACTAATGTGCTCCTTTTTGCATAAATTAAAGCATATTAGCCATTAGTAGTAATGCCATGGTCTGTAGGGGGCCTGGAAAGTCTTTAAAAGTCTTGAATTTCATTTCCCCCATTTCAAGACCTTGAAAAGACTTGAATTTATTCTATTTTGGGTGATTTGTCTTGAAAAGCCTTGAATTTATTCTACTTTGGATAATTAGTCTTGAGAAGCCTTGAATTCCATTAAACTGTCCCCACTGATTGATCTAAATTAGTCTGAAATCGCCATTCGGCATAAGATAATCCGACAAACCTACACACAATAAAACACCAATACTCGCCTGAATTACGAATCAAAAACAGCCTTGAAAAGCCTTTAAATAGCCTTGAATTCTATATATTCACATGTGTACGGACCCTTTAATGCATAGCAGCAGGCTCATTCATCGATTTTGTGTCGTTGATCTATTTAAATCTGTTGTGTATATGGGTCGTTCTCAGAAACTGTGTACCACTTGAGGTAGTTTACTTGAAATGTATATTTCAAAGGAACCCATTATTGGAGTGTCAATATTTAGATTTCATCATTTAGCCCAATAATGTGGGAGATATTTTAGATCAACAGTAAATGTTAATATTCTGTATTATGTATCTTATTGGGATGGATGTAGCTAAATGAATAGAAAATTACATCACTAATTTGTGACATTGTCAACAGCATTGAAAAAAAAGTGTCACAAACTTCATCAAAACCTCTGAACAACAACCCATTTCACTTCAAATGGTCATATACAATGTCTTCATTAAGTTGAAAACATTTATTTCTTTAAAAAAAAAAAAAATTAAATAGTTGACCTTTTCTGGAGTCATTAACATCGTAACATTCGTTTCCACTTGCAAGTACTATCAAACTCTGCATCAAACACTGAGTACAGATACAGTACAGGAACTATTTTCACCATTTGACAATCTATGCATGGACCCAGTTATGGTATAGTAAAAGATCAATCCTGAAATTGCCCCTAACATTGAAATTTGAGCCAAACATTTGTGTAAAATTGTTGATTCCACTTGGACTGTTACCTTGCTAATATTTTTCTGCTTTTCTCTGTAATCATCACAAATAAGACAAAAACCATAGCAATGAGGTTTTAAATTATTATTACTACTGTTTATAAAGCAAGTGGCATGTGAAATGTCCTAAAAATGTCAAGCCTTGTATGCAAAATATTTGATTTTGGAGTCAGATTGGTTTCCATGCTATAGTGTTATTTATTGGGTGTGAGCATCATTTGACCTACTTAAAAATGTCAGAATATGTTTATTTTCAATTATTCAGATGCAAAAGGACATACAATTTCAGGTAGCTTGTATATATAGATTTTGTGGTACTGATGTCACAGTATTGGTACACAACTTCTGAGAACGACCGATATATCTTTTGGCAAAAATGTCAGTTTTACATATGAAGCGTTCAGGTCCAAAAGGAGGTCAGGAGGATGCATACAGTGTCATTGTATTTGGAATAGTATTGTAGTTCAGGCTTGCTGGGAAGTTTTTTATTGTTCACCTAAAACGACAATGGAAATATTGTTCTAGTAGACATCCCTAAATAGAGCGGTGAATGAATTCTCAATGTATGTACATCACTGGACACAAGCCTTATGCCATATATCGCACATACACTAAACATAGACAGAAAGGTGTGCCTTTTAGCATCCAGTAATAACATGCATGTGTTTTGTATACATTAATCAATTTTTCTCTATGACTGATACGGGGCGCAGGGAGGTTGTAGTGAGACTATAGGGGGTGCCACCTTCGGCGTCAAGCAGTGAGAATATATGTATGATTGGAACTTACGTCAATTTATATTCGCTTAAGTTCTTATACTATATATGGGCCAGCCTCACGAAAACGGGCCAATCGGTGGTCAAGTGAAGATGTCGGCATCGCAATTCTTAAAAGTGTAGTGCATTTCTTTGTTTCATATTTAATTATCCTAGAAACAAATAAGTTTGTTGTATTTTCTTGACCTATACATTCAGTATAAATTTAAGGGCTTCCCAACATCTCTGTCAATGCTAAACTATAATTATACCGTTCGACGCTGACATCCAATGATCGACGCTGACAACTTTAATAGATGTCGGCATCGCAATTCTTAAAGTCTCATTCATTTCTTTGTTTTATATTAAATTATCCTAGAAACAAATAAGGTTGTATTTTCTCGACCTATACATTCAGTATAAATTTAAGGACTTTCCAACATCTCTGTCAATGCTAAACTATAATTATACCGATCGACGCCGACATCCATGCTCGATGCCGACAACTTCCACCAATTGACCCGTTTTCGTGAGGCTGACCCATATATAAATATATATAACAAACCCGCATAAAACTAAGCCCAATGGTTAATAAATGTGTCAGTTTAAAAAATAAGTTCTCAGTCATCAAAGCTGCATAATCTGAATAAAGCATGAACTTGTTTAAACCAAAACACTTATTTAGAAATATATAGACTCACGAAAATAGGCCAATTGGGGAAAGGTGTCGGCGTCGAGCATTGGATGTCGGCGTCGATCGGTATAATTATAGTTTAGCATTGACATAGGTGTTGGAAAGTCATTAAATTTATCCTGAATGTAAAGATAGAGAAAATACAACAACCTTATTTGTTTCTAGAATAATTTAATATGAAACAAAGAAATGCACTACACTTTAAGAATTGTGATGCCGACATCTTAAATTGACCACCAATTGGCCCATTTTTGTGAGGCTGACTCATATATATGTATATGTATATATATATATATATATATATATATATGTATATATATATATATACATAGTAATGTGTCAGTTTCAAAAATATGTTATCAGTCATTGTTTAAGCCAAGACACTATTTAGAATGTATCCTCCATAACGAACAGATAGTGATACACCTATTAAGCAGTTTTTGTAGCATAGAAAGCATTCTAAGTCCATGTAATAGAACCACTGCTGAAGCTTATGAGATCCAGCATTTGTGTATGCGCACCAGAATTAATTGGGCATGTTGTCACTTCAAATTTCTAAAGTTATCCCTTTGAAATAAGTTAATCTAAAGTAATGTTTGAGTATAATGACCAACCTAATATATTTACCTAACGAATATGTCAGAAACTCAAAATGATCGGACCATGCAAATTTAAACCCAATTTAAGGTGGAAAATAAATGCATTTAATTTTGAATAGTTGGAGAATGTGCCTATGGCTTTGAAAATGTACGTTTCCATTGTTTACACTATGTGTCAGGCAGATATTACTTACGCTAGACTTACGCATATACAATTATGGCAGCAACACATAGGACAATAAGGCAAAAGCTATAGATCTACAAATACGTGTGGCATCGCGTAGAGGCTATCTATGTGTAACCATTGTGTGATAACTTATTAAATTCCTGGACATGCAGTGTGAATAACATATTCTCCAAACATGAATTCATTGACATGTGGCCTTTTTAGCGTTTGTTTTGTAAGTGTACAGCAAAGAAAACCCACTAACGAATGACTTAAACTGTATAATTACTAGTTACAACAATCTATATTATGTTAATTACTAGATTAGCAGATAATATTGTAGGCCTATACTTATATATTACTATACGTCATTTAATTCTTATGTTTACTTGTTTAATGACGACATAGATATTTAATTAGGTTAATTTTGGTCATGTAGCACCACCCTGATCAGGGATATGCCCAATGCCACAAACCAGTTCATGCGAAAACGGTACGTTCAAAGGGTGTTCATTTAATAGCTTTACATGTTAAATGCAAAGCAACGGTGAACCAAACAAAGCTATATTTTTGTTAAGGAATTAAACAAATGCTTAAATAGACATTGATGTTGCAATTCTCAAGCATGAGATAGTTAATATGGCATTGATGTTGTAGAGTGCAGTATAAATGAATTCTTATTGATAATATATCACCCCTGTTTGGCCAGTCACAAGTAATCAAGTTGATGGGGAGCTGGCACGCCCAGATATCTCGTTGTAACGGGTAAATACGCTCACCAAGACACTATGCTACACTGGTCTGCAACTATACACACTTTACAATGAGCCTTTTAGCACAGAGATGGTGGATCACCTGTTAAAGTCACGATTGTTGAGCAACCAATCCCAGGAGAGGTGAGGTTAAATACAATATTTGCAAATAAATATTTGATATTGTAACAGTATATTGTGTTTACAGAACTTTGCTAATGTTATTGATAATCAATTTGGCAAATGGTAGGCCTACAGGGTCCGTGTCCCCAATGACGGGTCGTGGGTTCAATATCTGACCGACTCAATCGATTCTCCGTCAATCAGTGGCCGTATTCGATCATGACGGTCCGGTGTTGCAGTTTCCGCGGCACACCAGTTTGCGAGGTACACATACATTCAAATGCATTGTCAATGGCCGTGAGCAAATCTTCATACAGAAAAAGTCAAATTACACCACCTAGAAACAAACCACTTGGCACACATACAGAAAACATATTCAACAAACAGATTATATTAAATTTATACGGTTAGGGTTCTTGATTTCTATTAATTTTGAATAAAACTAATGTTTTGCACTGCGCATACCGTCAAACTCAAGGCATTGTCAATGGTCATGAGCAATCTTCATACAGAAAATACAGAAAAGGTGAAATATCTCTAAAACCACACCACCTAGAAACAAATCGCTTGGTACACATATAGAAAACATCTTGACCAAAAACATTATATTAAATTTATAAGGTTAGTGATGATGCTGTTCGATTTTGATGCATGCGCAGAAGTGATGTGTACCTCGCAAACTGGCATACCGCGGAAACTGCAACACCGGTGTCGTGGTTTATAACCCCGGCGTGATCGCATCCCCTGCCATGGCTTCTGCGCATGCGCGGATTTTAAGCGCGTCGTCTGCGCATGCGTCAAATTCTCCCCAGTGTCAATGGCCATGAGCAATCTTCATACAGAAAAAGTGAAATATCTCTAAAACTGCACCACTTAGAAACAAACTGCTTGGTACACATATAGAAAACATATTCAACGAATAGATTATATTAAATTTATACGGTTAGGGTTGTGCATTTCTATTAATTTTTAATAGTGGCAGTGGCAGTGTGTATTCGTTCTGCAGCCGAGCTGCGCGCACATACACAATGTTTACAAACTCCGCGCATGCGCAGAAGCCACGGCAGGGGATGCGATCACGCCGGGATTATAAACCACGACACCGGACCACTCGGGACATCTGAGTCGTCAGGATTTCAAATAGAACACCGAGAGTGGAGCTTAAAAATACAAGAGCCATGTGCAAAACGACCCGACCCAAGTGCCCCACGTCTTGACTGGGGGTATCAGGAACAATGACGTCACATTTGTGCTGGTACCTGTAGGATATCAGCTACCAGTACATGCCCTACGTGTTTTTTTAATGATTTTTTTTTAATAACCAAGATTAATTAAATGGAAATATGACTAAACTATGCAATCAAAAATACTTTAAATCCTATTTTGCTGTAGTTATATGTGTTTTGTTTTTTTAAACAAGTTTTGGATTAAGCCACCATTGTTTCCACCCCGAGCTTGTTTGTTGATGCAACTCGAGGTTGTAGGGCCTGCGCATGCGCCAAAAAGTGGTTCGGATGACCCGAGTTGTTTAATCGAATATGGCCAGTATGACCGAGTTAAACCATGGATGAAGAACTATGGTTTTAAAGAAAATTGGCAGTTGTTACATTGTTTATCCATCCCGACTCTCACGTCAATGGCTCATGTCGTGGTTACAATTCATATAATTATGCGATAAATAAATCAGTGTACATATATAATACATCATATAACATAGCCTTATTATGGAATGTGTTGTAAACAAAGGAGCGAATTTACTTCATTTGACAGATGAGCCAACTTGGCTAGCATGGTCCCCTGGCCTTTGCTTACACAGAGGTCGCAATTAGAATCCGACTAGAACTTGGCTCATTTGAAATTGTTTACAACACTTTAATAATATGACATAGTTACTAGCATTAACCTGTGTGCAGCACATATTAAAGCTAGTGTCCACATCAATCCCTGGAGCAATATTGTGACTGGTCTCTGACTATATTCAGAGACTTTGTATATAGCTATGTTCTCTCCTATATTACAGACTCATGCATGGTCCTGTTTCAATGTAGTGCTGCCATCTAGTGGAATCCATCTGTACCATTATGTGGTAAACAATATCGTTGGTGCTATCTAATGGCGGAGTTAACAACACTCACGGTTAAGTGACTCAAAATGGATGCCACTCTGGTCGAAGTGACCAAAGTTAGTTTTAAAAAACCATCAAAATTAATATGAAATGTGTATGGTAGGCACACAAAATACATGCTATTAACAACCCATACATGGCAAAGCATCAGTGGAGTATGATTATGCCCATTGGCAGCGTCAACTAAAGTTGCATGGTCCGATGAAATATATATTTTTCAAAACCAAAGCACTAACCTACATGTGATTCTAGATATCCAACTTAGATATTGGTGCATTAACTAACGATTTGGAATAGCATATACAGAATAATCAGTGAATTTACTACCTCATCCCTGTGGACATCTACTTTGACAAACCCATTAGAGAGGGAGACCATTAACCAATTAGGTCAATTTCATGGTCTGAATAGTCTTGCCCTCATTCCCAGTGCCATATATGGCTTTAATCAGATTCCAAGACATATAATGGGAGTTTGATGGCACCCCACTCAACCACCCACAGCTGGGTCAGTTGCTTACCCACTCCCCCAGAACTTCCCCACTCACACACACCCTGACACTGATAAAGCTTCTAGCCTCTCTCTCCTTCCACACATACTCATGCCCGCCAATTAACCCCACCCCCACTCCCACCCTCATCACCCAGAGCGACTGGTTCTGGGAGTGTGCTGATTAGTAGATACACCCCCCATACAGTCAACTACACCCCCCCCCCCCCAACACACACACTCACAATCACTGGGCATGGTAGGGACTATGTGTGGGGGGTGGAGGGGCATGGAGTGGCAGATGACCCTTACCAGCTGGATGAACCTGACTTGGCCAGTAGATGGTGGGAACCAGACTACCTACATATTACTAGGTCAACCCACATCATGTGACCATCGCGAGATTGCAATTTGGGTCATAGAAACAAGACTTTTGGCAAGCTTGTCGAAAGTATTTTGGGTTCTTTCAGCTAAAATTGTCCAAAAGTAACAATTTTTCATCAAAGTTACTCAGGACTAATGAATATTAGGTTATAATACTATTAATAGTTAACCTGAGCCATTTATCTAAAAAAAAATCCAAAAAATCGAAAGCCATCAGACCATGCAACTTTAACAGAGGAGTAGGCTAGTGATGAGATCGACACTAAAACTTTTTTTTGCGATGGGTGTATTTATGCTGCCCATAACGGTTAAGTCTAATGACTTGTTTTCGCCACTAGACAGTAATAGTCTTGTGACTCTTTTTATCACTTTCAGTTGTTGGGTAGCTAACTACTGCATGCATTCTTTCTCTGTTTGTAAGCATTCTCCCACATCCCCCAAACCTCTGTGGGTTTGTTCGTTCTACAATCGGATAACTGTTTGGTTATCAATAGCTAATTTCTCTGAATGTCTTCACCTTGCTGTGTTAGTGGTCATTAGGTTTGATTTTAAGTTAAAGTTGACCTTTTCTATGTAAGACTTTGCTTGAATTATCAGTGTATTTTCTATTTATTTATTTATCTATCTTTCTTTTTCTTTTTTAATTCATTTTATTTGTTGTTGTCATTAGTCTAGCAGTGCATTTAGCTCTCTTTTGATTAATGGTTTATGTTTCTATTGTCCCTGTACTTCTTTCTTCTACTCCCAGTGTATTCCATTCCCTTGCCTTCATGTACATCTGTTTTTGGCTCTGTTTCTTATCGGTCTGGGGCCATCACTACCTCTTGTTGCCTTTTTTGTTACCTGCACCCTCCCAGGCTTCCTTGTCTTCCTGAATGCTGCTATTTTGAGATGTGCTTTTCTCTGTCAATTAGTGTGTTGACTCTTGCTTTCCTATGGAGATCATCAGTTTGGTGTCTATGTTCCACCTTCAGACATATCTTAAGTGCTCTATTTTGTTGTCTTTGTAGTTTATCCAACATATTTTTGTTACCCCCCATATATATTACATCACAATAGTCGAAGTATGGTAGTATCATACCTTTATAGATTTTAATAGCCATATTTGTAGTTAGGTATTTTCTGGTATTCGCTAATATCCAGATTTGTGGTTTGCCTTCTTGATAACTTCTTTTATGTTATCATTGTAGTTTAGTTTCCTATCAAGATTCATCCCTAGATATCTGTAGTTGGTCTGATAATCAAGAACTTGTCCTCCCAAAATTATTGGCTCCTCATTTTCATAGTTGATTTTCCCCCTGCCAAACACTAGGACCGTCGACTTCTTGTGGTTTATAGAAATCTTGTTGGAGTTACACCAGTTATCTAAAGCTACTAGTTTCTCATTTAGCTTATCTCTGTTCTCTTTTCTGCTATTGCTTGTTGTGTATATCACGGTGTCATCAGCATATAGTTGGAATTTGATTCCCTCTAAGGATTTCTCCAGATCATTGATGTAAATGATGAAGAGGAGTGGGCCTAATACTGAACCTTGAGAAACTCCACAGGTTACCTGTATACCTTCTGATGTTTTGCTATGTACTTTTTTGTTCTCTGACTTCTCTCACTGATGTAATTTGTTACCCAGTCTAGTGTTCTTCCTCTTATTTCTACTCGTTCTAGCTTTTTTATCAGTATGTCATGATTCACTGTATCGAATGCCTTGCTAAAATCTATGAATGTGGCAGTTGTCTGTTCACCTTCATTCATACCTCTCAGTATGTCATTTGTTAGATTGGATATAGGTTTTGTTGTGAAGAATCCCTTTCTGAACCCTCCCTGTTTGTCATTTAGTATTTTCTCACTATCTAGATGTTTCATGATGTGCTTGTACATTAATTTCTCTATCAGCTTGCCTGGCAGAGGTAGGACTGATATGGGGCGGTAGTTTCCCATGTCCCCTTTGTCTCCACCCTTGTGTATTGATACCACTGTAGCCTGCTTCCAAGCCGTGGGGAAAATACCCATCTCAAATGAATTATTGATTAAGTCACATATAACATTTGGTATGGCTAGCATAGCATCTTTAATTATTCTGGCTTGTAGGTTCTGTATTCCTGATGACTTTCCTAGATCTATATATATTCTCTTAACTAGTCTAATCACTTCATTCTCTCTTACTCTTGCTGTCTCTGTACTATTTTCAACTACATCACCTGTGTATTCCCAGCTTCCTCTGAATTGTTCTGCTAACTTTGCTCCTATCTGGTGCTCTCTCATTTAATATGGTGTTCCCTTCTCCATCTGTTAGCGCTATTTTGCTTTTCTCCTTATCTCCTGGTAATGCCATCTCTACATTTTTCCAGAACTTCTTGGAGTTATTACCTGATTTATTGTCTTGTTCTTCAATGTAAGTGGTCTTTGCCTGTCTGACCAGCCTTAGAGTTTTTCTTTTCGCATCTTATTTGTGATTCTAGCCTTCTCTCCAAATTTCCTCTTCAATTTGATACTATCTATTATTTCCTCACCTATCCATGGGTCCTGGTTGTCCCTCATCTTGATTGTCTTAATTGGACACATTTTCTCCATTAATTCTTGAATCCTACCTAAAACATTTTCCCATTTCTGATTTGGGTCCCTAGAGTCCATTACATTTTTCCAATCTGTTCCCTGCATCTGCTGTGTGAATTCAAAGACATCATAGGCTTTGTAGGACCTACCTAGTTTTACTTCGATCTTGTGCTTCACTGTGATTTTTTTTCTAGTTGCATAGACTAATTCATGGTCACTTATCCCCCATGGTCTCATGCCCTTTTTCTTGATATGTACACTCTTTGTCAAAATTAGGTCTAGAATAGAGCTGGTGTCTCCCAGTCTTGTCTTTTCTTCTATCAGTTGCTGTAGGCCCATTTGCTTTACTAATAATTTCATTTGTTCTTGATCCTTATTTGTTTTACTATAGTCTATATTCATATCTCCCAAGATAAAAACATCTATATTCTTGTTTCTTGTGATATTTTCAATTGCCTTAACCACCGTTTGGTATTATGTATGAATGAGGGTTTATCAAAAGTATGAGAAATCACTTTCTTGTTTCCTGGTGGGTCACATCAATAGACAAGACCGTCATTCTGACTGCGCATGCGCTGAAAACGGCGTCGAGAGCAAAACATAGATGTACAGCCATTGAGTTTGCTGATATGCATAGGGCAAAACTTTGATTGTATTAAAAATTAATTGAAATACAGAACAATTTGGCATAAACATGGATTCATGCTTGCAATATAATAATATAATGATATAATGAATATATTTAATACTCAAATATAATTAATTAGGCATTTGGAGCTAAGAAACATACTGTTGAATCCAATCCACTAATCCACTCGTCGTGATTACTAGTTTGTGGAGTCTAATGCTTGAATATGTGGCTGTGTAGGCAGGCTATGGTGAAAACAATACAGACAAAGAGAAAGGAAGAGTATAAAGTCTAAAGAAGAAGAGAGAGTCCAGCCCTCTGGTTTGTTGCTTATATAGTTACATGGGTTCATTGTAGAGTATCACCCTACCCCTTTCCCCCAATGGGAATCAAGCATTCTTGGCCCTACCAATAAGGATCCAGCATTCCTGGTCTGCCCACCACCACAAGCTGTATGGCCCCATGGCCACCACCAACCTGGACCTTCTGAGTGTGGTGATCCCTATCCCAGCACACCCAGACCTGCCAGCACCACTATGTCTATTTACATCCCACTCAGGCACCACCAGCCCATACATATATATATATACATACATGCGCCTTGCCATGTACACTGATTAGTAATAGAACATTTGCATTCCCCCCTATGCCGAATATCGGAATATTTTACAATACAATTCCACACAAAACAATCAGTAACTTTACCATTTTAAATTCTTGTTCTAAATATTAAAATGTCAAATGTGTAAACAGAAACTTGTTTCAAAGAAATATATAACTAATGCCTGACTAATCCTACCCATTTCCTAGCTCTACAGATGTTATTGACCATAGGATATAAATAAAAACATGAATAAATTAAGTAAAACTGACTCTGGCTATAGTCCTAACACTGGTCTGGGTGACCAGATTTGTCTAGATCTAAATGGAGATGGCATAAGATGTGCTGATTAGATTGATGTAAATGCAAAGCAGGATAAAAAAATTAACATCTTAATTTATTATATATATATTTTTAGTTGGTATTGTATGTTTCAAACAAGAGCTGAGATGAGCTGAAACTAGCACATTTCATGGCTGCACCCAGTGTATTAGCATGCGCCATGTGCTTCGCATGGGTTTGTTTTTCTTCCACGCGTCCCACAATGCACCACGCGGCTCGAATGACGAACTAGTCTATAGACCGCAGAACTGAGGTTGGTGGGGATGGTGGGTCATGCAACAGCAATCTACACTGAGTCTGAGCCTGAGTGCAGTCAACATCACCATAAAACTTTAGGTTACTAAGCTACCTCATAAAGTAGGCAGGCTGATAACACGGGCAGATCGTGTAACCAAAGACCCTATAATACTGAGACGGCTCACTCAGCCTGTACTGTGTAATCAAAATGATCAAACCCACCACTTGGTGCGCTGGCTGTTCTCTTGGATAAACAGTTGCTATATTATGTGTCTAAATGTATATATGAATGTAAAAGATGTGTGATGATGGCGATGATGATGATGATGCTGATGATGATGTGTATTTGTTTATAGCAATTTCATATTGATGTGTATTCATACTTACCTATCTCATGTATAATATAATTGTATGTGTTTACATGTGAAACACAAACCAGCAGCCGGTGTGGCGGTTTCAGCACCCGGTCAGTTTCAGCGCCCTGCCGTGGCTTCTGCGCATGCGCAGATTTTCGCATGTTGCGGCGAGCACTGCTATTTGCAGCAACACTTGTTTGGTAATTTCACCAGTAGGCCTACTTAAAGCTTCATAGTCGGATGTGAACATCAAATTTTCAAAACCAAAGTTATTATCTCGATTTGATTCCAGGTGTTTAACTTAGATCCTGGTGCACTTATTGAACATGTGTCGCCACATAGAAATGAATACTGAGACCAATCTAATAGAACATGTTACTGCAGCAGTCTAGAGTTTGGCCATGCTTGCCAACATTTATTTTACATCATCACACTTCAAATATCTCAAAAGTTAGTCATTTAAATCAAAGTTATTTCAAACTAAAGTAAGGTAGACTATAACGATTAACCTAATATATTTATCTCAGAAAATGACTGAAACTCAAAACCATTGGACTGTGCAACTTTAATTTAGGGTGCCAGACTCGAGTTGTTAGAGCTGCCATTGCACTGCGGCAGCTTTGTCAGCTCGGGTTGGATTGCAATGGAGTAGGCTTGGTTAGTCCGCGCACTGGTTCCAGTCAACTTGTACCTCTATGCTCAGCACACTTCTCCTGTCCGGACATGCAGAACCATGGCGCCTATGCCTGGCGCATCCACAACCTCACTTAAAGCTGCATAGTGATTTATAAAGTAAATTAAAGTGGACATAATGTAATAAGTAATGACTATAAATATGAGGTGCATCAAATGATTTTGCGTTTACATGCAAGGCTTTAGTTGTTGGTTTACGATTTTGAAGTCAATAAATACTATCTTTAATTTCTTAGCCATAGTTCGATGTCATCGGATGCACCTTTATATAATATACTGTATTGTATGTAGTACGATATTGGTGTTAGTTGGGTATGATTTTTGTGTTAGTAAGTCTAAATGTCTTGCCTATTGATTTTGTTCTGTAGATAAATAAATCGGTCATGTTCAGTCATGACACCTGTCATTATGTGAAGGCCCAGTCAGACCTTACCGGACTGAGTACCAGACACCACCGGACAAAGAATTGTCTAGTCCATTGGTGTCCGGTGTCGAAATGCACCGAAATGTACCAAAATGTACCGGATGAAACGAACGCTAAACGGACAAGGAACGTACATTAACGAATAGCCACCGGACGCCAACCGAATGTCTAACGGACGGACCGGACACCGACCGGACACCAACCAGACACCAACCGGACACCTACCGGACTGATCATGGACGTGCCGAAAACCGACGGACCGAATTCCCAAAGCACCATCAATGGACACTGCAGGAAGCAAACCGGAGATGTAACGGATGCGTACCGGACATGAAATGGACAAAACGGACAAAACGGACACCAACCGTACACGTCAGTCTGGCGGTGTCCGGTACAAGTTTTGTGCATGTTCAAAACTTGTACCGGACACCACCGGAGATAGAATGGACACACCGGATGGGTACCGTATATAAACCGTACATTGCCGGATTTCACCAGACAGTGTCCGGTTTCTGTCCATTTCCTCAATCCGGTGAGGGCTGACTGGGGCTTAAAGCCTTTGTGGTTGTGTATGCTAACCTCTGCTAGTCCAGCCTCATTCTGGTTAAATCGGGGACTGCCAGTGAACCGGAACTGGTTGTGAGTAGTGCCAATTGACGAGCCTTGAGACGGGCTGCCTCACGAGTTCGGACCGAGTAAGCCAGCAGACAGACGGCTTGTGAGTACAGCTTTGTTGATTGGACTGATAATGTGTGTAGAGAAAGAACTGCACTCAATTCCCCAGGTGAAATACCCCCGTGCAGAGGTAGATAGAAATGTGGGGGGTTTGGTTGTCCAATAGTTAGGACGCTTCACCAGAATGGCAGAAATGTGGGTTCGAGTCCTGTTCTCGGCACGGCTGTATGTTTGCAATAACTGACCAGGGAGCTACTGTGTAGGACACTCGCCTCGGAAGGGCATAACTGTAGGATTGAGTCCCACCCTGAGTTCCCGGTTTGTTCCCCAACAGAGGTAAGCTAAAGACTTGCATAATTGATACTTATCGCTAACTAGAACTAGGATAGGCATTGGAAATAGACAGGCGAGTAGATCATTTCCTCCACCAACCTTCCCCTCTGATAGCAGTGACAAGAACTCATGTTCTGGGTAAAGGCGCTGTCACATTACGGCGTATGGCGGGAGCGTATGGCGGCGTAGCGGCTTACGTCATATACGTCGCCATACGCCGCATACGCTACGCATACGCTACGCATACGCCGCCAGTGCCGCAACACGCCGGCGTATGTGAAGCCTATGATGCATACGCCGCCATACGCTTTCATAAATCCGTCCGTCCAAATTTTTTTGTGCATGCTCAAAAAAACGCGACCTATGAGGGCGTATGGGCCCATACTGTCAAAAAATGTCACAGCACGCTCCCATACGCTCCCATACGCTACACATACGCTACGCATACGCTACGCATACGCTCTTCATACGCTCCTCATACGCTCAAACACACCCGAAAGTGGCACCCGATGGCGTACGTAGGTTTTCAATACGCTCCCGCCATACGCCGTAATGTGACAGCCCCTTAAGGCTTCAGAGCTAATGCATTGTACAGTACCCAAAAACATGGAAATCGACTATTTTCTGCGATTGAAATTTCCGCCGTTTAACCAAGGAATGCTAATTCATCTGTCAATAGGATTAACAATAGAAGAACTTGTCTGCAGCACCAGCTGTAATCGGGGAATTCCCGCTATGTAGTCACCGTTTTTTAATGTACAAACTGTCTTCGCTTCGTTTGACTTTGAATGTGTTTTCCCCCCCGTGACAGTACACCTGCTATGTGAGGAGAGTATTGGTTTGAATGCAGAGTTGTCCGTTAAAACACAACACTTTGCATGGGCCTACAACTGGAGGCGGCACGGAGGAACCTGTCTCATGCTTCTCTGTGCTGGCAGAGTGCCAACTGAGGTGCAACTCATGGTGCATTTACACGACACAACAAGTTGTACAACTTATTGAACACAATATTGCCTCAACAAATCACTCAAAGTAGAGTGTAAAAGGTTTGTTGAGTGCAACATGCAACACAATAGGATTTGCTCTGTTTTGTTGAGCTGCTGTTGAGATGTTGAATGCAAGAACCAATGAAAATGTGCCTCGCTGATCATGTGACCTAGTCCCCTGGATCTTTTCATAGATGGAGCCACTATTGTGAGATGTTGAGTGCAAGGACCAATGAAAACTTGCCTCTGATCATGTGACCTGGTTCCCTAGATCCTTTCATATGTGGCACCATTAGATTGGATTGATTGAATGGTGGTTTCTTTACGCCGTGTCGATAGCATAGGCCATATTCATGGCGAGAATTGTTTGTTTTTTTATTCAACCATCGCTTTTCCAGAATGCAAAAGCACAGAATCAATTTTGTGTCAGTACACTGTGGATTTAAAAAGCTCACAGTTACATAATTTGTGGCTAAAGGAAATAGAATTAAGATAAAAGTTAAAGGTTGTTAATTGATCTAATTGGTTTAATGGGCTATATGTGATGATATAGACCAGCTGCCCTTAAAAAGGCTAAAATGTTTTCTTGTTTTACTTTTGTGAAAAGGTTGTGCATGCTGCTTGCAGTGTAAAACTGTTGGCGCAGGGCCAAGAAATCGACACAACTCAACAAAATGTGCTTGAGAGTAAGTGGGGACTGACACCCAATACATTCAGGGGGAGGGTCCCCATTGAACAGAAAAGCATGTGTAAGCCGCGAGTGGCCAATACGGCAGCGGCTAAGGACCACTTGGTGCCACCGACCTCCCGCATGAGTCTGTGGTGGTTTTCCCACAGATGGTTCAATTTCTTTAAGTTTATTAATGTTTTCATCCCACTCATGTTGCCATTTGGATTTTATGTGGGTGGCTATTAGTGGTTTCAGATCAGATTGGAAGATGTGCCCACCAGTTGCGCAACAAGTCATGCAACTTGTTGTGCTGTGTAAACGCACCATCAGTGAATGGTTCATTTAGGTTTTACATCACAGCAACATCAAATACAGCTCACACGGGGACCGGGATCGACTCGTGACAATGCGCACATACGATGGCCTTATAGTGCTGCACCACTGAGCTACCATACTGCCCGCATATGACCTGATATCCCACTCAGTTACGAAACCCGTTTCGTCTGTCTGTTAAACAAACTTCAATACAGCATGATTTTGTTCGTTGGGATTAGAAACACAAAACCAACCAGATATTATTAACCATTATAGCTTGTTTCTAAAGTCCTCTCTACAACCTCCTCCCCCCCCCCCCTCCTTCTCTCCCCACCTCCCCCATACCTCTCGCCTCCGGCCCCCATCCCCTCGCCCAACAGCCTCATGGGGCAGTGTCAGTGCTGGAGATGCCCATATGAGGAGGTTACAGACCAAGTCGCTCTAACCAGCGCCGTTCAGAAGACCTACCACACCGGGTTGACGGAATTCCCTCCACCGGACGCTGACCCCGCACGCGCAGACGCAGACGCAGAAACAGAAGATGACGCAGACAAAGAAGCAGATGCAGGTGATGAAGTAGACGTAGACGTAGACGCAGATGTAGGGCAAGTCATATTGTCTGCCGCCGAGCTGCTGATGCTGATGTTGCAGGAGCCTAAGGACCTGCGTCTACTCGATGTGACGAAGGATGGGGAGCCAGGATACGACAGGTGACGTCACAGTCTGCATTGGTAGCGCATCACCCCGGTGATGCGGATTCCGAGGGACACCAGTTTGCCAGGGACACTTCCATTCAAATGCATTGTTAACTGCCGTGAGCAAATCTTCATACAGAAGAAGTCAAATATCTCCCAAATTACATCATCTAGAAACAAATCGTTTGGTACACATATAGAAAACATCTTTACCATAAAGACTATATTAAATTTATAAGGTTAGGGTTCTTGAATTCTATTATTTTTGAATAAAACTAACGATTTGCACTGCGCGTAGCGTCAAACTCAAGGCATTGTCAATGGCCATGAGCAATCTTCATACAGAAAATACACAAGAAGTCAAATATCTCTCAAATTACACCACCTAGAAACAAATCGTTTGGTACACATATAGAAAACATCTTTACCAAAAACATTATATTACATTTATAAGGTTAGTGATGATGATGTTCGATTCTGACGCGTGTGCAGAAGCGATGTGTCCCTCGCAAACTGGTGTCCCTCGGAATCCGCAACACCGGCGCAGTGATTATGTGTGTGTGTCTGTGTGTGTGTGTGTGTGTGTGTGTGTGTGTGTGTGTGTGAGTGTGTGTGTATGTGTGTCTGTGACGGTGTGTGTTTGCGTGGATTGGTTAAACCGGAAAAGTCCGATGGCTTCTAAAATGTTTGCCTTATTTTTTTATATAAATATATCAGGTTGACCATTGTAACCTACTATTCATTAATCCAGAGTAACTTGGATGAAGTATTGCTACTTTTGGAACAATTTGACCTGAAAGAACCTAAAATAATTTCGGCAAGCTTGCCAAAACTCCTGTAGCTATATCCCAGATTGTCATCTAGCGATGACCACATAATGTGGGCTGACCTACTGGAGTAGGTAGTCTGGTCCTTTTAGAATGAGGGAAAGACTAATGAGATCACGAGATTGACCTAATTAGATCATGGCCTCCCTGCCTAATGGCTGTCTCAAAGTAGGTGCCCAAAGAGATGGGGGTCATAAATTCACTGATTAGTCTGTTCCAAATCATTAGATTAGTTAATTGATTGATTGATTGAATGGTGGTTTCTTTACACCATCTTGGCAGCATAGGCCATATTCACAGTGAGAGTTGTTTGTTTTGTATTCAACTATCGCTTTCACATACAGTGTAAAAGCATATAATCAATTATGTGTCAATAGACACTCATCCATTTGAAAAACTCACAATCATATAGTTTGTGGTCAAGGTAAATAAAATTCTAGATGAAAGTATTATTAATTGATTAAATTGGTTTAATAAACTATATGAGGTGGTACAAACCAGCTGCTGCTGGATATGTTAGTTAATGCACCAGTATCTAAGTTGACTATATAGAATAAAATGTAGGTAACTGTTTTGGTTTTGAAAAATAAAGTTTAATCGGACAATGCCACCTAAATGATGATTTACCTGAGCGATCCCTGCCCTATCCTGGTCCTGCTGAGTGTCCAGTGAGGGAGTGATGAATATTAATTGTGTATGACTTTGGCTGCAGACAGACTTAATTATATAATAGATTTCTCACTGACATAACATTGATACAAGTTGGTCACTTCTGCTGTGACACGGACAACTATATACCGGTAGCACTGTCATAAGACTGTTACATATGTGATAGTAACACTTACAGATACACCACATTACTGTAAAGCTGTGTTCACACACGGGCGTTAAGTCGCCTCAACTAGTTTGCCTTGTCTAGTTTGGCTCACATTCGCCGTGTGGACGCGATGCTAAGGCGGATTAGGGCTGATTCGCCTCAACTAGTTCACCTAATGTAAACCGCGTCGCGAGGTAGTCCAGATGAAGCAAACTAGCTTAAGTCGGCCCATATTGCCTGTGTGGATGGTAGCGGTTTAGATGCAGCGGATTAAGGACGTCACAGTCGAGACCTGAGTTTGTTGACTTTTCGGTAAATTTGGTCTATGAACCTGCTAGAGGTGCACAGATATTTTTTTCATGATTTATTTTAAGGTTTTCACTGTCCAGCAGAAGTTTTGACCGTTCCAAACCAATGTGATTCAGTCCATACATATTTAGGTCGAACCCACACTCTCTTGTGGCGACGTCGACTAACCGAAACTGGCGCTGGTTAGTATGGACTTGCTCATGCGCAGATATTGATTTCCGGCTTAAACCGCCCCAAGTACTGGATGTGTGGACACGACACACTTTCATGCCTAGTTCGCCTCATCTAGTTCGCCTTATCTAGTTCGGCCTAAAGTTGTGGGTGTGAACACGGCTTACGACTGTCAGCTTTGCTATTGCAGCTACATAATACTGCCACTTTTGCTCTGATAATGACACTTATTCTTTATAGTATAACACAAGCATGTCGTAAAACCACAACACTGACTTTCTATATACTATTTTTATAATGGTGTCACATCTGTAACAGCGACATTTATTTGCTACACCCCTTGTTATGAGGATGTCACATCTGTGACAGTAGCACTGACTTGCTGTATGAAGTCTACACACCCCTGTTATGAAGCTGTCAGATCTGTGACAGGAGCAGTGGCTTGCTATGTAAGGCTCTCACTTCGGTTTTGACAGTGTCACTGGTTTGCTACTTACTACTGTTATAAGACTGTCACCTTTGTGACAGCGGCCTTGACTTGGACTGTTGTCTTTATCACCGCAGTACACACATCGAGGGTGCTGTCTTCATGGACATCACCTACCAGGGGGACGATGTTCCCCCAAGTCTGGAGTCCATTCCCTCACCCAGCGTGTTCCAGGATTACATGCGCTCTCTGGGCATAAACTCAGGCAGCAACATCATCATTTACGATCAAGCAAATGCAAACGCTGGCTACTTGTCAGCTGGAAGAGCCTGGTTCCTCCTCAGGGTAAGCATCAAACCACAAGTCCTCTTAATTTGCTTGTTTCTTGGGGTTTTACATCCTGGAAACATCTAGATCCTTTAAGGTCATATCAGTATGTGGAAATCCTCTTATAGAAAGACACTCTCAAATAAAAATATCTGTCTCCATTAGGATGTTAAGCGAAAATGGCTAAGTACCATAAACTGTTTTGTCCCCTAATAATGGTCAGAATTGGTCATATCAATTGACTGGCTTTTCTTGCATAAATCCTGACATTCAAAAAACAAACAAAAAACAAAACACACAAACAAATAAAACACCATGGGAACTTTGACTTTGGTAAGCTTCATAAGGTGGATGGGGGGTGGGCACTTTGGTGTCAATGATAAATAAAAGTAAGTCATTGTTTCATTGTGTCCTTATTTCTTAACCCTGGAAATAGATTTCCTTAATATCTCTAATAGCAACGCAATAACTTTCTTTTTGCTGCAGTACCACGGGCACAATAATATCTGGATTCTGGATGGTGGTCTGGCTAAGTGGCGGGAATCGAGCTATGAAACGACCTTTGAAGTTCCCTCCATAGAGGTATGGCTTTGGGAATGTGCGTTACTAAGTTAGAAGTGTTGTATGTATCATGTAGGTGGCGCCAGTGTCGGTTCAATCCGCAGTAAATAGTCACGGGCAGAAATCGGCATTCGCCGTTATTTGAGCACTCCTCCACTTTTTGAGGGCTTAATAAAAAGGGGGGGGGGGGGAAGAAGTTCTGGATGTATGCATGTCAAAATGGGGTTCTGCAAAAAGCCCAGCCTAAGCTGAATCGGTATAGACACATACCAATTGAAAAAGAAATTCAAGAAAAAAAAATCACCATTCCAATACCTAAGTGAAGCAGTTTCATTAGAGTTGACCAGTTATACTCACATAATAAACAGTGTTGGTAATACATTGTCTATAGTGATATGCACTACAGTGCCCGGTTACCTGCCCAGTCTGTTCTTTATGTTCTTCCGCTCTGATAAGTCGAACAAAAGGTAGTGAACTCTGGCTGGCAGGCCTACCTCCTAAAAGGCCCCTCTGTTTATTCAAAGTAAAAATTCAAGACAGCTGAATGGAGATATGTAGACTCGGGTGTGCATGTCGGGAGGGTACACAAGCTATATTTTCTATGTTGAGTGGAGATGAGCAGGTACCCAGGCTGCTTCAACGACCAGGCACTTTAGACATGAGACAAAGTAAACTAGTATGGAAGAACAAGGGAAGACATGAGATACAACAGGCTAGGTAATACCCCAGTCACATGAGAGCCAGCGTTCGCCACCAAGCTCCTTACACCCAAAAGGTCGCCAACCTCCCAGCATCCCACTTGATACATTGATTCGACAACGCGGTCAGCGCCAGGGCGGCACCAAAGCGGCATGGGTCGGCGCAGGCCTTGTGCCACACACCGCGTTTTTGAATCAATGTATCAAGTGGGACGTGGTGGGGTTGGTGACCTGGGTCTGCGCCAGGGAGGCGCCGACCACACGGTGAGTGTGACATTGCATGAGGTGGCGCTGCCAGGTCGGTGCCAGATCTGCACCAGGTCGGCACCAACTCGCCAACCAGGGCGCCAACCATTGTTTAAAAAAAACAATAATAATAGCTCCGCCGGAAACTGGTGCAAGGAGGATGCAGGTGCAGCAGCTGCATCCTCCTTGCGTCCAAAATTTTTCAAATGGACGGCACGAGGTTGGCAACTTCGCGCCACCAGCCTGTAAGATGGCCGTATGGTGGGCGTAAGTGGGACCCTTTGATGATGTAAATCGATCGTAAGCGAACGCAGCCCTCGTGTGACTGGTGTATAATACCCCAGTCACACAAGAGGCAGCGTTCGCCGCCAACCTCTCTACGCCCAAAAGGACGCCAACCACCCAGCGTTCCATTCGATACATTGATTCCAATACGTTTTAGGCGCCATGTCGGCGCCATGTCGGCGCCAGGTCGGCGCCAGGTCGGAGCCGACCACATGGTGATTGCAGCATTGCATGTGTTGGCACCAACCCAGGGCGGCCCCAGGGCAGCGCCAGGGCGCCAACCATTTTGAATGGCGCCACCGGAACAGGGCGTAAGGAGGTTGCACGTGCAGCAGCAGCAACCTCTTTGCGTCCAAAATTCCCGAAATGGACGCCGGGAGGTTGGCGTCCTTGCAGCGACAGCACTCAATCAGGGCGTTAGGAGGGCGCAAGGAGGAGGTTTTGACGTCGCGAATCGATCGTTAGCGAACACAGGCCTCGTGTGACTGGGGTATAAGTGAGCTAGTAGGGACAGTCCTAGGCAGAACCTCACATATGTGTATGTTGGTGAGATTAGATAAAGGCAGAGAAGCAGGCGGAGCATAGGCTCCAACTTAAATAATATTTGCATGACGTACTTATAGTATACCTCACAAAAAACTTGTATCCAACTGCCCAGTACATCATTCTTTGGTATTCTAGGTATTTGCTTTAAATTCTTTTAATTTGAGCTTTTACGACTCAAAATGACAAAAATTGGAAAGCTAAGTAATTTAATAGACACCTTAAAATGAGGTTTGAGTCCCTAGGCCTCTGGAAGGTGCACATACATCAACTATGACTAGGTCAATAGACATTGCAGATGCCTTGGTTAATAACAATTCTAATGGCCTTCGACCCTCAAACCACATATATCATGCAAGAACCGAGATATATATATATAATTATTTCCTACAAGATGGAAGGAAAGACAAACAAGGTAGTGGGATGGAAAACTGTATTCTCTGGCCAGAGGTAAGTGCCCTATTGCAGATAAACAAAAACATGTTAAGCAAGTGGTACAGCCAAGAGGTTGAGTTGTGACAGGTGAATAGGCCAGGTGGCAGCACCAGGCAAGGCAGAGAGCCTGTCCATTCGCCTGAGTTTTTAAGTGTCAGTAGTTGTGAGGTGTCCACACAAGGTGCAACCAGAGGCACCATTAAAGGATAATCAGTTTATGGATAATTATACTCGTATAATGCATATACAGCACATATGGAAATTAGTAAAAAGACGGGGTGAGAGAGTCATTCTGAAACTACATAACTCTTGGAAGTCTGAGTTCTTGTAAATTTGCCAGTGCTAAACATTGAAACTCATGAGGCGAAATAACCCAAGAAAAAAAATCGGAAATCCATCGAAAATCAGGAAATGTCTCATCCTGATACCCCGGTACCCAACGGAGACAACATTGCAGCATAGCCGATGGCTCTGAACAAAGAATACCAGTGAGCATATTACAAATACTCCACTAAATTTGAATAGAAATTAAAATGAGAAGCTTACAAGGGCCTATTATTACTAATGTTGCAAAGAGAAATGTTTGCATTGATTTGGAATATTTGGTATGATAAATACTTCACACATTTTTATTTGTGTCATTAGGAAGGAAACTTCAGGGTTAACTTGCGGCAGGAGCTACTGATGTCGTTTGAGGATATGGTGGAAAACCTGTGTACTAATGCCTATCAGGTACCTGCTTAATTATTTATTTATGTATATTTTCATTTATTTAAAGGAATGATGTCACACACAAGTGGATATTTATTTACAGCGAACTTACGTGGACACTTATAAGTTATATGAGTATTACATGTGAAAATATGAGTGACTTACCATGTGCTTTCAAACAATTTGAGTCAATGGAAAATCATTTAAAGCATATTTATATCTTATAATGGATTTAAGGTGCTGTCCAACTGTGATACCATGTCGCTGGCACAAGGACCCGATATCCCACTCAGTCACATTACCCTGACAGTGAACTAGTCACTTCTTGCTTCATCCTACTAATGCCAATACATGTGTTCCGAGTTCTGCTGGTATTTCAGGAAGGTCTTTAAGCCACAACCCCGCATGTCAAGTCGCAGCTACAGGTTACATGTTTAAAATAGGTAGAGTGAGTAATCATGTAACCAGGGAGATAGCCTACAATGCAGACTAGCCAACACCAATTGGTATAGGTTGAATAACCCAGTAAAGAAAAAGAAAAATGTTAAAGGCCCTGTCACATTACGGCGTATGGCGGGAGCGTATTGAAAACCTACATAAGTCGTGCGGATGCCGGCCTATGATGACCTTCGGTGAACTTTCGGGTGGGTTTGAGCGTATGTGGAACGTATGAGGAGCGTACGAGGAACGTATGAGGAGCATACCAGGAGCGTACTGTGAGATGTTTTGACGGCTTTGATTGGCATGTGGAGTGTATGCGTAGCGTATGCATAGCATATGCATAGCGGATGAGCGTATGAGTAGTGTATGCGTAACCTAACCAGAACCTCGATGTCGAGACCTATGGCATATGCTTTGAATACGCTGTGCATATGCTGTGCATACGCTAGGAGTACGCTCCCATACGTAACTCGTAGGTTATGCGCACGCTATATACGCTAGAGATACGCTAGAGATACGCTGGTGACGCAAGTCGAGCGTATGAAAAACCTATGCCGGCGTACCCCTAGTGTACGAGGAGCGTACGCCGGCGTATGAGGAGCGTATGCCAGCGTATGAGCAGCATATGGGACATACGCCCTCATAGGTCGAGATTTTTTGAGCATGCACAAAAAAATTTGGACGGACGGATTTATGAAAGCGTATGGCGGCGTATGCCTCATACGCTTCACATAAGCCGTCACCTGGCGGCGTATGAGTAGCGTATGAGTAGCGTATGCGTAGCGTATGAGTAGCGTATACGGCGTATGCCGACGTATATGACGTAATGCGCCTACGCCGCCATACGCTCCCGCAAAAAAACCTAATGTGACAGCCCCTTTATTGACAAAACCCAGCTTCACTTCACTCAATTGATATAATTCAATGGACTGTCAACCGACGGCAGCATATAAAAGAGCCATTCAAATATTACGTACCGCTATTTTTGTCCAAATTAGACATTCCGCCCCCGTTGTAACGCTCCGTAACGCTAGATCATACGCCACATAATGCTTGGACCTACACTCCCACTCACCGGACGCTGTGGCCGAATCGGTACAACGTAGGCTTCCCATACAGAGGGTCGGGAGTTTGATTCACAGTGGAGTCAAACAAATGACTTACACATTTGATACTTGTCACTTCCTAGCCTGGCCCTCAGCATTATTAGGTTAGGGCAAGAACCGGTTAGTTCAATGTCAGGATAATGTAACTGAGTGGGATATCAGGTAATGGTGTCAGCGGCCTGGTCTCCCAGTGAGGCAGCATTATAAAGTCGCCACGAGTGCCCACTATCACAAGTGGGTACATGTCCTAATATGACCTTAGATGTTGCCAGGACGTAAACCGCCAACAAACAACAACACCCTTACTTCCCTAAGCGATGCGTACTATTTGAATGGACCCTCCTAAGCACTAGTTGTCCACACGTAATGCGACTCCCCCCTTCTGTTCTGTGGCCGGTTCTCCCAGGTGTATGACACGCGGTCACGTGCCATGTATGATGCGGGCCACATTCCGGGAGCCAAGTCTGTGCCTTTTGGCGAAAAGTTCATCAACAAGGAGAAAAGATGCCTTCAAACTCTTCCTCACCTCAAGAAGGGTAAGAGGGGTGGATCTCTTTGTTTGTCCTTTCTCGTTGAAGTTTGCCGATAGATAATCCTACTTGAGTCTTGATTCCACTAGTTATCACTAGGATGGATTTTAAGATGACTGTTGTGATGCGGCCTAAGATTGACTGGTGGGTGTTATCTGTAATATAACAACTGACAGGCATCTGTCAAAAACAGATTCACCATCACTATCTCACTAGGAACTACGATAAACTAAACTGCCAGGTAGCAGCACACGAAGTAATGCGTAAAGCTTTAGACGATTTCTATCAACAACCGGCTCTCTGACTGCAGTAAGACGAACTAATGTGGTGTGGGTAGGAATTCAGAACTAATGCATAATCCAAAACCACAAAGCCAGCACAACCACAGGAAAATCAAATAGAAATACAAAATGTAATAGCACATTTTAGAAAGGTAGCGTCTTCAATTCAGTGACAAATGCACTACTATGTACCATTTCCTGAAAATTGTTCAAATCTATGTATATGCCTACTTTTTAATTATCTTTTGAAGCATTTGAGGAGGCTGGGCTGAATGTGCATGAGCCATTGATTGCAATGTGCAGACATGGCTACTCCTCATGTACGTCACTTGTGGCACTGGCAATGATGGGCTATGATAAAGTGCCGCTCTACTTTGTGAGTATTCAATCGCATCCTTGTGACCCTGTTGGTTCCAGCTTCCATTTATATCATTTGCTGTATCTTAGTCCAGCTTTATTAATTTATGTTACACGCGTATGATAAACTGAAACATTCCCGGGGCCCAAGAAAATCCCGTTTCGTATTAGTGCGATATTAGTAGTTTCTGTGGTGGATTTTGTTGATGCATTATTGATTAAGCGAGGGGAAATTTCAATCATAGAAAATTGGTGTTCCACATTCCAGTGCTTCTTTTCTTATCCTAGTAATGCCAAGCACCAGACTATGTAGTGTTAAGTTTAAATGTTTAAGTCAGTGTTTGATTCTTTTTTTTTTTAAAGAGCCCAATATGTCGTTTGAGGAAGTCTGCGATGACCCAAAACAGCCATTTGAAATCAGTTGTAAATGTATGCCTGAATTCTAAATGTACGCCTGGGTAAAATGCCAACAAAGTAAAATCAGGTCTCAGTTTTATCACGCTGGACAGGTCACTACATGGGCATTGTGATGGACACACCATAGATAATGTGGCATCAGCACTATTTAGGCTTTTAGTAAATAACTCTACAAGTTGAATGTGCCATGTCATCAACTGGTGATGCTGATTGCTTGGTTTCCAGGGAAGCTGGCTGGAATGGGAGAAGACAGCTTCAGATAGTCAGATTGAGACAAGTTAAACCAGGACCGATATTACACAAGTCATGAACAATGTGCTATGGCCACCCCCAACCACCAGATCTCCACCTTACACACCCTCGGCCGTGGTGAAGTTCTGGCATGTGTGCTGGATGGAATCCCCATCCAAACCATGATGCCTCAAGGTACATGGGTCTCCAGGCTGACCCTACCATTCGGGCACGCCGCTTTAGCTGAGCTACCAGTCCGCAAACCTCATAAACCCCATCAGCTAGCTTACTTCCTGCATCATACTTAATAAAGACCATCGGTTCCCACTAGCTTTCCGCTTTCCGAATCATGATGAATGACCAGGTGACAAGAATGGTACAACAACTCAACGACCGGCCCAAGAACAATATGCTGGTAGTGTTCACACCAATTCAGATCAGAAACAGTGTGTTTGATATAACAGTCGACATAGGGTGAGGAAGACACAAATATATGTCAGCAGTGAATCTGGCAAAGGGGAATGAGCAACAAGGTGAAGATTAATAGTGGCAGGTCAGTTATTGACAATAACAAAGTGAAGATAAACACAGCCACACAGACTTTAATTAAAAATAGAATTTCACACTACATTTCATCCTATAGAACTCTTGGCCTTCTGAATTACTGGTGTTGAGGGAGTGATGCTGCAACCCAATGTGTTTACACACCACGAAGTGGGGAGATTTTCACTCGTCCAGCCCTATCCTTAAATGTAATCCCTCCACTTAAAAATATCATATTGAACCCACAAACACAAGGTTCCTGGTGACCAAATTGGGTGGTGTTCTTGCCTCACATTTATTTCTGAATTGGATCGCTGTGAAATAACGCGGGAAAGTATTCTACTTTAGATAAAATACCACTTTCTGCAGATGTGTCTAGAAATGTGCAATTCTGTGGTTTACTGTGTCCCACCTGAGGCTGACTAGGGGCTGTGTGTGCAGCTATTTTGGTATATCGGAAGTGACATATTGATGAGACCAATCTGTCGAACCGCTCAAAATATTCCGATGTGGGTTCCTACGTACCGATCTGGACGTTTTGGGGTGCTGCCTTTCAATTACTCTCTATTACAACACCAGGTTTATATTTGAGCACACACCTGCCCCTCGTCAGTTTTATGCCATTTTCCCAGCACATCTTTAGTCAGACTTCAAACTTGATTTGGGGATATTGTTTTTTTCCGCCTACTCTATTATCACTGACCCCAATTCACTGAAAGGTAAATTGGATGCAGGGATTTGTTCCAGAACTAAGAGATCCCAGAACCCTGGTAAATCCATGTTTGTGCTCCAAGGAATACACTTCAGTAGATCTTTACATTTTAAATGTCCTTGTTCATATAAGCAACCATGTGTTGTAAGACTGAAGGGCACTATGTAGATATCACCATCACCTTGCAGTCCTTGTTAAACTTGCTATAGTGTAAATCTATAGGTTCTTGTAGTGTTTTTCATCTTAATTATGCTTGGATGGGTGAGCTTTGTATTCACAAAAAATTATGATACTTCTCAGATACATGGATATGCAAAAAGAATTCAATTTAGAATTGAACACAGTAAATATAATTCAAGACCAGACACAGGGAATTCTTTTTGGGCTAATAAATTTATTAATCAGGCTTAATAAATGTTCACAGGAGCCAATGCTATGTCTATCACTAGCTAACAATTAGGCAAGCTCTAGTTACGCAGTACATATAACCTATTAGCTTTATCTATTTTACTCTAATTATTTGGATAGTACAATCCATAATAGTGAATTAAGCATGACTATTCATATTACTTATTTGCAGGATAGTTGAATAACTATATAAGCTAAGTAATGATATATTAAATTACTTTTTTAGCATTTATATATATTCTTGAAATTGACGCCATGAGACAGCAGCTAGTGGGAAGATCACGGTCATACTCTCGAAGCACACCAGGGACACATCAAGCAATTTGATTTATACTCTCAGACATAACAGGATATGGACCATCTAACGTTAGCCCTATCAGAGAAAAGGTGGATAGATGGGATGGTGGGATGGTACTTCAAATATCACTGTCTTAACTCAACCAAGGGTCATCACAGACTAGCAGTGCATTTAGCTCTCTTTTGATTAATGTTTTATATAATTCTATTGTCCCTGTACTTCTTTCTTCTACTGCCAGTGTATTCCATTCCCTTGCCTTCATGTACTCGGTACTCTCATATGATCTGTTTTTGGCTGTGTTTCGTATCAGTCTGGGGCCATCACTACCTCTTGTTGCCTTTTTTGTTACCTGCACCCTCCCAGGCTTCCTTGTCTCCCTGAATGCTGCTATTTTGAGAAGTGCTTTTCTCCTGTCATTTAGTGTGTTGACTTTTGCTTTTCTATGGAGATCGTCAGAATACTAACTTCTAGTACTAGTAGGAGTAGTACCTACGAGTACTATACTACTTCCCTATGCCTGCCTCGTACGTCGGAGTAGAAGTCTCCTTTTGAACGACCAGAAAACAATTATGCACCTGAAGCAAAAACATCAGATTAAATCAAAATCAGATTAAATCAAAATCACTTTTTTACATCAAGATACGTAGAAATTCTCTGTGTTTCAGGGCCAAATTGGACGTCAGTACAACATAGTGGACGTCGGCGAAACATTGGTACAACGTAGTTATAACATGTCTCAACGAGTTAGAACGTCAACAACAACAAAAAGGCCCAACATAAGGCTCACGAGCCTCCAGCGCGCACTGTGTCAGCCTAGCGAAACCCTAGTGCCGGCTTAGCGTGGGACTCGCGTAATTACGGCTATCCTAACATAGCTACATGTGACTCTGACGTAATTTGTGACGCGAGTCGATGTCAGGCCCGCAAGTGAGCAGCGTCAGTCTAACGACAGTCCAGTGTGCTCAGCGTAAGGACAGCGAGCACTCAACGCGCTCAACGTGGATACCTTTATATACTCTACTTACGTTCAAAGAATGTTAGCGCATGTTACATACATTGCGCACGCGCCAGCCATTCATCAACTATGTCAAATACGTCAAGACACATTGGACTTACGTTAGACTAACGTTAGACACACGTCAGAGACATGTTAGACCTACGTCGAGATACGTTTATACCACGCTGTCAGCACGTTCCTCCCCGCTCTCTGTCAGTCTATCGTAAGTTGATGTAGCTCAACCTCCACCGACGTAGCTCTAACGAACGTCTAAAGTATCTTGGCGTAAGCCTAACGTGAGCGCAACGTAAGACCAACGTAACCCAACATGCTGGCCTTACGTCGAGCTATGGCAAAAGTTTTGGGGATGTCCAAAACCTTGATGTGTGTCATCGTATCTCGATGTAACTTGACGTAACTCGACATATCTCGACGTAGACGAATAACATATCTAGGTGCCGTCTGTGTGTTTGGAACGAGCCCAGTGGCATTCTAGCTTGGTCCCCAGCCACGACCAAGCAGCTCTTAGGCTTGGCATAAACCATTACCGCATCGGGCCATATATCGAAGTCCTGTAGGGAGGGACAGTGTAGTTGGCACACAGACGGCACCTACAGGAAAACATGGGAACTGAAACCCGACTACACAGACGGCACCTAGTGGAAAACATGGGTACTGGAACTCGACTACCTTTGTGCAGGACCTTGTCGGGTTCCAGTTCCATGTTCTAATACCAGAGAGCGTGTATATAGATGAGAGGGACAATTCCCATACTAGACCGTGTAACAGCTGCCGACTGTGGTGCTCCAAGTGGTGGTTGTTGAACAGTTTACGCATATGGGCAAACTCAAGGCATTGTCAATGGTCGTCGGCAATCTTCATCCAGAAAAAGTGAAATATCTCTAAAACTATACCACATAGAAACAAACTGTTTGGAACACATATAGAAAACATATTCAACGATGAGACTATATTAAATTTATATGGTTAGGGTTCTGTATTTCTATTAATTTTGAATAAAATAAACGTTTTTCACTGCAAGTATGGCAAACTCAATGCATTGTCAATGGCAGTGAGCAATCTTCATACAGAAAACGTTAAATATCTCTAAAACCACAACACCTAAAAAAACAAACTGATTGGAATACACATAGAAAACATGTTTACCAAAAAGATTATATTAAATTGATACGGTTAGGGTTCTGGATTTCTATTAATTTAGAATAAAACTAATGTTTTGCACTGCGCGTACCGGCAAACTCAAGGCTTGTTCAACAATAACCGCCAGGAGCGCCACTGTAGCTTGTGTTACCTATTTTCGCGGAAGTTGTCCCTCTCATCTATATACACGCTCTCTGCTAATACTTTGAAACGAGCACAGTGGCGACCTCTGTTGAAACAATGGCCAAGGGACCAGGCTATGCAGGACCCATCCAGTTAGTTGGGTTCCAGTTCCCATCTTTTCCGCTAGGTGCCGTCTGTGTGGCTCCACATGGGTCCTGCACAGTGGTCACTGGCGGCGCATAGTGGCCAATTGCTGAACTAATGCTTTTGTAAACAGAGTAGTGTTCAAAATGATTCACACACAACGTTTTTAGGACTGTCTATCACTACTGCACACACATATGCTTAAAATAGGACCTATGATAGATGGACATTGATAATTATCAACCCAGCTTCCCAACACTTTTTCTAATGGGTTGCTTAGGAACCTGTCCTGGAAACAGTGTTGTGAGAGTAAGAACATAAGTCACTGTATATGAATATAAAACTAACATAACTCATTTCATACAATATTCCATTCAACGTCATTTAGAAAATAAGATCTCAACATGTTAGAGTGTCTATTCCATTGTTTAAAAACTAGATAGGATTTGTAATACAAAAAGACACTGTATGTGGAGTGGGTTTTTTTTCAAAAAGAAATTAAATTATAAAATTTGGGCTCAGATCATCTATTAAATATCACTTTCCAAATATTTTCTGAATGAAATCAGAATCCAGAATAATTCATTGACATATTTGCAACATAATATATATTGCATAATAGATTATTTTCTCTGTGCATGCAATGCTTAAAGAAGTCACTTAAATGTCCATCTTGTAATGACATTTTTTTTTTTGTCTGATGGGTGTATTTATGCTGCCCATAACGGTTAAGTCTAATGACTTGTTTTCACTGCTAGACAGTAATAGTCTTGGGACTCCCCTTCTTTGTATCACTTTCAGTTGTTGTGTAGCTAACTACTGTATGCATTCTTTCTCTGTTTGTAAGCATTCTCCCACATCCCCCAAACCTCTGTGAGTTTGTTCGTTCTACATCGGATAATTGTTTCGTTACCAATAGTTAATTTCTCTGAATGTCTTCACCTTGCTGTGTTAGTGGTCATTAGGTTTTGATTTTAAGTTTAAAGTTGACCTTTTGTATGTAAAACTTTCCTTGAAATATCAGCGTATTTTCTATTTATCTATCTTTCTTTTTCTATTTTAATTCATTTTATTCGTTGTTGTCATTAGTCTAGCGGTGCATTTAGCTCTCTTTTGATTAATGTTTTATATATTTCTATTGTCCCGGTACTTCTTTCTTCTACTCCCAGTGTATTCCATTCCCTTGCCTTCATGTACTCGGTACTCCTCTCATATGATCTGTTTTTGGCTGTGTTTCTTATCAGTCTGGGGCCATCACTACCTCTTGTTGCCTTTTTTGTTACCTGTACCCTCCCAGGCTTCCTTGTCTCCCTGAATGCTGCTATTTTTAGATGTGCTTTTCTCCTGTCATTTAGTGTGTTGACTCTTGCTTTTCTATGGAGATAATCAGATGGGTGTCTATCTGCCACCTTCATAGATATCTTAAATGCTCTATTTTGTAGTCTTTGTAGTTTATCCAACATATTTTTGTTACCACCCATATATATTACATCACCACAGTCGAATTATGGTAGTATCATACCTTTATCGATTTTATTGCCATATTTTCTGGTATTCGCTAATATCCAGATTTTGTGGTTTGCCTTCTTGATAACTTCTTTTATGTTATCATTGTAGTTTAGTTTCCTATCAAGATATCCCTAGATATCTGTAGTTGGTCTGATAATCAAGAACTTTTCATCCCAAAATTATTGGCTCCTCATTGCCATAGTTGACTTCCCCCTGCCAAACACTAGGACCTTCGACTTCTTGTAGTTTATGGAAATCTTGTTGGAGTTACACCAGTTATCTAAAGCTACTAGTTTCTCATTTAGCTTATCTCTATTCTCTTTTCTGCTATTCGTTGTTGTGTATATCACAGTGTCATCGGCATATAGTTGGAATTTGATTCCCTCTAAGGACTTCTCCAGATCATTGATTTAAATGATGAAGAGGAGTGGGCCTAATACTGAACCTTGAGGGACTCCACGGGTTACCTGTATACTTTCTGATGTTTTGCTATTTACTTTTGTTCTCTGACTTCTCTCACCGATGTAATTCCTTATCCAGTCTAGTGTTCTTCCTCTTATTCCTACTCTTTCTAGCTTTTTTATCAGTATGTCATGATTCACTGTATCGAATGCCTTGCTAAAATCTATGAATGTGGCAGTTTTCTGTTCACCTTCATTCATACCTCTCAGTATGTCATTTGTTAGATTGGATATAGTTTTTGTTGTGGAGAATCCCTTTATGAACCCTCCCTGTTTGTCATTTAGTAATTTCTCACTATCTAGATGTTTCATGATGCGCTTTTACATTAATTTCTCTATCAGCTTGCCTGGCAGAGGTAGGAGTGATATGGGGCAGTAGTTGCCCATGTCCTCTTTGACTCCACCCTTGTGTATTGGTACCACTGTAGCCTGCTTCCAGACCGTGGGAAAAATACCCATCTTAAATAAATTATTGATTAAGTCACATATAACATTTGGTATGGCTAGCATAGCATCTTTAATTATTCTGGCTTGTAGGTTCCGTATTCCTGATGACTTTCCTAGATCAATTCTCTTAACTAGTCTAATCACTTCATTCTCTCTTATGATTGCTGTCTCTGTACTATTTTCAACTACATCACCTGTGTATTCCAATCTTCCTCTGAATTGTTCTGCTAACTTTGCTCCTATGTCTGTGAAGTGTTTATTTAGTCTATCTGGTGCTACCTCATTTGATATGGTGTTCCCTTCTCCATCTGTTAGCACTATTTTGCTTTGCTCCTTATCTCCCTGTAATGCCATCTCTACATTTTTCCAGAACTTCTTGGAGTCATTACCTGATTTATTATCTTGTTCTTCAATGTAAGTGGTATTTGCCTGTTTGACTAGCCTTAGGGTTTTTCTTTTCGCAGTTTTGTAGTTGTTGATGTCATCTATCTTATTTGAAATTTTAGCCTTCTCTCCAAATTTCCTCTTCAATTTGATACTATTTATTATTTCCTCACCTATCCATGGGTCCTGGTTGTCCCTCATCTTGATTCGCTTAATCGGACACATTTTATCCATTAATTCTTGAATCCTACCTAAAACATTTTCCCATTTCTGATTTGGATCCCTAGAGTCCATTACATTTTTCCAATCTGTTCCCTGCATCTGCTGTGTGAATTCAAAGACATCATAGGCTTTGTAGGACCTACCTAGTTTTACTTCAAGCTTGTGCTTCACTGTGCATAGAATAATTCATTGTCACTTATACCCCATGGTATCGTGCCCTTTTTCTTGATATGTACACTGTTTGTCAAAATTAGGTCTAGATTAGAGGTGGTATCTGCCAGTCTTGTATTTTCTTCTATCAGTTGCTGTCGGCCCATTTGCTTTACTAATAATTTCATTTGTTCTTGATCCTTACTTGTTTTACTATTGTCTATAGTTTATATTCATATCTCCCAAGATAAAAACATCTATTTTCTTGTTTCTTGTGATGTTTTCAATTGCCTCTTCTAGGTGGTCCATCAATTTATTTACATTTCCCCTTGGTGGCCTATATACAGAGGCTACCGCTATGTTGATTTGCTTGCTGTTTTCAATTAGTACCCACATCATTTCTATGTCATCGGTTGATGTGTTGTATTCACTCAGTTTGTTTTCTATAACCTGGTGCTTGCTATTTACATATATGGCCACACCCCATCCTCGTTTGACATTTCCATCCTCTCCTGTAGATTCTCTATCTAATCTGAATAGTTCATACCCTTCCAGGTTGTATGCCTGCTTCTTGTGATTTTTATTGAGCCACGTTTCTGATAAGGTTAATACAACAAATTTATCATACTTTATGTGTCGCTTAATTAAGTCAATTTTGCTGGTAAGACTTTGACAGTTTAAGTGTGCTATGTGCAACTCCCTGCCTGGTCTGTTTTCGATACTTGCTAACATACTCATTATTATATTTTCTTTCTTTCTTTATTTGTTTCTTTCTTTTGTTCTTTATGTAAGTTGTTATTTCTTTCAATTAGTTTGTTATTTGTTTAGTGCTCAGGCTAGGTTAGTGTTGTTTATTACCAGTCACCTGAATAGAGACTTTTACCATATGGCATTTCAGTTGCTATGCCATTTGTAAGTCACAAGAGTGTGGTGTGTCAGCTGTACAGTCCCTAGGATTCCACACCCCCCCATCTGCCTATGGAGAGAAACAAGTGGGGTGGTTCTATGATGAGGGCCACCTTGGATATCCTCACAGTGTTAATTTGGTATAATTATGTTATGCACACACCCAGATACCAAAGTTATTCAATGTTGAGTTATTTTTCTGTTGTAGCCATCCTATTCTGATTTATATGTGTGAGTTTGTATATTCATTACATCTTTTAGGTTATAACTTTGTGTTTCTACTTTTAGATGTACATTATTTAGGGTTTTTAAAGTAATAAATTTTGCACGGTGCTTTGGGGCACCTTAATATTGTTCTGATTGTCACCAAAAAAAGTGAGTGATAATAGCAGATGATACACTACATCGCCATTCCAGCCTTGCGGTGCATTGTGGGATGCGTGGAAGAAAAACAAACCTGCGAGAAGCACATGGCATTTTGTTAACACATTTGACATTTTAATATTTAGAACAAGAATGACTTATGTCTAGTCAATGGTGATGTAAATATCAGCCTGGAAAGTGACTGAAATTGTATGTTTCTTACGTCAAAATGCTTGATGCGCGAGAAGGAAGAAAGCAAGGCGGGGATGGAAGAAAGGCGTGTTTATTGCACGCCTCAGCGGACAATGTTAAGTACATACAAATAATGAATATATGCACAGTGGTAAGTGTAGGTAGAAATAAGAAGATATATGCACAGTGGTAAATAGAAAAATAGACATGGTATCAAGAATAATGAGGGGCTCCCAGGAAGGAGCAGAGAGGCTCATAAGGAGCAGGAGAGAGTCAGTAAGTCCGGTGGTCCGGTTGATTGTCAGTGGAGTGAGGGGGTGCCGAGGAGCCCTCCACCCTCCGGAGTGAGTAGGTAAAGGAGAGTAGGGTGGGTGGGCGGAGGAAAAAGTGGAGAGTCGCGGAAGACGGCAGGAAGGTGAGTGCCTGAGGAGAGCCGGCGGGCGGCCTTATAAGGGAAAAGGGGGGGGGGAGGTGCGAATGCTGGCGGCCGGGGGGGAGGGTGAGATGTGGCGAGCAGCGGGCGTCGGGTGAGGCGTGAGCGCCAGAACAAAGAAGGTGGGAGGAAGGAGGGGGGGGCGAGCCGGGGCTCGGCCGAGGTGAGTAGGCAGCGCCACAACGGCGGGGGAGGGTCTCCTCCTTCCCTCGCATCAAACGTAATGCTTCGCATTACGACCGATGCGCGAGAAGGAAGAAAGCAAGGCGGGGATGGAAGAAAGGCGTGTTTATTGCACGCCTCAGCGGACAATGTTAAGTACATACAAATAATGAATATATGCACAGTGGTAAGTGTAGGTAGAAATAAGAAGATATATGCACAGTGGTAAATAGAAAAATAGACATGGTATCAAGAATAATGAGGGGCTCCCAGGAAGGAGCAGAGAGGCTCATAAGGAGCAGGAGAGAGTCAGTAAGTCCGGTGGTCCGGTTGATTGTCAGTGGAGTGAGGGGGTGCCGAGGAGCCCTCCACCAAATAGTAGGAGAGGGCTCGAGGCGCGCCCGAGGCGGGGGCGCGGGGCGCCCGAGGTGGGGGCCGGAGATCTGGGTGAGAGGAGGGTCGTGAGGGCAGAGCCTTGAGGTCGGCGGCTGGATTGTCCGGAGAGGGTCCCTCGTGAGGCTGAGCTGTGTGGTCTGAGGTGCGCGGTGCGGGGTAGGTCGACAAGGGGCGGGCGGCCAAAATAAAGGGAGGCCCGCTCCTTGGAGGGATCGGGTGAGGAGGTCGGCCGGCGAACTCCTCAGGGCTGGGTGGGACGGGGGTCGGGGTCGGGTCGGGCGGGTTGATGACGGTGGTGTCGTGGTCGGCGGCTGTGCCCTCGGAGGAGGGTTCTCCGTGAGGCTGGGCTGGGCTGTGGTCTGAGGGTTCCTCCTGAGGCTGGGCTGGGCTGTGGCCTGAGGGTTCCTCGTGAAACTGGGCTGGGCTGTGGTCCGTGATGGGCGACTGGCGCCGGGCGGCGATGAGAGCCTTACTGAGGGGGCGCTGGGGCCCGACAGGGATGTGGTTGCCGATGAGGTCGGCGGTGCCGAGGCGGCGGTCAGGCCGCGCCTCGGGCAAACTGGGCTGGGCTGGGCTGTGTTCTGTGATGGGCGAATGGCGCTGGTCGGCGATAAGAGCCTTCCTGAGGGGGCGCTGGGGCCCGACTTGGAGGTGGTTGCCGATGAGGTCGGCAGTGCCGAGGCGGCGGTCGGGCCGCGCCTCGGGCAAACTGGGCTGGGCTGGGCTGTGGTCCGTGGCGGGCTGGTGGCGGTGGGCGGTGGTGAGAGCCTTACTGAGGGGCCGCTGGGGCCCGACTGGGCGGTGGTTGCCGATGTGGTTGGTAGTACCGAGGTGGCGGTCAGGGCACGGGTCGGGGGAGGAGGTGCGGCGGGGGCGGGCTAGGGGGGCGGCGAAATCGCGGGCGGTGGGGGGGGGGGTCGTGGGGCGGGTCGGTGGGGGGGTCGGTGGGGTCAGGGGGGCAGAGGAAGGCGGTTTCGCCTGGGTCGAGGTGGATGTCTGGGTCGAGGGTGATGGGCGACTGGCGCCGGGCGGCGATGGGAGCCTTACTGAGGGGGCTCTGGGGCCCGAGGCGGGGGTGGTTGCCGGAGGGAACGGCGGCGCCGAGGCGGCGGGCAGGCCGCGCCTCGGGCGGGTGGGCGGGGTGGTGTCCGGAGGGCTGGTAGGAGTGTGGTGGGCGGCTTTGATAGGGTTGGTGGGCCGGTCTGGGGCCTCCGTGCCGGGCTGGAGGTGCCGGCTCCTCAAAAATCCGGCGAGGCGGGAGCCGCTGCCCGGGCGCGCTTGGCCAGGCATGCGTCCTCGCTGTGCCTGGTTAGTACCCTCCGGACATTGGCGCAGTATGCGCATGCGTGTAGTTGTCTGGAGACCCCCTGGCCGTGGACCTCCCCCGGGGCTGCGTGGGTGCAGGAGTTGGGGTCCCGGTTCCAGGCATAGCAGAGTGGGCCGTGGGTCTCCTTACTGTAGGCCACGCGTGTGTCGGTGTGGCCGCGGAACTGGGGGCGGGGCATTGCAGGGTCGAGGGAGGGGAGTTGGGTGGTGGTGGAGTGGGGAGGCATGGCGAGGGACTCCAGTCTGAGGAGGTTTATGGCCACTGGGTCGTGCCAGCCATGGGGGAGGGTACCGTCCGCGATCGCGGTAAAGACCGCCTCAGAGTAGTGGCGGACGGTCGTCCAGGGATAGAGGAGGTTGTCACGACAGATGGATAGTATATGGTGGTGGAGTCCGGGGGCGGAGTGGGCGGGGAAGTCCGGGTGGTCGATGAGGGTGAGGAGGGCGAGGGCGTATTCGTCCTTGGTCGCCTCCCCCCTCTTGACTGGCTTCTTCTCGGGACCTCGCCTCACCAGATCGGAGGGGAAGATGTAGTGGGATGGGATGCCTTGGCGTCTGGTTGAATGCCGCGCCTCGGCGGATGCCAGGATTTCCCTGACGGCGTCGGCCGTGGAGGCGGGGTTGTGGCGGGTCTCCTCCCCCTGGTAGGCCGGCGATGTGGAGGGCTGCAGCTGGGGCAGGATGTGGCGGTACCTCCCGTACTCCGCGTGCGTCGTTCCGGGGAGGGCCGCCTGGGGGGGGCGGCGGCGGTCGGGCCGCGGCGGTGGCAGATGCCCGAGGTGTTGGTGCGGCCGGCGGGGGCGCCTCTGGCGCGGGCCGGGTCCCGTTGGCGCTGATGTGGTCGATCCGGGCATGGAGGTCAGCAGTGGCCTGCCGGTGCTCGGTGTTGGCCTGCCGGTGCTCCTCGTTGGCCTGCCGGTGCTCCAGCTGCATGCGCTGGATAGCCTCCAGCACTGAGGAGGTCTCGGCGCCCGAGGAAAGGTCCGAGGGCGCCGGGGGGGAGACCGCGACCGGTCTTGGTGACTCGACCCTCCCGGGCGACGTAGAGGGCCCCGGGGACCGGGGGGCGGCCCGGGAGCCCTTTCGTCCTCGTCCTTTCCCTTGAGGCATGGTTGGTGGATGCTGGTGTGCGTCAGCGGTCCGAGGTGTAGGCCCAAAGAGGAAAAAGTGGAGAGTCGCGGAAGACGGCAGGAAGGTGAGTGCCTGAGGAGAGCCGGCGGGCGGCCTTATAAGGGAAAAGGGGGGGGGGGAGGTGCGAATGCTGGCGGCCGGGGGGGAGGGTGAGATGTGGCGAGCAGCGGGCGTCGGGTGAGGCGTGAGCGCCAGAACAAAGAAGGTGGGAGGAAGGAGGGGGGGGGCGAGCCGGGGCTCGGCCGAGGTGAGTAGGCAGCGCCACAACGGCGGGGGAGGGTCTCCTCCTTCCCTCGCATCAAACGTAATGCTTCGCATTACGACCAATTATGGAGAGTTGTGTCTTAAACTTATTCATTATATTATTATATTGCATCCATCCATCCATGTTTGTGCCCAATTGCTATGTATTTTTTTTATTAATTTTGAATAAAATTGAAGTTTTGCCCTATGCGTATCGGCAAACTCAATGGCAGTATGCCTTTGCTTTGCTGCCAGCGCCGTTTTCAGCGCATGCACACTCGGAACGGTGATCTCGTCTATCCTAGATACAAGATTCACCATGGACTTGTGGTACACGGGTGAACGTCAACGTAGTCTAAATACGGGCGAAAATAGTTTTAGTATGGAACATGAAGTAGAATGCCTGCCTCCAGTATCAAATGGTTACTTATATCGGCACAGAGTTGGTGAAATGGGAGAGAATGCAAAAAGACAAGATGGCGGAAATATGAAAACATATATAAAGAATAAATGTTGCTTCTTAGATTGTGAAATTAGGCTCTATTTGCATTTTTTATAGCATTTTATATAGCTTTTATATAGCATTGGTATTCACCCGTGTACTGTGAGTACAGGGTGAATCCTTTAAGCGCCTGTCACACCTTACCGGACTGAGTACCGGAGACCACCAGACAAAGAATTTTCTAGTCCGGTGCTCTCCGGTGACAAAATGTGTCGAAATGTATCGAAATGGGGCGTAGATGGGTCAACTGCCGCCGGGTAACCGGACAAGTACCGTACAAGTACTGTACATGTACCGGACGAGAACCAGACCGACAAACCATCAACCGGACAGCATTGGATGTCGGTGTCGAACAGCATCAAGTAGAGAAAATACAACAACCTTATTTGTTTCTAGGATAATTTATTATAAAACAAAGAAATGCACTACACTTTAAGAATTGTGAACACTGATTTTTGAGCTTATATCATGTCCTAATGTGAGTGGGGCACCATTGCTTTTAGATTACATAACCCTGTCCCCACTCCGTCGCCTAAGAATAACAATGTTCTCTGCCAATATATAATTCCGAACCGAAAATCTGTATATTTTTACAAACGGATGAGTACTGGACATCAACGGATGGGTACCGGACATGTACGGATGGGTACCGGACACCAACCGGACACGTCAGTCGGTGGTGTAGAAGTTTTGTGCATGTTCAAAACTTGTACCGGACACTGCCGGATGGGTACCGGACATATACCGGACATCGCCGTACACCACTGGACAGTGTCTGGTTCTCATCCGATAAGGTGTGACTGGGCCTTTATCTACGTCTATCCTAGATAAAAGATTCACCCGGTACTAGTAGTACACGGGTGAAGATCAGCCTTATATAATTACGGGCGAAAATAGCGTTAGTATGGAACATCACCTAGAAACTGTGGCTCTAGTATCAAATGGCTACCCATGTAGGCAGAGAGTTGGTGAAATGGGAGAGAATGCAAAAAGACAAGATGGCGGCCGCAGAACGCCGTCGATTTCACTTTTAAATCTTATTAAACTAGATATTATATTATATTTTTCAACTCAAAGGTAGCGGGCTCTCAATAATACATATGTAAAGAATAAATGTTGCTTCTTAGATTGTGAAATTAGGCTCTCAATAAGCGAGTTCAGCATCTCGGGCGCGCGGTGGTTGATGGGAAGTCATCGGGATAAACAAAGCCATGTGCATGACTACGCGTATTGAGTTTGCCGGTGACACCTGTCTGCGCAGTGTGAAACGTTAGTTTTATTCAAAATTAATAGAAATCGAACCGTAACCTCATCAATTTAATATAATCTTCTTGGTAAACATGTTTTCTATATGTGTACCAAGCGATTTGTTTCTAGGTGGTATGGTTTTAGAGATATTTCACCTTTTCTGTAAGAAGATTGCTCAAGGCCATTGAGTTTGCTGGTACTCGCAGTGCGAAACGTTAGTTTTATTAAATATTTATAGAAATCCAGAACCCTAACCGTATCAATTTAATATAATCTTCTTGGTAAACATGTTTTCTATATGTGTACCAAGCGATTTGTTTCTAGGTGGTTTGGTTTTAGAGATATTTCACTTTTTATGTAAGAAGATTGCTCAATGCCATACGTGCAGTGCAAAACGTGGCTTTGTTTATCCCGACAGCGATGCCCGGAAGTCGGACCCGCACATGCGCGCGGACAATGCTGAACTCGCTTATTCTTTGACCCGCATTTTCGCCACCTTTTACATAGGGTTGGTTTGCACCTCTACTGCAGCAGTACGGGGTGAATCTTGTATAGACGTCTATCCATGCACCTCAGTGCCTGGCCTTTGAAAACAAGCACAGTGGCGACCTCTGTTGAAACAAAGGCCAAGGGACCAGGCAAGGTTCCAGTACCCATGTTTTCCGCTAGGTGCCGTCTTTGAAAAGAGCACAGTGGCGACCTCTCGACCTCTGTGGAAACAAATGCCAGGGGACCAGGCTAAATGACTGCTTGTTCGTGGCACAGCGGCGGACCAAGCTATGAGGTCAAAAACACAAACCCCATCCGGGTGCATGTAAACGACAACGGGTCCAGTGCGGCGGAAGTAAATAGACTGATGAATATTAAGTTTGACCTATATATGACAGATCACCCCCAACCCGGTGTCGCAGTTTGAGCACCCTGCCAGTTTGAGCGCCCTGCCAGTGGTTGTAAACTTTTTTTGTAAAATAGATTTAAAAGCTTTCATTGGATCGATTAAAAATATCTTAATGCGCAATTGAAGAGGAAGATCTGAAGTATTTAATGTAACCTAAGAGCAATTTACTCTGAAAGTATTAAAAACAGAGATAATAGTGAAAGAACTTCCAATTGGCTGATAAAAAAAAAGCTGAATGTGAAATTGTAGAGAAAGATCTGAACTATTTAATAGAAACAAGAGAAATTTGCTTTCAAAGCACCAAAAATCACAAATTACTGTGATAGTTCGGGTGGTTTTAATGTTGTCTCTATCCGCGCATGCTCAGAAGCAACAGAAGGGCGCTCAAACTGGCCTGGCGCTCAAACTGCGACACAGGTGTGGCGGTTTCAGCTCGTTCCCGTGCTCAGCCGTGTCCCGTTGCTTCTGCGCATGCGTGGATTTCGCATCAACTCGGGTCACCCGAGCCACTTATTGGCGCATGCGCACATCCTACAAACTCGGGTTGAATAATCAAATACGCTCGGGTGGACAATTTGTTCTTTTTTTTTGAATAACCGATAAAAGTACAGCAAAATAGGATTTAAAGTATTTTATGATGGCCCAGTTTGGCTATATTTCCATTTCATTAATCTAAGTTATTCTTTATTTGCACACGGGACGTGTATTTGTCGACTCCACTCGCTGTGTTCTATTTGAAATTCGGATGACCCGAGTTGCCCGGTTCGTGTTAATCGATTACGGCCATGTTTACTAGATTCTGACGCATGCGCAGAAGCGAGGGACACGGCTGAGCACGGGAACGAGCTGAAACCGCCACACAGGTGTGGCGGTTTCAGCTTGTTCCCGTGCTCAGCCGTGTCCCGTTGCTTCTGCGCATGCGCGGATTTCGCATCAACTCGGGTCACCCGAGACACTTATTGGCGCATGCACACATCCTACAAACTCGGGTCGAATAATCGAATATGCTTCTCTGCGCTCGGGTGAACAATCTTCTTTTTTTTTTTTAAATAACCGATAAAACTACAGCAAAATAGGATTTAAAGTATTTTATGATGGCCTAGTTTACCTATATTTCCATTTAATTAATCTAAGTTATTCTTTTTTTGCACACGGCACGTGTATTTGTCGACTCCACTCACCGTGTTCTATTTGAAATTCTGACGACTGGGATGACCCGAGTCGCCCGGGTAGTGTGAATCGATTACGGCCATGGTTTTTAGATTCTGACGCATGCTCAGAAGCGAGGTACACGTCTGAGCACGGGAACACGCTGAAACCGCCAAATATCTCTAAAACCACACCACCTAGAAACAAATCGCTTGGTACACATATAGAAAACATGTTTACCAAAAAGATTATATTAAATTGATAAGGTTTGGGTTCTGGATTTCTATTAATTTTGAATAAAACTAATGTTTTGCACTGCGCGTACAGGCAAGTTCAAGGTCGATTCATCATATATATAGGTCAGCTCCAGCCGAGTAAGCTGGTGGTTGTTGTCGGTCCGGCATCTGGAGGCATACACGATAACACGGTTTGGCCTTATATGGGCATGTCCTAATTTCGTGAGAACGAGGCCACTTCCGGATATAGGTAAACAAAGCCTGATAGCATTGAGTATGCCGGTATGTGCAGTGCAAAACGTTAGTTTGATTCAAAACTAACAGAAATCCAGAACCCTAACTATATCAATTTAATATAATCTTTTTGGTAAACATGTTTTCTATGTGTATTCCAATCAGTTTGTTTCTAGGTGTTGTAGTTTTAGAGATATTTAACTTTTTCTGTATGAAGAATGCTGACTGCCATTGACAATGCATTGCGTTTGCCAGTACGCGCAGTGCAAAACGTTAGTTTTATTAAAGATTAATAGAAATCCAGAACCCTAACCTTATCAATTGAATATAATCCTTTTCTTAAACATGTTTTCTATGTGTATTCCAATCAGCTTGTTTCTATCTGGTGTGGTTTTAGAGATATTTAACTTTTTCTCTCTGAAGATTGCTCACTGCCATTGACAATGCATTGAGTATGCCGGTACCAGCAGTGCAAAACGTAAGTTTTATTCAAAATGAATAGAAATCCAGAACCCTAACCATATCAATTTAATATAATATTTTTGGTAAACATGTTTTCTATGTGTATTCCAATCAGTTTGTTTCTAGGTGTTGTAGTTTTAGATATATTAAACTTTTTCTGTATGAAGATTGCTCACTGCCACACTGATGATACTGCCATGTGCGTTTGTGTACCTGCAAACAGGAATTAGGTCAAGATGGCCGCCAAACCGTGTTTAGGTGTATTGTGTAGAAATCCAGGGGCCATCTGCAACATGAGAGCCCTCTGCTGCCACTTGGCCACCAGAATGACCAACAGACTCCTCCTCATGAAGAGGATCTCCGGCTTCTCCTGGGGCGCCCCGGACAGTGTACTCGCACTCTTCTACCGCCAGGCAGTCCACTCCCTCTTCGACTACGCTGCGCCCACACTCGCTCTCACAGCCCTCGGGCTTGACAACCCCCAAACTCAACTACCCAAGAACAAGATCTTTTTGAACGAGTTCCGGAAACTTGAGAACATCCAACACAGGGCTGCCAGGCTTGTCCTCCGTGTTCCCAGCACCACCAGGATCGAGATCCTCCTCCTTGAATCAGGCCTCCCTCCCCTCCACCTCCGAGGCAAACAACTTCTCACCACCCATCTCACAAGAACCCTTTCCTCAGGCCTTTCAACAACAATCCGCAGAACCGCGGCCTACCTCCGAGATGGGACCCGCGTTCACCCTCACATCTCCTACCGTCTCAAGAACGCCATCACCACCCTCAAGGACTCCCACGGACTCCACATTGCAGACTTCGCCCTGAGCCCTCTCAAGCCACCTTGGGTTTCCATCCCAGTGGAAACCCGAACCACCAACCTAGTTGCTGCCAAGGCGGCTTACACCACCCCAGAACTCCACTCCCTGGCTCTCGAGGCCATAACTCAGGCGAAGGTGGAATTTCCTCTCGCAAAGACTGTCTACACCGATGGCTCCCTTAACCCAACATCAGGTAGAGCAGGAGCCAGAATCTTCATCCCCTTCTCCAACACAAAGAACACCACCAGGGTGTCAGACTTTGCTTCCACTCTCGATACCGAGCTCGCCGCCATTCACTTGGCCCTCGAAGACCTCCACAACTCAAGTGCCATCATCATTACCGACTCTTTGAATGCCATCAAAGAGATCGCCCACCCAAATGCCCGACACTCCCTTGCCGACGCAATCCATATTAAAATCTTCACCAGACATCAGGCACACCTCAAAACAGTCCTGCTATGGGTCCCCTCGCATATAGGACTGTATGGTAATGACCAGGCCGACTATGCCGCTCTAGCCGGTGCCAACCGAGCAGACGTAGAGACAGCCATCCTTCCATCCATCACCAAACTGGCCGCCGCCGCTTCTCGAGCCACCACGAGCCACACAGAAGGAACAAGTACGGAACCCTTATTCAATAAGCTGGCTCTGGTACACCCTGGTCAGAACGAACATCCCCCATCCAGTCGGCCTTCCTGCTTCTACACAAGTCGCCATCAACCGCTTCAGGACTGGCTACCGCCGTTGGATTGATGTCCCCAACCTCCAGCGCTGTCCCTGCGGAACTAATATCTTTAATGTGGCCCACATACTCGCCTCATGTGGCGCCATCGACAGATCTGCCATCAGCGACTTCATGGAGGATGCTGACCGCCAACTCAGCGACAATAGGGCCGCTCTGGCTATCCTCTCCAGGATTTCCAAGTCATCCTGGAACGCACTTGCGCGCTTCTACCGCCAGAATGCAGACATCATCAACACTGTCGGTCGCCCAGTTCATGACATCGGGGACTAGCAGGCCCCACCTCATCGCCATAGCTGACTTGGTGCCACTACTAACTAACCACTAATTTTCACTGCAACAAACAGGTAACCCCACCCTCTGCCTAACTAATCCTCCTCACTTCACTTCTTCCTCTGGCCTTGGCCGGACTTACGGTGCATACCGGTGAATCTGGAGGGACTGAAGTTTGGATCCTGGTCGAGTCAAACCAATGACTTATAAAATGGGTACCTGTTGCTGCTAGGCGCTTGGCGTTATGAAATCAGGACAGGGACTGGGCGCACAGTGTCAGGATAATGTGACTGTGTGGGACATCGGGTCATGGCGCCGGCGGCCTGATTTCCCAGTGGGGCAGCACTATAAAGTCGCCATGAGTGCGCGCTGTTACAAGTCGGTGCACATCCTTGTATGGCCTAGGGTCTTACGGGGGTGTAAAACTACACCAACCACCCAGCCTCCCCCGGCCCTCTCAGAGGACTGTGGTTGGACTCTTAGGCTGCCTTGTTCTTCCTCCGCCCCCTCCCCCCTGCCCCTCAATTCCTCTGATCACTACACACCGGAACCCAACTCCCGACCACATGGGACTGCTTTCAGCGGTGCCCATTCAGTGCTGCAGATTTGCAGCCTTCAGCGCACCAATGCGACTGAAAACTCCCCAAAACAACAACAACAATATGCAGGAGTCAGTGTTAGTGTGGTTTGGTATTAGAGCCTGTTACCGTTCATGAGTCTATTTACTTCCGCCGCACTGGACCCGTTGTCGTTTACATGCACCCATCCCAGACACAGAGGTAGCCAAGGCAACCCCCATGACGTCATTGTACACTAGCGACACCACGCAACGACCAGAATGACAAATCAGATAGACATCGCTCTTGGCCCTTGGGTAACTATTTTTCATTAAAAGATTTGAAGCTTTCTCGTAGGCGAAATGGAAAAACCGCAAAGTGCCAAGCAATATCACGCGCATACACTGATCAGGCAAAACGCGGGACATAGGTGAGTGAAAGTGTGTTACTGAAACACAGAACTTTATAATTAGTGTTATTGTTAGTTGTTACGGTCGAGCTTGATTTAGGAAGCTACGTTATTATTGTCACATACACACGTGTAAAGCATAGAACATTCTTCTTGAAATGATAATTCATTTCCTGGCAAGCAAGTATACTTATCTAGTTGACTTGTGAAGGAAACACATTTGCTTTCCTGTCGTTCTTTCAATATTTGACTACGAAGGAAACGTGCTAGAAACGCGAAATCAGAAGCGCGAAGCAGGAAGTACTCAGCTCGCCCCCCACCCCCACCCGCACCCCACACCAAAAAGCGCAATATTGGTTATTTTTGAGTGCTGAAATGCACAATATCGATTAGTTTAAGTTTGTCATATCGGCGTATGATTTCGAATTGATGGTTGATTCGGCGGCGCTTGAGAACCCGTCACGTCACTAAGCTATGTCACGTCACCAAGCTATTGTGGCTATTGGGTGTTGCACCAACGTGAGGCGCAGTCACCAACCACGCCGATTGTTAGATAAAAGATTCACCCCGTTCTTCCAGTACAGGGGTGAAATACAACCCTATATAAAAGCTAGTGAAAAGATGTGGAAATCAAATGAGAGCCTAAGTCCACAATCTAAGCAAAATATAATTTACAACACAAACAAGGAACTGCATGATATGGACTTTATCAATCTCTGTTGTCTTATTGTAGGGATGGGTGGGTGGCCGAGTAAGCTGGTGGTTGTTGTCGGTCCGGCATCTGGAGGCATTGTGTAGAAATCCAGGGGCCATATGCAGGAGTCAGTGTTAGTGTGGTTTGGTGTTAGAGCCTGTTACCGTTTAGCTATCACCAACATCGGGAAATGTGTCAAGTCGTATGCAGGAGCGCGTAACACTTACATTATAGCTAAACCTGAATTTATTTATATATTTGGGAAATCCCTCTGCGTCTGTACCCATATATTAGGCTTAAATATATTAAATGCTGTCATATTTAACAGAATTACATACGCAATAAGTGAAATTTGATCAATTTAACCCTAAATTCGAAGCGTTATTAAGTCTACCGCCGCATTGGCGGCGATATTAATAGTTATATTTTTGAATCGACGAACGTAAAGTAAACAAACCGCCACCGCCGCCAGTATGGAAAGCGACGTCGATGCGGCGGCGGCGGCGGCGATTTGTTTACTTTACGTTCGTCGATTCGAAAATATAACTATTAATATCGCCGCCAATGCGGCAGTAGCCTTAGTAACGCTTCGAATTTAGGGTTAAATTGATAAAAATTTCACTTATTGCGTATGTAATTCTGTTAAATATGACAGCATTGAATAGATTTGGGCACTTATGCTAACACCGCCCTTAAACGTCCTATGAAACGGGGTTAGTGTCACGGACCTTAAACGTGCGGTGTTAGGCCTATCACTGACTCGTGCATACCGACTTTTCGGCGCTAAACCAGAAATCCCCTCTAAACGCGTTTTGGCTCGGTAACACCGACTCCTGCATATGGCCCCAGGACCTAGCGGCCCATCGTCGACCGGAATTGACGTCACAGTTCTCGTATGGCGAGATGTGCTCCCGTGGAGGTCCAGCAGGGGGGTTTCGGTGGTGGGATCGAACCCAGGTGGCGCCACTGCAGCAGCAGTCCCTTGTTCACGCGCAAATTACCCATGTTTACGAACCAACATGAACAATTTACAACATGAACAAGGAACTACATGATATGGACTTTATTCAAGCAAAAAGTCAGATGTATAAGAGATAATGGTCAAATAGGTCAGTAAATCAGGCTCTCAACCAAATTAGTGGAGAAGGCCTGATTCGCTGCGGTGAATGCCACCGGGAGCATGTAGGTGTGACCAGCGCTCAACCGCCACTTGCCGAGCTATCGGACATCGTCGAGTAGGGCACCCGCATGGGCACAGGCCTAGCCGCCGGATGCTGTGGAGGGTGAACGAGCTTGGAGCTGAGTGTAGTGTCGAGGTGAGTGGGGCCCGGAGTGCAGCTGTCATCATGATGGCCGTGACGGGCTTGCCGTCAGGGAGTAGGAATGCTGGTGCCCCCTGGAAACGTCTTAGTTGATCTTTGTAGTCGCGCCAGGATAGCGCCGGGCAGCATGGAAATCCGCTCAGTGGGTGGAAGATGATGTCGAAGGCATCGAAGGCGGACCTCATTATTTTTGTTGATCGGACGTAGACCTGCAGCTGACTTCCTGTGTGTGTGACATCTGCGCCTTTGATGGTGTGGCCGGGGTTATAGGTTTTCCCACAGATGGTTCAATTTCTTGAAGTTTAGTAATGTTTTCATCCCACTCATGTTGCCATTTGGATTTTATGTGGGTGGCTATTAGTGGTTTCAGATCAGAGTAATGGATCAGACATGGTTCGAGATCACAGTTCAGGGCCTTCTTTGCAGCCTGATCAGCTCGTTTGTTTCCTTGTATGCTGGCATGGCCAGGCACCCAGCACAGGTGGATGTCATATCAATCTGTTGCCAGTTGGTTCATTTTATAAGTGACCGTTGCTACTGCTAGAATAGGGTGGGCCGTTTTCAGTCCAGCAACAGCCAGGAGGCAGGAGAACGCATAGTAGGTGAACCAGGCCAGGTCCCTGATGAGGTCGACGGTGGCTGGGTGCTTTTCAGTTTGAGGTGTGGCTCGGAGTGCCATTAGTATGCGATTCATGAAGTGTTTCGCCAGGGCTATACAGCGCGCGACAGGTAGTCGTCCGACAACGCGCTGGAGCTGCTTCCAGCTGATCTTCAGGCATTCTGCTGTTTCGCGGCACTCTTCCATGATTTCGGCGAGCTTGGATTAGTCAATTATATTCATAGATGCATGAAGTTTTAAATCTGGATCGATATATCCACATGTCAGCCATTTTGATAGTGTCCAGTCAAGGTCATTTTGATTGGCTGATGTAGTCAGGTGGTACATTTCTCCTGGAATCCCTGCCACTGACGTTACGCCCACAGCTGGTTCCCGGCGAGCCAACAAACCCCATGGTGCGCAGGCCAACACGCCGGCACCAGCAGAAGAGCAGCGGCCCAATGACATCAGAGCCGCATTCAGGGTATGCCTCCGAGACGTCTCGGGGAAATCCCTGATGTCACTCTAGTCTGAACGGCAAAAGCAGTTGGTTGCCTCGAAAATGGCCACCCCCCATAGGCGGCAGCCATTTGCAATGAAAAAGAAGCACTCTGATTGGCTGAAACCACTGAATATGGCAACTATTTTCGAGGTGTTTTTCGTCTCCTGTCTGAAATGGGAGGCGTCTCTGAGACGTCTCTAAGACACACCCTGAACGGAAATAAGCCAAAAAGCATCGCCAAAACGTCTCGGAGACGTAACCTGAACGCGGCCCCCCTGCTGAAGCTGGTGTCCGGCCCATCCAGCGGCCGACCACCGCCGGTACCCACACTACCCGGAAGGTAAACAATAACAATGATCGCACACATGCCAGCCTGTCTCCCAACACCCCGTCAGACATAGTGTTCACCCAGCACGCCAATGCGGCCCACCGCGCCTCCACCCTGAAGGCGGCCAGGCCCATTGGTTCCTGCGAGTTGTATGATGTGACCAATGCGAACACAGACAACAGTCTTGACCCAGACACGAATGAGCCCAGGGTCCAGGTCGTGGACCACACCCTTCAAGACACCCTCACGGCCACCCCCTTGATTGATTGGTGGTTTTTTAATGCCGTGTAGGCAGCATAGGCCATATTCACGGTGAGAATTGTTTGATTTTTATTGAACCATCGCCTTTACATATAATGTAAAAGCATACAATCAATTATCTGCCGGCCGCCCCAACCAGCAGCCCAACCCCTATGGAGTATAGGAACACTCTCAACAGCTTCTGGCCCTTACTGTTGGGCACAAAATGGGCCGACTACCCGCTATATTCAGTGGCTTACACCGCCGATCGGCACTCGGCCCTTCCGAATTACTTGACCACTATGGACACCCTCTGCTGCTTGACCGTCTCGAGTTTGGCTTCCCAGCCAACTACATGCCAGCAAGCCCTCCCACGCCCACTTTCCACAACCACCGGAAAGACCCTGACCCCCCCCATACATCACCACATGGCCCTCCCCCCCACATCACCACATGCCGTGGAAGAACTCGAGAATGGCACCCTCCGGTGCTCCCCTTCTCCTACTTGGCGCAGTGCAGCCCCATAATGACACAGCCCAAGTCCCCCGCCGGGAAGCGAATCATCATTGTCAATTCATACCCCCGGGGAGCAGTGTGAATGCGAGCATTCGGGGAAGGGAATACCTGCGGCGCCCCCTTGCGTACAAGCTCCAGATGGCTGCCAACCTCGGCCACCGCCTCACCCTCAAGGTGAGAGGGGCATTCTGCTGGTCCCCGGACATCTACCCGGGCCTACCGCCAGCTGCAAGCAGACCCCCTTTCCACCCCCTTGTTCTGCATAATCATCGATAGGCAGCTCATACTCGACATCGCACTTCCCTTTGCATGCTGGACCTCGGGCGCCGCCTGCTGGATCCTGGTGCAGCGAGGCTTCTTCCGCCTCGTATATGTGGATGACTTCGTCGGGTGCGAGTCGTCCTTCTTGCAAGCGATGCGGGCCTTTGATGAAATCTGTGCCCTTTGTGCCAGTCTCGCCCATGATAAGTGCTGCCCCCCAACTGTCTGGCTGGTCTGGCTCAGCATCGAGGTCTGCTCAGAGTCGATGGTCATGCATATACCCGACCTCAAGCTGGAAGAGGTCATCCAGGAGGGCAACCACTGGCTCGCCCACATCAGCAGCTGAATCATGGGGGCTAGGAAATTCAGGGATTGCATTCTGCACAGCCTCCACGCCCTTCCCCTCGCAGCAGTTGCCGACGTAGACCTCGACCTAAAGCAGGATGGTTCAAGGACTTTGCCGCTCAAGGGAACAGCATCTACCTCATCCCTCCCCTGGTTTGACCCTACTGGGTCCTCGAGTGTGACTCCGGCCTCATCGGGGGGGTGGGGGGGGGGGGGGGGGGGGGGGGGGGGGGGCGGGCCCTTCTCACGCGACGAGGGCTATGATGTGGAGATGACAGGCGCTTGCCCAACCATACACAAACTCGAGGTAATGAACTTGGTGCTGGCGGACCAGACGCTCCGGCCCAGCACACCCTCGGGATATGACATCCTTGTGAACACAGACAATGCAGTGCTCGGATCTTTCAGAATAACTTAGTGCACAAGCCGGGAGTTGAGCTGGTGCTCGCAGATGTGGTGAGCTGCACACATTCCTTGCTGGTTGCCCTAGACGTAGTCCGCGAATAGTGCCGCATAGGGGGAATAAGTCACATAAGGGTCCACCACTCCCCGCCATCTTTACACACGACCTCTGACTTTGTATCATTGCGTATGACGACTGGCACACCCACAAGCACGGGATGACCCTTCACCGCGCTGCGCTCGCCCACGGGACCTGGCGGAACTGTGAGTGCCACGCCAAGGGCTATCTTCACCTTTTGACGCATCCTTCGCAGAGAAGGTCAAGAGGGGCGCCAAAAGACTATGTCGCTTCCAACCGGACCCGCGAAAATCACCCCCGAAGTGCTGCCCCATATCTTCAGGTACCTCTGCTCGATGGGGCACCTCAGGGTCGCCCCCTGGCCAGCGATAGTCATCTCCTACTTCACGATCATAAGACAATCCAACCTCCTTTTGCCCTCTCACATGCCCTGGGGTGGCGCCCACACACTTTGCCCTGGGGGGGTCGTCCAGGAAGGATGTCATCGGCGGCCTCAGGGTCCACATCTCCTCTTTAAGACCATCTGCTCCCCTGTGCAGGCTGTCTCTTTGTTTATCTTTGTTTGTCTTTGTTTGTCCCTGCTCTCACCAGCTCCCCCCTGTGCCCCGTTCGAACGGGGCTCGTTCGGTGGTCCAAGTCCCGCCCCCTCCGACACCCCGGCCTTCCTGCCCCGCAGAGACCCCACTGACGGCCCACAACCTCACCCCCCTCCTGCTGTGCAGGGCCCTCGAGTCAGTCCCGGAGGCGACCAGTTTCACAATACAGGGTCTTCGCAGGAGTGCCACCCAGGCCTGCTCCGCTAGGGGAGTGGACATCCCTGCCATTATGGCCCAGGGGACCTGGGAGTCCTACACATACATGCCCAAGGTGGTTTCTGCAGAAGCCCCAAGAGCTTTGGCTTTGTGCTTTGGGTCTGCTTGTGAGCCTACCTCGTCAGGCTCCCAGGTCCTCCCACTCCCAGCACCCTTTGATATCGAGCAAATTGATTGACTAAAATTAAATTGTACTTTGCTCAATTGAACTCAAATAAACTCTTTACCTCCCACTTATGTGTCAGTCTTCCTCTGGCCGAATCAGGGTGGACATTAAATGAGAGCATAATTGTGGGTGTGGCTTTGTTTGTTTAATGACCCCCCCCCCAGCCCAAAAAGTAGACATCAGCTATTGGGGGAGGGTGGATGTGGCACACCAAAACGCTTAGTTGAAGCTTCAAATTTCGAAGAGCGCTTAAAATGGGTGTAAACGCGTGGTTAGTTATGTAACACAGTTTAAAATGATTACTATCTGGTAGTTTAGGGTAGATATGAACTAACTCAACTTGTGTATAGTATTTCGACATGCCTTAGTTCCCTAACTAAAATTAAAAAGTTGGTTGACATGTTTTGGATGGAATTCAATGCCATGGACATAATTAAGCAGTATTTTATTTGATAATTTGCTTATTTATCCATTTATTTGTGTATACTTTTGGGCCAGCATTCGCCTACCTTTGTATTCAATTACCTATTGTTTGTATTCCCTTCTACTTCTAGTAGTAGTGGAGTGTGGTAGCAGTCACTTATCTACTGTTTCTGGACCACCCAATACTACTTAAAGTACTCATTAAACTAAACTCTCTTTCAATAGCAAAATTTGACATTCACCTATGTTGGGTGCCCAGTCATGTGGGTATCCCAGGAAATGAGAGAGCATATCAAGCGGCCACTCGAGCCATGACTGCTCCTTTGGAACACTGTCATATTCCCCACTCTGATCTGAAACCTACCATTCAAAAATACATCTGGAACCTATGGCAGATCGAATGGGATGAACACCCAAACAACAAACTCCATAGAATTACCCCCTCCGTGAACGGACTGCCGCAGAGTCGCCTGGAAGGGCGACACGACCAGGTTGTTTTAACAAGATGCCGTATTGGCCACTCATGGCTAACACACATTTTTCTGCTCAAGGGGGACCCTCCCCCTGAATGTATTGGATGTCAGTCCCCACTGACATTAAAACACACTTTATTAAACTGTGTGGATTTCATGGCCCTGCGCCATGGCACTGCAAACAGCATGCATGACCTTTTTACTAAAGTAAAACAGAAAAGCATTTTAGCCTTTTTGAGGACAGCTGGTTTGTACCATCTCATATAGGTTTTTAAACAAATTTCATCGGTGAATAGTACTATCATTCAGAACTTTATTTAGCTTGACCAGAAACTATATGATTGTGAGTTTACAAAATTCTTGAGTGTTCATTGACACAAAATTGATATTATGCTTTTACATGTAAAAGTGATGGTTTGAACAAAAACAAACATTTCTTGCCATGAATATGGCCTATGCTGCCGACATGGCGTAAAGCAACCACCAATCAATCAATCAATCTACTGTTTCACATGTTGGCATTATGGTAGTGTCTTCAGCGACTCCTGTGATCGACGGACCCCTGCCATATCTACGAGGGGACAACTTTTCAATATATTGAACTGCTTTAGTTTTATTTGATTATCCCACTAATGACAGGACACCTGCTATATCAGACAACATTGGTCTGGATGAGTCCATTGAAGACAAGTACTTGTTGTGATAACTAACATATTCACATCCCTTCTCGCTAGCAGTGTAACTGAGCAGTAATCAATTAGCTGTCCTTTGTATTCTCCACCGGAATAGTGGAACATAATTCACTCAACCACTGTCTCGGTGTTTGTATTCCGCTTTAAATGTGTAACTGGGAAGTATTCAAGTATCTACTTTTGGTATTTACTTCTATCAGTGCAATGGGTCAGCTTTTAGTTACAGGTAACTATAGGACTACAGTGAAGAGAACAACAGTCAATTTCCTAGTCCTTTTGTTCCCCGCTAACTATGTCATGTGACAACATCAATTACATATTGTGTATATATATCTATCCCTGGTTAGCAAAGTAACAGAATGCCATCCCTTTAACTGCTCTTTGTATACTTCTCTAACTTAACTGCTGCTTGTTTTCTCTCTACTAACAGTTTAGTGGGGCAGTAGTTGGTTTACTGCTGTTTGTATTATTCTCTCTACTAAAGTGTAGTGTGACAGTATTCAGTTTGCTGCTGCTTGTATTCTTCTCTCTACTAAAGGTAACAGTGTAGTGGGGTAGTATTCAGTTAGCTGCCATTTGTATTATTCTCTCTACTAACAGTAACAGTGTAGTGGGGAGTATTTGGTTAACTGCTGCTTGTATTCTTCTCTCTACTAACAGTGTAGTGGGGAGTATTTGGTTAACTGCTGCTTGTATTCTTCTCTCTATTAACAGTGTAGTGAGGCAGTATTAAGTTAGCTGCCATTTGTATTATTCTCTCTACTAACAGTGTAGGGGGCAGTTTTTGGTTAACTGCTGCTTGTATTCTTCTCTCTACTAGCAGTGTAGTGTGGTAGTTTTCGGTTAACTGCTGATTGTATTCTGCTCTCTACTAACATTGTAGTGGGACAGTATTTGGTTAACTGCTCTTTGTATTCTTCTCTCTACTAACAGTATAGTGGGACAGTATTTAGTTAACTGCTCTTTGTATTCTTCTCTCTACTAACAGTGTAGTGGGGAGTAGTTGGTTAACTGCTGCTTGTATTCTTCTCTCTACTAACAGTGTAGTGGGGCAATATTTGGTTAACTGCTGTTTGTATTATTTTCACTACTACAGTCTAGTGGGGAGTAGTTGGTTAACTGCTGCTTGTATTCTTCTCTCTACCCACAGTGTAGTGGGGAGTAGTTGGTTAACTGCTGCTTGTATTCTTCTCTCTACCCACAGTGTAGTGGGGAGTAGTTGGTTAACTGCTGCTTGTATTCCTCTCTCTACTAAAGGTAACAGTGTAATGGGGTAGTATTCAGTTAGCTGCCATTTGTATTATTCTCTCTACTAACAGTACCAGTGTAGGGGACAGAATTTGGTTAACTGCTGCTTGTATTTTTCTCTCTAATAACAGTTTAGTGAGGCAGTATTTAGTTAACTGCTGCTTGTATTCTTCTCTCTACTAACAGTGTAGTGGGGAGTAGTTGGTTAACTGCTGCTTTTATTCTTCTCTCTACTAACAGTGTAGTGGGGAGTAGTTGGTTAACTGCTGCTTGTATTCTTCTGTCTACTAACAGTGTAGTGTTGCAGTATTCAGTTTGCTGCTGCTTGTATTCTTCTCTCTACTAAAAGTAACAGTGTAGTGGGGTAGTATTCAGTTAGCTGCCATTTATATTCTTCTCTCTACTAACAGCATATATGGTCATATACAATGTCTTCATTAGGTTGAAGACATTTATTTCTAGAAAAAGTATGAAATAGTTAACATTTTCTGGAGTCATTAACATCATAACATTTTGTTTCCACTTGCAAGTATTGTGAAATTCTGTATCAAACACTGTGTACAGATACAGTATAGGAACTATTTTCACCATTTGACACTCTATGCATGGACCCAGTTATGGTATAGTAAAAGATCAATCCTGAAATTGCCCCTAAGCATTGAAATTTTAGCCAAACATTAGTGTAAAATTGTTGATTCCACTTGGACTGTTACCTTGCTAGTATTTTTCTGCTTTTCTCTTTAATGGTCACAAATAACACAAAACCATAGCAATGAGGTTTCAAATTATTATTACTACTGTTTATAAAGCAAGTGGCATGTGAAATATCCTAAAAATGTCAAGCTTTGTGTGGAAAATATTTGATTTTGGAGTCATATTGGTTTCCATGCTATACTGCAATTTATTTGGTGTGAGCATCATTTGACCTACTTAAAAATGTCAGAATATGTTTATTTTCAATTATTCAGATGCAAAAGGACATACACATTGAGGAAGCTTGTAAATAGGACTTTGACAGCGGTTTTGATTTTATGGTACTGATGTCACAGTATTGGTACACAACTTCTGAGAACGACCCAGTGGGGCAATATTTGGTTAACTGCTGTTTGTATTCTTCTCTACTAACAGTGTAGTGGGGCAATATTTGGTTAACTGCTGTTTGTATTCTTCTCTCTAATAACAGCATAGTGGGACAGTATTTAGTTAACTGTTGTTTGTATTCTTCTCTCTACTAACAGTTTAGTGGGGCAATATTTGGTTAACTGCTGTTTGTATTCTTCTCTCTAATAACAGCATAGTGGGACAGTATTTAGTTAACTGCTGTTTGTATTCTTCTCTCTAATAACAGTTTAGTGGGACAGTATTTAGTTAACTGCTGTTTGTATTCTTCTCTCTAATAACAGTTTAGTGGGACAGTATTTAGTTAACTGCTGTTTGTATTCTTCTCTCTAATAACAGTTTAGTGGGACAGTATTTAGTTAACTGCTGTTTGTATTCTTCTCTCTACTAACAGTTTGGTGGGGCAATATTTGGTTAACTGCTGTTTGTATTCTTCTCTCTAATAACAGCATAGTGGGACAGTATTTAGTTAACTGTTGTTTGTATTCTTCTCTCTACTAACAGTTTAGTGGGGCAATATTTGGTTAACTGCTGTTTGTATTCTTCTCTCTAATAACAGCATAGTGGGACAGTATTTAGTTAACTGCTGTTTGTATTCTTCTCTCTAATAACAGTTTAGTGGGACAGTATTTAGTTAACTGCTGTTTGTATTCTTCTCTCTAATAACAGTTTAGTGGGACAGTATTTAGTTAACTGCTGTTTGTATTCTTCTCTCTACTAACAGTTTAGTGGACAGTATTTAGTTAACTGCTGTTTGTATTCTTCTCTCTACTAACAGTTTGGTGGGACAGTATTTAGTTAACTGCTGTTTGTATTCTTCTCTCTAATAACAGTGTAGTAGGGCAGTATTTGGTTAACTGCTGTCTGTATTCTTCTCTCTACTAACAGTGTAGTGGGCACTATTTGGTTAACTGCTTCTTGTATTCTTCTCTCTAATAACAGTGTAGTGGACAGTATTTAGTTAACTGCTGTTTGTATTCTTCTCTATAATAACAGTGTAGTGGGCAGTAGTTGGTTAACTGCTGCTTGTATTCTGCTCTCTACTAACAGCATAGTGGAACAGTATTTAGTTAACTGCTGTTTGTATTCTTCTCTCTACTAACAGCATAGTGGTACAGTATTTAGTTAACTGCTGCTTGTATTTTTCTCTCTAATAACAGTGTAGTTGTTCAGTATTTAGTTAACTGCTGCTTGTATTCTTCTATTTAGTAAGAGTGTAGAAGGGCAGTATTTGGTTAACTGCTGTTTGTTTTCTTCTCTCTAATAACAGTGTAGTGGGCAGTATTTGGTTAACTGCTGCTTGTATTCTTCTGTCTAGTAAGAGTGTAGAAGGGCAGTATTTGGTTAACTGCTCTTTGTTTTCTTCTTTCCAGTAACAGTGTAGAAGGGCAGCATTGTGAAGCATCTGAAATCGTCATTTGTGCATCTCTTTCGGAACCAATCACCCACATTGAGAACAAAACATACAACGAAGCCGTGCACAAGATAATACTCTCCCCTCACGAACTCAAGAAGCTGACGGTCCACCAACCTTGCAAACTGCGCATCCTAGACGTAACCAATGACAGCGAGGCTGCATATAGAAGGTGACGTCATAGGGTTTTTTCTACTTCAAGCTTGCCAAAATGATTTTGGGTTCTTTTAGCTCAAATTGCTCCAAGATTAACCATTCCTCATCAAAAAAATACTCCGGCACAAAGGTTATAATGGTCAACCTGGTACATTTATCTCAAAAAGGAGGCAAAAGATTAAAAGCCATCGGACTATGCAATTTCAACCCACGCTTTAGCAGACACTCTTTTTTTTTTAATGAAAGGTATAATTTCTTTTACAATCTATGTTATGTTATAGAATTCTCAGTTATATTGGGATTTGAACTGATAGCAATGTTTAATGCTTTTGGAAGAACCAATTCTACTGGTTCGAGCCCATGTTAGGTGATGCCAAGAGACAGCTGAAATTACTTAAATTATAAGGTATAGGGAAGGGGTAATACATTCATAATTATTGAAAAACGACTTCTCGATACTTCCAGGACATTGTGGTGCTTTTTCATTTCAACTGAGTGTGTTTTCATAATACTCCTAAATTGTTTTACCTTTGAGCCTATACACATATCGTACAAAGGGAAATATCATGCATAGATCACTACTTTAACCCTCACCCCACCATTCTGGGGCGAACGTTTTAACCATTAGACTATCTAGGCTCCTTGATGTAATCATCCTACCCACACCTACCTGTGACATTTCACCAGAGATGGTTCAGTACATTTCATATATTGGACCCTATCAATTTTTCTTGAGTGTTCCTATGGGCCATGTTTAGTTTTAGTAGGGTCATTATATTTGCTTTAAATATCAAATCACTTCACTGAGGGTGTAATTTCAGCTGATTAGTTAGTCCTAATGATCAGACAAACCCACAAGGTGGCTAATTTACTGTTTAGAATTCTCGTTGGGTCTGTCGGGTCAGCAACAGAATAACGATTGACCTCTTTCACTACTCTGGTATAAATAACAGTGTCACTTGGTCTGTCACAGTTCGCACATCGAGGGTGCAGGGTACATGGACATCACCCATGCAGTCTCAAAGTTCGAGCCCGTTCCCTCCCCTAGCATGTTCCAGGATTACATGCGCTACCTCGGCATAAATACTGACACCAATATTATCGTCTACGATCAGGGAGAAGAAAATGCTGGCTACATGTCAGCCAGCAGAGCTTGGTTCCTTCTCAGGGTAAGTGACATATGCGGGACAGCTAATGGAAATTGCACCCAGATTTAAGGCAGCATTCACATTTTCAACATGTAGTGGATGAAATTCGTACAAGTGGTAATTAATGTACAGCAGGAGGCGGTGGGCCACAGAGTGGCAAGTGGCACTTCTTAGCCCAGCAGAAGTGGGTAGAACTGGAAAGGCTGCTGGTTCCGGCTAGTGGAGACTCATAGAACTACGTCTGGCCAGCATGCTCCAGTTGTAATAATATAGGCATATTCTTATACAGTCACATATGATAGTCTATGTACCATTTCTGATGTTCACGACGATTTTCAGGCATCCTAACATAGAGTTTTAAGCCTATAACCCCTATTCAGGTTCAGTTTTGACATGGTCTGTTTCCAGGCAAGTATTTGTGCTTAGTTACCCAGTGCAGCAGGAATGGGATGTACATTCAAACAATAAATTGCATAATATAACCTCCTGCATTGAAGAACATCCACATCATCATGATGGTTATCGGCAGGTACAAATAGTCCTCAGTGATGTTGCATTGGCTACTTTTGGCTAACTCATTCATTGTTACTCAAGGAAGAACAACCCCGACCCCCACCCTCCGAGTGCATTGGGTGTCAGTACCTACTAATGGTCAGACACATTCTGCTCAAGTATGTCAATTTTATGGTTTTACGCCAACATCATTTTAATTAAATAGCATGTGTGACTTCTTTACCAATGTAAACTTACAAACTAATTTAAATGTTCATAATGACAACTAGATTGTGTCGCCTGTTGAAATTCTAGCTATGTTTTGTGAGTTCGATGTTGTAGTCATTTGACACAAATTTAACCACTTCAAAATTGCATCAGAGATTTTTTGTTGCTGTCATTTAAAATGGATCGACCAGACGGGGTGGCCGAATGAGTTAGAGCGTCCGTCTCCCGTGCTGGTAGATCGTGGGGTCGTGGGTTCTAACCCCGGTCGAGTCAAACCAATGACTTAAAAATTGATACTTGTTGCTTCCTAGCCTGGTGCTCGGCATTATTAGGATAGGGCAAGGACTGGTTGGCTCAGTCTCAGGATAATGTGACTGAGTGGAATATCAGCTCATGGTGCTGGTGGCCTGGTTTTCCAGTGGGGCAGCACTATAAAGTCGCCATGAGTGCGCACTGTCACAAGTCAATACCCATCCTGATATGACCTTAGATGTTGTTAGGACGTAAAACAACAACAAACAAACAAAACAACAATAAAATGGATATGACCATTTCGAAATTTCATGTAAATTCCAATGTAGGCATGTGAGTGTGATTAACAAGACTGACAGAATAGATATCACCAGCTTTTGGCCATAAATATGGCCCTTACTGCTGACAAAGCATTAAGCCATTAGCAATCAATCAATCAACGTTCTAAAGAAACCACAGACTGATCAACTTGAGTAAACCCATGGAAGGAAACACAGAGGTCTCACTTAGTTCAAGTTTGCATTTTGTGGGTGTCAGATGTAAAAATGTAAAGGACCAACGTAGAAAGAAGCAGGTTGTTTTCTTTTGGACATTGCATCAGCCCTGACCTAATAATTTAAAATTTTGATAACAAGATATTTCTTTAACTGCAGTACCATGGGCACAACAACGTGCAGATCTTGGACGGTGGTCTGGCCAAGTGGAAGGAGTACGGCTATGCAACAACATCTGAAATACTCAATGTGCAGGTACGACAGAGTTATGCGAAAATGATTAATGTAGCTAAAAGCTTAATCGTAACAGGGTCCGTACCCCGGTACGGATCCGTACCCCGGTACGGACCCTGTTACTATTAAGGAAATACTGGAAAGTCTTGAACTTCATTTGCCCCATTTTATGGCCTTGAAAAGCCTTTTATTCCATTAAACTGTTCCCATTTTTTGTCTAACTTAGTCTGAAATCGCCATTTGACATTGTTGTATTTTCCTGAAATCCAAATGAAAATTGTCTTGAATTCCTATTGAAAACAGCCTTGAAAAGCCTTAAAATAGCATTGAATTCCATATCTTCACATGTGTATGGACCCTGTAGTAATTAATTGGAGAATACAATGACGTTATCCTAATAAGGACAGCTTAGCAAAACTATCAATGGATTTTAAATTCCTGCCTACCTCACTTCCGGAAGGTTGTCCAACCACACTGAACTATCAAAAGTATCATCATGCTAGTTTATTATAGATCATCACTATCATAGCTTATCACACTCTTTATGTATTCAAGATATATCAATGCTTTGCTCTGTCTACTTAGATTGTTATAAGTTGTTTAGTATGCAGCGGAATTTATCGTTAGGGCTGGAAGATCATTGCCTTACACTGACATGTTATTCAGGGGAATAAAACCACTTGAACAATATGAGAAGCTTTCTTTTTAAACTTTTTAAAAAGAAGACATTGTAATGTAAAGATGTAATCGGTGAATAGGAAAACTGTGTTTGCACATTTTCTGAACTAATTATTTCGATTTCATTTTTTTGTATTAGAAAGGAAACTTCACTGCTGACGTTCGGAAGGAGCTGCTTGTGTCATTTGACGATATGCTGAAAAACCTGGAAACTAATGCCTTTCAGGTATTTCTTTCTATTAATTCTATTAATAATTATTTTAAGCTGCATAGTCCGATGAAAACACCACATTTTCAAAACCGAAACAATTATCTACATTTCATTCTACCTATCTAACTTAAATATCGTGCACTTATTAAATATGTGTCGCCACATAGAAATGAATACTGAGGCAATTTAATGGAACCTATTACCGCAGAAGCCTATGGTGTCAGAGTTTTGGCACATCAGCCATGTATTTATTCATAACTACATTCATATATCATGATATTTGTGTTGAAATTTGGTTTTAATCTTTAAAAGAAATTGATAACTGTTATTAGAATCATTGAGTGAGTTAGCAGTCCACCAATCTAGGTCTTTACTCCACGTTTCTCTATTGCTGGCAGCATTACATTAATCAACTTTTATTTGAATATGCCAATAGCATTCCTCTAGTGATTGATCTTCCATCAGAGTTGTTCAGACTGTAAAATGATCTCAGCGTGAAAGTGTGAGTGAATGATTGGTGTTTTACCTTTACAACATTCGCGTTCATATCAGGACAAGTACTCACTTGTGACAATGAAAAACACTCCATGCCTATCGCGGATAGTATTGCTATTATTCAGTGGGTTGTCAGTTGATGACATAGTACTAGTTGTGAACAATTAAATTGAAGCAGTTGACTTTCTCTGTAAACTAGGTCTTTGACACACGGCCACAGGCCAGTTACGAGGCAGGACACATAGCAGGGGCAAAGAGTGTGCCATTCTCTGACAAGCTCATCAACAAGCAAAAAAAGAGCCTCCATTCTATCGATGACATCAGGAATGGTAAGTGTCTTTTATTTCCTATGGAACATTGACAGTAAGATGTTGCTAGGACACAAAACCTCAACAACCCCCAATAAACTTCAACAAACAAAACATTAACAATAACAATAACATCAATGATTACGATCACAGCGATTTGAGACTGAATAAACATTTGATTTGGAAGTAATACTTATTCTGTCTACTTATGGTTTTACTGCAAGAACGTCTTAACACCTGTATATCCAGATCGTTCGAGAGATGTCATTTTTACACTTGTCTCTGAGACAAGAGAAGCTCAGAGCCACTTTATAATTACATTTTTACACTTGTCTCTGAGACAAGAGAAGCTCAGGGCCACTTCATAATTACATTGTTACACTTGTCTCTGAGACAAGAGAAGCTCAGGGCACTTCATAATTACATTGTTACACTTGTCTGTGAGACAAGAGAAGCTCAGGGCTACTTCATAACTACATTGTTACACTTGTCTCTGAGACAAGAGAATCTCAGAGCCACTTTATAATTACATTGTTACACTTGTCTCTGAGACAAGAGAAGCTCAGAGCCACTTCATAATTACATTGTTACACTTGTCTCTGAGACAAGAGAAGCTCAGGGCCACTTCATAATTACATTGTTACACTTGTCTCTGAGACAAGAGAAGCTCAGGGCACTTCATAATTACATTGTTACACTTGTCTGTGAGACAAGAGAAGCTCAGGGCTACTTCATAACTACATTGTTACACTTGTCTCTGAGACAAGAGAAGCTCATGGCCACTTCATAATTACATTGTTACAGTTGTCTCTGAGACAAGAGAAGCTCAGGGCTACTTCATAATTACATTGTTACGCTTGTCTCTGAGACAAGAGAAGCTCAGGGCTACTTCATAATTACATTGTTACGCTTGTCTCTGAGATAAGAGAAGCTCAGTGCCACTTCATAATTATTGCATTGTCAAACTTGGGGGGGGGGGGGTTCCCCCACATAGTAGTAATGCTCTCGGTTAAAAAGAGTTGTCTGAAGTAGGTTCTGGTTCTCTTATATAAGTTGTATGGATGTCCTCAACTTAGTCCTCTCTTCGGTTCTGTTGTGGAGACGCCTGGTGAATCTGCTGACTCATGCGCCTCGCTTGTGATTTTGGTGTAAAAGCAAAGGTTGAATATAACAGAAGAAAGGTTAATCGCTCAGATTGTGCCATGGTCATCATTCACTCCCTACTATGGTTGGCAGGGTGATATTTTACCTATGCTAATTCTTAGGCCTACTCCCTGATTTGGTCTGTTCGATCTCAGTGGTGCTAACATGTCTAACATGTGACTGTTTCTGAGAGCTTTTGATGTTCCGGTCAAAATAAAGAGAATTCTGGTGATGATATATATGTGAATTGTTGCCACTTCATTTTCAATAAATATCTGGTTCAGGAAATAATTAACAAATTTGTCGCCTACAATGTTCATTATCTTTACATGATTATCAGCATTTACCTTTATGCGTCATATAATTGTTATCAACTACACATTGCAAAACCCTCTTGGTTAATACCCTTGCTCATGTTAGTATTTTCTAGATGAGGTTGAAAGGATAGTAGTTATAATGTATGTGTTGTTATGGAATTTTTTTTCAAGCATTTGAGGAGGCCGGTCTGAAGATGTCTGAGCCATTGATTGGAATGTGCAAAACTGGCTTCTCCTCATGCACAGCACTTGTGGCACTGGCAATGATGGGAAAGCCAGACGTCCCACTCTACTCTGTGAGTATTATAAGTTATAGCTTAATTCAGATCAAAGTTATTGACATACATTACATTGCTTAATGCATTACACCTACCTGATCATGACATTGGGGTGAAATATAACCAACTGATTTTAAAAGAATTGAAAAGCAGCAAACTTTAAATAGTTTTCACACTTTATCTGTGCAGTAGCTAGGTGTGAAAGGCGGGGTGGGGTGGGGTGGTGGTGTGGTGTGGTGGGTGGGGGTGGTGGGGGGGGGGGGGGGGTAGGGGGGGTGTAATGGGGGGGGGGGGGGGGGGGTGGTAGGCATACTGCTACCCAATGCTCAACCCAACAATAACGACCAGTAAACTGCAAACTTTGGTTGGCAACAGTTCACTCGTTCAGAATTAGAATTCCATAATGTGTCTTGCTTGAGCTGTGCTTAACGAATTGTTTGACCTCAATGAGACAGAATCCAATAGGAGTTCATATTGTGTTATTAGTATCGCATTATGGTGTAGCCTAATAGATTTTGCCACGAAGCATGCACAGTGAGTTGCTACCCACAACATTCGTTCTTATCACTGCCATCACAGGGCAGGTTGCTTTGTGGAAATCCCAGGGTCCGTAGGCCTACGGGGCCTGGAAGGTCTTAGACTTCATTTTCCCCATTTCAAGGCATTGAAAAGTCTTTAATTTAACCTATTTGGGGTAATTAGTCTTTAAAAGCCTTGACTAAATCCAAATGAATAAAGTCTTGAATTCCTATCAAAAACAGCCTTGAAAAACCTTGAAATAGCCTTGAATTCCATATCTTGACGGACCCTGAAATCCTTTTACCACAGAGCATGCTGCACAATGAGCTGCTACCCACATTAGTTCTTGCCACTGCCACCAGGGGGCAGGGTGGTGGTGGGAATCCTCTAGAAGACCTGTTCCGCAGAGCATGCTGCACAATGAGCTGCTACCCACATTAGTTCTTGCCACTGCCACCAGGGGGCAGGGTGGTGGTGGGAATCCTCTAGAAGACCTGTTCCGCAGAGCATGCTGCACAATGAGCTGCTACCCACATTCATTCTTCCACTGACACCAGGGAGGAGTGGGTCAGTCTATTGTGTTGCTATATTGGTCTGAAGTGTAAAATGTTGCTAAATATTCATGTAAAAGAAAACTTTTTTTGTTTGTTTCAGGGAAGCTGGCGCGAGTGGGAGCAAAAAACTTTAAACAGCGACATTCAGTTAAAGTAAATCAGGCTGGACATGGTGAAGTACTAAAACCGTCAGCTATGATGAAATTCTGTACTCCGACAAATGTCCCCTAGCATAGTCGGTATCATTTAGGTGGCATAATGCACACATCAAATATAGACTATGAATCTGTTTTGCCAACTGAATTACCTTTACATACTTATTTTTCTGACATTGAGCAATGTGGACGTGCAGCTATGAAATGTGCTAGTTTCAGCTCATCTCAGCTCTTGTTTGAAATAATGGCGATGTGGATATCAGCCTTAAAGTGACTGATTGTTTTGTGTGGAATTGTATTTTTCATAGTTCAAAATGTTTAACTATGGCTAGTTTTGTCTTAGATATATTCATCAGATCATTGTACTTGCGAAGGGTAAAACAACGCAGTAATCTGTGCTGCAGCAATGCTATGTCTATAACTTTTAAAGCTTTCATTAGGTCGATTAAAAAGGCCTTAATGTGTGATTGAAGAGGAAGATGTGAAGTATTTAATTTAACCTAAGAGCAATTTTCTCCGAAAGGATTAAAAAGCAGAGATAATAGTGAAATTTGGGATATTCTGAGTGTCAGTGCCAGTGGTAATAGTATCAGATCACGGCCTCAAAATCTATTTTCGCCAAATAAATTCAAGAACTTACAATTGGCTGATAAAAAAAAAAGCTGAATGTGAAATTGTAGAGAAAGATCTGAACTATTTAATAGAAATAAGACAAATTTGCTTTCAAACCACCAAAAAGCACAAATTACTGTGATAGGGTAGTTGCTCACGTATGTGTAGCCAGGGAGGCCCGGCTAAAGATACGCGAGGAACTAGGGCGCATGCGCACACATTGCCGTACATCTAGACCGGCAGGCTACGAATACAGCTCACGTACGCGTAGCCACTGCCATCTAGATAAAGCATGAAAAGAATTGGACCAAATTACATGTTTTAAACCTGTATGTACAAAAAAACATATGTAGGCTACACGTATTTCCCTTAATAATTGGACCAAGTTGCAGGGTTTTGTGATAATAATTACCCTGGCGTCCAGCCCCTTTTGTTAGATAGAAGTACAGCAGAGAACGTACGTGTATATTATATGACAGGGTCAACTCCTATTGGAGAGCACACCCACAATTATGACTTCAGGGGCTTTAGTATGAACCCGGAAGTAGAATCCCTGACTCCAGTATTAAATGCCTACTTATATCGGCACTGAGTTGGTGAAATGAGAGAGAATGCAAAAAGACAAGATGGCGGCGATAAAATTCCGTCGATTTCACTTTTAAATTGCATTAAAGTACATGTTTTATGATATTTTACAACTCAAAAGTACCGGGTAAATATGAAGACATACATAAAGAATATATTGTGCTTCTTAAATTAAGAATTAATCAGCTTAGTTCATTTCCCCACCATGACTAAACTCGTCGCCAGCTTTTATATAGGGTTGTTTTTCACCCCTGTACTGGAAGTACGGGGTGAATCTTTTATCTACGTCGACCCACATATGTGTGCAAAAAAAAAGTTCTTTTTGCCATAACGAGCTGGCATTAGAGGACCATTAGGGTCTAGATCAGCCAGAAGAGGATCTGTAAGTTAATCTGTAATGCTTAGGTCACAAATGCTGCAGTCTGCGGTGTGTCTTGCGGTTTATGCAAATGTTACGGGGTTGAGGCCTGCAGTTTATCTCTTCACAGATTGTAAGGTTTGTGTTGAATTTATACACGTATTTAATATACAAAAAAAGTCATAACTTTCTTAATATTGATCACACAAACATGAATGATATACCATATTGATATTCAGTTTACAACCTTGCCATTGATGTCAACAAAGGTGATTGTACAGTATTGAGTCTGGATTGCCAGGATTGCGGCCTGCGGCGTTGCTTTTCTCCAAAGTTAAGACAGCTTCGACTTAAAATAACCACAAACCACTTGCGGCGAGCAAAATCCCTTACGGTCACCGTGCGGCGACCGTAACCCACTGTACGGTCGTCGTACGGTCTGGCCGATGCGGCGAGTTACGGTCGCCGCAAGGACGCCGTAACGCATTTGTAACTAGCATAAGTTTAAAGTTATGAAACCTGGTAACACGGGCTCTAGTGGCTCCTCTAACAGTCCTTGTTGATCAAGTCAGAACGCTAGTCATATTCTACATGACAAGACGGGCACTGTGTCAGTGGCTGTGCTTGTCCAATCCTTCCATGGAATTGTAAAGCAATTTAAAAACCTGAAACCTGACGAATACCCCTAGAAATATGTAACTTGTGAGGGGCGGTTTTGTCAGTTTGATCATTCTGTCAAAAACACTTTCTTCCCGATCTGACAAATTCTTGATATTTGCCTTGTTAGTGTGCATGCATTTTGATTAATATTAATGCCACATTCTGGGTTTAGGAAACCCTTGACCCAGCTGAAATATTAGCCATATTGATGTATGAAATAAAAATAACACACTGTGGTAGCATTTACACATATTTACATCTCTGTGCTGTCCTAATTTGATGTGTGTTTTTCTAATCCCTTGTTAAATCAAAAGTATATGGTTGTGATTTTCAAATAAAATGCATTTATATATATTATAGGTGGCGTATAATGGATTATACAAATATAAATCAACAGAGTGAATATGCTTGTTTGTTTTTGAGTTTTCGTTTGCGTTGGCACACTGAAGGCTGCAGATCTGCAGCACTGGATGGCCACTACTGAGGTCTCATGCGGCCGGGAGTTGGCTTCTGGTGGTCAGAGACATCAGGGGTGAAGCAAGGTGGGTGGGTAGGCGGAGGCCGCACGAGGAGGTGGAGACAAATGGTAATCTTTCGAGCCCAACCCCGGTGTGGCGGTTTCAGCGTGTTCCCGTGCTCAGCCGTGTCCCGTTGCTTCTGCGCATGCGCGGATTTCGCATCAACTCGGATCACCCGAGACACTTATTGGCGCATGCGCACATCCTACAAACTCGGGTCGAATAATCGAATACGCTTCTCCGTGCTCGGGTGGACAATTTTTTTTTTTTTTTTAATAACCGATCAAAAATACAGCAAAATAGGATTTAAAGTATTTTATGATGGCCTAGTTTACCTATATTTCCATTTAATTAATCTAAGTTATTCTTTTTTTGCACACGGCACGTGTATTTGTCGACTCCACTCGCCGTGTTCTATTTGAAATTCTGACGACTGGGATGACCCAAGTCGCCCGGGTAGTGTTAATCGATTACGGCCATGTTTATTAGATTCTGACGCATGCGCAGAAGCGATGTACATGTCTGAGCACGGGAACACGCTGAAACCGCCACACCGGGGAGGCCACACCAGGATGGGTGCCGACTTGTGACAGTGCACACTAATGGTGACTTTATAATACTTCCCTACCGGGAGATCAGGGGCACCGTGACCTGATATCCTACACAGTCACATTATCCTTGCCAGTCCTTGTCCCAACCTAGTAATGTCAAGCACTGGGCAGCAACACACTAATTTTATAAGTCATTAGTTTGACTAGGCCAGGGTCCAAATGTTGGACCTTCCACACGGAAAGCCTTGCTAATTATCAGAATCATTGAATATAATGTGGATCTGGCCTAGCTGGGTTGGTGACCAACATCTATTTGAGCATGGCTTGTGTGAAAGTACGTCTGAACACTTTGACTTCTGGATACTGAATGGTTTATTCACGGCCCAGGGCTCGCTGAACCTGTCGGCTAAACTTTCCATGACGTCATCTCATTTGCATAATCCTTTGCTCAAACCTTTGCTCATTAACATATATTAGCCACATGCCTATACATCTATTACGCATATATCACAGCTTGGACAGCATTTGAAAACCACTTCACCCACTTTATAATTATTATTACCCAAGCACATCTTTGGAACATTTGGACCCTGGCAAGGGTTCAACAGTCTGTACATGCAGTGGCAGCTGTAAATAGGCATGGCATAAAAACCAGTGTTCTGGATTAGTGCTTTTGTTATCTTGACAAATAATTAATATTTAATCAATTTGAAATAGGTAGCCAAAGTCACACATGTCATGCATCAAACTACCAAAATACAATTCTATCTGCACCTCCTAAATACAAACTTACCTGTGAGCATGGTGTTATCGATCCATTTGGCCGCCAGCTCACGACTGATTTGTTCTAGGCTGGCATGTGCGTATATAACGTCTCCCTTGAAGCTGGTTCCCAAAAGTTTGTAAGGTGAGGTATGAACTTGTGGTTTAACACCGTGTCGGGAGCAAGAACCTTTTTTTTGTAAATGAATTTTATTCATGTAAATCTTTTGTCAGCGCCATAGCACTGGTCTTCCGGCCGTAAGTGTTACAGGTATCTTGGTATTTACACAATTCTTTTTTTAAACATGGTTTATATAGTGTCTTGAAATATGAAGTACGGTAATGAGTATGAGGTAGGGCCTACATTAAAGCTGCATAGTCCGATGAAGCATCACATTTTCAAAACAAAAACATTCACCTAGATTTTATTCTACATATCTAACTTAGATATTGGTGCACTTATTAAACATTTGTTGTTAAATAGAAGGGCATACTGAGTCAATTTAACAGAACCTGTTACTGCATAGGCCTATGGTGAGAGTTTTGGCATGCTTGCCAAATCAATTTAGGATGTTTGCACTTCAAATATCTCAAAAGTTAGCCATTCAAAATGAAAGTTACTTCAAACTAAAGTAAGGTAGGTTATAACAACCAATTAAATATATTTATCTCAGAAAAACAACTTGTTGTTGTTGTTGGTATGTTTGTGTTAGTAAGTCAATATTCACTGCAATAAGTTAGTGGTATTTATTGTCAAATAACAGTAAAAATGATCTCAGATATAATTTTGAAATATTAAACTGCACATAGTAATTCAAATTAGTCATGACATGTACACCCTAATGGTAGTTGGGCTTCTCTATATAGTATAAAGAAGTGTAAAGGGGCTGCTACATTAGAGTTTTTTGTGGGAGCATACGGCGGCGTAGGCGCATTACATCATATACGTCAGCATACGCCGCCATACGCTATGCATAGGCCGTCATGTGCTGGCCTATGCCGTTGTACGCCGCCATAAGCTTTCTCCCATCTGTCCGTCCAAATTTTGTTGTGCATGCTCAAAAAATCTCGACCTATGGGAGCGTATGGTTCATTCGCTACTCATACACCGGTGTACGCTCCTCATACACTAGGGGTGTGCCGGCGTAGGTTACGCATATGCTCAACTTGCGTCACCGGCGTATCTCTAGCGTATGTAGCGTACGCATAACCTATGAGTTATGTATGGGAGCATACTCCTAGCGTATGCACAGCGTATTCCAAGCGTATGCCATAGGTCTCGCATCGATCTTGACTCATACGCTACTCATACGCTAGGCATACGCTATGCATAGGTTCCATATGCCAATCAAAACCGTCAAAAAATGTCACAGTACGCTCTCATACGCTCCTCGTACGCTCCTCATAGATTACGCATACGCTCAAAAACACCCGATAGGTCACCAAAGGTCATGATAGGCCGATGTGGCGGTTTCAGCCGTGTCCCGTACTCAGCCGTGTACCTATACTCAAACTCAAGGCATTGTCAATGGTCTTAAGTCACTAACCTTATACATTTAATATAATGTTTTTGGTAAAGATGTTTTCTATATGTGTACCAAGCGATTTGTTTCTAGGTGGTGTGGTTTTAGAGATATTTCACTTTTCCTGGATTTTCTGTGTGAAGATTGCTCACCACCATTGACAATGCCTTGAGTTTGACGGTACGCGCAGTGCAAAACATTAGTTTTAATCAAAATTAATAGAAATCAAGAACCCTAACCTTATAAATTTAATATAATCTTTTTGGTGAAGATGTTTTCTATATGTGTACCAAGCGATTTGTTAATAGGTGGTGTGCTTTTAGAGATATTTCACTTGTTCTGTATTTTCTGTATGAAAATTACTGACGACCATTGACAATGCCTTGAGTTTGAGTCTAACGACACGGCTGAGCACGGGTCACGGCTGAGCACGCCACACCGGCACGCGCAGGACTTACGTAGGTTTTCAATACGCTCCCACCATACGCCGTAATGTGACAGGGCCTTAACTGACGTATACCGGTGTGGCGGTTTCAGCGTGTTCCCGTGCTCAGACGTGTCCCGTTGCTTCTACGCATGCGCGGATTTCGCATCAACTCGGGTCACCTGAGACACTTATTGGCGCATGCGCACATCCTACAAACTCGGGTCGAATAATCGAATACGCTTCTCTGTGCTCGGGTGAACAATTTTTTCTTTTTTTTTAAATAACCGTTAAAACTACAGCAAAATAGGATTTAAAGTATTTTATGATGGCCTAGTTTACCTACATTTCTATTTAATTAATCTAAGTTATTCTTTTTTTGCACACGGCACATGTATTTGTCGACTCCACTCGCCGTGTTCTATTTGAAATTCTGACGACTGGGATGACCCGAGTCGCCCGGGTAGTGTTAATCGATTACGGCCATGGTTTTTAGATTCTGACGCATGCGCAGAAGCGAGGTACACGTCTGAGCACGGGAACACACTGAAACCGCCACACCGGTGTTGGAGTTTCCGCGGTACACTAGTTTGCGAGGGACATATAGATACCTTTCAATGTTTACAAACATCGCGTATGGGTGCGCAGCTTGGCTGCAGAACGACGGCACACTGCCACTGAGTTTGCCGATACGCGCAGTGCAAAACGACGGTTTTATTCACATTTAATGGAAATGCAGAACCCTAACCTTATGAATTTAATATAATCTCTTTGTTTAATATGTTTTCTATATGTGTTCCAAGCGGTTTGTTTCTAGGTTGTGTAGTTTTAGAGATATTTAACATTTTCTGTAGGAAGATTGCTTACGGCCATTGACAATGCATTGAGTTTGTCGATACGGACAGTGCAAGACGTCAATTTTATTCAAAATTAATAGAAATGCAGAAGCCTAACCATATAAATCTAATATAATCTATTCGTTAAAGATGTTTTCTATATGTGTACCAAGCGATTTGTCTCTAGGTGGTGTCTTTTTAGAGATATTTCACTTTTTCTGTAAGAAGATTGCTCACGGCCATTGACAATGCACTGAGTTTGCTGACTAGCCCGCGAAGGGTAACCACTGCGTTGATTTGTGCTGTAGCAATGCTATGTCTATGCAGAGCATTTATTTTAGCAAAATTAATTTAAAAGCTTTCACTGAGTCGATTAAAAATATATTAATGCACGATTGAAGAGGAAGATCTGAAGTATTTAATTAATTTTCTCTGAAAGTATTAAAAACAGAGATAATAGTGAAAGTTGGGATATTCTGAGCTCATAGCCATTGAGTTTGCAGTGACCGGATGTTGTCCTGCAGCCAAGCAGCGCACGCACTGACCTACTGACGTCATATGAAATTGGTCAATGCATTCAAATACATTGTCAATGGCCGTGAGCAAATCTTCATACAGAAAAAGTCAAATATCTCTAAAAACCACACCACCTAGAAACAAATTGCTTGGTACACATATAGAAAAGATGTTTACCAACAAGATTATATTAAATTGATAAGGTTAGGGTTCTGGATTTCTACTAATTTTGAATAAAACTAATCTAATGTTTTGCACTGTGCATACAGTCAAACTCAAGGCATTGTCAATGGTCCTGAGCAATCTTCATACAGAAAAAGTGAAATATCTCTAAAACCACACCACCTAGAAACAAATCGCTTGGTACACATATAGAAAACATCTTTACCAAAAACATTATATTAAATTTATAAGGTTAGTGACGATGCTGTTCGATATTGACGCATGCACAGAAGCGATGTCTCCCTCGCAAACTGGTGCGCCAAGGAAATTGCAACATAGCTGGTGCTGCCGCCTGGTGTTGGAAATATTGTAATAACAAAGGATACAATGGCACACATTTCCAGAAACACCGTTTCCGCTTAAGCAAACTTATTACCGGTGTCTATTGTCTTAATCATTATGGAAAAAGAAGATACGTTGGGGACAAGCATAGTTGATGATGTGGGCAGACCGTGTTTTGATTTGCTTTTGAAGACAAGCTGGCGGCGTTTATAAAGGCGTATTTATTCTAGGTTAAGCCCCACTGGATATGTGACGGATACATCAGACATTGGCAATCAAACCTGTGAGTTTGGGTATCATTGTTCATTGTATTTCTCGCTATATTGCTATATCGCTATATTATAATATTGACTGAGCCGAAAGTAAATATAAAGCAGACCAGCAACACTGAACACCAACACAACAGCCTCAACAGGCAACACAACAGATACGGTCACGGTGGCAGTGCTCACTTTAGTCACTGTGCTGCGACTGCAAGTAGGCAAATCATTTTTGCAAATCAATAGAAATGACCATATTTTGATATACTATAGTTCCATAGCTCTTACTAGCCTAGGGCTAGGAGAAGTAAAATGACACACAGACTCACAGTTCATCAAGATCGGAGATCGGATGCAACTTAAAAGAAATCGACTGGGCCACTGGCATCTTACATTGCCGTGATGACCATTATGCGCGGATTATTTTCGACCACCTAAATGACTGTTTCCTGCAACAATTTATTCAGGAACCAACCAGGTTCCGAGGAAATGAGACCCCAAATCCCTTGGACTGGGTCATTTCCAATAAGGATAATCTCATAGATAACATCAGGATAGGTGCCCCCGATCGGAAAGAGTGACCATGCTGTCATATCCTTCAAAATCGATGTTAAAACAGAAAATGAGACCATCCCACTAAGATACTCATATTATAGAGGGGATTACATTGCCATGAGTAAGGATATCATGTCCCATGACTTGCTAAATAGATTTAAGGAGAAAAATGTGCAAGACTGCTGGGACCTGTTTCAAAATGTGCTATCAGGTGCTATCAAAAGGCACGTACCACTAAGAAAATTCACAACCAGGAAACAACCTCCTTGGTACTCCAGGGATATTACCACTGCCAGAAAATTGAAAAACAAAGCATGGAATGTCTACTTCAATAATAAGACATTGGAAAATTGGGAAAAATACACTATCGCTAGGAATGCCGCAAATGACATTGTCAGTGGACACAAAGAGACTTTTGAGGACAAAATTGTCCAAGACATTAAAATTAACCCGAAAAATTTCTGGAGTTATGCTTCACTTAAATCAAAAAATGGCAATGGCATACCAGCTCTAGCCAATAGTGATGACGAACTAATCGTAGACGATGAAGGCAAAGCTGAACTACTCAATGAGTTCTTCGTCAGTGTGTTTACCAATGAAAATACGAATAATATCCCACCCTCTCCAGATTCAGGAGTCACAGAATTCATCAGTGACGTTGACATAACAGACGATAAAGTTGACAAATTAATTGAAAAACTAAATGTCTCCAAGGCACCTGGGCCAGATGGGATCCATGCAAAAATCATCAAAGAGTGTTCTGAGCAAATTGGACCTATTTTGACATCTCTATTCCGTAAAAGCCTATTTGAACGGAAAATACCCAAACAATGGAAAGATGCTGAGGTAAAACCCCTGCATAAAAAGGGACCAAAATGCCTGGCATCAAATTACAGACCTGTGAGTTTAACCTCCCTATGCTGTAAAATGCTAGAAAGAATAATCCGAGACTGTGTCGTAGAACACTTGGAAAAACTAGGATTGATATCTCCAGACCAACACGGATTCACTGGAGGAAAATCTTGTCTGTCACAACTACTAGAAGTGATGGAAATTTGGACTGACTGGCTGGATCATGGCCTGGCATGGGACACCGTCTATCTGGACTTCTCCAAAGCCTTTGATAGTGTGCCCCACAAAAGACTATTAAACAAAGTCAAAGCTCTGGAATATCCGGATCAATTTCTGAATGGATACAGGACTTCCTGTCTGAGAGAAAGCAAAGGGTAGTTGTAGGTAATAAAAAATCTTCCTTTAAGAATGTCACCTCAGGAATACCTCAGGGAAGTGTGCTGGGACCAATATTATTTATAATATTTATAAATGACCTGCCAGGCAGTGTCTCATCAAACCTAAAAATATTTGCGGATGACACAAAGGTCTTTCGAGCAATAAAAGACGTAAGAGATAAAAATCTCTTACAAGAGGATATTCTGAAACTCTCACAATGGTCTGAGAAATGGCAATTGCCCTTCAATGAAAAGAAGTGCAAAATTATTCATTACGGGAAAAATAATCCTCATTACGCCTATATTATGCAGAACACTGTCCTGCAACAAGATAGCTATGAAAAGGACTTGGGTGTAACCTTCGACTCCCAACTCTCCTTTCAGAAACACATGAGGACTATCATCTCAAATGCTAACCAGAGAGTAGGAATAATTAAAAGAACCTTCCATCGCCTCAACAAGAACAATTTTCTCATTCTATTTAAGTCTCTTGTTAGGCCAATTTTGGAATACTGTCCACAAATTTGGAGCCCAATTTTTCGGAAAGATATTCTGGAGATCGAAAAGGTTCAGAGACGTTTACATAAAAAGTTGTAGGCTTTAAAAAGCCTACAACTTTTTATGTACAGCTTATCATTATCATTATGATTATGCCTTATGGAACTATACCAAAATATGGTACTTTCTATATAGGGTATTCTGCACGTGACGTCATCAACCGGATGCGCGGCCATTGTAGCAATATCAACCAGTAAACATCCCATAGATGATATAGGTACCCCAGTAAAATGTTCAAATTATTCCAAACATTCAAATTATAATTTCATTGGAAGCTCCAATGAATCAAAAGCAATATGCTTTTTGAATTTTTAAGATATTCCAAAAATTGAATGAGATATGTGCATTTGAAGTTTGTTGAATTTAAGATTTTTTGTATTAGCTAATGCACTAGAGAAGTGCCTTATTTAGGGCTGTTAAATAGACTAATTATAACAACATTTCCTTGTAGTTTCTTTATTAATGATCCTATCCTGATCAAACTTCACACCAAGGTTCTTCTTCGTATACCAAATCACCCCAGCTTATCAAAACTGATATAAAAAAAATTAGATCACCGGAAAATTTAGGTTTCCATGGCAACCATAATGCAATCACTCCCACCTACAATATGAGTCAACAACAAACCAACAACAACCCAACCAACAACAACCAAACACCGTTGATTTAACGACTAATGTAGCCGACGCATCCCTCGACCCTCCCGCGGGCCGTGGGGGGCCGCGCGTAAGGCACTCAACTCCAGAATCCAGTCAAAACACCAACTTTTGGCCATCAAATTGTAGAGTTGCGATTCCAGTTAGAGTCAATGTAAGACCAGTTTTAGGAAGATAAAATGCTAAAGTTTCACTTTATCATAGTTAACATGCACTTTCCCGGCAGTCTTAGCTCTGATTTCTGCATCTGAAGACTTGAATGGCTTGGTAAAATGCTTTTCAAATGTCACACAGCACTGAAAATGGTCTCTATCTGTGCCCCAGTCTGTTGTGCTTCAAACCCAGATGTAGCAGTCAATGCAGTGTGCATGTGTTGCACATGTGGTGCCGTTTTCCGACATGACTGGGCTGCTCAGAAAGTCGCTAGAAGTTGTACGAGTTTTATAGCACCGGCGACAGTGGCGCTCCCGGCGGATTCCGGGGTACCTAGATGATAGAGTCAAAGAGTGTGTCTGTACGTGCAGTGCAAAACGTTAGTTTTATTAAAGATTAATAGAAATACAGAACCCTAACCATATCAATTTAATATAATCTTTTTGGCAAACATGTTTTCTATGTGTATTCCAATCAGTTTGTTTCTAGGTGTTGTGGTTTTAGAGATATTTAACTTTTTCTGTATGAAGATTGCTCACTGCCATTGACAATGCATTGAGTTTGCTGGTGTTGCAGTTTGAGCGCCCTGTCAGTTTGAGCGCCCTTCTGTTGCTTCTGCGCATGCGCAGAATTTAACAGCATCGTCTGCGCATGCGTCAAATTCTACCCAGTTTCAAACTATGGCGATCAGCGTTTTTCGCACATTCTCGATGCTTATACTTATCTTCTTCTGCTTAAGCAGCTTTGGCCTGTCTAAGTGGGACCTAGTGGAATTATAGTTTTCGTGCGGCAAGCGCTGACTGTAGCGGTAAATTACCCAGTGCTTATCGAGGCGTCACACCACGCAAAGGGTAAAACAGATGCCACTCTCATAGAGACAACATTAAAACCACCGTAACTATCACAGAAATTTGTGATTTTTGGTGCTTTGAAAGCAAATTTCTCTTGTTTCTATTAAATAGTTCAGATCTTTCTCTACAATTACACATTCTGCTTTTTTTTTATCAGCAGGGATGAAAGATCTCCGCGATTTCGCGGATTTCCGGCATTTTTCCTGTAGCTATAAGTGTATACTAATACGTTGCGCCCTACCTGATATGGCCTTAGATGTTGCCAGGACATCTTCAAATGCTGCAGCAGTGTCAGCGTATACCGATATGTGGTGCAAACGCTGCAGCACTAGCAGCATATACTACTAACACGTGCTCCTAACGCCGCAGTACTATCAGTGTATACCGATATGTGGTGCAAATGCCACAGCACTAGCAGCGTATACTACTAATACATGCTTCAAACGGTGCAGTGCTATCAGCGTATACCAATATATATGAAATCCGACTTCCGGGAATTTTCAGCGATTCCCGGAAAATGCTAAGCCTATGGGAGAATATCAGCATTTCCGCTTTTATTCCCGGAGACCACTTTCATCCCTGTATCAGCCAATTGGAAGTTCTTGAATTTATTTTGCGAAAATAGTTTTTGAGGCCATGATCTGGTAAGGCTATTGCCCGGTACACACCTCCCGTATAAAAACTAAAACTGCCCGTTTCATGATTAAGTTTGGGTTATAGTCGGTTTCAGTCGTTAGGTGTGTGACCCCCTAGCACACCAGAGCCTTGCGATTCGCGTATAAAACTCAGTTTTAGGGCTTAAAACTCGAATCGCAAGACATTCGAAAAACGAATCGGGCCGTTCGAGAAACGGTATATGTGAGCAGTCAGTCGTATCTTATACGGTATATGTGTGATACCCATTGTCCGTTTGCGATCCAAGTCCTCATCCATTCCCCTCTCTTCCAAGTTCCATGCCCCTCTCTTCCATTCCCCCTCTTCCATTCCCGTCTCTTCCATTCCCCTCCATTCCCCCCCTCTCCCATTCCCCCTCTTCTATTCCCCTCTCTTCCATTCCCCCCTCTCCCATTCCCCATCTTCCATTCCGCTCTCGTCCATTCCCTCTCTTCCATTTCCCCCTCTCCCATTCCCCTCTCTTCCATTTCCTCTCTTCCATCTCCCCTTCCATTCCCCCCTCTTGCGTTCCCCCCTCTTGCGTCCCTCCCTGTTGCATTCCCCCTCTTATGTTGCCCCGTCTTCCGTTCCTCCTCTTCCATTCCCCCCTCTCCCATTCCCCCTCTTCTATTCCCATCTCTTCCATTCCACTCTCTTCCATTCCCCCCTCTCCCATTCCCCATCTTCCATTCCGCTCTCGTCCATTCCCTCTCTTCCATTCCCCTCTCTTCCATTCCCCCTGTTGCGTTCCCCTTCTTGTGTTCCCCCTCTTACGTTCCCCCTCTTCCATTCCTCCTCTTCCATTCCCCTCTTCTATTCCCATCTCTTCCATTCCACTCTCTTCCATTCCCCCTCTCCCATTCCCCATCTTCCATTCCGCTCTCGTCTATTCCCTCTCTTCCATTCCCCCTATCCCATTCCCCTCTCTTCCATTCCCCTCTCTTCCATTCCCCTCTCTTCCATTCCCCCCTCCCCGTCTTCCGTTCCCTCTCTTCCATTCCCCCCTCCCCTTCTGTTCCCTCTCTTCCCTCTCTTCCATTCCCCCCTCTTGCATCCCTCCCTGTTGCGTTCCCCCTCTTACGTTCCCTCCTCTTCCATTCCCTCTTCCATTCCCCCCTCTCCCATTCCCCATCTTCCATTCCCTCTCTTCCATTCGCCCCTCTCCCATTCCCCTACTTCCATTCCCCCCTCCCCTTCCGTTCCCCCTCTTGCGTTCCCCCGTCTTGCGTTCCCCTGTCTTCCGTTCCCCCTCTTCCATTCCCTCCTCTTCCATTCCCTTCCGTTCCCCCTCTTCCATTCCCCCCTGTTGCGTTCCCCCTCTTCCATTCCCTCCTCTTCCATTCCCCCCTCTTCCATTCCCCTCTGTTCCGTTCCCCCTCACCGATACACGCAGTGCAAAATGGAAGTTTTATTCAAAATTAATAGAAATCCAGAACCCTAACTGTATCAATTTAATATAATCTTTTTGGTAAACATGTTTTCTATGTGTATTCCAATCAGTTTGTTTCTAGGTGTTGTGGTTTTAGAGATATTTCACTTTTTCTGTATGAAGATTGCTCACTGCCATTAACAATGCATTGGGTTTGCCGGTACGCACAGTGCAAAATGGAAGTTTTATTCAAAATTAATAGAAATCCAGAAAACTTACCATATCAATTAAATATAATCTTTTTGGTAAACATGTTTTCTATGTGTATTCCAATCAGTTTGTTTCTAGGTGTTGTGATTTTAGAGATATTTAACTTTTTCTGTAGGAAGATTGCTCATAGCCATTGAGTTTCCAGTGTGACAGTCTTTATTATTGCGGTTACTATCGGCACAATGGCCGCACTTCCGTTTAGCATGATGTCAGTGCATACCCTATATTGTGAGTATTGAGTTGCAAAAATGACTTTGGATAAATGACTAGTCCCTCTGTCTAGCTATGTGTGAATACCGCCGATCGCCGCGAAGCGGTTCGGCAACGACGATAACGCTAGCTCCATTCCGCTGCACGGAGCTGCTTTGCAGTAAGTCAGGTCACCAAAACGAGGGTTTTCTAGCTACAATTTAACTCTTGGTTTCTTGACATAGAGCACATATTTATCTACATCCTCATTTTTTAATTGTTTCAATTGGACCAGTATTAGTTTCAAAAGTTGATGGTTGAATTTCAAGTTTTACTTTTCTCCACAAAATCTTCATCAAATCACTCAAAGTTGATTAAAATGTCCTATCAAACTATGCACATATTGTTCCTTTATTAGTTCTCTACATGTTGTGACATTTTAAGGATGTTTGATAGATGGCCAAGAGAGTTATTTAATCCGCAGCACTTGCTTACAATGTCCAGGGATGAAAGATCTCTGCGGATTTCCGGGATTTTTCAATCCCGCAGCACCATCAGCATAGATCTATACTAATATGTGGTGCAGACGCAGCAGCACTCTCAGCGTATACCACTAATAAATGCTCCAAACAGTGTAGCACTATCAGCGTATACCAATATATATGAAACCCGACTTCTGGAAATTTTCCACGATTCCCTGACTAAGTGACAATGTTAATTGTGCAGGGAATGGTGGTATTTTGAAGTCCATTAAATAACTTTGTTAATATTTACTTTTTTAGAACTATTTAATAACCCTTTTAAAGCTGTAGTCATGGGAATTGAGCAGTACAACTTTCATCTAAATACATACTGTATTACAAAAGATATGTGAGTTTGAAGTACAACATCATAATTTTGGGTCATAGCTTTTCTTATATTCATCTCTGCTGCGTAGTGAAGTTTGACGAGCTATTTCCGTTTCCATTTGCTGGATTTTGGTTATTCAACATTAGTATACAAATGGCGGCGCCCATATAGGGCTATTTCCGTTTGCTGGATTTTGGTGATTTCATGTTCCACCTCTATGAGTCTGGGCATGTACACATGTTAGTCCTTAGCGATGAGAGAAAAAGAGGGTGAGACTCAGTCTGAGAGACTAGACTTATTTACTTAATTTATTTGAGAATGATTCATTATTCATTTTACTTTAAACTTACACTTGTTACAGGGACGTGGCATTGCTCTAGCAGTTCCACAAATAGCTGCGAACAACTTGGCCATTCTCATCAGGCCTACACATGAAGTATGAACAAATACTGAAATGGGGAGGGATACTGATCGTACTCATAAAAGATTCACCCCGTTCTTACGCCTGAGAAATATTAAAATATCTCAAAGATCGCACCAGATACATCAAAACCGCCTGGCACACAAGAGACAACATACTTATCTAGCTGTAGATAAAAGATTCACCCCATACTGACACTTAGTTACAGTACAGTAGTGAACCCTAGCATAGTCTAAATACGGGCGAAAATAGTTTTAGTATGGAATAGGAACTAGAAACTGGTTCCATGATCAAATTGCTACATATATGGGCACAGAGTTGGTGAAATGAGCGAGAATGCAAAAAGACAAGATGGCAGCGATAAAATGCCATCGGTTTTATTTGTTAAACTCCTTAAACTACATGTTTTATTATATTTTTCAAATCAGAATTAGCGGGTAAATTATGAATATGTAAGTGGAGAATGTATTTAGCTTCTTAAATTAAGAATTTATCCGCTCAAATCATTTCCCCACCATGTCAAAATTCTTCGCCAGTTTTTCTAATGGGTTGGTTTTCACCCCTGTACTGTAAGTACCGGGTGAATCTTTTATCTTATCTATCTGATGATAGTTTCATCACAGGATCATTTTTCATTCTTCGGGGCTGAGCTATGAAATGTTAGTCCCATAGATGATAGACATAGCATTGGTGAAGCAACACCCTGCTTGGTCAAGTTTTTCCTATCGGTCGATGCGTGAGAACGTTTCACGCGGATTTGCAAGTCTCTAGCTATGCTGTTTTGGGCCTCATATATGATGTATTACGTAGCAATACCTCAGTTAAAATCTCCTTCACCCCCCCCCCCCCCCCAGCTGCTCACCCAGTGCTCTCTCTGCGACCCTGTGTGACGTCCACACGGCCCCGAGATGATGTCTGCCATGGACGACGACAGCAGCTTTGACACTGCCGAAGAAATAGACGTGTTGGCAGAGCCAGAGTGCAGTGTGAGGCTCAGCACCATCGACCAAAGTGCCTCACTCGGCGAGAACACTTCCCTCGATGGTTTCCAGGGCCCGGCGCAATGGGAACACCGGCCCTTGCTGGACAGGCAAGGTAGCAGCTTTTATTGCAATCTCTTGGCAAAATATACGCCATCATTTTCTCACTCATCTCAATGTGGCTGTTCCTGAATGTATTAACATTCTTTTATTTTTTTTGGTGATGGGTGTAATTATATCTAATGACTTGTCTTCGACGCTAGACAATAATAGTCTTGTGTTCCCCTTGTTTTATCGCCACTTTCAGTTGTTGTGTAGCTATCTACTGCATGCATTCTTTCTCTGTTTGTAAGCATTCTCCCACATCCTCCAACCCTCTGTGAGTTTGTTAGTTCTACAATTGGATAGTTGTTTGTATAAACTTTATTTGTATTAAAAGACAGGATGGCCAAATGAGTTGACCATCTGTTTCTGGTGTGGTAGGTCCTGGGATTGGAACCCCGGTCGAATCAAAGTAATGGCTTAGGAATTTAAACTTTCCGCTATCTAGCCTGGCACTTGGCATTACTAGGATGAGGCAAGGAGCGCTGGTATGAAGAAGACCAATTGTCTTTGATTGAAAATGCCTCTACTTATTCAACGAATGTAACAAGAAAATATATTCCACTGTGTAGCATTGGAACTGCTCTTCTTGACCTCTAAACGGGGATGTTACTGAAAGCATTTAAATTAATTACGACCATTTATAGTTTGAGATTCAGACACAATTTATATAAGGAATCAATATTAAAAGCAGGTGACCAGATCTTTAAAGTTTAACTAATCAATTTGTACTGAGTCTTAAACAAGCTATTGGAGGATGGTTTTCTGATGTGATTAGAGTTGGTGTGGGTGGGTTGGGGAACTTGGGCGGGAGGGAGAGCACATTAGAATGAAGTATTTCGTCACATGTGGTGTTAGTGAGAAGGTTTCGTGTCGTTCCAGACTCCGACACTACGGAGGATGACCTGGAGCCTGTCGACGATGATGCTGACTGCGACGAGCAAACCTACACGGTGGAGGATGCCGTGGAGACGATCGGCTTCGGCTGGTTCCAAGTCCAGGTCATTGCGACATCCGGGCTCTTCTCAGTGAGTGGCTCTTGGGTTTGAACCCTGGTCTAGTCAAACCAGTGACTTTAAATTGATACTTGTCGCTTCCTAGCCTGGCACTGGGCAATATTACGATAGAGCAAGGACTGGTTGGCTCAGTGTCAGGATAATGTGATTGAGTGGGATATCAGGTTATGGTGCTGGTGGCCTGGTCTCCCATTGAGGCAGCACTATAAAGTCGCCATAAGTGCGCACTGTCACAAGTCAGTGCCTGTCCTGTTATGCCCTTAGATGTTGCCAGGACATAAAACTCCAACAACCAGCCAACCATATTGTTGTTGGAAATACGTTTTTATTCGTTCGATTAAAGTTGCATAGTCCGATGGTTTTGAATTTCTGTATTTTTTCTGAGATAAATATATTAGATCGATCACTAGTATCTACTTTACATTAGTTCAAAGTTACTTTTATTTTAAATGGTAAACTTTCGAGATATTGTGAGTGCAAACATGGAAAATTAGTTTTGGCAAGCTTGCCAAATCTCTCACACCATATACTTCTACAGTAACAGGTTCTGTTAAATTGACTTAGTGGTTTTGGTTTTTTTTTTTTCTTGGTGTTATTTTTCTTGAAGATTTATACTGCCTATTATGGATAAGCCTGAATAGACTTGTTTTCACCATTAGTGTTGCCTCCTACGCAGAAACAAATGCTTAATAAGTGCATAAGTATCTAAGTTAGATATGTAAAATCAAATATTGATAATTGGTTTTGTTTTGAAAAATTGATATTTGATCGGACTATGAAGCTTTAACTTCCGTTGTCAGCACCGAAGCACTTTCTGTAGGTTTCATTTTCATTTTTTAAAGTTATGTACAATCTGATGAAAATATCAACATATCGAACACTATGAAATCGCCATGAGTGCGCACTGGTACAAGTCAGTACCTATCCTGATATGACTTTAGATGTTGCCAGGACGTAAAACAACATCAAACCTATGCCCTTTGACGACAGATGACCGATGCGCTGGAGATGTTGCTGCTCGCCGTGCTTGGACCCATCGTTCGCTGTGAGTGGATGCTGGACAACCACGAGGTCGCCTTCATCACCACGGTAACTTCCTGTCTTCTTTTACCGGCCGCCGTGGCCGAATCGGTAGAGCGCAGGCTTCCCGTGCGTAAAGGTAGGGAGTTCGATTCCAGGTCGAGTCAAACCAGTGACGTACAAAATTGATACTTGTCGCTTCCTAGCCTCGAGCTTGGCATTATTAGGATAGGGAAAGGACTGGTTAGCTCATTGTCAGGATAATGTGAGTGACTGTGATATCAGGTCATGGTGCCGGCAGCCTGGTGCCCAGTGGGGCAGCACTATTAAGTCGCCATGAATGCGCACTGTTACAAGTCGGTACCCGTCCTGATATGATAGATGTTGCCAGGACGTTAAACTCCATTTAAAAAAAAAAAAAACTCTTTTCTTCTTTGCGTCATATTTTATCAAGGTTAAAGTACATGGATGAAAGATCTCCGCGATTCTGCGGATTTCCGGGATTTTTCAATCCCGCAGCACCATCAGCATATACTAATATGTGGTGCTGACGCCGCAGCACTATGAGCGTACACTACTAATATTAATAAATGCTCCAAGCGCCGCAGCACTATCAGTGTACACTACTAATACATGCTTCAAACAGCGCAGCACTATCAGTGTATACCAATATATATGAAACCCGATTTCCGGGAGTTTTTCCGCGATTCCCTGACAATGCTAAACCTATGGGAGAATATCAGCTTTTCCCCGGAGAGCACTTTCATCCCTGAAAGTAGCACTTTTTTTTTTTTATCACATTGATGACACTTATTTCTGTATTTCATCAATGTTGTACCGCTTACTACATCACAGCAAAAGTGATGTTCCCATTCAGATTTTAATCGAAATAAAATAATCGATCTATCCCTCCATAATACCCTATGATTTAACAAATATATATGTGTATATTTTTAAAGCATCTCTTTACCCTTAGTCGATGTAGGAGCACTTCGGCACAGCTTATACAGGGGTGCAAGCAATTTAGTTTTAATAGCCTCCATAATGCCTTATTATTATTATTATTATTATTATTATTATCGGTATTGTTGTTATAATTTTTAATATCATCTTCATGACTGAACGCGGTGGCTGAATCGGTAAAGCGCATACTTACTGTAGGTACGGATGGCCGAATGAGTTGAGCGTCCGTCTCCCGTTTTGGTAGATCGTGGGATTCGAACCCATGGGTTCAAACCCTGGTCGAGTCAAACCAATGATGTAAAAAGTTATACTTGTTGCTTCCTAGTCTCGCGCTAGGCATTATTAGGATAGGGCAAGGACTGGTTGGCTCAGTGTCAGGATAATGTGACTGAGTGGGATATCAGGTCATGGTGCTGGTGGCCTGATCTCCCTGTGGGGCATCATTATAAAATTGCAATGAATGTGCACTGTCACAAGTCGGTACCCGTCTTGATATGACGTTAGCTGTTGCCAGGACGTAAAACTAACCAACCGACATTTCCGATTCAAGACGCTCAAGCGGCACACCTCTTACATTTGTTTGTTTGTTGTTTTACGTCCTAGCAACATCCATGGTCATATCAGGACGGGTACTGACTTACGTGATCAACAAAGGGGTTTGTTGGTTCTAAAAACAGTACTGTATAAGACGTTCTATTCCATATTGTTCCGTTATTACTGCCTCTTCTGTAAACTTGTGTCTGGCTTGGTATCATGCAGGTGGTGTTCATTGGGATGTTTTCCGGGTCGGCCATCTGGGGCAAGTGGGCGGACCTCTACGGCCGGAAACCGGTGAGTTCTGCCGCTGTCCTTCATTTGCATTTGTAATATGAAGCTTTAACTTCCTGTAGTTAATGTGAACTTTTTGTTTTCTTGAAGATTTATACTGCCTAAATCATGACTGAACACGGTGGCTGACGCTGTAGGTACGGATGGTTGAATGAATGCATTATTAGGACTTGGGATATCAGGTCATGGCCTTGTGGTTTGAATTAAGTGAAAATATGGGTAAATTGTTGCTATTACTAGGTACTCCAAGGTGATTTTTTTCCCCAACAGGTCAGTATTACAAGTTATATATCTGTACAGATCTTTAAATCGGATCTCAATGATATAAAAATCATTTAGATCGATTGAATAGCTGCAAAGTTATGAGTGTTTAAAGATTGTTTTGTTTACCCCGATTTGTGTCCGGTTTCCAAATTAGCCAAATCTTGGTTTTTAGGGTCCCACCTGGAAGCAATTTTGCATATGATCTGTCCAATATTAAATAATCTGATTCTCTATAGTACAAATAAGAAGCTCAATTTTTTACAGACCATTAGTATTTTACAGACTGTTAGTATTCTTTCTGAAATTTCATGTCAAACTTGCTAAATTCCTTAATTTCCAGCAACCACCAATAATAAATTCAGTAAAATTAAGAAAAAATAGCATAACTCCCATTCTAATTGTCCTATCACTGCAATCTTTATACCAAAATAACCAGAATTAAAAGCTCTACATGATGGCATATTCTTGTAGCTGTTTTATTCTGTTAATGTGCGTGCCTTGATACGATTTGCAATGGTTTAAATAAATAGGAAAAGTAAAGAATTCGGAGCAATTTTCATTATACTCGTAATTAACAGATTCAAAAGATTTCAGGACCGAGATGAAGAAGAACATTTGATATACATTGTGCAAAAGACAACTTGTTAATATCTTTACAAGTGTTCCCACAGAAAAGCAAAAAATAACACATGCCACAACACAGTGGGTGCCATGCCCTTCCGGTCGGTAATCACGATTTCGGACAGCTTCAATTGACCCCATATTCGTTGCTCCAGTGCAGAGATGGGAATAAACAGTCACTTCTCAGACCAACCTTGATGAGCATGATATAAATCTCAACCAAATATTGTTCTGGCTAGGTAGAGGAAGACTTGAGCTTTCTGATGATATATTTATCAGCACGATCCTGATCAATTTTCAAGGAGGATTGATGTCTTAATGTTTTCACTCCTTCAATTCAATCAAATTTCTCACTTAAAAACAGCTATGCTTGATATGCTAATGAAGCCTAGTTTCTTCTCTGTCTTTCATTGGTGGTTATTTTTAGCTCAGGTCACTGTGCTCACCAAGGTATCAATTTTAGGGAAGGGAGTAGCTCACACTGGATGAAAACATACTCGGCGAGCATGCGCAGAGCTGCCGATGGTACCCCCAAACAAGTTTCCATTGACTCTAATTTATTTCATAATGCTAACTAAAAATCAGATAGCCTAAACGACAAAAGAACAAGCTTTAATTTCATATACATTTTATTTCAAACGAAGCAGAATTAGTGGAGATTCAAGTGTTATAAAAAGGGTTAAAATATATCAAATTTCGCTCTACGGACACTGTATACGCCCACTTTTGAGTACCTACTATTACATAAAAAGGGTATAAATTAAGACTGAATGGACTTGTGTGTGTAAGTGGATGTTTAGCTTTATTAACTATGTAAAGGGGCCTTAAAGTTGTATTGTCCGATAAAAGTATTACATTTTCAAAAGCAAAACGCTTATTTAGATTTGAACCTACTTAAGACCGAAGGGAATGTAGTGGTGCTATGTGGATGTCTGTGTGTGGATGTGGATTTCTGTGGTGTGTGTGGATGTCTGAGTGTGTGGATGTGAGTGTGCATGTTTAGTTTCCTTGACTGTCTGTGGCCGTCTGGGCCTCCCCTGGTGAGTTGATGCAGACTGACTTATAAATCCTTCCCCACACTGCGCCGGCTCGCAGATCCTGATGGGGGCGGCGGTGTGGATCTTCTACATGGGGATCCTGACGGCCTTCAGCCCGTCCTACTACTGGCTGCTCATCCTGCGTGGGCTGGTCGGCGGCGGCTTTGGAGGCGCCGTGCAGTCGTGAGTAACTCCCACAAGCCACGTCACTTCCGGCTGCCCGGGGTGACGTCACTTCCTGGATGCTAAAGTCGGTGTCCATTGAATCACTAACCAGGGCCGTGTTCAGGGTGCGCCTCGGAGACGACTCGGGGAAATCCCTGATGTCATGCTTGTCTGAATGGCAAAAGCAGTTGGTCGCCTCGAAATTGGCTGCCCCCATAGGCGGCAACCATTTGCAATGAAAAGGAAGCGCTCTGATTGGCTGAAACCACTGAATACGGAGGCCGTTTTCGAGGCACTTTTTGTCTCCTGTCTGAAAAGGGAGACGTCTCGGAGATGCTTCGGAGACGGACCCTGAACGGAAATAAGCCAAAAAGCATCGCGCAGAACGCGGCCCAGGTCCTTGCCCATGCTAGGGGAACGGGGTGAAGCACACTGTAACACTACACAATGGTTCTGGAAAACGGAAAGTTTTGGATGTTCAAATATGTTTTTCAGGTCTTTGAAAGCATGGAAACAAACAAACCAAATCGGATTTTTAAATTTATTTATGACCTTACACGTTGCGAAGAAGTAATACTCCAACAACCAACCTAGGCTATCGTCCTAACCATTACCATAACTAGGCTCACTGATGCAACCTCCTACACATGCCTACCTGTGTATGTGGTAATTCACATGGGGAGGTGAGTGCATCTCACTACACCCATCTTTGTCCCAATGTAGGCAATGAAAAATTATCTTTTAGCTGAACACATGAAATAGATCATATGCTGTCATGCAATAGTATCTTTAACTTTTACAATAATGACATTAAATTGAGATGGGTGAAAAAAGCAAAATATCCATTGTGAATTTGCTCTTCTTTTCTGTGTGTAGGTTCACCCTCTTGTCCGAGTATCTGCCGTCAAAAAGCAGAGCCAAGATTCTCATTGTACAGAACGTAAGTTTGTCATGTTTTATTGTAACCCATAACCCTATCTAACTAGAGTGTTGTGCTTAAGTATGTTTAACTATTACAGTTAACAACTTTTTTTTTGGAGAAGCAGTGCACATGTACATTTTGTCCTGGCACAGAGTGAACAAGTAAAGCCGATTATAATAGTGTTTGTGTATTGCACTAGGTACTTTAATGTATGAGTTGTATCTATTTCTTATGGCACTGGCTATTCGCAGAGCTGTTCTGCGAATAATAGCCACCAATACTGTTCGCAGAGCTGCGCGTGCGCTGACAACGGCGTCTACAGCAAAACAAATGCCCGCGGCCATTGAGTTTGCCGATATGCGTAGTGCAAAACTTCAATTTTATTCTAAATTAATAGAAATATAGAACAATTCGGCATAAACATGGATGCAGGCATGCGATATAATAATATAATGAATATATTTAAGACAAAGCTAGCAGCTCTGCGAATAATAATCATTCTTGTGCTAATTCGCAGAGTAACGCAGCTCTGCGAATAGCCTCGTCCGTTTCTTATAGCGTGTGTCTTTTTAAGATTTCTCCTATACTCTGAACACCAATATCATTATTCTGAATGACACTTTCTCCTATGTTTATGATTGCAGTGTCCTCTGTTATTTCCATTCTACACTGCCGCTGTTCCGATTCGGCTGTGGTGAGCGGTTAGACTGCTTAGCCATGCAACTCTCACAGTTTCTCTCGATTCGAAATTTCGCGCAAGTCTAAAAAGTTGATCCCTCAATCAACCCATTCCAATATATATCTGCTCATTGGTTAAACAAAAAACCACCATAAGTTATGTTGAAAATTGTTTTGATTTTAACAGTTATGAAATTGTTAAAATCAAAATAATTTTTATTACAAATGTGGAGAGTAAACTTAAAACCCACCATCACGCACACTACCACTGCCAATTGAATTCATTTCCCGTGTGTCCGTAGCATTTTTTTAATATTTTTTTTAAAGAGAGAAAAAAGGATTTTTTAAAGGAAATTAATTCTAAAAGTTATTCACACAGCTGTAACTCATGGCCTATTTTGTTTCGTTGCTAGGTGACGGTCAGGTAATGACAGACTTGTAGTGAATAAGTTGCTAAGCATTTCTAACGTTGATAATAGGTCATCCCCCCCAACACCAACCCACCCAACTTATAAAACTACCTGAATATGTCGCATGTACCACTGACCTTGACATGCAGTGACCCAAGCCTGTTTTATGAATTAAACTAGGTCATGAATGCAAAGAGGTGTGTACCATTATGCCTGACCCGGATGAATTTTTTTAGTTTTGTTGTTGTTGCATTCATTGATTAAGCAGGGGGAATTTCAATCGTTGACAATAGGTGTTCTTCATTCCACTGCTCTTTGTTCTATCCTAGAAATGCTAAACGCCAGGCTACGTAGCGAAAAGTATAAATTGTTATGTCCGTAGTTGGACATGGTGACATTTGAACCGGGGGTCGGATCCCGTGACCTGTACATGAGAAGTGGACAGACACTCAACTCATTTGGCCATCCCGTCTGGCCGGCAAAGTATTCCGTGCACATTGTTAGTTTAATCACGTCAAGAACAATGGTAAAATTTAATCAGGTCACTAGTCCAGCATGTATTAACTGTATACAGGTCATTTGTAAAACGCGGTAGTCCATAGACCAAGAATGAGACGTGTCCGATTTTCGGTAAATTTCCGATTTTTTTTCTTTTGGCCATATGGGTCGTTTCCCCTTTGTGTGCTTTAGCACTGTCAGAGCAACCGGAAATGAGATTTCCGCTTTACGGAGCTAATGCCATTCGGCCGAGCAGAACGCACAACACCCCTGTGTCAAAGTAAACACTTGCACAATAAAATCAGCAGATGACATTTTGAATGGCTGTCAAGTCAATTCACATATAACATGTCTGATCTGTCTACGGCCATATCGCGTTGAAAACACCGGTTCTCGTCCGATCACCGAAGTTAAGCAACGTTGAGCCTCATCAGTACTTGGATGGATGACCACCTGGGAATACGTGGTGCTGTGGATCAGTAGAGCGCAGGCTTCCCATGTGGAAGATCGGGTGTTCGAACCCCAGCCGAGTCAAAGTAATGACTTATAAAATTGATACTTGCCGCTATCTAGCCTGGCACTCAGCATTAATAGGATAGGACATGGACTGGTTAGCGCAGCATCAGGATAATGCAACCATGTGGGATATTGGGTCATGGTGCTGGCGGCCTAGTCTCCCAGTGGGGCAGCACTATAAGGTCACCATGTGTGTTCATTGTCACAAGTCGGCACCCATCCTGATATGACCTTATGATATGTGTGTGGGGGGGGGGGGGTCGTATACGTGTGGATTACACTAAAATGCATTTTCCCACTGAAACTCCTATTCTACATAAATAATATGTACATTAATTATCAGTATTCAATATCAAGGGACATTGCAGGGGGCAATGGGGGAAGTCGCAACTCTTTAAATGAAATCAAATTAATTACAGTCAAATTGGACTAGTGCTTCCCAGCGGTGAAAACAAGTATTAACACACTTATCCGTTATGAGCAGGGTGAATAAATTCATCACAGAAAAAAAAAGAAAAAAAGAAGCAAATTCATTCATCCAATTTATTATTAAAATAGTCAGTATTTAATGTATGCCATTTGGGAAGTGATTTAAGCGAGTACAGCTATGAGTGATTTAATTACATTTTTAAATTGCAGTTCGACTTACATGTTTTTTTGTTTAAAAAAATGGTATTGTTTATTTAAAGCATTTGTCTTGTGTGTGTTGTTTATGCATTAATTAAGACTAACCATTAGGTAGTTAATTATGCAGCTTGCGACATCACGTGACATGCAAGTGACAGCATCCCGTAATCAACTTTTGACGCGACAAATGGACAAGCTTTTAAAAGCCACCTTTCGCCTTCTGATTGGTTGGCTCATAGTCATACTTCATAGTTCCATAAGAAGACAAGAATGCCATTGTGGTGTATTTTAAGAACAAATGTGAATCTTTAATAGTGTTTGTGTAGTATATCTGCATATTTATTTTTAAATCCTCCCAATTTCTGTTGGTGACACACTTAAAAAAATATATGTATCTGTGTGTGTGTGTATATATATATTTTACCTCGGTATATAGCCTCTGGCTAGCCGCAGGCTAGGGAGAGGTAAGCACATCCGGGTCCAGCAATTAGCATAAGCAGCTCACAGCGGGAGGACGTTCGCTGAGCTGCTCCAGCAGGATTTAGTTACTACAACACTTTAACAAACTGTAAGTATTGAGAATTCTCGAGAAACTTCTTAAGGATGGTTTATAGCATCCCATTATGAAAGTTTAGAACTTTCTCAGGTCCAATTTGGACATGTTTTCGTGTTTATAAAAAACACAAGGCTAGAATAATGCTCATGTTGAGAACCGAAACCGATACCGCTTGACATAGCGAAACCTGTATCCAGACAGGCAGAGATGTTAACCCGAGTTGCATCTCCTAAGGAAATTCCTCCGAACCCTAAAGAGGGTTATGTTGGGGATGATCCTGGGTTTCTTTTATAGACTCCCCAGACCGGTTTTTGAGGCGAGCCTCCGAGTTTCGTAATATTTTCTTCAACTTGCTGGCGCAGAATGCCGCGGGTGGGAGAAGTGTACGAAACAGAGAGAGCGGGCGGGCCACTGGCCGCCCCTCCGTATGGTTGGTTTCACTACCGATAAAACCTACGGCATACCATTAGCTTAACGCCTGTATACAGAATGGTGTAAACACGTTACTATATACCATAATAACAATAATAATACCTCAACCCAGACTCTGGGGTTCACATTGTGACCATGTTGAGATGATACCGGTATTAAGTAACTTTTTTTGTTACAGAAACCGATGGCCACCAAGCGAAACAAGGTTTCGCCGGCAGCGGCAGAGGGTCGCGTGCCCTCAGGGTACGATTCATCGCCTCCACAGACGGACCCACCGTCACCGCAGCCAGGAGCTGGTCCTTCGGACAAGGATAGTGGGGAGGATGATTTGGAGCAAAAGATCATGAAAATTATGGAAAAATTCAGTCAGCCCATGACTCGGCCTTCCTCCCCTCCCTTCCCAGACGATGATTGGGAAGACCTGTCGGAGGAGGAAACAGAATCGGCATTTGAGGTTCCGAAACCGAAAGTGAAGAAGCGAAAAAGACTCGCAAGCAGCTCAGGTGATGAATTCACCAAGATCAACAAGAAGTTGGTCAAAAAGACAAAGAAAAACAAGAAGAAGAAGAAGAAGAAGAAGAGCTCATCATCTGATGATTCAGATGACTCGTCCTCAACTGAGTCCGACTCAGGGACAGAAAGAGCGGGTGTCTATGGGAGAATCGGCGCAAAACTAAAGAAAAAATGCCCTTTGGGAAAGGCGAAGAGATTGCGCACTACAAGTATGATGAGGGAAACGCTAAAGGCACACTTCCACACGTTTAAACCCGCCGAGGTTATAAACAAACTAACCGAACAAATTTCGGGAATCAAAGGCATACCCCAGTCCATCAGTAAGGAGATGGATGCAGGCATCCATCTCTCGGATGAACGACGGCGTTACGAGAACGCATTGTGTACCATCCATAAAGCAGTACTCGGAGCTCTAACATCAATAACTCCGGTAGCGAACAGAATGCAAGCCGAGAATAAATTCTCATCGCTTGCCCGAGTCATGGACAGAGGCATTGCGCTGCTTACCACAGCGTCAAACTTTATGACTTTCCGACGCTTTGAAAACGTCTACAAGTCAGTGACCACAGATGCTGGCAAAGAAGTGGCTAGGTCTAAGAAGGTAACAGACAATGATGGTAAAGAGTTCACACTTTACCTTCCCCCAAAGCCAGTGCAAGGCAAGCCACTGGACAAAACCAAAATGTTTGGGGGACAGCTAGCACACCTCTTCAAAGCAGTGGAGGTAGACACTAAAGGTGCTAAGAACACTGACAGAAGTAAGAAGTTTAACAACCCCAGCAAATTCCGACGTGCCCGCTCGGATTTTCGCTTCCGCCGAGGCGGCAGGCCGGCACGAGGAGGTCCCTCCTTCGGGTTCAGTCCCAGAGGACGAGGCAGAGGAGAACGACAGAACACGGGGTGGAACGACAACCGCGGGTACAAAAGGGAGTTTACACCCAGACCCCAGTTCCCACGGCCAGCAGCCAAGTAGAGTCGACCACACAGACATCTACACTTAACATGGTGTCGGAAGAGACGCAAACATATGTAAGCATGTTTAAAGCAGGCAATATCCTGAACTGTTTACAAAACTGGTGTCAAATTACAACTGATAGCGAAATTTTGGACATTGTTAAAGGGGTTCAAATACCGTTTACAAACATACCAAAACAGAAAAGAGTTCCGTTCCCATATAAATTCAATACAGTAGAAAAGAGTCAAATTGATGCTCAGGTTTCTCTTTTTGAAACAAAAAGAATTATTGAACAAGTACAAAACACGGAAGGACAGTTTATTTCTAATGTTTTTTCTAGACCAAAACCAAATGGCCAAATTCGCATGATTCTGGATTTAACAGAATTGAATAAATCGGTTACATACAAACATTTTAAAATGTTCTCATTAGAAACGGCCAGAGATTTAATTACGCCGGAAGCCTGGCTCGCCAGCGTAGACTTAAGAGATGCATATTACACAGTCTCCATTTGTGAACAACACAGAAAATTTCTGAGGTTTATTTGGAACGGTACCCTCTTCCAATTTACATGCATGCCTAATGGACTAGCTTGCGCACCCCGACTTTTTACAAAGTTATTAAAACCTGTTTTTGCAGTCATGGCTAGAATAGGACACACAATGTTCCCTTACATAGATGATTCATTTATTATGGCGGAATCCTTTGACAAATGCCAAACAGCAGTTAATGATTTGTGTGATTTGTTAACAGAATTAGGTTTCTACATTCATGACAAGAAATCTGTTTTCGTCCCGAATAGGGAATTAAAATGCTTAGGTTTTTTGATTAACACCAATACTATGACCGTATCTCTAACAGAACAGAAACTACAAAAGTTTCATGACACGGCCTCCCAGCTACTTGACATATCTAGGCCAAAGATTAGACAGGTCGCCGTCCTTATCGGTATTATGGTCTCGTATGCGCCGGCTGTCCTATATGGAGCGGCACATTTTAAGTCTCTAGAAATAGACAAGAATAGCGCGTTAGCACGCACGAAAGGTAACTTCGAAAGACCAATGAACATTTCCCAAGATGGGTGTAAAGATATTTTTTGGTGGATCGACAATATTAATAACTCCCCCAATCCCATTCGAATGGACCAACCCAACACGGTAGTTACTACCGATGCGTCATTACAGGGTTGGGGAGCGCATCGTAATGATGTAGCAACAGGAGGGAGATGGTTAGAAAGCGAGAAATCAGACCATATTAATGTTCTTGAATTAAGAGCGATTTACTTGGGCCTTTTGAGTTTAATCAAAATCCCTAAAAATAGTGTTCAAATTCTTACAGATAACACTACAGCTATGGCATATGTCAGGAATATGGGAGGTACAAAGTCAAAAGAATGCAATAACTTGGCACAGAGTATTTGGAACTGGGCGCAACAACACCAAATATGGTTAACCATAGCTCATATCCCAGGCACGCAAAATGTCCTGGCTGACAAAAAGAGCAGAGTCTTTCACGATCACTTAGAATGGAAATTAAACACAAAAATTTTCAAAGAAATTTGTCAACATTGGGGGTCACCTACGGTAGACTTATTTGCATCAAGAAATAATTTTAAAATTAACAAGTATGTCTCATGGCACCCAGAACCATATGCTTGGCACATAGATGCTTTCTCACTGATTTGGGAAACTGAATTTTATTACATTTTCCCCCCCTTTAACATCATTACCAGAGTGGCACGAAAGATAAAGATGGACCGGTCCCACGCCATCCTGATCGTCCCCGAATGGGACACACAACCGTGGCTAGCGGGACTATTCTCGACAGCCAAAGACTGCCTCAGATTCCCAAAATTCCGAGGAAATCTAACTCACCAAGGCCCTCTGGAACATCACGGAAACGTGGCAACAACACCACTCCTTGCATTCCTTTTCTGAATAAATACCTAGAACAATTTGGAGTAGACAAAATTACACAAGAACGTTTGGTGTCGCATGCGTGGAGAAAAGGAACAGTAAAAATGTATACCACATATTTGAAGAAATGGGGCGTATACTGTCTTATAAATAAGGTTAAACCTATGAACCCAACGATAGCCCAGGTGTGCAGATTCTTTAGATTCTTAGAGGAAGAAGGGCTAGGTTACGGCGCAATTAATGCTGCTAGGTGTGCTCTCTCGATCATTCTCCCCAGATTAGGGGGAGAAACAATAGGTAAACATCATGTAATACACTGGGTGCTAAAGGGGATTTATGAACGAAACCCACCGAAACCAAAATATGACCGATTTTGGGATGTGTCACTAGTGTTCAAAATGTTTAAGGATTGGCCACATAACACTTTTCTAGATATTAAGCAATTATGGTTTAAGTTAGCACTTCTGTTACTGTTAGTCACAGGTCATCGAGGCCAAACTATAGTGGCACTTTCACTCGATGGGCTGGAAATAGACAGAAAGCAAGCGACTTTCGATTTAACAACATTGTTAAAATCTAATCGCATAGGCGACCCTTTGTCGTCAATTAATGTAACACAATTTAAGGATAATCCGAAACTGTGTGTAGTATCGGCGATTAGAACATATATATCCAAGACACAAGGAGTTCGTAACTCAAGACAATTATTGATAAGCTTTATCAAGCCACACAAGGGCATTTCAAGGGACACACTCGCCCGTTGGACAATTAATGTGCTAAAAATGGCAGGAGTGAATACGGACAAATATGCGTCACACTCAACAAGAGGAGCCATGGTGTCAAAAGCACGTCTGCTAGGTATTTCGGTCAAACGCATACAGGATGGATGACCGAACGATCGTTTGCCAAACATTATAACAAACATTTGGAGAAGCCCAGTGGGGTCGCTCGACGACTGCTACAGCATTAAACGTCAAAAGGTGAGAACATAAGCCTAGTCACAAAAACCGTGATTATAATAATAATGTTCAATATCACAAACATAAACAGAAAATAACATAACATACACTGACAATAACAATTAAATATCAGGATAAAATGATATTACGTAAAGTCTCCCTAGCCTGCGGCTAGCCAGAGGCTATATACCGAGGTAAAATAGATTAGTTAGACGAATCTTACTTTTGTATAGATGATGGATAACTATTGTTTTCCCGAGGTATAAGCCTCGGCTAGACGTGGGTGAGGGCCCACCCTCCACACCCTACCACGTCTAGACTGTTGCTTGTACCGAGGAAACATTAGTATTTAAAATTGTTTATTAGAGATCATTTTATCCTGAATTAGTAGGTAAAGATTGCTGGACCCGGATGTGCTTACCTCTCCCTCACCCACGTCTAGCCGAGGCTTATACCTCGGGAAAACAATAGTTATCCATCATCTATACCAAGGTAAGATTCGTCTAACTAATCTATATATATGTATGTATATATATATATATATATATGTGTGTGTGTGTGTGTGTGATGTATAATCATTATTCGAGTTTATGTTTGCCGGTATTGCCTCAGGTATGCAGGTAATACCTCAGGGAGTTTGACACCCCTGCCCTGCAGAGTTGTAAACCACTGCCTTTTGGTACAGGTTCTTGACAGAAAGGAGGCTAAGGGAGCAAACCCTGAACAGAAAACCATGTCACTGTGGCAGCATCAAGGGTGGTTGATGTATGGAACTCCCAACATCTCCCGACCAGCCACTGCAGGAACAAATAGTTTTGCGCCTGTCTGGACATGTTCTTGCCGGTGTGAAACCTATATTTGCTCTCCGAGAGAGCAAATATAGGTGCCAGCAGCACTTGAACACTTTTGCAGGCAGCTTTCATGAAATGAAAATGGAGAACGGCATTTCAAGTAATGAAAGCAGTCTTTGTCGCATCGCGACCGACAGCATGATGATGATGATGATGATGATGATGATGATGATGATGATTCGAGTTTAAAGGTGCGGAAGGGAATTTATTATTATTTGTTATATATTCATTATATACCAACTACTACTCTCTATGTATTCACTCCTTCTCCTACATCCTGCTACTGGTGGCGCCACTAACGGCCCAATCCCTAACTGCGGGCGCGCCCATTATCAGTCTACGACAATATCTCAAGCACTTTTCCATTAAATGCTAACAATATATATTGCTAAAGATACAAAAGGCCATATATTATGGTACACTGACTTAGTTTTTAACCATTGTAACATATCTCAAGGCGATTATTGTGATTAATTGATAGAAGTTTATATTTCTTTAAACTGCATAAAATCAGCCAATCAGATTCGAGAAAGATGCCCTTTAATGTTTAAGTTAAGGCATTTTATATATAAAGTGATCATTGCTATTGTTTCATCCGATATATGAATTTGATGCTATTTTACCCTTAAAAATGTATTGTAAGATAGTAACATGGCTTTCTTGAGAACACCCGCCACCTCCCCCATAACCGCATTCACTATTTTAATATAACCTTCATTTTAATGCTTGACATTGAATCAATTAATGGTGCGCTGCAGTAACCTTGAATAACGCATTACATGTTAGCTTTGAAGTGTGCCCCATTAACCCGTGGGCTTGAATTGATGTTGATGTGTAACCTTGATATCGATGTGTCGTGCTGACCTCTGTTCCTATGACCTTGACCTCACAGTTCACCTGGGCTATCGGATCCTGTTTCGAGATGTTACTGGCCTACTGGGTAATCCCCACACTCGGGTGGCGCTGGCTCATCGCCCTGTCAGCTCTCCCAATGTTCCTCACCATTCTCAGCGTCAAGGTATGTACAGCCAGCCATAGCAAACTCTTGTCTTTGCTGTTTTCACTCCGCCCAAGTCTACACGCTACCCAGTGTTGAAACTGGTTAATTTAGAAATCACATATTGGCTAACTTTTATTTTTGCTGTTCAGCCTGGTAGAGTTTGTGTACCACCTAGCGGTGAAACTAACCAATTCAGAAGTGATATATCGGCTAACTCTTGTTTCCACTGTTCAGACTGGCTGACTCTGCATGCTACCTAATAGTGAAACTGGCCAATTCAGAAGTGAAATATCGGCTAACCTTTGTTTTTGCTGTTCAGACTGACTGACTCTGCTTGCTAGCTAGTGTTGAAACTGGCCAATTCAAGAGTGAAATATCGGCTAGCTCTTGTTTTCGCTGTTCAGACTAATTGACTCTGCGTGCTACCTAGTGTTGAAACTGGCCAATTCAGAAGTGATATATTAGCTAACTCCTTACTTTCACTCTTTAGACCCTGCCTGAGTCTGCGCGCTACCTGGTGGCCGCCGGAAGGAAAGAGGAGGGACTGCGCGTGCTTCAACGAGCCGCACGGTGGAATGGACGCCAGCTGCCTAAAGGGACACTGGTGGCCAGCAAGCAGGTAGGGCCTGAGTCTGTGCTTCTCACAAGTGTCAACCAATGTGGCACTTGTCAACTCCCAAACTGACAGGACTGCAGTGAATTTGGGGACTGTTACAAGAAAAATACCTATTAAGTCCCAGTCATGCTACGGCTTGCGACCACTTTGGACCAAAGAACTCACCTCCTTGTGACCAAAGCAATGGTCGCTGACCTCTGGGTGACCATTTTGTTCGTAAGGAGGTTTTTATTGCAGTAGCTGCAACCTTAGGCCGCCGACCACTGAGAACCACCTTTTGATCACTTACAACCATTTTGTGACCTCTTTGCCACCACCCTTTTTTTTGTGGATGCAAGCAGTAGTGTGATTAGGCTCAACACGGACAAAGACTGGTAGGGGAGAGGGGATGTAATGCGGTCCCCTCCCACTTTGAAAATGAAAGTGTGCAGGGCAAATTAATCTTGTTGCCCTGTCTGAATCTTATTTATCGCTGTTCTAGTTGTGATAATCTCCAGTGGTAATTAGCTGCAACATCCCATGGTAATCAGTTTTCATGACTCATGGTAATGCCATTATAAGCGGGCACCATGACCCATTAAAATCTAGCTATAATGGGATCTCATGGTACCCTCTTACAATTCCCTACCTATTAATGACTAGCGTTAATGTCCCATTGTAACCAACTACAATCACTCTTTCTTAACCAGCTACGGTACCCTACAATAACATGTTATCATTACCCATCGTAAACAGCAACAATCAACTTTAGTAACTAGCTACAAACACCCTTAGTAACCAGCTACAAATACAGTAAGATCTCTCTAATCATCCACCTCCACAGATCGACTACTCCCCTATGCCGATTGCTTTATTTGGGTCCCAAATGATCGGCCATACAATACCATTGTTATGATATTTAAAAAAAGCTCCCTAATCCCACCTCCCTAAATGGACCATTTAACGTCAGTCCCATGGTCGGTCGATTTAGAGAGTTTTTATTGTAAACATAGTAACCAGCTACAATCATCCTCAACCAACTACTCTTGGTAGCAATTTAAACATAGGTTACTATTTGTGCATGGTATTCCGCTGCAACCATCCTTTGTGATCTTTTACAGTTAAATATAGTAATCAGCTACAGTCATCCTTGGTAACCAACTGAAATCACATTCGGTAGCAGAATTTAAGCATGGTTACCATGTAAATACGGTAACCAGATACAATTACTTATGGTAGTCAGCCATGGTAACTAATTGTAATATTCAATGTTACCTGTGATTGGTGTATATTTGAATGGCTTATATGTGTGCGCGTGTGAAAGAGTGAGTGAGTGAGTGAGTGAGTGAGGCAGACAGCCTCAGAGAGGATGAAAGGGAGAGACAGACACAGACAGCCTGACAGAGGGACAGGGTGAGAGAGAGAAAGAGTATGTGAGAGTGAAAGACAGATACAACTTGAGAGACAGAGGGATAGCTAGGGGCACAGAGAATACAGGGAGACAGAGATGGAGCAGCATATGAGAGACAGAGACCGAGGGAGAAGGGGACCGAGGGAGAGGGGGACCGAGGGAGAGGGAAAGGGGAGACACCTCAGAGTGACGGTGACAGTGACAGTGAGACATAGATAGAAAGAGACATAGACAACCTGACAAAGAGACAGTGAGAGAGAAAGAGTATGTGAGAGAGGGACATTGGGATAGTTAGAGACACAGTGAGAGAGAAAGACAGATACAGAAAGGGACAGAGGCGTAGACAGCCTGACAAAGAGAGACAGTGTGAGAGATGGCCATAGATATAGTTGGAGATAGAGAACACAGAGAGAGATATGGAGGCGGATTGAGAAAGAGTAGCTAGAGAGAATGAGAGAGATAAAGAGAGACAGACAGCAGCCTGAGAGTGAGAGAGATTTTGATCTCATGCAAATTAAGGACTACTTTGAACATGTGAGACCGAAAGCCTGAGGGAGATTTTGTGTATCTGTGTGAGAGAGAGTGTATGTGTATGTGAGAGAGAGAGACAGAAACAGATACATTGACAGCCTGACAAAGAGAGACATAGTGAGAGACAGACATACAGAAAGAAACAGAAATACAAAAAGAGACCGCCTGACAAAGAGAGATGGGAGAATAAGAATGAAAGAAAGAAAAAAAGTGAAAGAATGGAAGAAAGAAGGGAAGAGAAAGAAGGCCTGTTTTGGCGTGTCGCTAACGGACTGCTCGTTGCCAGGCACCACGGGGCCAGGTGCGCGACCTGCTGCGTGGGCAGTACGGGCGGGTGACGGTCCAGCTGTGGATCATGTGGCTGGTGACGGCCTTCAGCTACTATGGCGTCGTGCTGCTCAGCTCCGACCCCGTCCTGCACGACTACCCGCACACCTGTCACGGCGGTCAGTATCAGCCCTGTGCGCATGCGTGCATTTTCACGCATTTGGGACGCTAGGTCTGTGCGTCACTTCCGGGTTCCTGCCCACGCCTCCTAGCCGGGGCCGCTGAATGGGGTGGGGTGGGGGGTATGATGGTGGTGTTGGAATATGCACACATCATAATTTTTTTTTTTTTATAACAATTGCACTGGGGTCTGTCCCACTGCTTCACTGGCCACAGCTGGTCCAATGTAAGAGTTTTTGTCAGGGTAAAATGGGTAAAATTCCATACCCTTGTATTTTCTGATGGTATGACTCTGTATCCTCAAATTGTTGGGATAATTTTGTTTAAAAGGTTCTTCAAGGAGCCAGAGACAACAAAGCCTCCAGACCCCCAAATTATTTTATGGTGGAAACCCCACCCCAACAGCAGGACTCATTGCTGTCAGGTGACTATCAACACAAAAATAACAAACTGCAAATAACGGAACTCGCATTACAAACCACAATGGGGTAGCACTAAAATATTCCTATTGAACTGACAGTGATATACTCCTTGTCTAAGTCCAACTGACCACGTCCAATATTAAAGCTTATTACAACTTTTCCAAATGAATACAGATGATAACGTCTGCTTACATTGTAAAGACCATGAAAATACTCACAATGATCCATCTAATATTGATGTAGTTGTATGACATTACTGTCGCCATATTGCTGTAGAACTTATAGGTAACTATCAGAAATTCATTGTGCTATATGCTGCAAATTGTGTATTTCATCTTTATTGTTTTCTCACGTTGATACAAACATACTCTATATACCTTTTTTGTGTGTAAATAGTCCCGAAAAATGGCTGGAAGACCAGTGCTTCGGCATTGACAAAAGAACTTATTCAACAGAATAAACATATTTACCACCAAACATACCCACAATAAAGGTTTTTAAAAGAAATTACAGGAATTGAGAGTATTCAGTAACGGCATAGAACTACAAGACAATGTGTGATCTTAGATGTTGCTAGGGCATAAACCCCAACAAACAAACCTTCATGCATGTCTAACTGCTATACAATTAAAATGTCCCAATGTCACACTGTTGATTATACCACCTCTCACACGCCCATACACTCTTTGTTTTATGTTTTGTTACAATGAGCGCTGAAACATCTCGTGGGAGCGAGATGTAGCTCAGGCGGGAGCATCTTCACCTGTGAAGCTGTTGGTCATCCGATCGATCCTGCTCAGTGGACCCATTGGCAGTTTTGGCTATTTTCCATTCCAACCAGTGGTCCACAACTGGTTCATCAAAGGTTGTGGTATGTGCTGTCCTGTCTGTGGGAAAGTGCATATAAAAGACCCCTTACTGCTTATCGGAAAGAGTAGCCTATGTGGCGGCAGCAGGTTTCCTCCACAGAAATATTTCAGAATGACCATATGTTTGACGTTCAATAGCCAATGATACGAAAATGAATGTGCTCTAGAGGCATCGTTAAATAAAACCAAGCTTTACTTTTGAAACATTTCATTGACAGGTGACCAGGTAGAAAGTACCCACGACAAGTGTCACTGCCATCTCCTCGGCCTTGACGACTACCGGACCATGATCGTGTACACATTTGGAGAGTTCTTTGGTGAGTGACATTCACTGGTTGTTGGCCCGCCGCCAATTTTTGTTGTTGTTGTACATTAGTTGATTAAGCAGGGGAAATTTCAATCGTGGATGATTGGTCTTCCTCATTTCACTACCATATCCTAATAATGCCGAGCGCCTGGCTAGGAAGCGACAAGTATAAATTTGATTTGGTTTGACTCGACCAGGGTTTGAACCCACGATCTACCAGAATGGGAGATGGACGCTCAACTCATTCGGCCATCCATTACGTCCTGGCAACATCTAAGATCATATCGAGACAGGTACTGACTTGTGGCAGTGCACACTCATGGCAACTTTATAGCACTGCCCCATTGGGAGACTAGACTGCCATCACCATGACCTGATATCCCACTCAGTCACATTATCCTGACACTGAGTTAACCAGTCCTTGCCCCATCCTAATAATGCCAAGCGCCTGGCTAGGAAATGAGAAGTATCAATCTTGTAAGTCATTAGTTTGACTCGACCAGCATTCGAACCCATGGGTTTGAATCCCACGATCTACCAAAATGGGAGACGGACGCTCAACTCATTGGGCCATCCCGTCTGGTCTACCACCGACAAGTAATGCACTATTCACCAGCATTGGACTATTAATGGGGAATGATTCTTTATTGACACTTCTTTCTTAAAAAGAGGTTTTCACTTTTTGATTTTGATCTTATGCAAATTAAGGACTACGTTGAAATGTCTTTTGTAACATAGAAATTAAACACACATCCAGAACATCATGTTAATATACAGAACACATTCAAACAAGATTTTATTGATTGCAGTTAATCAAACAAAATGATGTCTTAAAAGTTACATTACAAGAAAAAAGTTGAAACAAAGTTGGGGGGGGGAAAGCTTGTGTAAATTTTGATGTAAATATGTAAATTTTCATTTCAGCACAAATTCATATACACATACTTTTAATGCATTTTCTGGGACAGATTAAATACATATAGTATTGCTAAGATACTTAACACACAGAGGCAACAATAATTATAAGAAATAATTAATTATGTCCATCGTAACATGGACACCAAATATGTGGTACCTAGATTCAAAGAAGTAGCCATATATATATACACCGTATATATGTATATATATATAGTTCAGATTAGATCATGCGATGCGAGCTTTTACTTCTTGAACAACAATTCTTTACTTTTTATTGTATTTTATTAGAAAACGTTCAGACTAGTATCAGTAATCAAGCGAGTTCTATAATTGATCATTTAATTCGATTGTGCATGTTCTCGATGCTGAATATACACATGTAAGTGATCTTGTCACTGCTTTGTGTCACAGCGATCCCCTTCAACCTGCTGACCATTGACAGCCTTGGCCGGCGCTGGACGCTGGCCATTAACTTCTTTGCTTCGGGAATTTTCTTCTTCTTACTTCAAGTGAGTAGTCAGTTTTATATTTTCCCTATTAATGATTGGTTGGTTGCTTGAGTTTTACGTCCTAGCAACGTCTAAGGTTATATCAGGACGGGTATCGACTTGCGACAGTGTGCACTCATGGTGACTTTATAGTGCTGCCCCACTGGGAAATCTGGCCACCGGCATCATGACCCGATATCCCACTCAGTCACATTATCCTGATACTGAACTAACCAGTCCTTACCCTATGCGAAAAGTATCAATTTTATATGTCATTGGTTTGACTCGACCAGGAGTTGAACTCCCGATGTGAGGACCATGCCCGGAGGCCTATGAATGAAATCAAATTGAAGTTCTAAAACCTCGCATGTAATCGTGAAATGAATTGGTGTACCTCATATTCTTTACTTATTGCATCATGTCTACTTTAATTTCACTTTATAAATCATGTACAAAAGAAAGCTTTGTGTAAATACCTGTATACCTGTCACACTTATGGCAGGAAGACCCGTGCCATGGCATTGATAAATGTAGGGTCCATACAGGGCCTGGAAAGTCTTTAACATCATTTGCCCCATTGCAAGGCCTTGAAAAGCCTTGAGTTTAACCTATTTTAAGTAATTAGTCTTGAAAAACCTTGAATTCCATTAAACTGTCCGCACTGATCTAAATTAGTCCAAAATCGTCATTTACCATTGTTGTTTTTTCCTGAAATCCAGATAAAAATAGTCTTGAATTCCTATCAAAAACAGCCTTGAAGTAGCTTTGAATTTCATATCTTAACATGTGTACAGACCCTGTAAATGATATATGAATCAAATTCATTTACCCCCGCCCTGCCCCCCCCCCCCTCAAAAGAAAAGTTGCTGAATCCAATATAATTAAATATCAGTACAGACTGCTCGGAGATCCTTCTCCAGACACTGTTGTCAATTTTATTGCTCGTCGTAATAAATTTCCGTGTTTTTTTTGGTCAGAAACCACTTTTCTCCCTGAGCTTTAAAAAGGAAGATTAAAAAAAAAAGTACATTCATTGATTAAGCATGGAAAATTTCAATTACACTAAATTGGTCTTCCTCATTCCACTGCCCCTTGCCCTATCCTAGTAATGCCATGTGCCAGGTTTGGTAGTGACGAGTATACATTTTTGTTGTCGTTGTTTTAACGTGGCCAGATTTGAAACCGCACATGCTTGAATACGACAACCTGCCACACGGGAAGCGGGTGCTCAACTCATTTGGCCACCATCGGTCTGGTAATTTGTGACACCATTTAGAAGTTTAATAAGTTTGCACTTTACTGTCGCTCCAGGTGTGTACGTCCAAGCTCTGGCTGACACTCTTTAATTTTGGTGTTCGGGGTTTCGCTGCTGGAGTCTTCAACACCATCTATATTTACACATCAGAGGTAAATGTGTATTTTTGCAACATGAGTGGGATGAAAACATCAATAAACTGCAAGAAATTGAATCATCTGTGGGAAAACCACCACCGACCCACACAGGAGTTTGGCGAGACCAAGTGGTCCTTTGCCGTATTGGCCACTCGTAGCTTACACATGCTTTTCTGTTCATGGGGGACCCTCCCCTTGAATGTATTGGGTGTCAGTCTCCACTTACACTCAAACACTTTTGATTGAGTTGTGTTGATTTCTTGGCCCTGTGCCAACAGTTTTACACTGCAAGGAGCATGCACAACCTTTTCACAAAAGTAAAACAAGAAAACATTTGAGCCTTTTTGAGGGCAGCTGTTCTATACCATCACATATAGCCTATTAAACCCATTAAATCAATTAACAACCTGTAACTTTTATCTAAATTCTATTTCTCTTAGCCACAAATTATATTACTGTGAGCTTTTTAAATCCACAGTGTCTACTGACACAAAATTGATTCTGTGCTTTTGCACTCTGTAAAAGCGATGGCTGAATAAAAACCAAACAATTCTCGCCATGAATATGGCCTATGCTGCTGGCACGGCATAAAGAAACCATCAATCAATCAATCAAACTCCAATTTTTCAAATCTTTATTTAATTCAATTTGAAGATAATTAAATGTAGGCTCCTCTTGAAGTTAATGGTAGGTCTCATTAGTAATGGTGAAAGCTGTGTATAATAATTAAGAAGCTATGTACTAATACTTTATGAATAATTTTCTATGGTGTACTTTGTGAGGCTTTGACTGTTGTTTACATGGTTTGCATGAAATTGTGTGGTTGTTGGAGTTTTACGTCCTGGCAACATCTAAGGTCATTTCAGAACGGGATACTTATTAAATATATTCTGATGTGTTCTTTGTGCTGACAGGTGTACCCGACAACATTGCGGTCGCTGGGACTCGGTACATCCAGTTCCATGGCACGCATCGGTGCCATGGTAACACCCTTCGTTGCGCAGGTCTGAATCCTCTTATTTACAGATGATAAATTAAGCTTAATTATAGAGAAAGATTCCAAGTTCCCTTTCAGGACAGTAAAGTTGCATAGTCCGATAGGTTTTGAGTTTCTGAGATAAATATGTGAAGTTAATTGCTATAATCTACGTTACTTGAGTTTGAAGTAACTTTTATTTTAAATGGTTAACTTTTGAGATATTTGAAGTGCAAACATGACATTTTAATTTGGAAAGCATGCCAAAACTCTTACACCATAGGCTTCTGTAGTAACAGCTTCTATTTAAATTGACTCAGTATTTATTCCCTTCGATGTGCCAACAAATACTTTAAAAGTGCATCTGTATTTAAGTAAGATATGGAGAATCAAATCTAGATTATTATTTTCGTTTCGAAAATTTGATGCTCCATCGGACTACGCAGCTTTAATATAATACACATGTAAAATGATATCAGATTGTCCGAGTAAATAGATATTAACATAGCTTTAAATTTTGAAATATCTAGTTTAGCTCTTCAATGCAATGCTAGCTTAAATAAGAAACCTATCAAACTGCAGTGTGCAATTGTTCAAAAGGCAGATTGACATGGTCTCAACGGCCATACCAGATGAACCTCAGATTCCAGGATAAACCCAGGTAACACGAGCAGATTCAAATTCAATACAGCACATGACAAAACTGAACAGAGCATCCTCACCACATGTAGTGGGCCCTGATGGTGGAGTCTCCGAATTGGCCTGAGTATACAGCTCAAACACTCTAATCTAATCTAATCTAATCTAATCTAATCTAATATGCTTGTAGCAAGTAGTTTATAGTTGAACAGAATGTTTCTATGTAATAACCCAGACCCCATTTAGTAGGATTATTTCTAAAGCAAAAGATGTGAATGTCCCTTTGTTGGAGTTTGTATGAGACAGCGCTACGTGTTGGTGTGTGGCGCTGATAGCTATGTGTTTGTTTATAGGTTTTAATAAAGCAGTCCTTACAAGCCACCGTCTCCATCTACGGCGTGCTGTGTCTCCTGTGTGCTGTCAACGCCATCTTGTTGCCCATAGAAACTCGGGGCCGCGAGATGCCGGTAGGTAGAGCCAGGCAGTTAAAGGAACAGTAACATGACCAGCGCGACTTTGGTTATTGGGTCATTCTCAGAAATTGTGTACCACATTTTTGCTTTTCATGTTACATTGTTAATAATTTTGCCGTCTAGTAAGTCAAATAGTTATTGTTGACTGTGTATTAAGTTATGTTGGCAATACTACATGTATTTAATCTATCCCACAAAATGCATCCAAAATATGCTTATATCATTTTGTGCTAAGTGAAAATTTGCCTATCAACACTATATATTTACCCAAACGTTGGTTTCTTTTCTCGTAAGAAACAACTTTTTGGGTTTCACTGTAATCAATATAAAAAAATCTTGTTTGAATTTGTTGTGTGTGCTAAAAGGATATTATGGATGGATGTTACTGTTAATTTTAGCAGCTTTCTCAATTTGTATAAGATCAAAAAGTGAGAACAAATATGTATTTGTTCATAGAAGAGTAAAAAGTGTATAAGTGCAAAGCCTAAAGTAGAAATCATAGAACTCTACACAGTCCAGCTGTTTTCAGAAATTCAATGATTACTTCACCATTCACATTTTTAAAAAGGTCTTGCTGGTTATATGTTCAATAAAAGCATGTGTATATATATATATGTGTATATATGTCCATAAAGTATATATGTCCATTCGTTAAATCGATGCTTATACATTTCAGCAAACACAAAGATAACGTGGACTACCAACTTATTGTTGGGAGTAATCACTACTGGGACCAGCGGATAATAATCGTTTCTACTGGACCGTTACTGTGGACACCCACCCTCAGTGACGTCACTAACAGTATTCCGCTCAATTGATGTCATGACTACTGTGGCGCTCCTTATGTGACATATCGGTATAGCTGGTTGGTTGATACATGTGCGCTTGGTTCTAACTTACTATTTTAACTATGCGCTATTTCCACCATTCATATTTCCATCACTACAGTCTACTGCAGACGCTAGAACCAGATACAACCCCTTATGTGGGGATTATTTCTGAGACTTGCCAAGGGCTAAGAAACACTGAGGTACTCCTGGGAAGTTGGTACAACATATGCTGGATTGTGTTCAGGCTGGATTGTGCTTAGGATGGATTGCATCTTATTTCACCATCAATAACTAGGCTGGATTGCGCTTAGGTTGGATTGTGCATTATTACACCATGAATAAATATGTTGTATTGCCACATGGGCTGTATTACCACATAGGTTGTATACCCATATGGGCTGGATTGCCGCATGGGCTATAATCATATAGTCTGTATTGCCAGATGGGCTGTATTGCCACATTGGCTGGATTGCCAGATGGGCTGTATTGTCATATTGGCTGGACAGCCACAGGGGCTGGATTGTATTTCCAACAATCAATCGCATACACATGTAATGTCATGCGGTGTTAGATTCTAGATTCATAGATGACGCTGTTTTCTGAAATGTTGGTTGTTGGTGCCTGGTAAGCAGTAATAGCATTGCACAATGAGAGTGACAAGTGACCCCCTCGACCCCCCACCCCCCCCACCCCCAAGCCTTCCTTCCTGTGCATTAAATGTGCTTTCATGACAATTCCAGAACCATCACATCTGTCTATTGTAATATCACTCATGGTTAGAATTAGATAAAAGATTCACCCGGTACTTGTAGTACACGGATGAAGGACAACGTAGTGTAAATACAGGCGAAAATAGGTTTAGTATGGAACATGAAGTAGAAACTGTGGTTCCATGATCAAATGGCTACATATATTGCCACAGATTTGGTGAAATGGGAGAGAATGCAAAAATCCAAGATTGCGGCCATAGAACGCCGTCGATTTCAATTTTAAATCGTATTAAACTAGCTATTTATTTTTCAACTCAGAGGTAGCGGGTAAATATGAAGACACCTACAAAGAATAAATGTTGCTTCTTAGATTGTGAAATTAGGCTCTCATTTCATTAACCCGCTTTTTCGACCGTTTTTATATAAGGCTGGTATTCACCCGTGTACTGCGAGTACCAGGTGAATCCTTTATCTAGGTTAGAATCTGATATTGGTTTGATGTTTTTTGTGTATTTTTGTTGAAGTGGTTTTATTATTCCTCTGAATAATATATTTGTCAGTGCCAAGGCACTTGTCTTCCAGCCCTAACGACGAATGCCGCTAGACACTAAATAACGTTATAACAATATAGGGAAACAGTTACAAGAAAATTCAGAGCAAGCATTGATATGAATAAATAATGGGTTTCCAAAATCAATTGTTTCCCTCCCCCCCCCCCCCAACTAATCATGGACAAGAAAGACATCTAAATTTACTTTAATAAAACCGAATATGACCTCTAGTATTGTTTATTACGAAATCAAGATGTCTCCTGAGCACCATTAGTTTGTGCGCCATCTCCAATTCAACATATACTACTCAGATTTGTTCTATCTTCAAAACCTTCACAAAATGAGACGACCGGATGCATTGGCCGAATCGGTAAGAGTGCAGGCTTCTTGTGTGGAAGGTTGGGAGTGCGAAATCTGGATGAGTCAAATCAATGATTGAATCTTGTCTCTACCTAGCCGGGCGCTCGGCATCACTAGGATAGGGCAAGGAATGGTTAGCTCAGTTTCAGGATAATGGTACTTATGGGGAGGCGGGGGGGGATTGGGTCATTGTGATGGCGGCCTGCTCTCCCAGTGAGGCAGCACTATAAAGCCGCTATGAGCACGCACTGTCACAAGTCGGTACCCGACCTGATTTGAATGCAAAGTTACATTGTGCGTGTGTGGCCACGATGTAAAAAATGCTGCCATCAGTGCCAAATTGTGCATGTCTTGCTTCGGCCAAATTGTCCATGTCAGCAATTTCAGATATATATATATAAAATGTGAGTTTGGAGTGGGGAGGGAATGCACTTTATTTTGGAACACCCCTTATGTAAAGAAGGAAATGAGAAGGAAAAGGGGGGAAAAACATGGGGACAGTTAGAGGATATTTGGGGTCAAATTACACGATTCGGGCAGCATCAGTTCCAGGCGGTCCTTTCTCTACGAAATTGGCATTTCACCTCTCCCTCCTCCCTCCCTTCCCGGTGTGGTGGTTTCAGCGTGTTCCCGTGCTCAGCCGTGTCCCGTTGCTTCTGCGCATGCGCGGATTTCGCATCAACTCGGATCACCCGAGACACTTATTGGCGCATGCGCACATCCTACAAACTCGGGTCGAATAATCGAATACGCTTCTCCGCGCTCGGGTGGACAATTTTTTTTTTTTTTTTAATAACCGATAAAAAAATACAGCAAAATAGGATTTAAAGTATTTTATGATGGCCTAGTTTACCTATATTTCCATTTAATTAATCTAAGTTATTCTTTTTTTGCACACGGCACGTGTATTTGTCGACTCCACTCGCCGTGTTCTATTTGAAATTCTGACGACTGGGATGACCCGAGTCGCCCGGGTAGTGTTAATCGATTACGGCCATGTTTATTAGATTCTGACGCATGCGCAGAAGCGAGGTACACGTCTGAGCACGGGAACACGCTGAAACCGCCACACCGGTCCTACATGATAGCGGTATTAACAATAACAATGGAATCAAGTTACGGTAATCCCCACCCACCCGATTCTTTCCGATGCAGTATTATGGATTTTCCAAAGTTTGCACATGGCTTATTTGGAGCGTCGGCTAGTGATCACGAAAGGATAATTAGATATATTTCTTTACATTTTTTTTGTTTAAGTAAATTTATTTAATTTAAAAGAATTGTTATTTTGGTGTATTTCCTTCGTGCGTCACTAGCCGGCTGCAAGAGTAGACGGCCGTTCCAGAACAGGTCAGCCAGTGTTGTGGTGGCTTGAGAGTGTCACTAAATGTGCTTTCATGGTGGTCCCACAATTGGTGTCTGTGAATACCAGGCAACTTGCCTTTAGGTAGGCAGCTATGCTAATAAGTGTGCAACATTTAGGCACGACGTTGCAGTATGTATAGCCCCATCACACTACAGGTTGCGATCACTTTGGACCAAAGAACTCACAGTTACCAGTGACCTTGTGCCGAAAACAATGGTCGCCGACCTCTGGATGGCCATTTTGGTCACACGGTTTTTAGTGCAGTAGCTGCAGCCTCCTCGCGACCAAACTGGTTGCCAAGAGGTCAGCGACCACTGAGGACCATTTTGTGACCACTTGCGACCAACCCTTTTTTGCAGTAGCAAGCACTAGTGTGACTGGGGTTTAATGTCATTATTTGTGTTGGTAATTGGGATATCTCTTTCTCCCAGTAAAACATGGCCAAGGTTAGTGATGTTGACAATGAATGAACTGTGGTTACAATGATGTAGACAATTAATGTACTGTGGTTACAATCTTTCTCAAATGTGATGTGACTATCGTTTATATCGATTCTCTTTTTATACAAAAAAAAAAGAAAAGAAGAAAAGGTGAACATAAATTAGTTGTATTTATACACTGGTGAATTTAAGGAAGTTACTGTCAGTTACTTATCAAACATTCCATCCCATTTGTTTTTGAAGAGTTCTATTTCTATATATTTATTCATGTACAGGACTTTGTGATGTACATAAGCATTGTGGAGATACAATTGTCGTTTTTGGGGTGATTGCTGTGAGTTGTGGAGTTATTTATAGCACATGGCACCGTAATATATTTTATTGTTGAGTTCAGAATGAATGATTTCCCGTAGTTCTAGCACGACAGTGGCGGACCTTACTTGCATACTCAATTAATCAAGAGAAGTGTTTTATTCAAGATGAATAGAGATGTTCTCTCATGATAACTGTGAATTAGGAAAGGTGTGTTAATCATGTTACTGTCCCTTTAAGTCAAAACCTTTCCTGTATGCTTTGAAAGTTGCATAGTCCGATTTCTGTCATTTTCTGAAATAATTATATTAGGTTGATCATTATAATCTATCTACCTTACTTTAGTTTCAAGTAATTTTTCTTTAACATGACTTATGTTTGAAATGATGTATTGCCATTAAATTTAATTAAATTTTGGCATGCTTGTGAAAACTCTGATCCCATAGGCTTCAGCAGTGATAGGTTCTATTAAATTGACTTAGTATATTTTGTTATGTTGCAAGAGATACATAATAAGTGCACCAGTAGCTAAGTTATATATACAAATGAACCTCGATCCAACGGACTAATAGGGGGGAGCAGTTGTCCGTTAAAGCCGTTTGTCCATTGCAGCGACGAAATTGCTTTATCTATAGGTGCCAGAGTGATAATGTGGAAAACAGGGGACCAAACACGTAAACAACACGTCGCAAGTCGGTACCCGTCCTAATATGACCTTAGATGTGAGTATACGGGTGTGGATATGTGAGGTGTGGGAGTATACGGGTGTGGATGTTGGTGGGTGAGGGGTGGGAGTATACACGGGTGGCTAGCGGATTATGTCCATTGGATCCGGAATCCGTTGCATCGGTGTCCGTTGGATCGAGGTTCATCTGTATATAATATTTGTGTTCAACTCTAAATAAGTGTTTTGCTTTCGAAAATTTGATGCTTTTATTGGAATAGGCAACTTTAACCGATTGTGCAATGCCACCCATCGGTCGGGGTGAGTGAAACCATGCGGGAGGTCTGCAGTTCGATTCCCGGACGAGTAAAACCAATGACTTACAATATTGATACTTGTCGCTTCCTAGCCTGGCGCTCAGCATTATTAGCATACGACAAGGTTAGTGGATATCAGGTCATGATGCTGGCAGCCTGGTCTCCCAGTGGGGTAGCACTATAAAGTTGCCATGAGTGCACACTGTCACAAGTCTGTACCCGTCCTGATATGATCTTAGATGTTGCCAGGACGTAAAACTCCCAAGAAACAAATGAACAAACAGCAATGCCACTGTCGTGCCAGAACTAAGTGAGTGCCAGTCCCTGTAGCCTGGAGGGCGAACCCGTATCTTGCATGAATGCAGCGTTCACTAGTCACGCGTGTTCTGTAAGTGTGCTTTGTTAGTTTCGAATTCGGAGTAATGTTTCACAAATTACAGTTTTAGCTGAAGGCGTTGACAGTTTTATAATACTTCCTTTTTTTTACACGGACCAATAACATATATTTACAGAACTAAATCAGTTGGAAAATGGTGGTGCATGGTTTAGAGAAAATGTTTCCAAATGGTGTTAGGGAATTATGTTTAACCAAAAATTGAGAAACGCTAGTATTGTCTTACCTCCATTCTGGGCTTTCCGAGAGTTCCTAAAGCCTGTCAGGTATCTGGTGGCTATAAATCTAGTATCATATAGGTAGTCTATTTTGTGATATTTGAGTGGGTTTTTTAAATTGTTTATATTTTACATAATTTATTTGAACCTTTCAAATGGCGTTCTCTGTGACGGAGTGGTTAGAGTGTCTGACTTTTTTCTAGGTCAGACTATTAATCTGAGGGTCGGCGGTTCGATTCCCCATGCCCCCAGCTCTGCCAATTTGAATTTCAACCGCTGTGTAAAACTTACAGCATCATCAAAGGCCAGTTGCTCTCATACCATGTCTATGTGGTGTGGGAGGTTAAAAATCCCTTGGGTCGGTAAAAGTGTAGGCTCGGGCTTTCTATCGACCAGCAGTGGAGTGGGGAAGACCACTCCGCTGATGAAAAAAAAAATGACGACAAAAATGAGAGACAAATAAGTGTTCACACTTCCTGTCTACCATTTGCTATATCGCTAAATGGCCTATTATATAATTTAACCCATAACCTTTGGGAACTGCCTCTGGGTGAAGTTAACCCTTTAGCCACAGGATACGCCCACAGGCGTAGTTGGGACATGCTTCATGCATAAAGCATCCATGGTTGTATCAACTATTTTGTTCTCTTTGCAATGATGTATATAATGCAATATTAGATGCAACATCTTTGAGCGAAAATCTATAAGGTTGTGTAGAGCAATATCAACTATGCCCGGAGGTGGTTCCTGGAGGCAATGAGGAAAATAACAAACAAACAAAAAAAACTGAAACAAAGTGGCGTTTGGAACAAGGTGCTGATTGTAAGTAGTGTTTCTGGGTGATTTGTAATAGAAGTCTAGTAAAGAATGTATCATATGTGCACCTTGGTGAGGGTATTTGATAATGAAATCCCTCTGGCGGAAGTCATTCCTCCCCCCCCCCCCGGAACTAAGACTGTAACTTCGGTACTAACATGAAGAGACACAATTGTTAGGGGTGTTTTTAAGAATAACATTTTTTTTAAATAAATATTTACAGCACCGGTTCCTATTTGAGTAACTGGTTCCTCACTCGTCTTTTCTTATACTGAGGTAGTCTATTCTTAGCCTGAAAAAGAAGAAACTTGTTTGAGTTATCTACACATTAAGCCTCAGTCAACCGCTAGGACCTCTTTTAGTCTACCCAGAGTGATTACACTGTACTTGCTGTACACGGGGAAACTGCTCATAAAACTGTTATTTGGTGTGGGTCAAAACCCGACATTTTGTGTCTATTTCCAATTAGAATTTAACAACAAAAGTCCCAAATTAAAATCTGAAAGCAATATGTATACACATCTATTTTAAATATGTATTTTAAATATATGTCAATATTCTATATATCATTTATATATTAAACAAATATGTCTGTGTGTATGTATATATATGTATGTATGGATATATATGGATATTGATAAACCCTTTATCGCATGTAATAATGCCTGTAGTGTCCTGCATCTCTCCCCCCCCCCCCCCCCCCCCCCCCATCCGGGTGGTGGGTGGGGTACCAGCATGCACCGCTCCACCTCCTGCGGGGCCAATCCTCCACTCGCTCGGAGGACTATATAATAAAGATTTAGACGAGTCATCCTGTAGGGAGGCAGTTGCTATGTTGGAGTAGACATGGATACCGATCTCTAACTGCCCGCAACAAACACCAGGGCCGCGTTCAGGGTCCGTCTCGGAGGCGCCTCGGTGATGCTTTTTGGCCTATTTGCATTCAGGGTGCGTCTCGGCGATGCCTCCCTTTTGAGATAGGAGACAAAAAGCGCCTCGAAAATGGCTGCCGTATTCAGTGGTTTCAGCCAATCACAGCACAGCTTTACCATTGCAAATGGCCACCGCCTAAGGGGGTGGCCATTTTCGAGGCGGCAAACTGCTTGTGCAGTTCAGACTAGCCATCTCCGAGGCGCCTCCGAGACGGACCCTGAAACGGCCCTGTATTCAGTACACTAGTCCTTGTTCCTGCACCATCAGGTATGTGGCTTGTGCAGTATTCGCTCATTTGTTCACAACACAATGACACTATTGTATATCAAATGAATTTTAACTACATATTTGGTGGTGGAATTGATAATTATATATATTGGAACAAACCCAAACAGGTACTGACTGCTGAAATGATATTTAATTTCAGTTCATTGCATTATTTTGTATGCACAGCTTTCCATTTTGATTCATATATATATATATCTAATTTGCATAATACTGCTGGTGTTCACAAATTGTGTAGTGTAAATCTGGATTGAAACTCACAATCTTTTAATTAAATTGTGGGGGGGGGGGGGGGAGTAACTTTGATTACCCTTTTTGTTTGTATAGATTTCTATCCTTTCGTGTGTATATATATATATATATATATATATATTAAGATTGTTCTCATATATGTATTATATATTTAACCTCATGTATATATGAGGGTACAAAATCGTTTAAGAAAATGTGTGGTCAGTCAGCCCCTTCCAATTTATTTTTTTTAGTTCAAATCCAGATTTATAGTACACTTCTCATGAACACCAGTAGTTGACGGTTGCAGGTGACCAGCCTATAATGTTGCAGATAAATATGGAAGTGTGTCGTCAAACATGGTATATAAGGGCTTTCCTGTGGGTATATGAGATTGATTGAGTGAATAAAACTTGTTCCAGGATTCATTTTTATTGGCTCCTTTTCTCTACCCTGGTCGAGTCAGACCAATGACTTAAACATTGATACTTGTTGCTTCCTAGCCAGACGCTTGGCATTATTAGAATATGGCAAGGACTGGTTGACTCAGTGTCAGGATAATGTGACTGAGTGGGATATCAGGTCATTGAACTGACCTGATTGGTCAAAAACCTGCCCACCCCTCTTTTCTTTCACCATGTTGAATGCGATATTAGACCAGAACCAATCCGAGCAACTCACGGGAAATTTCAGTGAATTTTACAATAAAAGATAGACCAGTTAAAGTTTAATTTTAAAGGAAATGAACAGGAAGCATACCAACAGAAACTTGGGCTGACATTTTTTTATTGCCATACAGTAAGTATTAAGACCATAAGATATTGAAGCATGATGCATTTATCTAGCGCTGATATTTGGAATTTCAGCTATCACAGAATTATCACGTAAGCTTCACCAAGTAGCACCCTAGAACTCATTGGTTCAGGAATGAAAACTATATCAGATGTTTGTCTGTCCTAATTCCTTAAAAAGGGAAATGAGTGTGTATCTATCCATCCATTCGTCCACAGACGGCGAATTTCTGCGAAAACGCGGATTGCCCCCGATATGATTAGCACTGTCAGGGAATCGTGGAAAATGCCAGAAATCAGGGCCGTGTTCAGGGCCATTTTCGAGGTGACCAACAGCTAAGTCGTTCAGACTAGTGTGACATCAGGAATTTCTTCTCCGAGGCGCACCCTGAACGCAGCCCAGGTTTCAACTATCCTTGTGCCTATATTATCGCCCATACCTAACTCATTTTTGTTTGGGTTTTATGTTCTAGCAATCATATAAGAACGGGATTTGAATTACCAAATTGTTGTCATACGTTCTAATTCCATAGCATTTTGTTTAACATTAATTGGTAAATACCAAAAATCGGTGAAATCGCGAAGATCTTTCATCCCTGTGTAATGTATAAATGATGAGATTCCCTCATCACATGACCTAGAGGGCTTCCCCACAGACTGGAGAACAATGGGAAACCCCTTTAGATTGTACTTACACACGAGCCATGATGTAGGCGACACTAAACCTCAGCACTCACCCATCACATATTCAGCTACACAAACTGAAAAGGTGTACTTGGAGAACATTTGTCAGAGTACAGTTCCAGACTCACGGCCTATACCGGGTCCCTTTAAACCATCCGATCATGCTTGGTTTGATGACTACCTACTTTCATTTCCTTATGAATTTGGTGTTCTCTATGGCGCAGTGGTTAGAGTGTCTGACTTTTTTCTAGGTCAGACTCCTAATCTGAAGGTCGGTGGTTCGATTCCCCATGTCCCCACCTCTGCCAATTTGGATTTCCACCGCTGTGGATAACTTCAGCGTCATCAAAGGCCAGTTGCTCTCATACTATGTGGTGTGGGAGGTTAAAAATCCCTTGGGTCGGTGAAAGTGTAGGCTCGGGCTTTCTATCGACAAACTGTCTAATGGTGAAAACAAGTCTATTCAGAGTTATCCATAATAGGCAGTATAAATCTTCAAGAATCTCGTATTAGCACGATTGAATGTTTCATTAAATGATGAGCGTTCATACCATAGCAATTCTAATGGCTATTGTAACTACATAACAAAACAATATAGTCTTTTTAATCCGCATTTGTAATGGTGAACCAAAATACTGTCATGGGAGTGATGAAAATGGGAAATATTGTGCCTAGAGCAGGATTCGAACCCACACTTCTTGCTATTCCGGGGCTAGCAATCACCTTATTTCACTAATTAACATAAAAGCCAATATCAGTTTGGAAACACCTTGTCTGTTAATCAAAGTTATGTAATGTTGAGCCATGTCAGTACTTAGATGGGTGACCGCCTGGGAATACGAGGCGCTGTAGACCTCCTGATACAGGGTTATAACCTACCAAATATGTAGCGAATAAGTAACAAAACGATTAAATTGGCTTAACATTAAAAATAAATGATGAAATACGCATTGATTTTTCAAACCATGTTCATATGCATGGTTCCACATGATTATAAGATAGCATACTAGGCTTTCACAAAGGTATAGAAGTCACTTTTATGCCTGGTACACACCTACCGTTTGTGTGCGCACACCTCCCATATACGATCGAAAACTGCCCGTTTCGCCCACAAAAATGGCTTGGTGTGCGCTCCCCGCGCACACCTAGCGATTGCGATTCGCGCATAAAACTCAGTTTTTAGTGCTAAAAGCGGCCGTTTACGATTGCGATTCGCGATTCGAAAAACGAATCGGCCCATTTTCAGTTTTAAGCGGGTCGGGTCGAGTCGCGAGTTTTAGTGCGCGAATCCTATACGGGAGGTGTGTACTAGGCATTAGCCTACTTTTAAGACGATGTTATTTAAATCCCCCTCCTCCCGACGCGCATAACCCTCTACCCCCCCCCCCACACACACCCTTTCATTTTCAATAAACAAAGACAAGCATTGTAAACATTCATTACAAAAGATGTCATTGGTCTTACTGGTCAAGTTATTATGAAACTATCTACTCTAATGATGCATAGTCCGATGGTTTTGAGTTTCTGTCATTTTCTGAGATAAATATATTAGGTTGATCATTATAATCTACTTTCCTTTCGTTTGAAGTAACTTTGCTTCAAAATGACTAAACTAAGAGAGATATTTCAAGTGTAAACATGCCAAAGTAATTTTAGCATGCTTGCCAAAACTCTCCATAGGATTCATCAGTAACAGATTGTATTAAATTGACTTAGTATGCCGTCTATATAGCAACAAACACGTAATAAATGCACCAGTATCCAAGTTGGATGTGTACTTTGAAATCTAAATAAGTGTTTTGCTTTTGAAAATTTGATGTTTTTATCGGACTATGCAACTTTAAATGAGACCTGCTGACCGGAATTCAATTTTATGTTTATTATATAATGAAACAAAGTGATAAGATTAGGTTGGGTTCTGTTCCGCACCATCATTTAAATTGGATATGTAGAATAAAATCTAAGTAAGTGTTTTTGTTTCGAAATGTTGATGCTTCCATCGGACTATGCAGCTTTAACAGACCGACCTCAATGAGAATATGTTGCATCGGTTCTAACTGAGGGGTCCGTATACATGTGAAGATATGGAATTCAAGGCTATTTCAAGGCCGTTTTTGATAGGGATTCAAGACTATTTTCATTTTGATTCAAGGAAAAAACAACAATGGCGAATGGCAATTTCGGACTAATTTAGATCAGTGGGGACAGTAACTGAATTCAAGGTTTTTCAAGACTAATTACCCAAAATATGTTACATTCAAGGCTTTTCATAGCCTTGAAATGGGGCAAATGAAGTTCAAGACTTTTCAAGTCTTCCCAGCCCCGTACGGACCCTGCTAACTGGAGAGGAGACCCGATGCAACGCAAGGACAGGGAAGCCCTCCAGGTAAACATCGTCATTGACATATAGACTGTTTGTTTTGAGTTCTATATCCTGGCATCATCTAAGGTCATACCAGGACAAGCACCAACTTGTAACTGTGTGCACTCATGGTGACTTTATAGTGCTGCCCCACTGGGAGACGAGGTCGCTGCCACCATGACCTGATATCCCACTCAGTCACATTATTCGGACTAGGAGCTAACCAGTCCTTGTCCTATCCTAATGATGCCGAGCGCCAGACTAGGTAGTGACAAGTATAAATTTTGTAAGTCATTGGCTTGACTTGACTGGGAATTGAACTCCCAACCTTCCGCATGGGAAGCCTGTGCTTTTCCGATTCAGCCACCGTGCCCTGGCACAGAATTAAATATATTTACCAACAATAACAAAAATCTTTTAAGATAAGTCCTTAAAAGGTCACCAAACCAAGTTGTGATACTCGATAAACTATCACAGATGTCTGTCCAATATCTTATACCCCAATCACACAACTGCTTTTGACCACCAAACAGGGATGGTCGCAAAGAGGTTGCAAAATGATCACAAAGTGGTCCTCAGTGGTCACCGACCTCCTTGCGACCATTTTGATCAGAAGGACATTGCAGCTACTGCTCTAAAAACCTCCTTGTGACCAAAATGATCACCCAGAGATCAGCGACCATTGCTTTGGTCGCAAGGAGGTCACAAGGAGGGGGGGCTTCTTTGGTTCAAAGTGGTCGCAAACCGTAGTGTGACTGGGGCTTTCGTGTATAACCCAGGGTTTGCCAATTGGCATGGGTACGCTAGTGTTTTGCACCTGTTTTTGCATGTCAATATAGGCATTGGAGCAGCTTTCAGTGAGAACTTTGCAAACAATATAATGCAGCAAAACGTTGCATTGTTAATGTGTGGCTTTGTGTTGGTACCCGTCCCTCCCTTCCCCCAAATATAATCAAATCTCTTGACTCATAATTTCTATAGTGATGGGGGTTGGGGGGGGGGGGGGGGGATTATAATTGATATGCATGATATTTAAAACAATTAAAAAAGAATGGTCACAAGACTAAATGCAACTTAAGCCATTATTCCCTCACACCCCCTCCTCTTTATGGGTAGATTAACATTTTGAATGACAATTCCAAAGTACCATAGGGTTATTGCCATTTCAAGTTGGACACGGTGTGTGTTATCGCCATGTTGATAATGTCGCTCCCTACTGCTGCTCTTCACCACCCTCCCTGCAAATAAACAGTGAACAGCATGCAATGTAAGTCAAACTATCCGAGCAGCGGATAATTTTACCCACACACAGAAATAACGTATTGTGCAGGTTAACACTCGATATAATGAGTAGTCAATTTGATGAGGGAGGCTAACTGATCATGGATGAAGCTTATTTGTTCGTTGGGGTTTTACATCCTAGCAACAGCTATGGCGATTAATATCAGGACGGGTACTGACTTGTGACAGTGCGCACTCATGGTGACTTTATCAGTGTGTAATGACCTCGACCTGAGGGACTTACTCAGATTTCACGCTGTTCTTGGTGGTGAGTGACTTTAGGATGATGTCGCGATGTACAGTTTGCATGTGGCGGATAAGCGTTGCCTCCTTGCTGTACTTGCGCTGGCAGTGACCGCAGGTAAGAGGCTTGATGCGCTGATGCACATAACGGATGTGTCGCTGAAGATCACCTGAACACAAGGCAACTGTGTTAGCAACAAGCGGATCATGATTTGAATCAAATTGGACTAGTGCTGCCCAGCGGTGAAAGCAAGTATTAACACACTCATCCTTTATGAGCAGGGTGAATAAATTCATCACACAAAAAAAAACAAAAAAAAAAAATGTCAAAGGTTCTCCGGCTCACACTTGGAACAATAGATTCAGAATGTATATATTTCAGGGATAAAAGTAATCTCGAAGAGAAATAACCGTAGATGATAATACGGTCACAACAATGACAGCAGAATACTCTACAAGCAGCATCTGTTATGTTTGGTCATAGGCATGGTGATATACTAAAGCCGATAGTACAATATACCAATGACAGCAGAACACTCTACAAGCAGCATCTGTTATGTTTGGTCATAGGCATGGTGATGTACTAAAGCCGATAGTACAATATACCAATGACAGCAGAATACTCTACAAGCAGCATCTGTTATGTTTGGTCATAGGCATGGTGATATACTAAAGCCGATAGTACAATATACCAATGACAGCAGAACACTCTACAAGCAGCATCTGTTATGTTTGGTCATAGGCATGGTGATGTACTAAAGCCGATAGTACAATATACCAATGACAGCAGAATACTCTACAAGCAGCATCTGTTATGTTTGGTCATAGGCATGGTGATGTATTAAAGCCGATAGTATAATATGCCATTTCATGAATTCTACGCAACCTGGAAATACTTACAAACCACTGAACTTCATTAGTGCATAACAATACCCCGTGGTTTGCTTCTGTTGGTATATTGGCATTGTTCACAACAACAACAAAGAACAGCAAAACTGGAGGATGAACACTACGTTAATATCAATCACAATCTCTGAGATGCACACCCTCTGGTCTGCCTCCTCCTCACTTGAGCAGACATTTAATACCATTATTGTTACTAGGCGTGCTATATTACACAGTAGCACACGGCGTTATGACATTACTTCCAATATACATTTAGGCAAAAGAGCAAATAAATTATCTACTCTGGAGCAGCAGAGGCATGGACAACTGTCGCGTAATCATGTGAAATGGTTTTTATAGAAATATTTACAGATTTTTATCAATGGCTATCGTTTTTCATGTCAGCAGCAAAAGCTGTATTCACGACGAAAAGTGACTATGATTTGTTGTTTTTATTAATCTAGCCATCACTTTTAAATGCTATTAAAAAAACCTCAGGAAATTCTAAATGGTAAGTTTCTTTGTCAATGCCTATCAAATTTATTTCAAGACAGGTAAAGTTACAAGACCAGCCTTTCCCAGAGATAAAGACCAGCCTTTCCAAGGAATACCAAAATAAGTTGTTTTGCATTTATAAACAAAAAAAATGTTACATGATATTTGCATTGTTGAATTGTCGCAGAACCATACAATTTACGCAATACAGAGATTTTGATAGAGGAGATAATGGCAAAGAAGGGAACAGAGTAGCCATCAGACCTGACTGGTAGAAGGCCTTGGGACACTGTGGACACGGGAATGTTCTCTCCTTGTTGTGGAAGCGCAGATGAACGACAAGATCAGAGCGGCGCACATACCCTGAAACACGCGATAACGGTAGGTGTAATAATAGTAATAACATGAAATATGGCAATAGCAGTAGTTGTAATAATAATAATAATACACTAAAACACTGCAATAACAGTAGTGGTGGTAGTAATAATAATAACATGAAACATGGCAATAGCAGTAGTGGTAATAATAATAATAATACACTAAAACACTGCAATAACAGTAGTGGTGGTAGTAATAATAATAACATGAAACATGGCAATAGCAGTAGTGGTAATAATAATCAGGGATGAAAGTGGTCTCCGGGTAAAAATGCGGAAATGCAGATATTCTCCCATAGGTTTAGCATTGTCAGGGAATCGCGGAAAAATACCGGAAGTCAGATCTCAACTAGCCTTGTTGTGATTGTATTATTGCCCAAATCTAACAGTTTTTTGCTTAGGTTTTATGTTCTAACTACATCTAAGGTCATATAAGAACTGTTGTTATATACATCCCATCTTTTGGAATTTTGTTTGACGTTACTCGTTAAATATAAGAAATCCCAGAAACCGCGCAGGTCTTTCATCTCTGAATAACAATAACATGAAACATGGCAATAGCAGTAGTGGTAATAATAATAATAATAATAATACACTAAAACACTGCAATAACAGTAGTGGTAGTAGTAATAGTAATAACATGAAACATGGCAATAGCAGTAGCGGTAATAATAATACCCTGTACCATAGCAATGATAGTAGTAGTAATAATAATAATATGAAACATGGTAAAAACAGTAGTAGAATTAATAATACCCTGTACCATGGCAATAATATTAGTAGTAACAATAATAATAATAATACCCTAAAACATGGCAACAACAGTAGTAGTAGTAATAATAATAAATCCATGGCCATAATAGTAGTAGTAATAATAATACCATGAAACACGGCAACAATAATAGTGCTACTAATAATACCCTGTCAGGGTTTCTGCCGGAAAATAATGTTAAGGCACGCAGAATGGTGGGGGTGGGGGTGGAGGTGGGGGTGGGGTGGAAGAGGGGCTCTCTAGGGCTGGAGGCTTTGTTGTCTCTGGCTCCTTGAAGAACCTTAACAAAAAATTATTTGAGTGTACAGAGTCGTACCATCAGAATATTTAAGGGTATGAATTTGACCAAATTTACTATCGTGCAAAAACCCTGCCTGAGGCATGGCAATAACAATAGTAGTACCAATAATAGAGGGGGTAGGGGAGGGGGGAAGGGGGAAGGGAGGGAGAATGGGCGGGAGGGAGGAGGGATCGGGTGCTATAGCGAGAGATAGAAAGAGAGAGGGAGGGAGGGAGAAAGAGAGAGGGAGGGAGGGAGGGAGGGAGGGAGGGAGAGAGAGAGCGAGGGAGGGAGGGACGGAGTGAGGGAGGGAGGGAGGGAGGGAGGGAGGGAGGGAGGGAGGGAGGGAGGGAGGGAGAGAAGGGGCAGGAGGTAGGGGGTGCGATAGCGAGAGAAGGAGAAGGAGAAGGAGAAGGAGAAATAGAATGAGAGCGTGTTGCAATGGCTTTAAAACTAAAGCCATTTAATTAAGCATTTGATTCTGCTACAATTGGGTTTGAGTCCTTGCTCGTAGGTGCCTGCCTGGGATGCATAGTTAGCTCTGGCTGGCTTACCCTTCTCACAGAGTTGGCACTTGTACGGGAGGTTTCCCTCGTGCTCCTGTAGGTGGCGCCTCAGGTCACAGCGCTGCAGAAACATTCTCCCACACGACTCGCACTTGTAGCGGTAGTCCTCCTGCGGCACAGAGGTCAATGGTCAAAGCTAGCAGACTGTCACATTGGATAGTGAGTAGTGAGGTTTCATTCACCTCCCCAGGTGAAATACAATGGCAGGGTTTTTGCCAGAGGGTAAAAAATGAGTAAAATTCTGTACCCTTAAATTTTCTGAGGGTATGACTCTGCACCCTCAAATTGTTGGGATTTGTTTAAAGATTCTTCAAGGAGCCAGAGACAACAAAGGCAGCATTAATAATCAGTGTGACTGTTAGTATACACAAGTAATCATAGCAGTGTTCATAATTGATCAAGTGATTTGGAAAAATAACACCCACACCCATTCTGCGTACACTCAAATTATTTTCTGGCAGATACCTCGCATGGGGAATAGGCATGGTCAGCATCAGCTAGTCTAGATGGTTCAATGGTTAAGATGCTTGCCCATGGATGGCAGAAATTTTGGTTTGACACCCTCTCTGAGCAGGAAGCTCCCATTTGCTTACAACATCTCCCACGACACTGGTGCCGTGACCAAGGATGATGCACGTTGTGTTGTATGGTGGTCAACCTGCCCTCATTGCTACCTGGTTATTTGTAATAATAATAGTAAGTATGAGACTTGTTATTCCAGGGATACGAGTGTCCTGAGAGAGAGGGAGAGGGAGGGAGGGGGGGGGGGGGGGAGGGAGGAGCGAGGAGAGCGAGGGAAACAGGTGGATAGATGGGTAAGAGACGGAGACAGAAAGAGGGAGGGAGTGGGAGAGGGGGAGAGGAGGAAAGGGGGAGGGGGAGAGAAAGACAGAAAGAGGATTGTTGTTTTACGTCGTAGCAACATCTAAGGTCATATCAGGACAGGTACCGACTTGTGACAGTGCGCACTCATGGCAACTTTATAGTGCTTCCCCACTGGCAGACCAGGCCCACTAGCACCATGACCCGATATCACACAATCATATTATCCTGACACTGTGCTAACCAGTCCTTGTCCTATCCTATTAATGCCAAGCGCCAGGCTAGGTAGAAATAAGTATCAATTTTATAAGTCATTGGTTTGACTCGGCTGGGATTCAAACTCCCAACTTTCCGCACGGAAAGCCTGCGCTCATACTAATTCAGTAGCTGACAGAAAGAGGAAGAGAGGGAGTGAGATGGAGAAGAAGAGGTCGAGGTATGGGTTATTCGGGGGTGGGGGGAGGGAGACTCCTGACAAAGACGCGGCCCTGACCCCTGACCTTGATGTGGATGGTGTGCACCATGCGGTGGCGAGTGTAGTTCCCGAGCCGTGAGAAGGTGGCGCTGCACAGGTCGCAGGCGAAGGGCCGGTCCTCCTCGGCCACTGGCCGGCCGTCCTTCCCCGCCGGGCGCCCTGCCCCAGCCTCCTCCTCCTCTTCCCCTTCCTTCTCGGTCCGCCCGGGCTCGGCGGAGTCCACCTCCATGTTGACGCTGTAAAAAGACCCGTCCTCCGCACGAACCTTTTATTTGTTGTTACAAAAAATAAGTTAAATGCTTTATTGAACTACCAAAATAAATATATTTAAAAAAAAGTTGGAAAAATATATATTATAAAAAGGCATTTCTTTTCATAGCTAAACACAGTTGGTTTAATTTGATTTATTTGTTGTATTACAAAAATAAGCTAAATGTTTGATTGAACTATCACAATAAATAACACTTTTTTATTTCATAGCTAAACACAGTTAGGCTAATTTGATTTATTTGTTGTATTACAAAAATATATTTCCCGCATAAATTATGAAAATTAGGAAGACGCAACATGACAGAACTAAAATGATTGGGATTATGGGAGAAAACTGAAATTTCTTCTAGCACAATGGAATTTTCCGTTACCCAAACTTTTATATAGGCCACCGTTGCACCACTAGATGCGTTGCCATGCTGACGCAACTGTGAAATGTGTTTTTTTCCCGCAGAGAATTGATACAATGATAGGGTTGTACTGCTGCGTTGATGTTGCAACACCTCATGATAAATTACACCTGAAATTTCACCCGTGAAAAAGATCTATGTATCTTGATTGAACGCCTGGGAAAGAAATGATATATCATTAACAGATGACATTCTCACCTGGAAGAGGACAGGAGACGTGGTGGGTTCTGGAGATACACGAGGTTCGTTGTGTGTCGTCTGCTTCTACAGATAAAAGGTAAATGGAATATGAAAATAACATTGCCTTTGGAGGTTTTCTATCCTAACAACATCTAAGGTCATCAGTTTAAACACTGTCAGCATTTTTGTTATTGGAGAATGCATTTATATTCATAGATCTTTAGAAGGTATCGTCTTAATTAGCCACTAACAGGTAAGATTCCGCTAGGGGCATGTCGGACACCATGTCTATAGTAAAATTTCCTGCATTTTCATGATTCCGGCCTTGATTAAAGTACTTTTGCATTGGAATATTTTCATAAATTTTATATCACTGGAAAGAACATGACCTAATCTCACCGAAAATACCAAAATCAAAATACTTAGAGCATACAAAGCTGTTACATAGTGGCAAGGGTCACAGTTTATTATAATGGTGAATCCAGACTAAATTTAACAATTCAGCCGTCATTAGAAATGCCATAACTTTCTCCACAATTAAGATATTTTCAAAATTACAACAGATTTGAGTTTGTCTCAGCAAGATCTGTTGAAATAGATTACATTCATACTGTTTGTTGTGTTTAGAAATTGTAGCTGATCTACCTAACATTGGTTCAGTTTGATTTCAATCCGCGAGAAATGTGCCAGAAATGTGATAAATGTGCCCTAGCAGTGCAAATACATTGTTAAATGTGTGTACACTTGTTAATCAACATAAATCAACAGCTAGACAAGGCGTAACACTAGTAAATACAAACAGCAACACTAATTACCTCTTGTAACGCCGCATCCTTTTTTATTTGGCTGAGACGCTGCGTTGAGTCATTCAAATCATGCTTGGAAGAAGTGTGCTGAAGTAGACCATCCGAACCACTTGACATCAGGATGTGCCTTCCGCTTACATCAATGATGATCTGCAAGTGTTGCATAACCTGTTCACCTGAGCCCAGTTCACTAACACTCAGCTGACCTGCGTCTAGTTCACTTACGACTTGCTCACACGAGCCCAACTCAGACGAACACACTTCTTGCAGAGTCGTAATCCCTTCTGGGTCTTGTTGAATCAACACAACCACCTGCTCCACTGACCCCTCCTGTACCCCGTCCAGTGTGACAGCAGGTTCAATAGACTGTGACGCCATCATAGCCTGAGCTGTTATGACAGCGTCATTAGGCTGTGACAGTGAACCATCCAAGGTGACAATGCTGTGAGATGACTGTGGCAGTGTATGCTTCTGGTTGACATTGCGGTCGGATGACTGCGACAGAGGAAGAACGGGTGCTGCAGTCAGGTCCGAAGACTGTGATGGAGAAAGATTAGGGGTGACATTGGGGTCAGATGATTGTGATGGTGCAAGTTTGGGGGTGGTATTGGGGTCAGATGACTGTGGCAGAGGAAGAACGGGTGTAGCAGTCATGTCCGACGACTGTGATGGGGCAAGACTGAGGGTGACATTGGGGTCAGATGACTGCGGCAAAGGAAGAACAGGTGTGGCAGTCACTTCTGATGACTGTGTCAGTGCAACACTCGAGGTGACAGTGTGGTCTAATGGCTGTGACAGTGCAATGTGGGGTGTGATGGTGGGCTCTGTTGTCTGTGACAGGGCAGTATGGGATGTGACAGTAGCGTCAGGTGATTGAGACCGTGACTTTGTGGATGCGACAGTCAGGCGGAGTGATTGAGATGGAACAACGCTACATGTAGTAGTTGGATGAGGCGACTGTAACAGCTTCATGGCAGTAGTGGATGCTTGTAACGAATCCGCTGAGTTTGCCATCCCTGTACTTGAAGTGTTTTTTAGGACATCTGGAGGCGGTATTGTCAGCGTCACCTCGATCTTGATTCTTTTCTTGGCCGGGTGTTTATCCGATGCCTCTTTATTCATCAGGAAGGCAAGCTCTCATTTAATCCCCTCCTGGAACAGTCACAATATTGTTTATTATTTGCTTAGTCACCTTAAATGGTAGAAGCCGCTATGGACACCAGAACAGCCGGATTGACAATGTGAAGGAGTGGCTGACCCTTTCCTGGCCAGCGCTCCTTAAACACAGCCTGCTAAAGCGTCAATGACAAGATTTGGGTCATTCTCAGAAACTGTGTACCACATATTTGATTTCCATATTGATGAATTTGCTTCTTTTTTTTTTTTTTTTGTTGGGTAGTAAGTCAAATAGCTATTGTTGACTCTGTATTAAAGCGGTATAGTCCGATGAAAATCATCAAATTTTCAAAACCAAAACAATGATCTACATTTGATTCTACATATCTAGCTTAGATACTGATGCATGTATTAAGCATTTGTCACCACATAACATTACAGTACTGAAACTAGACTAATTGACTAGTCACTACTTAAATAAAAGCTTCAACCCTACCCAAAGTAGGGGGTGAATGACAACTATGTCTACATAAACGCAAAACACTTTAGTATGAGCAAGTTTGTTGGTTGGTTGTTGGAGATTTAGGTCCTGGCAACATCTAAGGTCATATCAGAACAGGTACTCCAATTTTAACCTAAAAATATTTGCGGATGACACAAAAGTCTTTTGAGCCATAAAAGATGTAAGAGATGAAAATCTCTTGCAAGAGGATATTCTGAAACTCACACAATGGTCTGAGAAATGGCAATTGCCCTTCAATGAAAAGAAGTGCAAAATTATTCATTACGGGAAAAATAATCCTCATTATGCCTATAATATGAAGAACACTGTCCTGCAACAAGACAGCTATGAAAAGGACTTGGGCATAACCTTCGACTCCCAACTCTCCTTTCAGAAACACATGAGGACTATCATCTCAAATGCTAACCAGAGAGTAGGAATAATTAAAAGAACTTTCCATCGCCTCAACAAGAACAATTTTCTCATTCTATTTAAGTCTCTTGTTAGGCCAATTTTGGAATACTGTTCAGAAATTTGGAGCCCAATTTTTTGGAAAGATATTCTGGAGATTGAAAAGGTTCAGAGACGTGCAATGAAATTAGTTGCAGTTATAAAGGACTTACCCTATGAACAACGGCTTAGGGAATTGAAACTTCCTACCCTTTCCTACAGAAGGAAAAGAAGTGACATAATTGAAGTATTTAAAATTATGAAAGGTTTTGATAAAATAGATATGAACCAATTTTTCACCTTGAATAAAAGAGAAGGCAGTCGGGGCCATACTCCCAAACTAGTAAAACCCAGAGCCATTTCAAAGTTAAGGCAACACAGTTTCTCAAACAGGATCATAAATATATGGAACAGTCTCCCACAAAATGTTATTGATGCCGAGTCAATAATTCATTCAAGAACAGATTAGAAAAAGCATGGGATGATGATCGAGGGACACCACATGCTACTAATTATTCCTTGTGTTGCATATTTACTTGCACTCAAGCAAAAATGAGAGACAAATAAGTGTTCACACTTCCTGTCTACCATTTGCTATTTCGTGACCGTGTGCACTTATGGTGACTTTATAGTGCTTCCCCCACTGGGAGACCAGGCTGTCAGCACCATGACCTAATCCCACTCAGTCACATTATCCTGACACTGAGCCAACCAGTGGTATGAGCAGGAAGTGGAGTTCTTGGTTTCAGGATCCAGTGGCAATCCATAGCTAATATTGGCTTACAGTGGGTGAAATGACAGAGGATGCAAAAAAACCCACTAAGATGACACTCCCAGAATGCTTTCAAAGAGACTATTAAATTATATAATATAATATATATAACAACTCAAAAGTAGCGGCTAAATAAAAAAGATGTACCCCAGTATGTAAAAAATATATTTTGCTTCTGAGATTTAGATTAATAAGAATATAATATATCTGTTCATTTCATTTACCCAGCCTTTCGCCGCTTTTTATAATGGGTTATTCTTCACCGCTACTCTATGTAGAGGTGAATCTTTGATCTAATCAGTGTAAATCACTACTGTAGGCCTACTAGGCTACTGACAACAGTCCAAACAGCGATTCACTGACAGTAACAGTGACAGCGGTCACTGCATCACCAGTGACAGTGTATGTGACTGGGAGCAACTTCAGAGCTGGATAGGAACCTTGTGAACCTCGGATACTCACCCTGTGCTCCCAGCGGTAATATTTTAAAGGACAGATGTACATAAACAGACAGTGTAAAGAACACTCGGATAATGTATATCTACCTTTTTTTCACGTATGAACTCGTTTTGTTTTGGACATGGCACTTCCGGTGGCTTGTTTCTGTTTAGTTCTCATGTTTCACAAAAGATGGCAAAGTATGCATTTAGCGCGGCATGAATATTGCCGCAGTGTCCGCTAGGTGGCAGCACTTCATGTTTTGTCGTAGACAAACTTGAAAACGTGAGGTGACCTCATCTACTCATCGGCCCCTCCCATAACTGTTTTTTCATCAAGGCTCTTATTCATATAGTTTGGGACATAACGTGCATTACACACTACAAAGTTTATTTAACCAAGCAATAATTCTTTAAGCTGAAATGTGTCAATGACCCTGTACCCTTATGGCATTTTCCCGGCCGGTCCGTGCCATTCTCCTAATAATGGGGACCTTTCATGAGCCATTTCTCTCGCCGGTGTCGTATTTTCAGCGCCCGGTCATTCTCAGCGGCCCGTCGTGGTCAAAAGACCCGGGGCCTCGCCGGCTACAAGCTCAGCTGGTGCCCGGCAGTGTTAGGGACCGATTACGCCGAAATCTATTGAATGCGATCATATTTAACAGAATTACATACTCAAATAATGAAATTTAATTAAATTAACCTTAAATTCCAAGCGATATTAACGTAGCAGCTCGATCAGCGTCGAATCGCCGAGTGTAAACAAAACAAATAGCAGTGCTTGCGGCAACGTTCGAAAATCCGCGCATGCGCAGAAGCCACGACAGGCCGCTGAGAATGACCGGGCGCTGAGAATACGACACCGGTGTCGTGGTTTAAAACCCCGGCGAGATCGCATCCCCTGCCGTGGCTTCTGCGCATGCGCGGAGTTTGTAAACATTGTGTATGTGCGCGCAGCTCGCTGCAGAACGAATACACACTGCCACTGCCACTATTAAAAATTAATAGAAATGCACAACCCTAACCGTCTAAATTTAATATAATCTATTCGTTGAATATGTTTTCTATATGTGTACCAAGCAGTTTGTTTCTAAGTGGTGTAGTTTTAGAGATATTTCACTTTTTCTGTATGAAGATTGCTCACGGCCATTGACACTGGGGAGAATTTGACGCATGCGCAGACGACACGCTTAAAATCCGCGCATGCGCAGAAGCCACGGCAGGGGATGCGATCTGGCCGGGGTTTTAAACCACGACACCGGTCCAAATCATCCATCATGGGCGTAATCGATTAATTGACTCTGGTCACCCGAGCCACTTTTTGGTGCATGCGTACATCCTGCAGACTCGGGTCGAATAATCAAATACGATTCTCCACGCTCGGGGTGACAAAAATGGTGGCCCTTTTATTTGTTTTTTAATAGCCGATATAATTACAGCAAAATATGATTTAAATATTTTTATGATGGTATAGTTTAGAGATATTTCCATTCATTAATCTATGTTATTACCATGAAAAAAATATGTATGACTGGTACCAGTGTCCGTTATCCTGCAGGACGGTACCAGCGCAAATGTGACATCATCGCTCCTTGCAAACCCCAGCCAAGAGGTGGGTTACTGGTGTCGAGTTCTTTTGCATACGGCACGTGTATTTGTCGACTCCACTCGCGGTGATCTATTTGAAATTCTGACGACTCGGGTGACCCGAGTCGCCCGGGTCGTGTTAATCGATTACGGCCCATGGTTGGATAGAAGGGTGAAAGTGTGGTGGGAGTGTAGGTGTGTGGTGGGTGTGGTGGTGTGGTGGGGATGTAGGTATGTGTGTGGTGGGTGGGTGTGGTGGTGGGGTGTAGGTGAGTGGTGAGGGTTTACAGCGATAGGTGGCGGTACGTTAGCTGCCGAGAAGCGCCGCGACAGGGCTGCCACCTACTGCGTGCGGCTAGCGTAACCTCCCCCATGGAAGTTGATGTGGGACCCAGCAGGGCAGAGGTGGGTCACTTGATCATGGATGCCACAGTGAGCGGAGATTAAAGATGTAAGAAGCAAATGTATTCGTTCCCCTGCTTGCTTGGGGGAGTCTACACCGTGATGGTCAAGTCCCGGGCGGCCAACAAAGGGGCCCCATCACACTGGTTCCATGACCAGGTCTCACCTTACTGTGCAAGGAGGTGAGTGTGGGCCAAGAATCTATAATGGTGTTCTCTTCATAATAGGTATGGAGGGGATTGTGTCCCGTCTACGCAGTGGGCGTCTCGGTCACCTGGAGGGGATCGGGTGTGTGGAGGCAGACGCCATAGCGGATGGTTGCTGAACCGCGTCGCGCCCTCCCATTGCCTGTGTTGATGTTCAATCCAGCACAGGTGCAGGTGTTATAGATGACGGGCGGCCGTCGACAACCGCGCGGGGGGTGTGGCATAGCCCCCACGGACACCTCATGTCACGCAAGGTGACGCATTAAGTGCTGACACTCAAGGTGATTATTGTGTGCAATTAGAATGACTGGGCACAGTGCCCCACCTAACAATAGGCGGGGAGGGCTCAGGCGTGGCGCGTGACTTGCGGCTCAGTGTGCGTTTGCCCATGCCTAATGGCGAAACTGCGGTTAAGCAATTAGGGGCCCTTGGGTCGGTGCATAACACTCTTTCTGGTAATGTGATTACTGGGGAGAGCATTACGGTGGGTAAATCTAGTGTTGTTGTCACTCTCTCAGCTATCTTTCTCGTCATGGGGTTACCGGTGAAGGGGCTGATAAGCAGGAGGGGGCTCTGTATTACGTGAGGATAGTAAGCCTGGCGGACGCAGAAGTCTCAGCTCAGGTTTTCGCACGGAATACTCATCGTGGAGTAGTTCAGTTTTCCAGTGAGAGGGACCGGGGTACCAGCGGTCTGTTCCACTTTCTCCCGAGAGGTCTTGCCGCTGCCGGATATGGGGCTCATGGCTGATGACTCGTTATCATTGCGATTGCGATTGGAGGATGATTTAGCCAGGGGTGAAAGAGATGGTGGCTGAACAGAAGCCTGTGGCGCAGTCAACCAGTATTGGGCCAGGCCCCTCAGGGTTGTCGTCATGCAGGAGGACCTTGAGGAGGGAGACATGGGCTCGGGATCATGAATGGGGTCATTGCTTTGCTTTCGGACACTGGCCGGTTTAGTGTGGAGGAGTGAGGCGTTCTCTCGAGGAGGCAGTTTTGGCCGGCAATCGAGAAGGATGGGACAACTCTGGCATGGAGGGCGAAGCTGGAACGTCTGCGAAGAGGCAGAGATGGGAAGGCTAGCCCAGGTTTAAACGCCTAGGGTTGGACCGTAAGGGCTTCGGCCCAACCCAAATGGTAAGCCCGGATGCCGCCGCTGTGGATCAGGTGGTTACTGTCAAGGAAGGCGGTATGCAGTCTGATGCTAGCGCTGGACCGCCAGTGATCGATGCTGTGGAGAGAATCCCGGCTGATACTGCATTGTGGGATAGTATGAGGCAGATAGCGCAATGCATTTCAACCTTAGCTTCCACTCCTCTTGACGACTGTATGAGGTACATAGTACAGCATCAGGGTTGCGACCTATCTCACCCTTGTGGTAGATGCCTATTCATAGATTCCACTTTCCGCACGGTAGACGGGAAACAGTGGTAGGTTTGAGTGTGTGTGAGGGGGCAATTGGTTATTTCTTAGTAGACAGTGGGGCTGCGGTCACATGTGTTGGAAGGAAATTTTTCGATAGTTTAGATGGTGACAAGGTGTTTGTTGATAATAGCATGAAGCCAGTTACCATCACCGGAGCGCCACTTAAACAATACGGACGAGCCATACTGTCTCTGGAGATTGTGGAGGGGGGGACATTTTTAATTATGCCCCAACTGTTTCCGATATTTCAGAGGACGGTATTTTAGGTGCGGAATTTTTGGATTATTACGGGTGTGAACTGCATCAGGCAGGCAGCTTGTTTATCCAACATCCATATTGTATGATGGTGCAGTGTGAGCTTCGTCGTGATAGTCAGGTCATATCTACAAGCTTGGGACCGGAAGTGGTCCGGATCTTTTAATTTTGTGGTTTTCTGGAGACAGCCTAAGTATATACATAGAATACAAAATAAACAATGAAAAGTAAAAAACTAAATTGCATTTAACACGATGACAGATACAAAGTAATACACTTCTAAAGTGGGTATGTTTGATCTTTATTAATCCACTTAAAAGTCTTAAAATATATAATACAGTACCATGTAGGCATATACAGTATAATGTAGGCCTATAGAGGGTGAAAACTAAGCGAAGAAAAGTAAAGAAGACAATTCTATTTAACAGATACAGGTAGGCCTACAAATTAATACACTTCTAAAGCAGAGTATTTAATCTTTATCAGTCTACTTAAAGTTGCATAGTCCGATGGTTTTGAATTTCTGTATTTTTTCTGAGATAAATATATTAGATTGATCACTAGTATCTACTTTACATTAGTTTAGAGTTACTTTTATTTTAAATGGTAAACTTTTTAGATATTTTGAGTGCAAACATGGAAAATTAGTTTTGACAAGCTTGCCAAAACTCTGACACCATAGACTTCTGCAGTAAGAGGTTCTGTTAAATTGACTCAGTATTGCCTTCTACGCAGAAACAAACAGTGCATCAGTATCTAAGTGAGATATGTAAAATCAAATCTAGATAATTGGTTTGGTTTTGAAAATTTTATATTTCATCGTACTATGCAGCTTTAAGAAAACTAAAGAGCAAATCTGTTTTTAACACAGCCAGCCTGTGAAATTCAAAACTAGCCAGTTAAAAGAAATATCCGGTTTCCTGGTAATTCCAGATTTATATAATTATAGCTAATTTTAATTAGTTTAATATCACCACTACCACTACAATATTATTCATGATTAGCGTGCAATCATGTTTATATTGATGGCCGGAGTTCCTTAGTGCGATAGTTTAATTAAACATGATATTTTCTATAATATAAGAATTTCAAATTAACTATGATTGTTGCCTGGTCTTAACACACATTCATGCTGTTCCACAACAATGACTATGTATACCCATGATCAAATTATGTCTTATATCAGCAATTAAGTGAGCCCAATTCTGTTTTTGAAAGCAACATATTTAATGATAAAGATTGTCAGATAAGTAATAACTAGGAAATATTTAATTCCTTTAGATCAGTAAAAGTCTAACTAGTCCTTTTCTGTCCTGTATGGTGTGTCAAAATATGGTCATAGTTTCAGCTCGTTTGATGTGTTTTCTGATTTGTGTTCTTCCACCTAACGGCAGGACCTTGAACTATGCTAGTCGCACTGACCAGATCTGCATCATCGTCAAGACTTTCAGTGGTCTGTTGTATCCAACGGGCCATGATGTAGTCTTCAAAAGGACCCGCATTAGTGGTTGCCATTCTAGTAGGATCAGCGAAGTCAGCTTTCTCCTCTTTCACTTTCATTCTTTCTATTTTTGATGATGACGTCATGGAATCAGTTATGATCTGTGCCGGCTGCTGCCCCATGAGTAGATTTGCCTTTTGGAATTCATGGAGCCGAGACATTTTGTTGACAGTTGAATCTACCTCCTGAATAGCTATCGGTTTAGCTGAAGGTGTAATTACAGAATCAGATTGACCATCTATCCCCACTGTCCCTTCTTCCTCACTTTGATGCCCTGTCAGACTTTGACTATTGATCTCCACCAAATCTGTAATATCATGCATCATATCTGTGTTCTTCTCATTGTTTCCACTGCCTCCCGTTGCCATGGCACCCGCATCCTCCTGTTGTTTCAAACTGCTACCGACATTGTAGTTTGCAAAACCTTTGCTTGCGGATTGTGTCGAACCGGACAACATGATGTGATTGTTACTAAGCGAGGCATTGCCTTCTTCACCGCTGGAGTTTTGATGATGTTGATCCCATTTCATGTCGGTCTTCTCCTGCTTGTGCTCACTGCCCACTCGCCTTCTCACCGATGCTGCTCGTGGAGCACCATCCATCTCTGAAATAACCTCCATTGGCCACTGCCTACTTTTCAAATCATGTACATCCCCAGAGCTTGCAGTGCTCTTGGTGTGGTCAATTACATCTTCACCATCCACTATCCTCACAGGAGTCCCTTCCTTGCTGTTAACAGATCCGGTTACAATCTCAATCTCTTCTATGTCATTCATATCAGCCGGAAAGCCTTCATCAGTCATGCCAAGCACACCTAATAAAGTCCCTGTTACCCAATCCTTCAGTGCAGCTCCTGCTTTAGGAACCCGGGGCACCATCCTTGCTGGAGACAAGCTTACAACATCTCTCTTCTTGACGGGATTGTTCTCAATTGTGTTAATCCAACGGTCAAGGCCAGTATAATCAACATGTGGTGTGCTTATCCTCTCTGCTCCATCCGCCAATCTAGAACTTGGCTCTGTCCAGGCATCATTGACCGGGAGGAGTTTGGGAATGCTTTTAAGGTACTCCTCATCAATGGGAAGCAAGCGTGGAATTGTGTTTTTCTGCTTTGGAATCTCACCTTTCCTTCCCTCTGACAGACCGGCTTTCAACGGAAGAAGGTGAGCAATGAATGGCTGGGTCTTTGGCTGTGGCATGGCTGCCTTCTGTCTTTCTGCTTTTTGTGGCATTGATGGACTTCTAGTTGTGATGAAAGACCGACTGTTAGTATGTTCTTGCGCAGTTACAACAAAGGACCTTGGTGTTGATGTAATATAGCCCTTTCGTGAAAGTTTATTTTGTCCTGCGGACGGCTTGGTTATAATTCGCTCCAGTAATGGTGGTTGGAATGTGGTTATATACCGTTCTGTGTGACTGTTGTCCGGTGTTGTGTCTGAAAGGATAAAATTGTGATACCAAGGCTTCAAGAGTTGGAACGCTTGAAATGTTGTCTCTGCTTGCGGATGCTTTTCACTCAATTCAGAAGTGACGCTGTTCTCTAGCAAGCGTGGATCCACTAGGATTTCAAACCTCTGCACAATAGGCTCAAAGTCATAGTTGTCCTGCTCGGATGTAGTGGTATCGGTGATGTCATTGGGCGCATGAGTTATTTGAGCGGATGCACTTGTCACGTCTTGAGTGGCCATGTCTGGTTTATGTGTTAGCGGACAATAGGTGGTGTGGGTGGTTAGGCCTAAGGCTTGGGTAATTGGTGATTGTGTTGTTTGGGTAGTTGTAGACGTTGTTGGTGTCACATGAGTAGTTGTTATGACTTGTATTACTTGTGTTTTGGGAGATTGTGTTATTTGAGCAATTGCAGGCTGAGGCGGTGTCACATGTGTAGTTGTCTTCGGATGAGTGAACGGACAATGCGTTACGTACCCAGATGCAGTAAGTGGGATAAAGATGAAGTTTGCAGGGGTGACCCGTACATGACTGGTGAGGACACCCTTCTTGCCATGTAGCCGAATTGCTCGCTTTGTACTGATGGCCACATTGGGTTGGGTGGAGATGGTACGATGGATGGTCACTGGAATATCTGCATTCGGAGAAACTCGCTTTACTTGTTTTCTATTGTGTGATTCATTAGATTCTTCATCAGATGTCAAACTTATAGATGAAATACTACTACTACTGCTACTACTCATTGATGACACTGATGAGTCATGATGGCGACGACGAGGCCGCAGTAGGCCATGTAGTAGGCTAGGATTGGTGTGTACTGAAAATCTATAGTTGTCTGCGGCGTGTTGGTCGTTGAACACGCCCTGCAGTGCCTTAATCAGGTTCTTGGTTTCCGGTCTGTGTTCGAAAAGAGTCGACGCTGATTCGTGCAACTTAATCAGACCCGAGGATAAAGCCTTCATGTGAGGACTTTGGCGAAGCTTTCGCTGGATGACACCCTTTTTGAAAGCTTGGTGTCTGTGCCTGTCACTACCACTGCTATCGACATCTGAGCTATCTTCAGACAAATAGTCCTCTCGACTCTCACTTGACCAAGCCGAGCTCCTTGACCTTGTTCTCGATCTCCTTGACCTCTTTCTGGGCCTCTTCCTGGATCTCTTCCTTGACCTTGAACTTGACCTTGAACTTGAACTATTCAACGTTGACCTACTTGAGCGCCATTGTGAGTCTTCTTTCTTTCTGTGGTATTGTTTGAGGAGTTGATGGACATAGACCGGGTTTACCTGTGTGTACCCATGGATGTTGCCATACCCGCCTCCATGGCCGTGAAATATACCCCTCTTGGGTCTCCTTTTGCCGTCTTCAGTTCCCAGCGACTCCATGACCTGACCTTCTTTCCTCATGCCTGCCTTCTGACCTTCAGCAAACTGTTCAAGGTCATTTTGTCCGTGGAAGCTCAACGGAGCATCGTGTGACGGTCGTAAGTCCATGACCTGAACATCTCTCATTTGTTGACCTTCTTTCTTCATACCTGCCTTCTGACCTTCATCAAACTGTTCAAGGTCATTGCGTCTGTGGAAGCTCGATGGAGCATCGTGTGAAGGTCGTGAGTCCATGACCTGACCATCTGTCATTTGTTGACCTTCTTTCCCCATACCTGCCTTCTGACCTTCAGCAAACTGTTCAAGGTCATTGCGTCTGTGGAAGCCCAATGGAGCATCGTGTGAAGGTCGTGAGTGCTGTACCGCCGAAATCGCAGCATCGTCGCCAAGTTCCGGAACACGTGTAATTAACTCTGAAAGACACAGCAGCAAAATAAATACCTTTATTTAAAGGCGCATAATCCGATGATTTTGAGTGTCTATCATTTTCTGAATTAAATATATTAGGTTGATCATTATAATCTACCTTGCATTAGTTTGAAATAACTTTATTTTAAATTTCTAACTTTTGAGATATTGGAAGCGCAAACACACCAAATTAATTTCTGTAGTAACAGGTTTAGTTAAATTGGCTTTGTGTTCCATTCTATGTGGTAACAAATGCTTGATAAGTGCACTAATATCTAAGGTAGATATGTAGAATCAAATCTACATCATTGATTGGTTTTGAAAATTTGATGTTTTCATTGGACTATGCAGCTTTAAATGAGATAACAACATTCTCTTATTAATTGTTGTTCTAACTACACTGGAATATCAAACGATTCAGCATCTAGTTTAAGATTGTAAGTGCTACTTTAAAAACACACGATTCTACCCCCCGTACCCCCCCCCCCCGATATTTTCATAAATTGATTTAATATTGCGTACTTTTTAAACTAGAATTGCATTGGTTGCCCTCGATTGGTAGGATAAGATCAAATACCTTTCAGAAACTAGCTATATGTTTTGATGGACTTCATGACAACTTTGTAGTGCGGTCCCACTCGGAAATCTGGCTGCTGGTAGCATGACCCAAATTCTCACTCAGTCACATTATCCTGACACTGAGCCAACCAGTCCTTGGCCTATCCTATTAATGCCGAGTGGCTGGTTAGGAAGCGACAAGTATTAAGTTTGTGAGTTATTGGTTTGACTGAACCAAGGTTCGAATTCCATGATCTATCAAATACCAAAACATGATCTATCAAATACCTAATAATGCGTAGCGCCAGGCTAGGTACTGACAAGTACCAATTTTGTAAGTCATTGGTTTGACTCGACCGGGAATCAAACTCCCAACCTTCCGCGTGGGAAGCCTGCACTCTACCGATTCGGCCACCTCGTCTGGTGAGCTGTAGTGATGATGTGAATTCTTTATTATTTGTTACTGCATCTGTCTATGTGGGAATATAGCATGATACACAGCAGCACTATAACTGATGGAAATGACCGTTATTATTAATTATTAATTATATGTGAAGTCCATTCTGGGCGCATAGTCCAATAGCTTTGAGTTTCTACCAATTCATTTTATATACATATAATATGTTAATCGTCATAGTCCACCTTCCTTTGAAGTAATCTTTATTTTAACACGTTAACTTTTGAGATTTTTTAAAGTGAAAACATGCAGAACCAATTTTAGCATGGCCATCGAAATGCTGGACATCATAGGCTTCAGCACCGACAGGTTTTATTATGTGAATTTAGTGTTCCTTCTACGCAGAAATAAATGTTTAATGAGTGCATCAGTATCTAACTTGGAGGATCAAATGTAGGTCAGTGTTTTGGATTTGAAAAGTTGGTGATTTCGTCGGACTATTACAATTTGGTGAATCCGGGCCGGTAGCAATTAAAATGATCATGAAGACATAATGTTCAAATAACCACAGCCATCAAGTGATGCATCCATATAAATATTATATGCTCGTATATATTTGTGGAGTCAAAGCAACAACTGACCCCGCCACAACAAAACGGGAAAACAAAACAAAATCCCACTCAAGCGCGCAGACACCCCAAAACCTTAGATTATGTCAAAAAGTGAACATTTCAGTCTTTATATTTATATAGGCAAGGGACCAGTTGATTACATGGACTTGAGAGTGTATTATCAGAACTAATTCACATAGCTGTCTGAAAGATATATAATAGCCAATCACATATATAATTAGATATTAAATTTCGTAAAGATCAATGAGAACTGAATTTATAAATAAATAGATATAATTTAATGTCGGACAGATGCCTTGGGCATATCCGACGTGCTCAAGCACAGTGCTCGAACTGTTAGATTATTGACCTTGTACGAACAGCTAAATATATGTGTATATATATAATATATATATCATCATCATCATCATCATCATCATCATGCTGTCAGTCACGATGCGACAAAGACTGCTTTCATTACTTGACTGCCGCTCTCCATTTAGCTACATTTCATGAAAGCTGCCTGCAAAAGTGTTGAAGTGCTGCTGGCTTTTGCAAGTTACCAGCGGCACTCTCTCGGGGAGCAAATAGAGGTTTCACACCGGCAAGAACATGTCAAGACAGCCGCAAAACTATTTGTCCCTGCAGTGGCTGGTCGGGAGATGTTGGGAGTTCCATACATCAACCGCCCTTAATGCTGCCACAGTGACATGGTTTTCTGTTTAGGGTTTGCTCCCTTAGCCTTTCGTTCTGTCAAGAACCTGTACCACAAGGCAGTGGTTTAGAACTCTGCAGGGCAGGGGCATTTATATATATATATATATATATATATATATATATGTATGTATATATATACAGATAAACAAACGACATTAGCAGTAAATACTTACTGCAAACTATTGGGGTAAGCAGTTACCATAAAGTATTAATGTGCCAATACTCAGAAGAACAAAGGTCATATACACATTGAAAATAATTGAAAATATATTATCTAAGTCACGTCTATGTTCAAGATATTTGCACACATTCCGAAGCTAAGAGAAAATGGCGGAAATAAATAAGGACACCTTTGATTGAATATGATTCATTTAGTGTAAATAAGAATACCGTAACTTAATACTGATACTACTGGAGACTTCATAGAATCATACAGGCATGAACTACTCGACGGTTATAAGATTAGGTAACCAGACGGGATGGCCGAATGAGTTAGAGCGTCCGTCTCCCGTGCTGGTAGATCGTAGGGTCGTGGGTTTGAGTCCCGGTCGAGTCAAACCAATGACTTTAAAATTGATACTTGTCGCTTCCTAGCCAGGCGCTCGGCATTATTAGGATAGGGCAAGGACTGGTGTGCTCAGTGTCAGGATAATGTGACTGAGGTGGATACCAGGTCATGGTGCCGGCAGCCTTGTTTCCCAGTGGGACAGCACTATAAAGTCACCATGAGTGCACACTGTCACAAGTCGGTACCCGTCCTGATATGACCTTAGATGTTGCTAGGACGTAAAACAACAACAAACAATAAGATTAGCTACAGCATATTGACAACCTGGTTTAAAATGTTGAAAGCTGCATACATTCCATTTGCCAGTATAATGAACTTCAGGTGGTTGAGTTAAAGTTGATCAGATGGTTTTGAGTTTCTGCTTTAAAAAAACCATTTTTTTATTTATTTTTATTTTGATAGATATTAGGTTGATTGTAATAGCTTACCCCACTTTAGTTGTTAAGTAACCTTGCATATAAATGGCTTATATATATATATATATATATATATATATATATATATAATTTGTATATACATATATTAGGTTGATTGTTATGATGTACCTTATTTAATTTTTAAGTAACTTTGAATATAAATGGCGAACATTGGATATATTTGAAGTGAAAAAGTGTCAAATAAAATTGGATACACGTGTAGAAACTGTGACACTGTATGCTTCAGAGGTAACAGGTTTTGGGTAAACTGAAGATTACGAGGATGAATAAACATTAGGAGTACATTAACCCTGCTAACTACATGTATTTGTTATTACGCGAGCACCACTATTCAGAGTGGGCCGGATGCAGTGGTTGGATCGGTAGAGCGCAGGCTTCCCATGTGGAAGGTCGGGCGTTCGAGTCCCGGTCGAGTCAAACCAATGACTTACAAAATTGATACTTGTCACTTCCTAGCCTGATACTCAACATTATTAGGATAGGGAAAGGACATGTCATGGTGCCGGCAGCCTGGTCTCCCAGTGGGGCAGCACTATAAAGTCGCCATGAGTGCGCACTGTTAAAGTCGGTTCCCGTCCTAATACGATCTTAGATGGTGCCAGGAGTTAAAACTCCAACAAACAAATTATTTTTGAGTGAACTGGTATGGGTGTTGTTGTTTTGTGTTGTTGCTTTACGCCCTAGCAACATCTAAGGTTATATCAGGATGGGAAATGGCAACGGGAATGCACTGGCGGTCACTAATGTGTGTGTGATTGACATATATATGTGTATATGAGTGGAATCTTCCTTTGTGTGCCAACTAGACCTACCCACAATGCAATGCTACAAGCACCCACCTGGAGTCAAAGGTAGGAGGAATGCCCCAGGTGGGACTCCGACCAGCAGGAGAACCCCGAGCAGGCACTCCAGGTGCCCCATGTCCTCCAGGGTGGGGGAACGCTGTGTCCGGGACTGTGATCAACACAGCCTTAGCACCTGATTAAACTCCTACAGAGGCTGTCGAACCTTCCCGACATGTTACCATGGCGACACGATGGTCAGCACTCATCTGAGCACCAAAACTGGGTCTCGGCCTGTTCTATCCAAATCCCTTCAGGGGTGTAGCCAGGATTATTGAGTTTGTGTGTTTTTCTCCCCGCAAACGGATGAAGCTGTGAGCAAAAGTTATGTTGGCGCGGCCCGACCGTGTCAGCCCCATCCCACGAAAATAAAGAAAGTTTCGACTGCTATATATTTTCCACAGGAAGCATGTTGTAAAGTAACGTGTGGAGAATGTGGGGGGGGGACATGGTATACAGTTTCGTTTTTTGTAACAATCTCTATTTCTCAGCAAAACAACCAAAACAATAACTATAATTGTGTGTGTGGGTAGGGTGTAGTTCCGGAGTCACAGTGTGGCTTCAGAGGTAACCGGATCACTGTGGATATGATATTTTGTCTCCGACAGCTACAAGAAAAGTGCATTGAGCAGGACCGACCACTGTACATGGTATTTGTCGATTTCACTAAGGCATTTGATACAGTCAGGAGGACCGGGCTATGGCAGCTACTGAGGAAGTACGGATGCCCAGAGAAGTTCACAACTATGAGCGAGGCTCTACATACAGGAATGATGGCGAACGTTAGTGCTGGAGGGGAAGTCTCGGAATCGTTCTGGGTTACCAATGGGGTCAAGCAAGGTTGTGTACTGGCCCCCACGCTCTTCTCCATCTTCCTATCAGCAATGCTAGATGAGGCTTTCCGAGACATGGGGGATGGCATCTATATACAGTCCAGACAGAGCGCTGACCTATTCAATGTCGCACACTTCAGAGCGAAGACCAAGACTACTCAGATACTGGTGAGAGAGCTACTAGTCGCAGATGACAGTGCACTGGTTGCCCACTCTGCTGAAGAGACCCAGAAAATAGTGGACGCTTTCTCCGATGCATCAAATAAGTTTGGCCTGAAAATTAACATCAAGAAGACAGAAGTGCTGTACCAACCCAACTCTACAAGAACCCGAGAGGAGGAGATCATGGTTGACGGAAATAAGCTGAACTCTGTTCCGGAATTCACCTATCTCGGAAGCACTATATCAAGTGATGGACGCATTGATGCTGAGATACAGAGGAGGATGGCCAAGGCTAGCGCATCTTTCGGCTGACTACGCCAGAGACTCTGGAACAACCACCATGTGTCCATTCGGGTCAAAGGTAAGATCTACCATGCAATCGTGCTATCCACCCTACTATATGGAGTCGAGGCCTGGACAGTGTACAGACGGCAGGTGAAAAAGCTGCATGCCTTCATGATGCGACATCTGCATTCAATCATGAGGCTAACCTGGAAGGACAAAGTGACGAATAAGGAAATACTCGAACGGATGGGGCTGCCCTCTATGGAAGATCTTCTGATCAAAAAGAATCTCTGGTGGACTGGACACCTCATGAGGATGTCATCAGACAGTCTACCAAAGCAGATCCTCTATTCTCAACTGTCTTCTGGCTACAGAAAGAGAGGGCGCCCCCGTCTCCGGTTCAGGGATACCATCAAGAGAAACCTGAAGCTGAGAGACATTAAGACCGACTCATGGACGCAACTCTCACAGCAGAGAGCTAAATGGAGAGCGGCAGTCAGGTAATGAAAGCAGTCTTTGTCACATCGCGACCGACAGCATGATGGGGGTTAGGGGGGAGCAGGGTTCTGAGCAACCAGAAAAACCCTGCTGAATATGTCACTGCTGAATCCCGCTCACTGCCTCAACAAAACAAACAAAAAACACAAATTTAGCTTTAAAAAAAAAAGAAGGGTATGGGGGAGGAGAAGGCGAGGGGGCTTCTGGGAAACCGGGAACCCCCCTAAATACGCCACTGCTGAATCCCCCCCCCCCCCGGGTGCACATGTCAATTCTCGCCCTCCCTGCCTCCAGTAGGTGTACACAGGCTGCCGAGGGCCACAGACCTGCGTGCGTGTTTATTAGCTATGGTTTAAGGGCATTGTAAATTCGGTCAATGGCAGAAGGCCTCTAAACACGTGCTGGGCGTGTAGTGCAAGGCTGGTGAGGGCTCTGCACACCCCAGTGAACAGCTCACGTGCTGGGCGTGTGGTGCAAGGCTGGTGAGGGCTCCGCACACCCCAGTCAATAGCTCACATGCTGGGCATGTGGTGCAAGGCTGGTGAGGGCTCCGCACGCCCCAGTGAACAGCTCATGCGCTGGGCGTTTGGTGCAAGGCTGGTGAGGGCTCCACACACCCCAGTGAACCACTCACGTGCTGGGCGTGTGGTCCAAGGCTGGTGAGGGCTCCGCAAACCCCAGTGAACAGCTCATATGGTGCAAGGCTGGTGAGGGCTCTGCACACCCCAGTGAACAGCTCACGTGCTGGGCGTGTGGTGGAAGGCTGGTGAGGGCTCCGCACACCCCAGTGAACAGCTCACGTGCTGGGCGTGTGGTGCAAGGCTGGTGAGGGCTCCGCACCCCCCAGTGAACAGCTCACGTTTCTCTACGTTAGAGATGCAGCAGAACACGGCCAAGTACCAATTGGACAGAGTTTGCTTTTAAAATGTTGTCACCCCCTCCTTCTCTCTTTTGGGAGAATCTCGTTACATTCAGCGCTCGTTTTCAGGTTTCAAGGCATAACTGGTAAAGTTGCAATTAGACAAACATTCTTCTTCTTCTTCTTCTCATTCTTCTTCTTATTATTCTCCTCTTCCATCTCCTAGTTCCTCCACCTCATCATACCTCTCCTCTCTCACACTCTTGTTATTCTCCTCTTCCATCTCCTAGTTCCTCCACCTCATCATACCTCTCCTCTCTCGCACTCTTGTTATTCTCCTCTTCCGTCTCCTAGTTCCTCCACCTCATCATACCTCTCCTCTCTCGCACTCTTGTTATTCTCCTCTTCCATCTCCTAGTTCCTCCACCTCATCATTCCTCTCCTCTCTCGCACTCTTGTTATTCTCCTCTTCCATCTCCTAGTTCCTCCACCTCATCATACCTGTCCTCTCTCGCACTCTTGTTATTCTCCTCTTCCATCTCCTAGTTCCTCCACCTCATCATACCTCTCCTCTCTCACACTCTTGTTATTCTCCTCTTCCGTCTCCTAGTTCCTCCACCTCATCATACCTCTCCACTCTCACACTCTTGTTATTCTTACTCTTCTTCTTGTTCTTTTTCTTCCTTATCTTGTTGTTCTTGTTTTTCTTCTTTTCCGTTCAATGATTGATTAAAATCAAGAAATTAAGTGAACTTGGATGATGATATCTTGTTTCGATATGCATATGTAATATATATATATATATTATATATATAGAACTCCTTCTACATATATGGAGAGTTAAATTTATGTATGAATATCCATTATTCTTTACTAAGTAAATATATTTGGTAATATTCTCATATATCTGCATCACAAGCATATATATAATATATTTAATATATAAAACATATATTATATATATGATATATATAATATATATATGTCTATATGTGCAGTGTATATATACGCTGGTAACTTGCAAAAGCCAGCAGCACTTCAACACTTTTGCAGGCAGCTTTCATGAAATGTATCAAGTGATGGACGCATTGATGCTGAAATACAGAGGAGGATGGCCATGGCTAGCGCATCTTTCGTCCGACTACGCCAGAGACTCTGGAACAACCACCATGTGTCTACCATGCAATCGTGCTATCCACCCTACTATACGGAGCTGAGGCCTGGACAGTGTACAGACGACAGGTGAAAAAGCTGCATGCCTTCATGATGCGACATCTGCGTTCAATCATGAGGCTAACCTGGAAGGACAAAGTGACAAATAAGGAAATACTCGAATGGACGGGGCTGCCCTCTATGGAAGATCTTCTGATCAAAAAGAATCTTTGGTGGACTGGACACCTCATGAGGTTTCATCAGACAGACTACCAAAGCAGATCCTCTATTCTCAACTGTCTTCTGGTTACAGAAAGAGAGGGCGCCCTCGACTCCGGTTCAAGGATACCATCAAGAGAAACCAGAAGCTGAGAGACATTAAGACCGACTCATGGACATCACTCTCATAGCAGAGAGGTAAATGGAGAGCGGCAGTCAAGTAATGAAAGCAGTCTTTGTCACATCGTGACCGACAGCATGATGATGATGATGATATATGCATATTTTCATACATAAATTCTTATATCTTATGTGTATATATATATAGCATATATATGACAAGAGGGAATGACAGCTCTACACCTCCCTCCGCACACACAAACTTCATGTACGTAGCATTGAAACCAGCATTGCATCAATGCGCTTAGAACACGTGCCTATGTTGTAACATACACGTGCGGTGTTTACTGGGTAGACTCCATGCTCTCAGGCGAGCTGCAGTCTCTATATGGTCCCACCATTACCCGGCAGGGCCCTTCATGACCCTCCCTGACCATCCCTGGCCCGCTCTGACCATCCCTAAGCCTTCCCAATGAGTTGAGCGTCCGTTTCTCGTTTTGGTAGATCGTGGGATTCGAACTCATGGGTTCGAACCCTGGTCAAGTCAAACCAAAGACATACAAATTTATAATTGTCACTTTCTAGCCAGGTGCTCGACATTATTAGGTTAGGGCAAGGACTGATTGGCTCAGTGTCAGGATAATGTGACTAAGTGAGATATAAGATCATGGTACTGGAGGGCTGGTCTCCCATTGGGGCAGCACTATAAAGTCGCCATGAGTGCGCACTGTCACAAGTCAGTAGCCATCCTAATATGGCCTTAGATGTTGGCAGGACGTAAAACTCCAACAACGAACCCTTCCACACAGTGAATTTTGGGGGGCCTTCCTCTCCTGCCATGGCGGTCGCCCACCCGTCTGGGGTACCGCTCCCTCTGAGACAGGGCTACTAAACAATAGTCCAGGCCCTTGGGGATCATATAGGGTGGGAGCATGCCAGTATGTCTACAAGCATAAACTTTGCCACAGATGTAGACCAGAACATACCAAATTGATTTTTGGAGGGTACCAAAGCCAACGCTCATTGGGGCCACCATATTGGCCAAATCCAAGATGGTCGCCAGTGGCTATTTGATTTTGTCATAACTTCATCACCATTAGTTATAGGATCACGAGTGAAGGCTCTTTTTATATGTTTTTGACCCCAAGGATTCCAAATGTGAACTTTGTTTTGACCCAGAAAATGGAACTTGGCTGATTTCCTGGTCATAATATTCTCATGGGCATATTTAAGGACAAATAGTTGCAGGTTCAGAGGTATAATTTTTACAAAGGAGGCAATAATATACTTTGCTAGGCCTGTAAAAGTTATATTGTCCTGTTCGGTGGTTACTAATTCGTGCAGCTGCAATTTTGTGTGTTGTCTCCTGAAGTAGGAGCCCTTTAATGGGACTTTCTCCACAGACTGTCTCATCTCTCCTGTGCCAGAAGCTTTAATGTAAATGTTTCTTCAAGCTAAAGTAATGTAGATATAACTGTAGTGTATTGATCTAAATAGACTAATGCCTAGTACACACCTACCGTTTGTGTGCACCCACCTACCGTATACGATCTAAACTGCCCGTTTCACGCACAAAAATCGCTAGGTGTGCGCTCCCCGCGCACACCTAGCGATTGCGATTCTCGACTAAAAACTCAGTTTTAGGGCTAAAAAGGGCCGATTACAATTGCGATTCGCGATTCGAAAAATTAATCGGCCCGTTTTCAATTTTAAGCGGGTCGGGTCGAGTCGCGAGTTTTAGTGCGCAAATCGTATACGGTAGGTGTGTACCAGGCATTAAACAACACGGGAATAGGCCTATGCAACTTTAAAGCTACATTCGCTGAAAACATCAAATTGTCAAAACCAAAACAATTATCAAGATTTTATTCTACATATCTAACTTTGATACTGTTGCGCTTATGAAACTTTTGTTGGCACACAGAAGGGGATGCTGAGGAAACTTAATAGAATCTGTTACTGCAGAAGCCTATGGTGTCCGAAGTTTGGTGTGTTTGTACTTCAAATATCTCAAAAAGGTAGCTATTTAAAATAAAGGTTACTTCAAACTGGAGTAAGATAGATTATAATGATCAACCTAGTATATATAGTGACAGAAACTCAAACGACCGGGCTATAAAACTTTAATTCATTGGCTCAAAACAGCACTATGCTATGTGACCAAACGCAACAAACATGGCGAACTGTCAGCGTGTGACACCAGACTACATCACACGATTAATGATGGCCAAAAAGGGGCGGTTACCTGCTGGTCGATGTGCAGTGTCACAAACATGTCATTTTCATGTAACTTTGGAACTATTTAAACAGGATTTACGATTTCACGGTGAGCTGCATGCAAGGCCATTACGTTTACGCCTATTTCGTGATATTTAATAGCGCTGAGGTCAGCTAGACACTAACGGTTTCGAAGGCCGTATAGGACATATATATATATATGTATATATATATATATATATCATATACATATACATATTACCGGACGCGGTGGCCAAATCGGTAGAGCGCAGGCCTCCCATGTGGAAGGTCGGGAGTTCAATTCCAGGTCGAGGCAAACCAATGACTCATATAATTGATACTTGTCGCTTCCTAGCCAGGTGCTCAACATTATTAGGATAGGGAAAGGACTGCTTGGCTCAGTGCCGGGATAGTGTGACTGAGTGAGTTATCAGGTCATGGTGCTGGTGGCCTGATCTCCCAGTGGGGCAGCACTATAACGTTGCCATGAGAGCGCACTGTCGTGAGTCGGTACCCATCCTGATATGACCTTAGATGTTGCCATGATGTAAAGCACCAACAACCAACCAATCATTTAAATATGTCACATATTTAAAACTGTAAGTTAATATACATAGTGTAGATTTTGTATAATTTCTGCATAGCAACATCTCTCACCACATACACACATGCCTTCACCGTAAGAAAACCCACACCAATTAATGAACACAACAGAATGATAATGAACAAAACCAGCATATTAATCATTGTTGTACTCTCTGTGTAGAATGTGTAGTGAGGCCAGAACCAACTGCCTGTATCCTGCGCTGCTCCCGTATCACGTGACCCCAGCCATGGCAGGAGAATGTTAGCGTAGGGGACTGCTTGCCTGTTTTTACCTTTACTATTCTTACTCTGTCTGTGTCTCTGGCTCGCCAGTTGGTCACCATAGAGCAAAGAGACATGGCCCTTTGACTCAACTCTCCTCATTTCTCATTCCTATACTCTACCCTTTTTTTTCTCTCCCAGGCTTTCTTCTCCCCCTGATCAAGGGATTTGTTTGCTTGGGTGGGGCCCTGTACCTTATCGTTTCTCTCGCTTTGTTCTTGTTGCTGGAACCTGCTGAAACCACCTTTACCCGTCCCTTCCTCCTGAACTCTTGCAGTTGTTACTGGATAGGAGTGCTCTGCTACTGCCGGACCAGAGAGATTCGGGGCCGCCCCAACAACTCGTGGTTTGATTGATTATAAAGATGTCCCCAGCTTCTACAATCGCCTCACCAGAAGACTAATCTTCAACCAAAGATCAGACCGATTTATCGGTGCCTTTCTATATTGCTGCAGTTCTGAAGCCAGTAACCGTCGTAAGGTTACGAACACCCCAGAAGTCAAGTGCCTCGGGGTCGGACTATGACCAGCGCCTGACCTCTTGTCGGGTGGGGGCATATAGAGTAAAACCTCTCCCTTCTTTCAGTTCCGAGGTTTGGGGAAAGTGAATCAATATCATCATAAATATATTCCTTAGGAGAATATCAGTTTGTCCCTTTTTGTTGTTTGTTAACTTCATTGGTATTCTATATATTAACACTAACAGACGTCACTTACCAGTCGTCCGGAATAGAACGTTACTGCTATGCTTCCAACAGTTATAGGTTTAATACAATATATAGGTGGCGCCACCAAATCTAACCATGTAGTTCGCCGTTAGTTGCCCAGATGGTAGCACTATTTGTCAATACGGACAATGTACATTTAGACTCTTCCTTCTTATCCAACTCCTCTTCCTCATCCTCCTTCCTCATCGCCATTTTCCGACCCATTTCAAATCCTCCTACCCCTCCTCCATCATCTCCCCAGCTTCCTCGAACACATCTCCTCGTCTTCCTTCTCCTTCTCCCCCTCCTACTTCCCACTCTTCCTTTTTCTTCTCCTCATTGTCTTCCTCCTCCATCTTCTCTCCCTCCTCATTCCCTCATCTTTCCCCCTCCTCATTCCCCCTCCTTTCCTCCTCCTCCCTCCTTCGTTTCTTCTCCTCCTCTTCACCCACGCCTCCTCCTCATTCCCTCCTCCTGCTGCTCTCCATTCTCCTCGTTCTCCCCCTTTTCCTCCTTCTCATTCTCCCTCCTTCCCTCCACCTCGTTCCATCCCCTCCTTCCCTCCTCCTCCTTCCCTCTCCCTCCTTCCCTCTTCCTCCCCCTTCCTCCTTCCCTTCTCCTCCTTCCCTCCTCCTTCACTCCTCCTCCTTCCCTCCTCATCCTTCACTCCTCCTCCTTCCCTCCGCCTCCTTCCCTCCTCCTCCTTCCCTCCGCCTCCTTCCCTCCTCCTCCTTCCCGCCTCCTCCTTCCCTCCCCCTCCTTCACTCCTCCTCCTTCCCTCCTCCTCCTCCTTCCCTCCGCATCCTTCCCTCCTCCTCCCCCTTCCTCCTTCCCTTCTCCTCCTTCCCTCCTCCTCTTTCACTCCTCCTCCTTCCCTCCTCATCCATCACTCCTCCTCCTTCCCTCCGCCTCCTTCCCTCCTCCTCCTTCCCTCCGCCTCCTTCCCTCCTCCTCCTTCCCTCCGCCTCCTTCCCTCCTCCTCCTTCCCTCCGCCTCCTTCCCTCCTCCTTCCCTCCGCCTCCTTCCCTCCTCCTCCTTCCCTCCTCCTCCTTCCCTCCTCCTCCTTCCCTCCTCCTCCTTCCCTCCTCCTCATTCCCTCGGCCTCCTTCCCTCCTCCTCCTCCTTCCCTCCGCCTCCTTCCCTCCTCCTCCTTCCCTCCTCCTCCTTCCCTCCGCCTCCTTCCCTCCTCCTCCTTCCCTCCGCCTCCTTCCCTCCTCCTCCTTCCCTCCGCCTCCCTTCTCCTCCTCCCTCCTCCTTCCCTCCGCCTCCTTCCCTCCTCCTCCTTCCCTCCGCCTCCTTCCCTCCGCATCCTTCCCTCCGCCTCCTTCCCTCCGCATCCTTCCCTCCTCCTCCTTCACTCCTCCTCCTCCCCCTTCCTCCGTCCCTTCTCCTTCCCTCATTCACTACCCGCGCTCCTCATCCTCATTTCCTCCCATCTTCCCCCTCCCTCCTCATTCCCCCATCCTCCCCCCCCCCCGCATTCCCTCCTGCTACCATCCCCTCCTCGTTCCCTCCTACTTCCCCCCATTCCTTCCTATTTCCCCCTCCATCCTCCTCTCCTAATCCTCCCCCTCCTCGTTCCCTCCTACTCCCCCCTTCCCTCCTCTTTGCCCCCTCCATCCTCCTCGCCTCCTCCCCTCCTTCCCTCCTCCTTCCCTCCTACTTCCCCCCTTGCTTCCTCCCTCACCCTTCCTCCTCCTCTCTTACTCCTCGCCCCCTCCCCTTCCTTCCCTCCTCCTTCCCTCCTACTTCCCCATTGCTTCCTCCCCCCTCCCTCCTCCACGCCCCTCCCCTTCCCTCCTACTGCACCCCCTTCCCTCCTCCTTCCCTCCTACTTCCCCCCTTGCTTCCTCCCTCCCCCCCCCCCCCCTCCTCCACGCCCCCTCCTCTTCCCTCCTACTGCACCTCCTTCCCTCCTCCTTCCATCCGCCTTCTCCCACCCCCAAACGCCCATCCTCCCACGTACATTGGGAGAACCATCACCATCCCATCACTTCCGGTTTCACCCACAACGCTGCAACCTCTACATGCCCATCTCCCCCTACTGTATTGCCATCGTACTTCTACAAACGAGACCACTCCACCCACCTTAAAGCTGCATAGTCCGATGAAACCATCAAATTTTCAAAACCGAAACAATTATCTAGATTTGATTCTACATATCTAACTTAGATGCTGGTGCACTTATTATGCATTCGTTGTCACATATAAGGGGATACTGAGTCAATTAATATAAACTGTTACTGCAGAAGCCTATGGTGTTAGAGTTTTGGCAAGCTTGCCAACATTAATTTAGCATGTTTCTATTTCAACTATATCAAAAGTTAGCAATTTAAAATAAAAGTGACTTCAAACTAAAGTAAGGTAGGTTATAATGATCAACCTAATATGTTTATCTCAGAAAATGAGAGAAACTCAAAACCATCAGACTATGCAACTTTACCTCCACAACCATTTATCAATTAGAGGATCAATTGTAATTAATCGATATGTGGTGTTCAAACCACTAAATAGGTAATAGTTGTGCACAGTTCTACACTGCCGTGAGTCCACTGACGACTCGTTGTATCTGGCATGATTAATAATTGCTGTGTTTGTTCAAAAACATTTGATTAAATTAGTTTACAATGCAAACAGCATGCTTCATCTGTTTACCAACATAAAACAGGGATACCATTTAGCCTCCTCGAAGACAGCAGGACTGTACCACCTTGTCTAGCTTATTACATCAATCTTTAACAATTTAGGATGAATGATGCCATGAGATTTTGGTTTTAACGGAAGCTCCGATATATATTCTATAGTATTCCTGATGACGCTATATATATATATATATATATATATATATATATATATATATATATACTAATGGCGATACTGATATGCATATACCAATATGAATACTGCTTGGTAAGACAACACGAACTATACAATGATGACAGAGGGAACCCACCCACAATTGAGAAAGAAGATGGGAATATTATATTAGTATCAGAGGTTGAGAAGGCTATCAATGATCTAAAGACAGGTAAGGCTCCTGGAAGTGACCAGATAACATCAGAAATGATAAAAGGACTAGATGAAGTGGGGATTCAAATCATTCATAAGCTAGTAACTGACATATATGAGACTGGATTTATACCATTGAATATGAATGAATCCATATTTGTACGACTCCCAAAGAAGCTAAAACCAACATTGTGTACTGAGTACAGAACACTAAGCCTGATGAGTCATATGTTGAAGATGATCCTGAAAATAATTTTACTGAGAAACAGACAGAAAATTGAAGAACAAATCAGTAACGTACAAAGTGGGTTTATATCTGGAAGAGGTACATGTGAAGGGATTTTCAATATGAGAATGATTTGTGAACGTTATTGTGAAGTGAACCAGGATGTTTATGCCTGCTTTATTGACTATGAGAAGGCCTTCGACCGAGTCAATCATGAACTGTTAATCAAATGTTTACAAGATATTGGTGTCAATGGCAAAGACATTAAACTAATTGTGAACTTATACTGGACACAACGTGCATTTATAAAAATGGAGCAGGGCCTATCGGATGAAGTTATGATTAAACGAGGAGTTCGACAGGGGTGTGTATTGTCACCATGTCTATTTAACCTGTACACAGAGATGATTTTCAGACACATTGAAGATTGCAAGGGAGTGACAATAGGTGGCATGAACGTCAACAATCTTAGATATGCCGATGACAGTGTAATACTAGCAGACAGTGAGAAAAACCTACAAGATATAGTGAATAGAATCAATAAAGCTGGAATACTATTCAACATGAAGATGAATGCCAGGAAGACCAAAACAATGGTTATAAGAAAAAGACAGATAAACCAAATGTCAATATAACCATAGATGGCACAAACATAGAACAAGTATCCGAATTCATATATCTCGGACAAAAGATTACAAATGATGGGAGATGTGAGGAAGAAATTAAAAGAAGGATAACAATAGCCCGAACAACATTCTCCAAAATGTATAGAGTGTTAACATCAAGTAAGATATTAATACAAACAAGGAAGCGTATTCTTCAGTGTTATGTGTGGTCTACTCTAATGTATGGGGCAGAGACATGGACACTCTCTAAGAAAATGTACAAACGTTTAGCAGCATTTGAGATGTGGACTTATCAAAGGATGATGAAAATATCATGGACAAAGAAGATCACCAACAAAGAAGTTCTCAGAAAAATTAAAAATAAGAAAAGCTTGTTTGCCACTATACAGACAAAGAAACTTATTTATTTTGGCCACATCATTCGTCAGAGTTCAATATACCGTACATTGTTGGAAGGGAAGGTGAATGGCAGCAGAGGGAGGGGGAGACCAAGAACATCATGGTTTACAAATATTTCACAGTGGACAGGCTTGAATTATTCACAGTCTATCAGAACAGCACAACATCGGGACAAGTGGAGAACCATTGCATCCAACCCTCGACTAGAGGATGGAACTATTGATTGATTGATTGAAGACAACACCAACACTACAGCTGGCCAGCATTGAAAACAAGCCTGGGTACCGGGCTTACATGCTATGGACAGTATAAATACAGCCTCAATAAAATAAAAAATATTAAAAAAATTATGCACCCTAATATGACTACTTATGTATACTAATATATTTTAATTCATATATACTAATATATTTAAACTATTTATGCCAATATATATTATCACTCGGTCGATTTTAATATGTACACCAGTGTAAATATTTATATTTATATCCTGATATACATACTAATATCCATAATTACATACACTAATATATACTGTTATATATAAACATACACTTTATATGTACTTTATATATACTCTATATATATACTTCATAACTTTATATATGCTTTTTATATATATACTTGATATATTTTGCTATACTATATATACTTTATATATACTTTATATATATTCTTTATATATATATATATATATATATATATATATATACATGCGTATATCCTAGATATCTCTCCCCTGGTGTTAGTGGGTAGTACTGTTGAATAAGAGATTATTGCTTGGGTTCGAATCCATCAGGTGGCGCCTCAGGGCCTCCCCTTCCTCGGGCTTCCGAGCCTTGACCAGAGCCCACTTCTACCTCGGACGCTGCCCGGACCACTTGTTTCCTCCAAATTCTTGTATTATTACTTATTTTATTGAATTCGGTAGGGTACCTTTGCCCAGGCAGATACGGTTATTTCATTATCTAAACGGTTGTGTTCTTGAATAAATACTGTATCCGCCCTTTGTTGTCCGCGTTGTTTGCGTTGACCTACATATATATATATATATATATATATATATATATATATATATATATATACTTTATATATGCTTTATATATATGCTTTATATATATATGCTTTATATACTTTATATATATATATGTACTTTATATATAGTCTTACTTTTTATATATATAATTTATATATACTTTATATACATATACTCTCTCTCTTTGTACACATACATTTGATCCAAGTTGGCGATCTTCTAACAATGGATAGGGACTGTCAAAGGGAATTTAATTATGTGATTAACACAGTTTGGCTTATATCTGCTTAAAGATTGATGCCGTTTGGCTACGAAAGAGCTGGTCCATCGGTATATAACTTACGAAAGCCGCTCTGAAGGGATATGCTTATTCAAGTAACCCAAATTGGCTTCGAATGAGGGCACATTCGATCTCATCTGGGAGCAATTGTATCGACCACACCAAAGAATGCACACAATTACACGTTTGCATAAAAAAGAGGCACTCACCATTGTCTTTTGTAGTATTTGGTAAATTAACAACGCAATACGTTTCCCAAAATCACATGGCTCAATATTGGCTCAACGTATTAGGGAAAATTGATCCAACATTCCGGTGCTTATGAGGCCAAATTTGGCCAAAAGGTTGACTGGTTAGTTGTTTGAATTTTACGGGGAACAGAGGAAAGGAGGGACAGGGAGGGAAGGAGGAGGGAAGGAAGAGGGAAGGAGGAGGGAAGGGGATGGAAGGATGAGGGACGGGGAGGGAAGGATGACGGGAGGAGGAGGGAAGGGGAAAGGAGGAGGGAGGGAAGGAGGAGGGAAGGATGAGGGAAGGGGATGGAAGGATGAGGGACGGGGAGGGAAGGAGGACGGAAGGAGGAGGGAGGGAAGGAGGAGGGAAGGAAGAGGGAAGGAGGAGGGAAGGGGATGGAAGGATGAGGGACGGGGAGGGAAGGAGGACGGAAGGAGGAGGGAGGGAAGGAGGAGGGAAGGGGATGGAAGGATGAGGGACGGGGAGGGAAGGAGGAGGGAAGGAGGAGGGAAGGAGGACGGAAGGAGGAGGGAGGGAAGGAGGAGGGAAGGAGGAGGGAAGGAGGAGGGAAGGGGATGGAAGGAGGACGGAAGGAGGAGGGAGGGAAGGAGGAGGGAAGGAGGAGGGAAGGGGATGGAAGGATGAGGGACGGGGAGGGAAGGGGAGGGAAGGAGGAGGGAAGGGGAAAGGAGGAGGGAAGGGGAGGGAAGGAGGAGGGAGGGAAGGAGGAGGGAAGGAGGAGGGAAGGAGGAGGGAAGGAGGAGGGACGGGGAGGGAAGGAGGAGGGAAGGAGGATGGGTACCGACTTGTGACAGCGCCCACTCATGATGGCTTTTTATGATCCACCGGGAGATCAGGCCGCCAGCACTATGACCTGATATCCCACTCAATCATATTTTCCTGACATTGAGCCAACCAGTCCTTGCCCTATCCCATTAATGCAGAGCGCCAGGCTACGAAAGTGACAAGTTTCAATTTTAAAAGTCATTGATTTGACTCGACTGGGAATCGAACCTCCGAACCTCCGGAAGCACGGGAGGCATGCGATCTACCGATTCGGTCACCGCTTCTGGTTTGGCCAAAAGGTGTACACGATGCGATAACTTTCTAAGTCAAGCTTGAGCCAGGTATAGTAGTAGTAGGGCCTACGCATTACTGAAGCTGCCAACAACACCAATGCCAGAGACATCTGTTACACCAGGGTGGGCAGTGTACTGATGAGTATATATGCACATTGTATGGTGTGGAGTTTTGTATGTCACGTGACAGAGTTGGACCGAGTGCAAATAGGTCACACTGGAACAGCAGGTCACGGTGTTATTGATCACCACACTGATGTAACACACACACACTATATATATATATATATATATATATATATTGTCTAATAAATTGGCAGGTGTTTCAGCATTGTGTGTTGGATTAAGAACATTGAACCTTCCATTCAGGATCCAGTCTGTCGACTAACTGTGTTGTGTAATGTGTACTGATATATATTATAGGTATGCATATCACTCATAAAGACTAGATCAGGCGGGATGTCCGAATTGGTCAGAAGAGCATTGGCTGACTTCCCATGTGGGAGGTTCATTGGTTGGTTGGTGTTGTTGTTTTACGTCATAGCAACATCTAAGGGACTGGGATGGAAGGAGGGGGGAGGAGGGAAGGAGGGGGAAAGGAGGGGGAAAGGAGGAGGGAAGGAGGAGGGAAGGAGGAGGGAAGGAGGAGGGAAGGAGGAGGAGGGAAGGAGGAGGGAAGGAGGAGGGAAGGAGGAGGGAAGGAGGAGGGAAGGAGGATCGACTTGTGACAGTGCGCACTTTAATATGGCGACTTTATTGTGTTGTCCCACTGGGAAACCAGGCCGCCGGCACCAGGATCTTATATCCCACATATTCATATCATGGATAACCTTTGAGATATTTGAAGTACAAACATGCTAAATTAATGTTGGCAAGCATGCCAAAACTCTAAGACTATAGGCTTATGCATTAACAGATTTATTAAATTGCCTCAGTATTCCCTTCTATGTGGTGACAAATGTTTAATAAGTCTAGCTGAGTGTTTTGGTTTTGGAAATTTGCTGCTTCGTCGGACTATGCAGCTTTAATCTGACAGTGAATGGAAGACCCAGCCTGTTTAAAAAATGTTATTCCACTTAGTGTATCTATTCAGGTTTCCTGTGGTTTTGCGCTGGAGTATGTGCACATTGGTACTTATCCAATGCATTAATTCTGAACTCACAGACCCAGAACACAAGTTCTTCTCATTACCGTCAGAGGGCGGGGTTGGTGGTGGAAATCGTCTATTGGTTTTACAATTTAGCTGATAATCAACTGTGTGCACGGAAAGAGTAGCCTACTTATCTGAAATGGTTAATTGCTTAATTATTTGCAGTTACATCATTGCAGACGACATTTACTGTCTCCAAGGAAGCATATCGCATATGAACTCATCGTGGTTATAAAATGGATACTTGTCACTATCTCTTTAGGCAATCGGCATTACTAGGATATGGTATGGATTGGTTGTCTCCGTGTCAGGACAATGTGATTGAGTGGGATGATGTGTCATGGTGCCAACATCATTGTGTCGTATGGCAGCACTATCAAGTCGTTATGAGGGCGTCCTATTACAAGTCGCTGCACATCCTGATATGACCATAGATGTTGCCAGGACGCAAAACTTGAATCACTCACTGCGAATCTCCACATCTGAATATTTTGATGATAATCTAAATTTAATAGGTCACCCTCACTAGTAAATTGATGCCTTCCTCAAAGCACTTCACCATCAAACCACTGGGTGCGGTGGCCGAATCGGTAGAGCTCGGGCCTCCCGTGTGGGAGATCAGGAGTTCAATTCCTGGTTGAGTCAAACCAATGACTTACAAAATGTATACTTGTCACTTCCTAGCCTGGCGCTCGGCATCAATAGGATAGGGCAAGGACGGGTTAGCTCAGTGTCAGGATTATGTGACTGAGTGGGATATCAGGTCGTGGTGCTGATTGCCTGATTTCCCAGTGGGGCAGCACTATAGAGTGCACACTGTCACAAGTCGGTACCTGTCCTGATTTGACCTTAGATGTTGCCAGGACGTGAAACTCCAACAACTAACAACCAACATCAAACCATGTTGCGACATATTTACAACTATCGCCTATTTACACAACAATAGCAGTAGCTAGGAATTTTTGTTTGGGGTGAAGATTAATTCTTGGAACGGACGAGTGCCAAAAGCATGAGGCATTAGGGGGCTGGGGGGTCTGGGTGTTTTCCCCTCCCCCCAGGAAATTTTCAAATCTAGAGGCCCTAAAATGCCATTTCAGGGAGGATACATACTGGGGGTATATTTATATTTATATTTTATTTTATTTTTTATCTTTTGGCAACTCACTCCCTTGCTTCCCCCGCTAGCTACATGCATGACAACTCACAGCTAAAGGTTGCCTCTTGTAAATCGGCCATGATGCGCAACGAGGGAGCAATAGGTGAAAAAATATATGCGCAGTAGACCTCAGTTCCGGTCCTCGATGACAGCTGATAATTCAGGATGTGGATTTAAGGCTACATTCCTTACACACGGTATGCATCATGCGAATGCGAATGCGAATGTGACAAAAATGGAAAAGCATCTAAGTGAATGGGGGTGATTCCATGCCTCTGAATGCGAATGCAAATGCGAATGCGGCAACTGAATCGGTCCATGTAGCCATCGGTGCGGCATGCGAATGCGAATGCTGCTGCATTTGCCATAGAAAACACTATGTGTGGGTGTGGGTGTGGGTGTGGGTGTGGGTGTGGGTGTGGGTGTGGGTGTGGGTGTGGGTTTTACGTCCTGGCAACATCTAAGGTCATATCAGGACGGGTACCGACTTGTAACAGTGCACACTCATGGTGACTTTATAGTGCTGCCCGACTGGGAGACCAGGCCACCAGCACCATGACCTGGTCACTCAGTCACATTATCCTGACTCTGAGCCAACCAGTCCTTGCCCTATCCTATTAATGGCGAGCGCCTGGCTAGGAAGTGATAAGCATCAATTTTTACGCCATTGGTTTGACTCAACTCGTCTGAGGGGGACATGTATGGGTTAGGTGGGGGTGGGGTAGGGGTGGGGTGCGGGTTGGTGGGGTAGGTGTGGAGTGGTGGTAAGGGAGTGCCCCTGCGTTGTTGGTGGATATGTGTCATATGCTACTTTTTGAACTCGGGACATTGACTGTGTAGTTGACAGCAACACCATCAACACCCTCAACACCAACACCCACCTCCCTGGACACACCTAGCACACTGGAGATATAATATGACACGCCGACAGATGTTTCGGGACAAGAGCTGCGTCTATCATGTCTGGGTTTCGGCCTATAATCAAATGTCATTATTTATTGTTACCACACACGATAGCCGAACGAGTTGAGCGTCCGCCTCCCGTTCTGATATGTCGTTGGATTCGAACCCCGAAAGCAATGACTTAAAAATTGATACTTGTTGCTACCTAGCCTGGCACTTGGCATTACTAGGATAGGGAAAGGGGCAGTGGAATGAGGAAGACCAATTGTCCGCAATTGAAATTTCCCCTGCTTAATCAACTAAATTTATGTAGGCCTGCCCACATTTTAAAATATTTGAATACTGTTCTATCATGCCTGTAGTTTTAGCTGCACACTGTTTTTCAGTTTCTTGCATTATTTTTAGATGAATTTATTAGGTCGATCATGATGATCTAATTTACTTTACTACTTCCATTATTCATATAACCATTTCATCATTTTAAAGCCACATAGTCAAATGAAAGCAACGAATTTTCTCAACCAAAACACTTACCTAGATTAGATGCTACGTATGCAACTTAGATACTGCTACATTTATTATATATATATACACATATACTATTTATCCTAATATATACATATATTTACTAATCTCAATACTAATTATTAAAAATGTGCTGTTGCATAGAAGGAACTACATCTCATACTGAGTTAATTTAATGCAATCTGTTATTGTTGAAGCCTATTGTGTTTAAATGTGCACGCCAAAAGTAACTGCATTTACACTAATACCCCATCACACTACTGCTTGCGACCACTTGGTCGCATAATGGTCACAAGTGATCGCAAAATTGTCCTCAGTGGTTGCCGACCTCCTTGCGACCAAAATGGTCACAAGAAGGTTGCAGCTACTGCACTAAAAACCTTTTGCGACCAAATTGGTCAGCAACCATTGCTTTGGTCACATGGAGGTCGCTGGTGACTGTGGGTACCTTGGTCCAAAGTGGTCACAAAGTGGTCACAAGCCGTAGTGTGACTGCGGCTTTAGGCTTGCAACTACTGGCGGACACTTTGCAACCATCCGGGTTTTTTTTGTGGTTGCAAAGTGGTCGCCCATAGTAGCAAGCCTTAGTGTGACTGGGGTATATTTATTTAAAAGGAATATGGCAGAACCTGAAAACCTTCAGACTATGCACCTTTAAAACCATTTAGTATCTGGTCAGATGTATATGCATAATTGAATATAAAATTTAGCAATACAGCATGCCAGTTTCTGTGCAACTCTTCTCCATCTGCATCTCTATATAGATGTGCATTATATACTACTAAGCCATTATTTGACGATATGGCATTAGATGCTCCAGAACCCCTTGAACTGGCATCAACTGAAAGGTGAGAGAAAACAGTTTGTTTGTTTGAGTTTGACGTCCTAGCAACATCTAGGGTAATATCAGGACGGGTACCGACTTGTGACAAGGCCCACTCATGGCGGCTTTTTAGTGTTGCTGCACTGGTAGATCAGGCCACCGGCACCATGACCCAATATCCCACTCAGTCACATTATCCTGATACTGAGCTTACCAGTCCTTGCACTATCCTACTAATGCTGAGTGCCAGGCTAGGTAGCGACAAGTATTAGTTTTGTAAGTCATTGGTTTGACTCGGCTGGCATTCAAACTCCTGACCTTCCACACGGGAAGCCTGCGCTCTACCGATTCGGCCACCACATCCGATGAGAGAGAAAAACACACTTTCTATTCGTACTAAATATCACTGTAGACGCCATCTAAGGAGCTCTGACATCTGTTGTAGGTCAACAGGTCAAGTTGCCTTAAGGTGGACAAACTACACCCAACCTACGACATCCACCAAAAATACAAAGTTAAATTATTAGAGAACAGGAGAGTAATACACCTAAAAATACTGGCATTTGGGTATAGTCGAGAAAAAAGGTACCTAATCCAGCCACAAAGGAACACCGGAGCAAACAATGCACCGATACTAACGCAAACCAAAAGCCACATCAAAGCACATGAAAGAAGTACACTCGAAATGGCTGCCAAAGTCTGGAACACCCAAACGGTAAAGGAAAGACAAATTCCTGACCTAAAAACATACAAAAAATATCCATGCAAGGTAAAACCAGGAAACCACCTCTGAACTGTGACCAAGCGGGGCATGTGATATGTCACGGCCCACCAGCTGGACAGCTCATTGGAGGTACCCAGACCAAAAAACTAAGCAGATATCAACAAAACGACACACCAAACACAAACCAACCATCTATTGTGTACAACTACAAGCCTATAATATGTAAATAGAGTAGGCTACTCTAGGGATAAGAGTAGAAGGAAAACAATTGTAGAGAAAAAACAAAAAAACTAACATAGATTTACTAACCATAAACACCAACTATAAGAAAAAGATAGAAGCCGAAAACTGCCCAGCATTGAAAACAAGCCCGATCATCCGGGCTTACATGTTCTGGACAGCATAAACACCACATCAAAACAAAACAAAAAGAGGAAAAAAAAAAGTGCATGCAATAAGATCAAATTGGTTGGTTGGTTGTTGGAGTTTTACGCCCTGGCAACATCAGGATGGGTACCGACTTGTGACAGTGTGCGCTCATGACGACTTTATGGTGCTGCCCCACTGGGAGACCAGGTTGCCAGCGCCATGACTTGATATCCCACTCAGTCACATTATTATGGCACTGAGCCAACGAATCCTTACCCTGTCTTAATAATGCCGAGCGGAAGTAACACTTTTTATGTAATTGGTTTGACTTGATCAGGGTTGGAACCCATGAGTTCGAATCCCACGATCTACCGAAAATGAGAGATGGACCTTCAACTCATTCGGTCATCACATCTGGTCGCAATAAGATAAATCTTACTCTAGTAGGGCATAGGTGTTAATACAATCCTGAACACAAAGCGCATTGTGACTAGATTTATAATTTGCATATTACTTTTTTTCTTTGTTTGTTTTTCTTTGCATTTTGTCTCGCTACTTAAATTGTCAAGATTCATGTGAGTGTGTCATGTTAAAAACGTGACATCTTTGTTCTGTTTGACACTTCTTTTTCTGGAATTGTTAAGATCGATCCCACATTTCCACTTCCACAATATAGATCATCAGAATATTTTAGTAGGATATATTTTAATATAACAGCAAGAAATTGAGACCAGAATTAAGCAAATCGACCACCAGTTAAAAAGGTAATGTCAATTTATAGAACACCAGAGTATTCATGCATGTGCAAATTAAACATATCTATATGTTGGTCAAACTACAAGGTGTTAAATAAATGCACTATTAAACGTTTAGCCAATGAATATCAATTACAAATTTTTCACTTTGCCTTTAAAAGAAATGTCAGACATGGTCTGTTAATTGTATTATTAAAGTTGCATAGTCCGATGGTTTTGAGTTTCTGCCATTTTCACATGGTGTGAAGGACCTTAATTCCATTTGACTTTTTCTAAAGGGACTAATCCTAATTTAAGACATTGTAGCATATGGAAGTGCGCATTTAAAACAACATTAAATGCAGCTGGGAACTACCGGAAATGGCTGTGTTGTTTTGGATATGCACATAGGCCACTACAATTAATATTATAGTCACATAGCAAACAGACTTCACATACCATTGCTAGTCACTATTGGTCTTTAATGACACAGCTCGTGTTGCAGCCAAGAAGGAGATATTTTGTTAGTTTTTTTTTGTCCTACTAACATCTAAGGTCATATTACGATGGGTACCGGTTTGTGACAGTGCACACTTATGGTGACTTTATAGTGCTGCTCCATTGGGAAACTGGGCCACTCGCAAAATGACTTGACATCGCACTCGGGTTACATTATCCTGATATTGAGTAAGCCGGTCTTTGCCATATCCCGTTTATGCTGAGTGTCAGCCAGGCTATGTAGCGACAAGTATAAATATTTTATGTCATCGGCTTGACTCAGTTGGAATTTGCAGCAATGTTCTCTTGTACAGGAAGCTAGCCAGTGCTATCGCTAAGTCAGCCATCACATCAAGTTTCAAGGAAATGGTGGGCATAATGAAACTCATTCATATTTCATCCTCATTTACCAAATGTCACTCAATGCCCCTTCCCTTTGCCAAGCTTCACATAATATTTATTCATTTATGAAATATGTACAGAGAGTGTTGTAAAGAATGCTAGATTTTCAACAACCTCGATATGATAACTCAAACTGCTTGGGATTTGTGGGAATCTTTGTGAATTACAAACTTTACATCACAATAAATTATATATTTATTGGAGCTGATTATATCAATAATCTAATATATGTATATGTGTGTGTTATCTAATATATTGTCTACCTAAACAGGCTATTATTCATACTAGTATCACTGCTCTATCATGCATGTAGTTAAAGCTGCACAATTGTTTTTAGTTTCTTGCATAATTTTTAGATAAATATATTAGGTCAATCCTTATGGTCTACTTCATTTAACTTTAAAACAATGTTTATTTTAGAGTGTTAACTTTGGAGATATTTGAAATTGAAATGGGTCTAATTAATTTCAGTGTGCAAAATTTCTTGACATGGGCTTTGTTTATCCATTTCAAGCATAGCAGCATAGCTCAGGAACACTAACCTGTAAGGAATAGTTAATAGTTGCAGTACTATCTGAGTTATGCCAATGTGTTGCTACCTTGTCGTGGTGGGGAGGCTTGTGTGCCTCCGTGACCATAAGAGCTATACCGGCGGGGGCTAGCCCCCTGGCAGGTTTAACCAAGCCGGGCAGGACTCATGGTAGAGGACAGACTAAGAGCAGCAACTGGTCCTCCAGGTTGGGGGTTGGGCATGGGGCCAACAACCCCACCCCAGAAAAAAGAACAATGTTACAGAATCACGAACAAGAAACTCAAGGCCCAGGACCAGGAAAACTGGAGAGCCCTTGTTTGTGGCCTATGCCCAAAGTTGGGCGGGAGACGACACGTTCATCTACGACACGGTTGAGGAGGTGTTTGTGTGGGTGGGCGCTGATGCCTCAATGGGCGAAGAAGAAGAAGACTATCTGAGTTGGACATACAGGATCAAATCTATGTATTTTCATTCAGAGAATTTGATGCTGTAATTGGATAATGCAACTTAATAGCTGCATAGTACAATGAAATCATCGATTTCTTTCAAACAAATGCAATTATCTAGCTTTGATTCTATATATATCTGAATGAAATACTGGTGCACTTATTAATCATGTGTTGCTGCATAGAAGGGAATGCCGAGTCAATTAAATAGAACCTGTTAATGAGAGAAGCCTCTGGTGTCACAGTTTTTATGTGCTTGCCAAAATTAATTTCGCCAGTTTGCATTTCATGTCTCCAAAGTTAGCACCATAATATCAAAGTTACTTCAAAGCAACATAAGGTAGATAATAGCAATCAACTTAATATATTTATCATTATTTATTTTTACAGAAACTCAAAACCATCAGACTGCAGATCTAACTGCTTATGTATGCACTCCTAGTTCCTCTTTCTCCCACGGCGGCGCCACCCGCATGTGGACATTTCCACTTTATTCACTTCCAGGGGGGAGGGAGTATAGATCTGATTATTTGTTAGTACAATGGCCGACTATTTGTTAGTACAATGGCCGAGTCATGGATCTGGGGCGAAGCAGAGGACACCTTCCCAAATTTGGTGTAGGGAGGAAAGTTCATCGCACGGCAGGGGGTGGGTGTTTGAGTGTGTGTGTGTGCGCGTGTGTGTGTGATTTGTGCATGGATGAGTGCGCATGCGTTGTGGGTGGGTGTCAGGTGGGCGGGGTTCACACCAACAGGTCAGACCAGATCACCTACTGGACGCAGAGGCTGAATCGGTAGAGCGCAGGCTTCACGTGCGGAAGGTCGGGAGTTTTCGAAACCTGGCTGGGTCCTAGATAAAAGATTCACCCTGTACTAGTACACGGGTGAAGGACAACGTAGTGTAAATACGGGCGAAAATAGCTTTATTATGAAACAGCAAATAGAAACTGTGGTTCCAGGATCAAATGGCTACATATATTAGCACAGAGTTGGTGAAATGGGAGAGAATGCAAAAAGACAAGATAGCAGCCATAGAACGCAGTCAATTTCACCTTTAAATTGTATTAAATTATGTTTTATTATATTTTTCAACTCAAAGGTAGCGGGGAAATAATAAGACATATGTAAAGAATAATTGTTGCTTCTTAGATTGTGAAATTAGGCTCTCATTTCATTTCCCCGTATTTTCGACCGTTTTTATGTAGGGCTGGTATTCACCCGTGTACTGCGAGTATAGGGTGAATCCTTTATCTAGCTGGGTCCAAGCAATGACTTATAAAATTGATATTTGTCACTTCCTAGCCTGGCGCTTGCCATTATTAGGATAGGGCAAGGACTGGTTGGCTCAGTGTCAGGATTGTATGACTAAGTGGTCATGGTGCTGGTGGCCTGGTCTCCCAGTGGGGCAGTACTATAAAGTTGCCATGAGTAGACACTGTCACAAGTCGGTAACTTGTCCTGATATGGCTGTACATGTTGCCAGGTTATAAAACTCCAACAACCCATCAACTGGACACGGTGGCTGAATCGGTAGAGCGCAGGCTACCTGTGCGGAAGGTAGGGAGTTTTCTAAACCTGGCTGACTCAAAGCAATGACTTACAAATTTGATACGTATCACTACCTATCCTGGTGCTCGACATTGCTAGGATAGTGCAAGGACTGGTTAGCTCAGTATCAGGATAATGTGACTGAGTGGGATACTGAGTTGTGGTACTGGTGGCACGGTCTTTCAGTGGGGCAGCACTATGAATAAAGTTGCCATGAGTGTGCACTGTCCCAAGTCTGTAACCGTCCTGATATGATCTTAGATGTTACTAGGGTGCAAAGCCCCAGCCAACAAACAATCGTGTGTCTATATTTTTAAGATCTGGTCATGTGAATTGACCATGTGTTCCTTACATGAATGTTCGATCTATCTTACAGTTGCATAGTCTGATGATTTTCAGTTTCTGCCATTTTTCTGAGATAAATATATTAATTTGACTGTTATAATGCATCTTACTTTAGTTTGAAGTAACTTTTATGTAGTGTAAATATACTAAATTAGTTTTGGGAAGCATGCCACAACTCTCACACTACAGCTTGCGACGACTTTGGGACCACCTTACACCAAAGAACCCACAGTCACCAGTGACGTCCTTGCGACCAAAACAATGGTTGCCGACATCTGGGCATCACTGGTGACTGTGGGTTCTTTGGTCTAAAGTGGTCGCAACCTGACTTGTAACCTGAGACTAATATAAACTAGTTAATGACTGTATATTCAACATGAGCTTCCCTGACTTGTAACCCTAGACTCATTTTAACTAGTTAATTACTATACCCAACATAGTATACATAAATAGGGAGTGCTTCCCTGACTTGTAACCTGAGACTAATGTAAGCTAGTTAATGACTATATCCAACATGAGTCCACACAGACAGGGAGAGCTTCCCTGACTTGTAACCTGAGACTAGTGTAAATTAGTTAATGACTATATCCAACATGAGTCCACACAGACAGGGAGAGCTTCCCTGACTTGTAACCTGAGACTAGTGTAAACTAGTTAATGACTATATCCAACATGAGTCCACACAGACAGGGAGAGCTTCCCTGACTTGTAACCTGAGACTAATGTAAACTAGTTAATAACTATATCCAACATGAGTACACACAGACAGGGAGTGCTTCCCTGACTTGTAACCTGAGACTAGTGTAAGCTAGTTAATGACTGTATATCCAACATGAGTACACATAGACAGGGAGAGCTTCCCTGACTTGTAACCTGAGACTAGTGTAAACTAGTTAATGACTATATCCAACATGAGTACACACAGACAGGGATAGCTTCCCTGACTTGTAACCTGAGACTAATGTAAACTAGTTAATGACTGTATCCAACATGAGTACACACAGACAGGGAGAGCTTCCCTGACTTGTAACCTGAGACTAGTGTAAACTAGTTAATGACTATATCCAACATGAGTACACACAGACAGGGAGAGCTTCCCTGACTTGTAACCTGAGACTAATGTAAACTAGTTAATGACTATATCCAACATGAGTACACACAGAACGGGAGAGCTTCCCTGACTTGTAACCTGAGACTAGTGTAAACTAGTTAATGATTGTATATCCAACATGAGTACACACAGACAGGGAGTGCTTCCCTGACTTGTAACCTGAGAATAGTGTAAACTAGTTAATGACTATATCCAACATGAGTACACATAGACAGGGAGAGCTTCCCCGACTTGTAACCTGAGACTAGTGTAAACTAGTTATTGACTATATCCAACATGAGTACACGTAGACATGGAGTGCTTCCTGACTTCTAGCCTGAGATTTTAGTGTGAAATTCATCCACCATGTGGCGCTATGTGTAATTGGATCTATGTATTGTGTTGGCACAGCAGGTGCCTTCAAAGTGTAATTTAAGTCTTCCTGGAGCAGGTTGGGTGGCAGACTTTCCCACATCTTGTGTGCTAGCCTTAGCAGCATTGTGCGTAGATAAAAGATTCTCCTGGTACTCGTAGTACATGGGTGAAGACCAGCCTTATATAAAAACGGTCGAAAAATCGGGCTAATGAAATGAGTCTTTATGAGAGCCTAATTTCACAATCTAAGAAGCAATATTTATTCTTTGTATATGTCTTCATATTTCCCCTCTACCTTTGAGTTGAAAATTATATTAAAAAAACATCTGGTTTAATAAGATTTAAAAGAGAAATCAATGGTGTTCTATGGCCGCCATCTTGTCTTTTTGCATTCTCTCCATTTCACCAACTCTGTGCTGATATAAGTAACCATTTGACACTGGAGCCAAGCATTGTACGTCCTGTTCCATACTAAAGCTATTTTCGCCCGTATTTACAGTACGGTATCCTTCACCCGTGTACTACAAGTACTGGGTGAATCTTTTATCTACATTGTGCCCTACTGTTACCCTGACTGGTTTAGTTGCACTGATATACTAAGTGTTTCCTCACTGCTGTCTTTAAAAGCTGCATCATCCGATAAAAGCATCAACATTTCTAAATCAATGTGCTTATTTAGATTTTGCTTGCTTGTTGGGGTTCTCCATCCTAGCGAAATCTATGATCACATCAAGATGGGTACCAACTTGTGGCAGTGTGGACTCCAGGCGACTTTATTAATGCTGCACCACTGGGAGATCAGACTGCTGGTACCATTAACCGAGATCGCCATTCCAACTGCGCATGCGCTGAAAATGGCGTCGAGAGAAAAACAAAGGTGCTCGTCCATTGAGTTTGCCTATACGTGTAGGGCAAAACTTAGATTTTATTCAAAATTAATCAAAAACATACTAATTTGGCACAAACATGGATGGATGGATGCAATATAATAATATAATGAATATGTTTAAGACACAACTCTCCATAATTAAGCATTTCATACAATTACAGTCACTTTACAGGCTGATGTTTACATCACCATTGATTAGACATAAGTCATTCTTGTTCTAAATATTAAAATGTCAAATGTGTTAAAAAAAACTTGTTTTAAAGAAATATATAACCAATAACTGATTATCCCTACCCATTTCCTAGCCCAACAACTGTTATTAACCATAAGATATAAATAAAAACCTGAATAAAATAAGTAAAATTGACTCTGGCTATGGCTCTAACACTAGCCTGAATACCCAGACTTTTGTCAATCTAAATGCAGATGGTATAAGATGTGCTGATTAGATTGATGTAAATGCAATGCTAGATAAAAGATTAACATCTTAATTTATTATATATATATTTTTTAGTTGGTATTCTATATTTCAAACAAGAGCTGAGACGAGCTGAAACTAGCACATTTCATAGCTGCACCCAGTGTCTTAGCATTAGCCATGTGCTTCGCAGGGGTTTGTTTTTCTTCCATGCATCCCACAATGCGCTGCGCGGCTGGAATGGTGATCTAGTCTATATGCCACTCAGTCACATTATCCTGATACTGAACTAACCAGTCTGTGACCTATCCTAGTAATGCCATCATGTATCATATTTTATTTCAAATAACCTCAAAGCATTTAACCCTTCCATCAAAGTAAAGTAAAGTAGATTATAATGATCAACCTCATAATATATTCATTTAAATAATATTCCAGAAATTCTAAACTCTCGCATTACGCAACTTTAAGATTGTGAAGTATAAAAATGTCCTCCTTTCCAGGGAAAGGTCATTTGTCAATGCACTGGTTAATGTGAAATGCTTTGTATCGGCTTCCTAACCCAATACCATAGGGCGTAATCGATTAATTGACTCTGGTCACCCGAGCCACTTTTTGGCGCATGCGCACATCCTGCAGACTCGGGTCGAATAATCGAATACGCTTCTCCACGCTCAGGGTGACAAAAATGGTGGCCCTTTTATTTGCTTTTTTAATAGCCGATATAATTACAGCAAAATATGATTTAAATATTTTTATGATGGGATAATTTAGTGATATTTCCATTTCATTAATCTATGATATTATAAAAAAAAAAAATGTATGACTGGTACCGGCGGCTGTTATCCTGCAGGATGATACCAGCGCAAATGTGCAGCCATCGCTCCTTGCAAACCCCAGCCAAGAGGTGGGTTACTGGGGTCGGGTTGTTTTGCACACGGCACGTGTATTTGTCGACTCCACTCGCGGTGTTCTATTTGAAATTCTGACGACTCGGGTGACCTGAGTCGCCCGGGTCGTGTTAATCGATTACGGCCATACTTGGAACCCGTTGCAACGCAATGATACTGCAAAGAATATCAGGTAAGCCTTGACACTGGCATATATACCATTGATGGTGTCCTCAACATTCCAGGGATATACAAATAATATTCGCAAGATCACATCACCTGAGTAATAGTGTTTGCATTGGGGATTTACATCCTAGCAAAATCTACGGCCATATGAGGATGGGTACTGATTTGTGACGATGACTCATGGCGACTTTATAGTGCTCCCCCACTGGGAGACCAGGCAACTGACATCAAGGTCCGATATCCCACTCAGTCAGATTATACTGATACTGAGCAAACCATCCTTTGCCATATTATATTAATGCCAAGTGCCATGATAAGTAGTGGCAAATATAAATTGTGTGAGCCATTAGTACCTGCCTCTGCACTTCCCCCCACATATCTCGTCATGTAAACAGGAAAAGTAAGCAAAGTTGTGATTGGGGAGCACTGACCTCAGCATTCTCCCTGACCCAGTTCAGGTGCAGTGACTCTGCTACTCTCCCCCCACATATTGGGTAAATACAGTCATAAAAACTAAGCAAAGTTGTGCACAAAGAGCATTTGTCTCAGTACGGTTCCATTCGCTACGAGGTATGCCGTGTCACTTCAAAGGTTGATACTTGTCACTTCCCAGCCAGAGCCTCGGCATTACTAGGAAAGGGTAAAGGGCGCATTCCATATACGTGTAATGCGTAATGCGAATGCGAATGCGAATGCGACAAAAAATCGAAATGCCTTGAAACCTATGAGGTACATTCCATATATGCGTAATGCGTAATGCGAATGCGAATGCGTCAGAAATTCATTATCCCGATCGCTCCATGTAGCGATCGGTGCGTAATGCATAATGCGTAAAGGCCGTGCGAATGGAAAAGCATCAGTCGCATTTGTCCATTGATATAAGGTTGGAGGAGGCGACTGATAATTACGGACAGCCGGGACAAGGTGATGCGAATAGAAAAGCATCAGTCGCATTTTTCCATTGATATAAGGCTGGAGGAGGCGACTGATAATTATGGACAGCCGTTTTGTTGAACAAAAAGGACGGTCCTAACATGACTCAGTTTAGGATGTTAGGACCGTCCCAATCGGGAGACTGACGGTTATGGGAAAGCTAAAAATGCTACCATATGCACAGAAATATGAATACTTATCTATAATTTGGCTATAATAAAGGTAGGAACCCCCATGTGACGTACACAAAGTTACATAGATATAAATGCAATATTTGGTCATATACAGAGCAGTATGGAGAAGGGGACAGTGCAAACATGTAGGTTTATGCGGCGGACCTGTTAGAAAGCAGTCTTCAAGGGTGGTGGGGGTTCGGGTTGGTAAAAATGCTACCAGAGCCACACAAATATGAATACTTATCTATAATTTGGTTATAATAAAGGTAGGACGGTCCTAACATCCCTCAAAGCAAGCCATGTTTGGACCGTCCCATTATGTGTGTGTGTCTCTGTGTGTGTCTGTGTCTCTGTGTTGTGTCTGTGTGTGTGTCTCTGTGTGTGTGTCTGTGTGTGTGTCTCTGTGTGAGTCTGTGTGTGTGTCTGTGTGTGTGTCTGTGTGTTGTGTCTCTGTGTCTCTGTGTGTATCTGTGTCTGTGTCTCTGTTGCTGTGTGTGTGTCTGTGTGTGTGTCTCTGTGTTTCTGTGTGTGTCTGTGTGTGTGTCTCTGTGTTGTGTCTCTGTGTCTCTGTGTGTGTCTCTGTGTGTGTCTGTGTGTGTGTATCTGTGTCTGTGTGTGTGTCTCTGTGTCTGTGTGTGTGTCTGTGTGTGTCTCTGTGTGTGTGTCTCTGTGTGTGTCTCTGTGTTGTGTCTCTGTGTCTCTGTGTGTGTCTCTGTCTGTGTATCTATGTATGTGTGTGTCTCTGTGTGTGTCTCTGTGTGTGTCTCTGTGTGTATCTGTGTCTGTGTGTGTCTCTTTGTCAGAGACACAGACACACACACACAGACACAGTCACACACACACAGACACAGACACAGACACACACAGAGACACGGAGACACAGACACACACACCACGACACACACAGAGACACAGAGTCACACACACTCTTTATATACTTTTTATATACTTCACTGCATAACGCATAACGCATAGCGCAATACGCATTACGCGTATATGGAATGCTGGCATTCGCATAACGCATAACGCGTAACGCATTACGCATTACGCGTATATGGAATGCGCCCTTAAGGACTGGTTGGTTCAGTGTCAGGATAATGTGACTGAGTGGGATATCAGGGCATGGTACTGGTGGCCTGGTCTCCCAGTGGGGCAGGACTATAAAGTGACCATGAGTGCGCACTGTCACAAGTCGGTATCCATCGTGATATGACCTTAGATGTTGCCCGGACGTAAAACTCCAACAACCAACCAGCTATATACATACTTGGAGTAATAAGCACAGTTCCAGAAAAATGCTAGCTATTTTGGGATCAACGGACTGCCATAAACACCAATAGTCGGCGCAAACCGTCAACGCGATCAAACCACACGGTGAAAACTGCACTACTCCTCTTCCTCGACTACAACCCCCGCCACCACCACCCCACTTCCCGGCACCAGTGTAGCACCGCACGGCCACACTCGAGCACGCAAAGGGGTCACGACGGGCCCGACGGGGCGGGCGGCGGGCGGCGTGGGGCGGGTGGCGTGGGGCGGGAGGTGGGCGGCGACTCTGGGGGGGGGGGGGGGGGGGGGACGGGTGGCGTGAGGCGGGAGGCGGGGGCGACGGTGGGTGGGCGGGCGGCGACTCGGAGCGGCGGGCCCCAGGGGTGGGTGGCGGGGGTGTCGGCCGGCGACTTGGGGCAGCGGGCGGCGGAAGGTGGGAGGCGGGCTGAGTGGTGACGTCAGGCGGGCGGCGGGCGGCGGGTAGCGGACGGCGGGCGGTAGTCGGCAGGCTGCGGGCGGCGAGCAGAGGGGTGGCGGCGGGCAGAGGGGTGGTTATTGTGGCTGGCAATAATTGCCTGTTGTGACGCAGAGCGGAGGCTCTGTTGTCGGCGTGCTGTTGCCGTGCGTGGACGTGGCACTGGCAGGGATACTCATTGACTTTGAGTCTGAGGGAGGCGGGGGTAAAAGTGGTGTTGTGTATTGTACGCGGTGTGATGTGTGTGTATGGTGTGTATGGAACTGTAGCGCTTAGCTTCAGCTGGAGTTTAACTCGATTCCACCCACTCACACACGCGTAGACTTTATATTAGTATGTAGGCTCTGGTCTCCTCATGACTCGCCCAGCACAGCAGTAGGGCAGGCTGGTGCAGGACGCGCCTCGTCTGAGAACAGGATACACACAGCCTGCCAATAGGACTCACAGCCTGCCAATAGGGCGCACACAGCCTGCAAACAGGATACGCCCTGCCAACAGGATACACACGCAGCCTGCAAACAGGGTCCACAGCCTCTCAACAGGACGCACACGCCCTGCCAACAGGATACATACAGCCTGCAAATAGGATACACAGATCCTCCCAACAGGATACACACACAACCTTCAAACAGGATACACTCATAACCTACCGATAGGATACACACAACCATCCAACAGGATACACACACAACCTTCCAACATGATACACACATAATCTACCGATAGGATACACACAGCCTTCCAACAGGATAGACACATAATCTACCGATAGGATACACACAACCTTCCAACAGGATACACACAGAGTCTGTCAGGCAGGGTACACACAGCCGTCCAACGGGATACACACAGCCTGCCAACAACAGGACACACACAGCCTGTGAACAGGATACACACAGCCTACCAGGCAGGGCAGCTTCAGCCAGTCTCAGGCAGCCCGCCGGACACCTGCCCCGGGCCGACACGTGGATTACGGCGGGAGACTGCCCACCTGGACTTACCTTTAAAGCTGTCGTCTGGCGCCACCAGTGTTTACACCTGTAAGGTGAGTTCTGACGCAGTGCGTGACAGAGTGAAGGTGGGGCGTGGTGGGGGAGCCGGTTGGTGCTCAGTGGTGTCTGCTGTCTCAGTGTCTGGGGTGCGTGTTCCACTATATATATATATTATACTCTACTGTACTATGTTATTAAAGTTGCATAGTCCGATGAAGCATCAGACTTTCAAAACCAAAACACTTACCTAGATTTGACTCTACATATTTATCTTAGATACTGGTACAGTTATTAAGCATTTGTTGTCACATAGAAGGGCATGGGGAATCAATTTAATAGAACCTGTTACTGCAAAAGCATATGGCATCAGAGTTTTGGCGTGCTTGCCAAAATTAATTTGGCATGTTGTCACTTCAAATATCTCCAAAGTTAGCCATTTAAACTAAAAGTTACTTCAACCTAAAGTAAAGTAGCTTATATTGATCAATTTAATGTATTTATCTCAGAAAATGACAGAAACTCAAAGCCATCGGACTATGCCACTTTAATATGTGTACTGTACTCTATAGCACATATGTATTTAATATATATCATTCTATACTATACTATATAGATGTGCTATATATGTTATCCTATATAGCACAGTTATATATAGCATTCCTTGCTATACAATAAATATAGCACATATTTTAAAATTATACTATTCTATGCTGTTCTATTTAGCACATATATTTAATATATTCTATATTATATAACACATATATTTCATGTGTATTATGCTATCTGATGCTATATAACACAGGTATTTAAATGGTATATCACGATATATTTTACATTATTTCACTATATATTGTTGTTTTGGGGGAGTTTTCAGTCACATTTGTGCGCTGAAGGCTGCAAATCTGCAGCACTGTATGGGCACCGCTAAAAGCGGTCCAATGTGGTTGGGAGTTGGCTTCCGATGGGTAGTGGTCAAAGAAATAGGGGGGGGGGGGGAATAAGGAAAAAGGCAGCCTAAGAGCCCAACCACAGTCCTCTTAAAGGGCCGGGGAAGGCTGGGTGGTTGGGGTGGTTGGTGTAGTTTTATGCCCCAGTAAGACCCTAGGCGACACCAGGACGTGCACCGACTTGTGACAGCACACACTCATGGTGACTTTATAGTGCTGCCCCACTGGTAAATCAGACCAGCGGCACCATCACCTGATGTCCCACACACTCATATTATCATGACACTGTGTGCCCAGTCCCTGTCCTGACCTCATAACGCCAAGCGCCGAGCAGCAACAGGTACCTATTTTATAACTCATTGGTTTGACTCGACCAGGATCCAAACTTCAGTCCCTCCAGGTTCACTGGTATGTGCAGTAAGTCCGGCCAAGGCCAGAGGAAGAAGTGAAGTGAGGATGGAATTAGTTAGGCAGTGGGTGGGGTTACCTTTTAGTTGTTAGTGAAAATTAGTGGTTAGTTGGTAGTGGTGTCAAGTCAGGTATGGGGACGAAGTGGTGCCTGCTAGTCCTCGGTGTCAGGGTCTGGACTATTTCACTGTATACTCTACATGTTTGTTGGGGGCTTTATTTACAGCCCATCAACATCTAAAGTCATAACAGGACATGATCATGTACCGACTTGTGATAGTACACAGTCATGGTGACGAAGTTTATAGTTTTGCCCCATTGAGAGGCTGGATGCCAGCCTCATGACCTGATATATAGTATAGTATTCAGTGACATTCTCCTTATAAGGCCTTCGGCTGGCCCTGGGAGCTTTTAGAACCTCGCCCGTCCAGAGCCTCTTTGTTGAGTATTACGAGTAGAAGGCTCAAACTGTCTATGCAATATGTGATCAAATTAAAAGGAAATATTTTAGATCCTGCATATAAGTACATTATTATGCCACCATATGAATGCCTCTATGAAGCAAGGCCAACATACATAAAGCCGTGAGGCCTCAGAATAAAGCCTCATTTGGAGGCCCTGGGGTAAAATCTACATAATATAGCACCCTCACAATATTCAGATGTTCCTCCTTGGTAGCTGAGGAAACCAAATATTATCCTCCAGCTGGCCATGTCAAAGAAATCCCAAACGCACCCACTTTCATATCATGAAAGCTTTATCGATGTGTGAAGTGCTTTTAGTTCCCACCTAGCCGTTTACACTGATTTGTCAAAGACAGACAACAGAGTCTCTGTGGCAGCAATCTTCCACGGATGTGAAATAGGTATGCGTATTCCAGATCAGAGTTCCATCTTTACTGCTGAGGCTTTTACACTGCAAACAGCAGGCATGACCTTTTACTGAAGTAAAACAAGAAAACATTTTAGCCTTCTTGAGGGCAGCTGGTTTGTATCACCTCATATAGGTTTTTAAACAAATTTCATCAATGAATAATACACACTTTATGCCTGTCCTCTGCCCATAGGCCTGTTTTCTAGCAGGCCTTTATGCATCGATGCTCATCTAGAATTTTATTTAGCTTGACCAGAAACTATATGATTGTGAGTTTTAAAAATTCATGAGTCTATTGACACAAAATTGATTGTATGCTTTCACATGTAAAATATGAACAAAAACAAAATTTTTCGCCGTGAATATGGCCTATCCTGCCAACACAGCGTAAAGCAACCACCAATCAATCAATCATTCTCCTTATACCAGTTCTTGTCCTATCCTAGTTATGCCGAGTGCCAGTCTAGCTAGCAACAAGTATAAATTTGGTAATTCTTTGGTTGGACTCAGTCGATGCTCAAACCCACAACCTCCTTCATGGAGAACGGTCAGCGCTCCTACCGATTCGGTTCTCCTTTCTGATTGCATACTGTACTTTGCAATCCACTAAGTCATATATTAAACTGACTAAACTGACTTAATTAAGATGCTTTAAATGCTTAACTTAAGACCGCACGGGGAGGCCGAATCGGCAGAGCGCAAGTTTCCCGTGCGGAAGGTCGAGATTTCGATTCCCAGCTGAATCAAACCAGTAATTTATAAAAGCATGGTACTTGGCATTAATAGGATAGGACAAGGACTGTTTAGGACAGTATCGGGAGCACTATAAAGTTGTCATGAGTGTGCACTGTCACAAGTTGTTACACATCCTGATATGACCTTAGATGTTGCTAGGATATAAAGCAACAACACACACACTAATCTTAATGATATTGATAAATGCATTAACATGCTGACTGATTCATGTCCACCATTATGATTACAAGACACACCTATCACAGACTGATAAGTGATATCAAACTTAGGCAACCTGACAGGGCTAAGTCTCTGCTGATATCAATCCAAATCTTAGTGGTGGAAAGCGGATGTTGATTATCTATTACGCCACCCTATTTTTATGTTTATTATTAGTTACAAATACTAAATTCGTACCAATTCTTTATTTAGATTGAATATTTTTATTGAAAGAAGACATGGACTATTTTCTTATCCATTTCTGTTATTATCTCTTGTCTCAACTAGGCTAAGTTGAATCAACTAGTCCCAGTCAAAAGGTATGATTGGTTGGTTGGTTGTTGGGGTTTTATGTCCTGGCAACATCGAATGTCATATCAGGATGGCTAACGACTTGTGAGAGTGTGCAATCATGGTAACTTTATAGTGCTGCCCCATGAGGAAATCGGGCTGCCAACACCATGACCCGATATCCCACTCAGTAGCATTATCCTGACACTGAGCTAACCAGTACTTGCCCTGTGCTATTAATGCCGAGTGCCAGGCTAGGAAGCGACAAGTATCAATTATATAAGTCATTGTTTTGACTCGATCAGGGTTCGAACCCATGAACCCTTGGGTTCAGATATCCCGATCTCCCAAAACAGGAGATGGATGCTCAACTCATTTTGCCATCCCATCTGGTCTCCAACCTGGAAGTACTGAGAATCATTGAGGGCATGGAACTCAAGGCAAGTGGTGGCAGATGCGACTTTGCCAGGCGCTCAGCATTAATAGGATAGGGCAATGACTGGTTAGCACAGTATCAGGATAATGTGACTGTGGAATATTTGTTCATAGTGCTGATGGCCTGGTATCCTAGAGGGGCAGCTGTATAGAGTTGCCATGAGTGTGCACTGTCGATGTGCCATAATTCGATATGACCTTAGATGTTGCTAGGACATAACACAATAAACAAACAATTTAAAAGAGGTATAGTCTGATGAAAGTATCACATCTCCGAAACCAAGACATTTGATCCTACATATGCAATTTTGGTACTGGTTAATTTATTCAACATTAATTTCTTATTGATTCATGGCAAGAATATCCAGTGAATTTAATATGACATGTCACGGCTGAAGCCGATGATGGCCAGCATTTTAATGTGAATGTCAAAATTAATTTGCATGCTTTCACTTGAAATGTTTAGATATTTAAATATTATCGATTATATATATATAAATATATATATGTAAAATATCATTTATTATAGATATTTAAATGGACGGTTCGGGGGACCTCCCCCCCCCCCCCTGTTCATTGTAGTGATGATTTGATGGTTTGATTAATATTATATTATTGACCAATGATAATTGATATGTCGACGCAGCCTACTCTTGTTGCTGCGGGCTGGCTATATGAGCGCGTGTGGCGCCACCACCCGCCTTTTCGCCGTTGCTGTCTGTATACACTGTCCATTCGCACCTGTATTTTATATACATATATATATACATATATATATATATATATATATATCTTTATATATAGAATATACAGCGATATTATATATGTATATATTATTCACATTTTCTTCTCCATTGAAAAAAAGATACCTCTATAAGCTCAAATAAAGTAGATCATATTGATCAACCTAATATATTCAAGATTATAATCAATGCACCTCGCCGGATTGAGCAATGGACAGAATTGTTTAGTCTGGTGGTGATAAGTATCAAAATGTATTAAAATGTGTCAAAATGTTGCACTATTGAGTCAATGGCCACTAGACGAATGGACATGAAACAGACATGAAGCAGACATGAACCAGACATGAATGGATAGCCAACAGATGAAACAAACTCAAACCGGACAAGAACCATAGTCGTCAGTCCAGCGGCATCCGTTCCTAGTTTTGTGCATGTTCGAGACTTGTACAGACACAAAACGGACTTTGTTCAGTTTCTGTCTATTTCCCCCGAATCCGGTGAGGTGTGACAGGGCCTTAAGGCACCACATGTGCAGACAGATTCACCATCTCTCCCGATTTAGCGGGAGATCTCCCTAAAATATAGCAAAATAACCCGAACGTCATATTTCACACCTTTATTTTGTAATCTCATGCTAAAGAACCATTTCAACCATTTCTTATTTTTATGTATATATTTTTTTTTCAAAGTGCACCAGAATGCACTATTTTGAATAACGTACGAACAAATTCCCGATCTTCTCTGGGGGAGGGACCGACCCCCTCCCCCTTCAGTAATGCCATTTCCCTCTATTTACAATTTGTGTATTAGGGAGATCTCCCTACTCACACTCTTATCTACTTGGCGCCTCTGAATATGATAGAAGGGATAGGCATATAATATTGGTTCGAACCCACGACTTCCCGCACGGAGATAACTCAAACAAAGCCCCGTGCAGTGAGCCTGTGGGTTAGACCTTTGGCGTTGTTGTTGTAAAGCACTGAGCAGAGACAGATAAAGGGTGCTCACACTCGCTGACTTACTCCCCAATTAGTACATTGGTTTGGGGTCATGAATACCAGCGAACAGTCCCAACATTGTTTACACTTTATATTATAAGCTTTATCAGATTAAATGTAATACGCTCTCTCTGCGTGACTCTCGTCTCCCCCTCCCCCCTCTCCATCCCCCCTCCCTCTCAGCATATTTCCGTCTCTCTCTCTCTCCCTCCCTCCCTTCCTCCCTCCCTATCCTTCTCCTTCTAACCTCCCCCTCTCAACCTATATTTAGCCTTAGTGAAGTAGAACACACTTGCCTGTCTCTCTCCCTCCCTATCCTTCTCCTTATGTCCTCCCCCTCTCTACCTATATTTAGCCTTAGTGAAGTAGAACAAGCTTGTCTGTTGTGACTGACAAAACTTATCACATTATCCTGACAATGAGCCAACCAGTCCTTGTCCTATCCTAATAATACCAACCACCTGGCTAGGAAGCGACAAGTATACATTTTTCAGTCATTGGTTTGACCTGATGGACGTTCGAACCCGTGGCTTCGAATCCCACAATTTACCAAAACGGGAGACAGACGCTGAACTCATTCGGCCATTCCGTCTGGTATACACCTCCCTAGGTGAACTGCTGAACACGGCGAGGCATAGGGTGGCTGATTGCATCAGGGAGCCAAGATAGTCTAATGGCAGAAATGTGGGTGCCAGTCCCACCTAAGTCAAACTGTCCCATTTGTTTGCAACACCCACTGAACACTGGTTCCATGCCCAGGATTGTCTGCATACAGGCTACATTCCTTACACGCGGTATGCGGCATGCGGCATGCGGCATGTGAATGCGAATGCGAATGCGGCAAAAAATCGGAAAGCATCTAAGTCAATGGGGGTGATTCCTTGAATGTGAATGCGAATGCGAATGCGAATGCGACAACTAAATCGGTCCATGTAGCCATCGATGTGGCATGCGAATGCGAATGCTGCTGCATTTGCCATAGAAGACAGTGTTAGAGAAACCTGACACTATGTGTGGGTGTGGGTGTGGGTGTGGGTGAAAGGACCCAACCCGTACGCATGCCACATGCCACATGCCACATTCGCATTCGCATGCCGCATACCGCGTGTAAGGAATCCTAGCTTACTGTGTGCTATACGGTGTTGAACCTTCCCTGTTTACGTGTTAGAAGGGCACTACCTGGATATTTATAATCTTAAGTAGGAAGCGTACAATTCCAGCGGGATGAGGTTGTAGGTAGGTGTGGGTAGGTTGATTGCGTCAGGGAACCACAGGAGACCGTCGCCCAATAATAGCAGAAATGTGGGTTCGAATCCGTATATATGCAGTATAACCCCGTTAAACCAATCTTAAAGGGACCCTAGAAATTTGTTTGGATTAACCGATCATAGATTTAACCGAGCTTTGGCTTCAACTTTGACTTGGCTTTGGCAAAAACGCGGGTGCATTATGAATTAGTAAGCGTGTATTGCACATCTAATATACAAGGTATGTGGACACCTTGGTTATTGTTTTTTATTTTATACAGTATAGCCCCGTTAAACCAACCTCGGTTAAACCAAACGATCAGTTAATCCAAACTTTTTTCAGCGGCCTGGCAACATTTACTACCATTTATTATATAAAAAAAGTTGGTGGGGTCTCAGATGACCTTATAACCACATGAAAGTTTGGTTTAACCATACTGGAAGTGGCCTAGGGTCTGACAATTTTGTTTGGATTAACCGCTAATTTGGATTAATCAACCGACTTTGGTTTAACTGATTTTTTTATATGATAAATAGTAGTATTTTGCCAGGCCGTCGAAAAAAGTTAGGATTAACCAATCATTTGGTTTAACCGAGCTTGGTTTAACGGGGTTATACCGTATGGGAACGATGTGCCTATTTGTTTGTAGTAATGTGTGTTTGTTGGGGCTTTGCGTCCTGGCAACATCTAAGGTCATATCAGGATGGGTACCGACTTGTGGCAGTGTGCACTCATGATGACTTTATAGTGCTGCTCCACTGGGAGCCTGCGGCACCATGAGCCAATTTCCCCCACATTCACATTATCCTGATACTGAGCTAACCAGTCCTTTCCCTATCCTAGTAATGCCAAGCACCAGGCAATCTAGTGACAAGTGTCCATTTTGTATGTCTTTGGTTACACATCTTTTTAATATATTCCACAAACTTGTAAGCAAAAGCAACACCAAAAAAACACAAACTTTTACCATGTGTTCACCTAATCTAATTTATTCTATCAACAAATTTATCTTTAAGTTTAAGTCAATTAAGTCAAGCGGAATAAATAATTCATATTTATTTTTATAACTGCCCTTCAATATAAAGTAACCACGGACACGCACAAAAAAAAAGGCATCCATAGCATTGTAAGGCGTAGTGTGATTTCAGAAGGAGGCTAGGCGTTCATTCGTGTAGATTATGCGCACCAGGGACCTCCATTAGCTACTACTCCATTAGTTGTAGGGTATGTGTGCGAACGAAAACCCAGGATGGGTACCGACTTGTGGCAGTGTACACTCATGATGACTTTATAGTGCTGCTCCACTCGGAGCCTGCGGCACCATGAGCCAATTTCCCCCACATTCACATTATCCTGATACTGAGCTAACCTGTCCTTTCCCTATCCTAGTAATGCCAAGCACCAGGCAATCTAGTGGCAAGTGTCCATTTTGTATGTCTTTGGTTACACATCTATTTAATATATTCCACAAACTTATAAGCAAAAGCAACACCAAAAAAACAGAAACTTTTACCATGTGTTCACCTAATCTAATTTATTCTATCAACAAACTAAGTCAAGCGGAATAAATAATTCATATTTATTTTTATAACTGCCCTTCAATATAAAGTAACCACGGACACGCACAAAAAAAAAGGCATCCATAGCATTGTAAGGCGTCGTGTGATTTCAAAAGGAGGCTAGGCGTTCATTCGTGTACATTATGCGCACCAGGGACCTCCCTTAGCTCCTACTCCATTGGTTGTAGGGTATGTGTGGGAACGAAAATGCAATTTAACCGCCCCCCCCCCCCCTCACTACCCCGCTGCTCCTGCTCTGTCCCTCAGCCCATCACTCACAGGCGAAATTAGATTTGTCCGAGAACGCCACCAACTGAGACCGTGGAGGCGCTGCCACGGGTCCTGCTCACTTTCACATTCACATTCACATAATGACTTATATATATATAAATATATATATAAATATATATACACACATATACACACACATATAATATATATATATATTTAACCGTCGGGCTATTCCACCCCCGCGAGCCTACGAGTTAATTTATGTAATTATTTCCATGTGAATTTCCGGGGGCCTGCCACGGGCCGCCGCCGCCTCTCGTCCCATCTGCAGGTAGACCGTCACCGTCGTTGTCATTCCCGGGCTAAGGGCGGACAGCCAGAGTATCAAATAAATACGGTTCTTGACCCCTCCTCGCATTTATCAGACTAAAGCAATTACTTGTTATTTCAACTAACTGGCTGTCCTCCCTGCCATTCGGTGTGTATTATTATGTTTTAATTAATCCAAAACTAAGCAGACGCGCCCTGCGTCTCTGCTGCCATCACTGATAATCAGCCTAAGTTAATGTCTTATTTTCAGCCAAAATAGCACTACGTTAATTCCGTCAATATGTCTGTTATTATCTCCCCGCAGATGGGTTAATCGGCTGCATAAGGCCTATTAGGCATAAGGCCCTTAATTACATATAAAGCAAGCAAATATCAGGTTATCCATAGCGGTTAATCTACAAGAAGACTGGAGAATAGTAAAGAATGCAAGGAATGTTCCAATTCACCTTTCCAAGAGCTCACGGCTTTATTCTTACCCTAACTAGTACAATAAATGTTATTTCATAGAATGATTCCATTAAATACCAATTAAATACATTACGTCTATCCCCTCCCGTATTAGTTAAGTTAAATAAGTTTGGAATTTCGACAATAAAAGCCTAAATGTGGTGGTCATGCTGCACCCCACTCGTGTGTCAGCTGGTTGGCTGGCAGACTATGTGCTCACTACCTAAGACAAAGATTACTTGGACTACATTGTGCCGCTCCTGAAAACTGTTCATTGATTGGCTATTATCTCCAGACTTCAGAGATACATGTAGTCTGGTCCATCCATTTTCTACTGACCCACTACCCACTAACCAATCCAATGCATGCCTGTTAGAATCAGTGTCAAAGAGGATATCAGGCCCCCACCATTCTGTATGCTAGCACTAAACTTATAGACATGCTCAAACAATGACATATTAACAGTTTACACTATAATTGAAGAGAGACATGCAAAACTCACATGTATTCTCCAGCTTGGAATTGTCTGATTAGTGTTAACCTTAAAGCACTAATTAATACTAATACAACAATAGGATGGCCAATGGAGTTACTACATTGGTATTTTCCACACTCCTATGTGAGACTGGCTGGCTGTGGTCTAGGGAAACTGGACCTACTTTAAAACACTGGTTGACTGGAAACCTAATTAATTCATGTAAACTTATATTTGTTGGGGCATTGGGGCGCTGGGACATGGGGGTTGAGAACTGTGCTGAGGGAAATTGGAGGATAAACAAAACAGGTGATGTCAGGAAGGCAAGCTTCCTCTAAGCGATTTAAAGGGCCTCCCTGGATTTAAGATTGGCCACCTGAATGTACGCAGCTTAACCCATAAGATAGAACAACTAAGACTAGACCTACCAAGATCAGGGTTTGATATATTCACAATATCTGAGACATGGCTCAATAAATCTATGGAGACAAAGTTAACATCAATCCCTAATTACCGGTTTCTTAGAGCTGATAGGAAGACAAAACTACAAAGTGGTCAGGTCAAGAATGGTGGAGGTTTAGGGATCTATTGCAGGACTGACCTGCATATGGATGCAGACAAGTATTTGAAATAAAATTGCTCTAATCCAAACATTGAACTCCAATGGGCTGTCATAACTAGACCCTACACAAAAAGAATATTATTAGGTAACATCTACAGACCTCAAAATGGAAACATAAATGAAGCAATAGAGCAAATAAGCATGTCAATGAATCAGATCCCAGACATTAATAAGTATGAAGTGCTCCTAATTTGTGATTTTAACATTGACTACAGCGCTAAGAGGCACCCACCTGCAGGCTATATGAACTCCAGCAAGTAATTAAACAACCGACTAGAGTAACAAGGACCACACAAAAAACAATAGACCTTGCTTTCCCTAATATCAAGTACTGTACAAAATCGGGTGTATTGAACTACAATAGAAGCGACCATAAACCAATATATATAATAAAGAAAAAGCCCAGAAATGACAAAAGAACCACCATCTACTGGGGTGGCACCTACAGGAATTGGAACTTCAATGATCTAGCAGCCACTTTGAGGGAAAACAATACAGCAGAACTACTATCAGAGGAAGATCCAAACAAATGCTGGGACATGATACAAGAAATGATTGTCAATGCTGCAAACAAACACTGTCCCCTGGTTAGACTTGACATAAGAAACAAAACAGCTGGTTATTTGAACAATGAACTCCTAGAATTACAACAGGACAGAGATTATTTCATTTGGAAATCAGATATAACAAGAGACCCTGGGGATCAATTTATAGCTGAATGTATGGTCATGAAGGCCAGAAATGAGGTGCGAAAAGCCAAGTCTAGGCACTGTTTAGACCAGATAAATAAGTATAAACAAAATCCTAAGAGATTCTGGCATGAACTGCAACAAATTAACCCGGAAGCAAAATCTATTATCAGCAATCTTAGTAATGAGGACAAAGGGGAGAGAATACTAGATAGCCTCCTGGCAGAAGAGATTAACAACTACTTTATTGATGTAGGTGAGAATCTTGCCAGAAAGTTTGACCAGGCTGTAGATAGTCAGGACACCTAACCAGTCACCACCAATGATCAGACGTATGATTTGACTGAGATAACACAGGAGCAAATCCTCAGAAAGGTCAATGCTGCATCAGCATATAAGTCATCTGGCATTAAAGACATCAGCTCAGCCCTAATGAAGGTTTCAATTACTGCACTTATAAATGAATTTACTCACCTGTATAACCTAGTGGTCAACACTGGTATTTTTCCGGAAAGCTGGAAACTAGCTACAGTTTCACCCATCCCAAAGACCAATAACCCAAGATACTGTAGTGAGCTGCGCCCAATATCTATTCTCCCTCTTCCTGGCAAAATCATAGAACAAATAATACATGATGAGATAAAAACATTTTTAGAGTCTTCAAAATACATAACCACCCAACAAAATGGATTTAGAAAAGACAGATCAACAACTAGGCCATTGGCCTCTCTTATGGATGAGTTATTGACCAACATGGACAAAGGTGAACTTACAATTGCAGTATACCTCGACTTCAAAAAAGCTTTCGATACAATTGACCATAGAATACTATTGCAGAAAATCCAGAAAGCAGGATTGGGGAAGAAAACCTGTACATTGATGGCCAACTACTTAACTAATAGGAAACAATACACAAAACTTAATGACACTGAGTCAACCATCAGGACTATTAAAACTGGAGTTCCACAGGGTTCAACCCTGGGCCCCCTTCTGTTTTTAATCTTTATAAATGATTTACCCCAAGTATCAGAGGATGCAACATTCACATTATTTGCAGATGATGCAGCACTCACAGTACACAATAAAGATTTCCAAATAGCAACCGATCAGGTTCGGACAGTGCTGACCAGGGTTAACCTGTGGTGTAGTGAAAACAAACTATCCCTTAACACCAATAAAACCGAGTTTGTCATTTATGGCACCAAAGCAAGGAAGGCAAGGGCACAACCCATAACACTGCAAATTGGCGGAAATCAAATTAAGGAGGCAAGTGCATACAGGTACTTAGGAACAGTGATTGATTCTACCTTAAATGGGAATCAGCAGCTGGCTAGACTAACTCAATCATTGGCACTAAAAATGACTACAATCAGGAAGATGCGGAGCTTCATAAACGAAAACACTGCCCTACTGCTGTATAAATCAACAGTTCTACCAATAATAGACTATAATGATATAATTTATGGATTGCTCACAAAGCAGCAACTGACTAAGCTACAAAGGATCCAAAACCGGGCGTTAAGAACAATTTATTGGGGCAAAACACTAAGTGTACAGGAAATGCATGACAAAGCAAACCTAGATTACCTAATCGTTAGAAGAGATTCACATCTCCTATCACTTATGTACAGAAGAGCCAGAGATACCCAATATATAGAAACCACAAAAAGGAATACTAGACGGGCTGATTCCACTCTACTCAAAGTCCCCAAGCCTTCCACAAACAAACTAATTAAAGCACCAATTTACAAAGGCAGCATGATGTGGAACAACCTACCAACCAGAACCAGGGCAGCGTCCTCTTACCTAGAATTTAAAAACTCACTAAGAGTACATCGGATTGGGCAGGCCCTTATGCAGTTGCAGTAAAGTATGTTCCATGGCGTCACCATACCGTAAGTGGCAGACCACCAAACCCTCAGCCTCGGTTTCTCCCCTCCCCCCAGCCCCCACTTTTTTAATTTGTTGTTGTTCCTCTGTTATCTCCAGTCAACCATATACGATGACAGAGACAGCCCAGGTAAAAATGTAAAATTTAAGACCTAAATGCACTGGGATTGGTCCCACTGCTTCACTGGTCACAGATGGTCCAGTGTATTATTAACAACCCCACCCCAACAACATAATTCATAAACTCACATAACTAGCTACATTAGAGTTACACTAGAATTTTCCTAACAAACCAACATTTATATACCGCTTGCCTAACTGCAACTGAACATTCAAACTTAGTACAAATTTACCAACTGAATACAGAAGATAACTTCTGCTTACATTCTAAATACTATGTAAATACTCACATTGATCTGACTAATATTGATCTGGTTATATGACACTACTGTACCATATTGTTATGGAACTTTTGGGTTTCAGAATTTCATTGTGTTACATGGTGCAAATTGTCTATTCAACAAGTATTGTACACCTTATTCTATATACCTTGTGTGTAAATAACCCTGAATTGAAAAATGGTGGGAAGACCAGTGCTTCGGCACTGACAAAAGACTTATTCAGCAGAATAAACATATTTACCAAAAAAAAAAAAAAAAAAAGTTTGGAATTTCGACAATAAAAGCCTAAATCTCGTCTAAAACATCAGAGCGTGCATAAAGTACGTCTGACGGGTCAGAGTCCGAGCGCTCGACCTTCCACCGTTGCTAGGAGAGTTGCAATCGACGTCTCCTAGCAATGCGTTACAGCAGGGAACCCGGCCCCGCAAATGGTGGCAAATGCGAGCCTGGTGAGTAGCCCGCATTTCAGAATGCGAGCTAATCAGCCCAGCCCGCATTTCCATTGGTCAAGTAGTCTCGCCCACTTCATATATATATATATATATATATATATCATATGTGTGTGTATGTATCCATATGTATGTGTCTTTAACATTCAGATAATGACTTATAAATATATATATACATACAGTAAAACCTCTGTAATAGACCGACCTTGGGACCGATTTTAAGTGGTCCATTCAGGGAGGCGGTCGGTTTAGGGAGTTAGAATATGGTTACAATGGACCCAAATAAAGCGATCGATATAGGGGAGTTGTCGATCTGTGGAGTCGGTCGGTTAGAGAGGTTTTACTGTACATATATATGTATCTTTCACATTCACATTATGACTTTGATACATACATATGGGTCGTTCTCTGAAACTGTTTACCAACTTTGTTACATCGAAGCCAAAAGTGAAAACATTTCCAATAATAGCAGAGGAAGACACTCACTCACACTCTCCCATCCTCTCACTCCCCATCCACACACTCCCTAACACACACTCACTCACACTCCCCCATCCTCTCACTCCCCATCCACACACTCCCTAACACACACTCACTCACACTCCCCCATCCTCTCACTCCCCATCCACACACTCCCTAACACACTCACTCACACTCCCCCATCCCCTCACTCCCCATCCACACACTCCCCAACACACAATCACTCACACTCCCCCATCCTCTCACTCCCCATCCACACACTCCCCAACACACAATCACTCACCCACCCACCCATTCCCTCCCTCCTTCACGTCCCTTCTCCCCCCCCCCCTCTTCCCTTTCCCCCCTCCTCTCCCCCTCCTCTCCCCTCCTCTCCCCCTCCTCTCCCCTCCTCTCCCCTCCTCTCTCCCTCCTCTCCCCTCCTCCTCTCCGACTCCTCTCTCCCCTCCCCTCTCCCTCCTCTCCCCTCCTCTCTCCCTCCTTTCCCCCTCCTCTCTCCCTCCTCTTCCCCTCCTCTTCCCCTCCTCTTCCCCCTTCTTCCCATCTCCTTCCCCTCCCCTTCCCCTCCTCTTCCCCTCCTCATCCGCTCCTCTTCCCCTCCTCTTCCCCTCCTCTTCCCCTCCTCTTCCCCTCCTCTCCCTCTCTCCCCTCCTCTCCCCTCCTCTTCCCTCCTCTTCCCCTCCTCTCCTCCCCTCCTCTCCCCCTCCCCTCCCCTCCTCTCCCCCTCCCCTCCCCTCCTCTCCCCCTCTCCCCCCTCCTCTCCCCCTCCTTCCCCCTCCTTCCCTCTCCTCTCCCCCTCCTCTCCCCCTCCTCTCCCCTTCCTCTCCCCCTCCTCTCCCCCTCCTCTCCCCCTCCTCTCTCCCTCCTCTCTCCCTCCTCTCTCCCTCCTCTCTCCCTCCTCTCTCCCTCCTCTCCCCCTCGTCTCCCCCTCGTCTCCCCCTCCTCCCCCCCGGTAGTAATCCCGTGCTTTATGAGACAGGAGGTATTATTCTCATCGGATGCTCCTCCTCCTTGCCCGACGCGCCGTCTCCGGCTCGGACATACATCAGCCTTATGTGTGTGGTTGTGTGGGTGTGTGGGTGTGTGTGGGTGTGTGTGTGTGTGTGTGTAGGGAGGCAATGACAATAAGAGATGCCTTCAGGCCATGCCACCAGTATAACGTATAGTAAAGCGTTGTGCGCTTCTTGCCCAAACACCGGGCGCGCTGTCCGAATCGGCAGAATGCAGGCTTCCCATGCGGAAGGTCGGGAGTTCGAATCCCAGCCGAGTCAAACTGATGACTTATAAAATTGATGTGTGTTGCTATCTAGCCTGATGCTTGGCACTAATAGGATGGGACAAGGACTGGTTAGCGCAGTTTAAGGATAATGTGACTGTGTGGGATATCAGGTCATTGTGTGCCAGCCTGGTCTCCCAGTGGGACAGCACTATATAGTCGTCCTGAGTGTGCACTGTCACAAGTCGGTGCCCATCCTGATATGAATTATGATATTGCTAGGATGTAAATAAAGCGCGAACACATAACATATTGAGTGAAATGGAGTTTGACCACCCACTAACATGTTAGGCCATACCCATTTATTTGTCTTCCTGTCATTTCGCAGACGTTCCGCCGCCATGTTGTTAGTTGGTCTTCTCACAAACCACTGCGTCCTACTTTCTTCTATTTAAACTATGGCACTCTCCATATGCCTCCTTTTGAGGTCCCGTCCTGATATGACCTTAGATGTTGCTAGGACGTAAAACAACAACAAACAAACCTTTTGAGGTGGATGTATTTTTGGCCTGGATGACCGAAGAGCAATAGTTTTGTTTGATCTAATCTTGATCCTTGCAGGAGAGAGATTCATCCTGTCCCGTCCCGTCCCGTCCCGTCCTGTCCCACGCCCGCCTCCCTTCCATGGGCGTCCCAATAAGCGTTGTCTCTGACCGATGCCGTACTGTTAGCTATGGGTAAAACCCTGGTCCTCACCCCGAACACCTTAAACCAAACCGGATGTGCTGGCCGAATCGGCAATGCGGGGGCCTCGCGTGTGGGAGGTCGGGAGTTTGGTTCCAGGTCGAGTCAAACCAATGACTTATAAAATTGACACTTATCGCTTCCTAACCTGGTGCTTGGCATTAATAGGATAGGACATGACTGGTTAGCTCAGTGACTGTCAGTATAATGTGACTGAGTGAGATATTGGGTCATGGTGCCAGTGGCCTGATTTCCCAGTGGGGCAGCACTATGAAGTCACCATGAGTGCACACTGTCACAAGTTGGTACCCATTCTGATATGACCTTAGATGTTGCCAGGACGTAAAACTCCAACAACCAATCAATCTTAGACCTAACCTAACTAGGTGCACGTGTTGTTCATTGTGTTTGCATGGAGGTGTCTAGGTAGACATGACGCATGGCTTACATGTGGTCATGTATGCGTAACAGCCCCGTCTCCACAACCACGCACGTTTCTTGGTATTATTGAAATGGTGCTTCTTTGCCTAGATGACTGTGGTGGGCGAGGCTGGGACTGAGTGGGATGGCCGAACCGGAAAGACCCACCCGTCGGGCTGGGCTAGGCTGGGCTGTGGTGAGCTGGGCTGTGGTGGGCTGGGCTGTGCTGGGCTGGGCTGGGCTGAGTTGGGCTGGGCTGGGCTAGGCTGGGCTGAGCCGGCCTGGGCTGGGCTGTGCTGTGCTGTGCTGTGCTGTGCTGTGTGCTGGTGGCTGGGCTGTGGCTGGGCTGGGCTGGGGCTGGGCTGGGCTGGGCTGGGGCTGGGCTGGGCTGGGCTGGGCTGGGCTGGGGCTGGGCTGGGCTGGGCTGGGCGGCTGGGCTGGGGCTGGGCTGGGCTGGGGCTGGGCTGGGCTGGGCTGGGCTGGGCTTGGGCTGGCTGGGCTGGGCTGGGCTGGGCTGGGCTGGGCTGGGCTGGGCTGGGCTGGGCTGGGCTGGCTGGGCTGGGCTGGGCTGGGCTGGGCTGGGCTGGGCTGGGCTGGGCTGGGCTGGGGCTGGGCTGGGCTGGGCTGGGCTGGGCTGGGCTGGGCTGGGCTGGGCTGGGCTGGGCTGGGCTGGGCTGGGCTGGGCTGGGCTGGGCTGGGCTGGGCTGGGCTGGGCTGGGCTGGGCTGGGCTGGGCTGGGCTGGGCTGGGCTGGGCTGGGCTGGGCTGGGCTGGGCTGGGCTGGGCTGGGCTGGGCTGGGCTGGGCTGGGCTGGGCTGGGCTGGATTGGGTGGGGCGGGGCGGGGCGGGAATTTGAAGGGGCAATTTTATACTGCGACGCCGGTCTGACTGAAGCCTCTACATCCAGTCCCCCTGCTAGGGGTGGAGGGGGGGGGGGGGGTGAGTGTGTCCTCTGAAGGTTGAGGTCAATGAGTGGTTGATTCACTGAACATTAAGCATCCCTCTGACTGATTTGACGGCTTTTTTGCTTACTAATCACCATATTTAACAGAGGCACAGTGACAACATTCTTCTCTGCTTGTCTGTTCTTTAGCGATCTAAGCCATCTATAGATACGGCATACTGCCATTGTCTTGGGGAGGTGTTTTTTTTTATATTGCCAACAAAGGGAATCTTGCATTTAGAGATGGACTTGAAACCTCACTTCTGCCATTCCAGGGATATTGTCCTAACCTGAATGGGTGAAGAAAACATGGCGGACAACGGAAGAGGGGGGAAGGCAGACATCAGGGAATGTACAGGACCGGAGTTCGGCAAGTCCCAGAGGGAAGTGGAGAACAGCGGGGAAATGGAGAAAACTGGTTGCAAAGTCATCTGTGATGCTGCAATGATCCTCACATTTAAGTGATTGATGATGATGATGATGATGTCCTAATCATTAGATGATCTAGGTTCCCCGAAGCAATTAAAGTTGCATAGTCCGATGAAGGATCAAATTTTCAAAACGAAAAGAATGATCTCAAATTGATTCTACATATCTAACTTAGATAATGATGCACTTATTAAACATGTATTGCCACATAGAAGGGCTTACACGTCAATTTAATCGAACCTGTAACTGCTGAAGCCTATGGTGTCAGAGCTTTGGCAAGCTTGCCAAAACTAATTTGACATATTTTCACTTCAAATATATCAAAACGTAGCCATTTAAAATATAAGTGACTTCAGACTAAAGTTAGGTATGTTATAACAATCAATTTAATATATTTATCTTAAAAAAATGGCAGAAACTCAAAACCATCGGACTATGCAACTTTAACTTTACCCATGCGTCCCATCAGTGCGTGTTGCATTTCACTTGGGGAGGTCAGTCAGTGCACCTGACAACACTCCTCCCCCTGGAATTGTAATTGTAAGTCTCATACTTACAATTACAAATATCCAGGTAGCAGACTTATATGTCATACTTGGGGATGGTTCAACATTATAAAGCATGACCATGTACAGAATTCTGGGCATGGAACCAATGTTATGAGGGTGGATCTCGCGTTGGGGGAACATCATGGGTAGAGTGGGATTCGAACCCACTCTTCTGCCATTCTGGGTCTGGCATCCTAATGAGTGGTCAATCTAGGCCCTCTGATGGAATGCTTGTAACCACACCTACCTGGATATGTGCCATTTCATCTGGAGAGATCAGTGCACCTTACTAAGACTTTTTGAGAGTTCCTTTTTATTTCCAGTGTGACCACCCACTGGGCATATATATGGGGTCTATGTGTAATTTAGGAAATTTAAAAAAAAAAGTAATTTGAGTGATTCTACAAACATGATATCAATAGTGACACAAACTTGTGACAGTGTGCGCTCATGGCGACTTTATACTATAATTACAGAGCTGGCCCACTAGGAAACTGTGGCTATTTGCAAAGCTAAGAGACTACATGACACAAGAAATGTCAATACAAATCTTCAAAGGCATGGTGCTCCCCTATTTTGACAATGGAGATGTAAACTACATGGGTGCGAAAAAAGAACTTCTAAAAAAACTGCAGACACTACAGAACAGAACCCTGAAAATCTGCCTCAGAGTAGACAAGCTGCACCCCACCTATGACATAGACAAAAGAACCAAAGTAAAATTACTAGAAAACATTAGTATATACCTATAGTCAAAACAATAAACTCCTAACAAAACCACAAAGGGCTACTAGAGCAAATAATGTGCCACTACTAAAGCAGACCAGAAGCCAAATAAAAGCTCATGAGAGAAGCATGCTGGAAATGGCTGCCAAGGTGTGGAATGCCCAAACGGTAAAGGAACGACAAATTCCTGACCTAAAAACTTACAAAAAATATCTGTGCAAAATAAGGCTAGGAAAGGGACATGTGATATGTCACGGCCCACCAGCAGGACGCCCAATGGAAGGTAACCATGCCAAAAGTAGCCAGATAACACACCACACAGCTAAGTACAAGCCTATGATATGTAAATAGGAGTAGGCTAGTCTAGTAATAAGAGTAGAAAAAATAAATACATATATGCCAAGAAAATCCAAAAAAACTAACATATGCTACTAACCATAGCAACCAATTATATGTCTGCTACTGAAATGCAGGCAATCAAATACCTTATCAGCAGCTACTGTGTGGTAAGATAACACCAACACTACAACTGGCCAGCATTGAAAACAAGCCTGGGTACCCGGGCTTATATGCTATGGACAGTATAAATACAGCCTCAATTAAAAAAAATAGAAAAAAGAAAAGAAAACAGGCAGCCAGCACCATGACCCTATATCCCATCAGTCACATTACCCTGATATTGAGCTAACCAGTCCTTGTCCTATCCTAGTAATGCCGATCTACAGGCTATGTAGTGACAAGTATCAATTTGATACATCATTGGTTTGACTCGGCTCGGATTCAAACTCCCGACCCTCCGCTTCCGAATTACCTGCACTCCGTGTTAAGGCCCTGTCACACTATGATGTATGGCCTCAGCGCATGCTCAACGTTAGAAAATTTGCCAGTACGTCGGCATTCGTCAAACTTTTCAGCAGCGGGGGATAAAAATGGGCATACACACAAGGTACACACAACGTACACACAATGTACACACAACATACACACAATGTACGTAACGTATACAGAACGTATCTCTGACCTATTGCTAGCATATGAAAGCATTCATGTGCCTCACAAAACGTTCATAAAATGCTCATGGTTCACTGAGAAACGTTACGTATGTTACTCCATCGCTAGAAGTATGGCATAAGTATGCTGGAGATACAGCAGGCATACATTCGAAGTACATTAGGAGTACATAATGCATCCGTTGGCAGTACGCGGACTGTGCGTGGACTGCACATTCCCACTGGCTGAACGTATGGCTAATGTGCAGCAACATATTCCAACGTATCCCTAACGTACCCCCAATGTACGCCAACATATCCCGAACGTACACGTGCAGTGTAGGTTCAATGTATGAGCCACACGTCGACACACATTGGACATTTTTAGCATGCACAACATTTTTTCGGAGTCTCGACGCACGGCGACGTAAGATGACGTATAACGACGTACCCAGAATGTATCCAATGTATGCCCAACATATACATAATGGATGATGACGTACACTGATGTGTTGGTCGAAAATCACATACATCGGCATACGCTAAGGCTATACATCGTAGTGTGACAGCCCCTTAACCCATCAACAGGCGCGCATGTGTAGATTGGTTAAACGAAACTTGCCCGAGGCGAACTTGATGGATGACTTGTGTTTCGCTTCAGGCTATATAACCTACCATTGACTCTGTATACATCAAAGCCATTTTATACCTGCGAACGTCTCTTATTCTTTTCTCTGTCACTTCCGGGGCTTTGAATGCCTAAAAATGTTCTTCTTGTTCATCTTCTTGTTTTCCCGTTTTTCTTCTTTTCTATTGCACTTTCTTTCCCTATCCAACTAATGTAATGCTCGGTGTTAGACTTCGCACCCAGAGAAAGTGACAACTTATAGTAATAATAATGGTTTTTTTTGTTGAGGTCTTTATTCATACTGCTGCCCAACTAAAAGACCTGGCCGCCAGCACCATGACTCGATATCCCACTCAGTCACATTATGCATGTTAACGTGACATGGTTAATTCGCGGGGCGGGGGGCAGGTACAACCCGAACACCTGATCCGACCCCACCCACCTCCAGGGGAAAGAACACCCATACACCCCACATCGCTGGCGCCCCCTACCGTCAAACCCGGAACCCTCCTGCATGGTTACAGGAGGAGCACCCACCCTCCCCCTAACACACATGTGACCGGTTCAAACCCCGAACTGCCTCCATGGCCACACAACTCCTCCAGGTGCCGATCGGACAACCCCACCACCTGATTTCAACCACCCACCCACACCTCGATAACGAACAGTAACGGGGAGGGTTAAAAGGCTCGATTCCAGTACATATCAAAAACACATCAACCAAAAACTGTAACGACCATGACGAAAAATGAAAAACCACTGTATGGAATCCTGTGTCCGCCCTCATGAATTATACTGATATCACCGTGAATATGACCTATGCTGCCGACACGGCGTAAAGCAACCACCAATCAATCAATCAATCTTATTGTGATACTGAGCAAACCAGTCCTTGCCTTATCCCATTACTGCAGAGTACCAGGCTACGTATCGACAAAAATCAATTTTGAAAGTCATCGGTTTGACTCGGATGTGGTTCAAACCCACTACCTCCCATATATGGGAAGCCAGCCAGCACTCCTACCGATTGGACATCCCATCCCGTTCCAACTCACAGTATGTGGAATATCCTGCCTTTCTAAAATGTGCCATTACTATATTTGTTATTTGTAATCCATTTCCCTATAGGTTTGTGTTGGCTTCTGTGGTTTCAATTGCCCATCCCGCAGAACACAAGTTCTTGCAGCTGTCACCAGAGGGCGAGTCGGGGGCGGAAGTGGTCTGTTTCGCGGTCACTAAGCAAATGAGTAATGATAAATTGTTTGGCATTAGATGCAAAGATTCTCCTATACCTAGCATAGTAGAATCTTTGTTAGAAGTGCCAAGGTGTATTACGCATGCCGTCAGCGTGGTTTTGTGGAAATCTGTGACAGGGTGTGTTTATATTTAGATTGTGGAGAGTGGGTGTGGGATATTCGTGACTCATGTTATATGTATATGTACATAAGAACCACCACGCATCCACGAAGTGGTCGTATGCCTACTTCTCCTTGATTACTCCGGCTACCTAGGTATCACAGTGCTAGTCAGCTGTTTGCCAATATTGATGTGCCAGCCTTCCAGGCTGTTATCAGGAATCTAACATTCAAATTTATTACTAGACTTGACAAATCAGAAAATGTTATAATACAGGGACTTGTAAAAATAGAAGAGAGTGATCTCAGATTTACGTTTGCCATATGGAGGCATTGGTACAAACTACTGTTTGTAGATCAACATTTTGATATTGGCTAGTATGGTAGTATTCATACTATTACTTATATCATATTCACATTAATTTTTATATCTACCTACTATGGACCAAATTATGTAACTACCATAATCCTGAGTCTGAAATAAAGAATTGAATTGAATTGAATAGTCTGAAAGCCTGTGTCAGCGATTCTCCAAGTTGTATATTGTTGACAGAGATTATATGCATCCATTATATGTTTAAAGGGGTGGTAGCCTAACCAACATAACTTTACTTATTCACCAATGTCATATTCGAATATGGCCATGAATATGGCAATAGCAGCCGACATGACGTAAAACCTCCCAAGTCACTCACTCACTCATAATCGAATATGGCCATGAATATGGCAATATCTTCCGACCTGACGTAAAACCTCCCAAGTCACTCACTCACTCATAATCGAATATGGCCATGAATATGGCAATAGCAGCCAACATGACATAAAACCTCCCAAGTCACTCACTCACTCATAATCGAATATGGCCATGAATATGGCAATAGCTGCCGACATGACGTAAAACCTCCCAAGTCACTCACTCACTCATAATCGAATATGGCCATGAATATGGCAATAGCTGCCGACATGACGTAAAACCTCCAAGTCACTCACTCACTCATAATCGAACACGCGGTGGTCGAATCTGTAGAACACAGGCTTCTCGTGCAGAAGGTCGGGAGTTTAAAACCCGACCGTGTCAAACCAATAACTTACAAAATTGATACTTGTAGCAACCTAGCCTGGCACTCGGCATTACTAGGATAGAGCAAGAACTGGTTAACTCAGTTTCAGGATAATGTGACTGAGGGGGAAATTGGGTCATGGTGCTGGCTGGCTGGTGGATGCCAGTGGGGCAGCACACGTTGTTGCATGTCCTGATATGACCTTAGATGTTGCCAGGATAAAAACCTTGTAGTATAATAACTATATAGTAGGATCCAGTATATAGTATAGTAACTCTATAGTATATAGTATAAGAACTCTATAGTGCAGAAACTATATATAGTAACTATATAGTATATAATACAATAACTATATAGTATTCAGTATATAGTATAATAACTATATAGTACATAGTATAATAACTTTATAGTATATAATATAATAGCTATATAGTATGCAGTATATAGTATAATAACTGTACATAATTATATAGTATAGTAATTGTATAATAACTATTTATTATATAATATAATAACTATAGTATGCCATATATAGTATAGTAACTATATATAATTATATACTACAGTATCTATATATAATTATATAGTATAGTAATTATTTAGTATGTAGTATAGTAACTATTTATTATATAATATAATAACTATAGCATGCAGTATATAGTACAGTAACTATATACTATTCAGTGTAGTAACTATATAGTATATAGTATAGTAACTATGTAACATAGAAACCAGATAATGTACCGATTATAGTATAGAAACTGTATAGTGTACCGTATATAGTATAGTAACTATGTAGTATACAATATAGTACCTATATAGTATATAGTGTATAGTATAGTAATTATGTGTATTATAATTTATTATGATAATATAAAATAACGGAGACCCTCAAGGTCTAATTGTATTTATTATTGTTTGCACTTATATATTCAGTTACTATGAGTCGCGCACCAACCTTGTCCAGCACGCGTGATTGGGGCGCCACCTGTAGAGCGCCCAAAATGATTCACTGCTTGTGCAATTTTCATTGAGGAAGGACGTGTGGTGACAAGGCAGAGAAGCAGGCACCATGTATTGTGACTTGTGCGGTACTTCGCACAAAGCGGACAAGTGTAAGAAAAAGAAAAGTCGGAAAGGGAAGAAAGTGGTGTCGGCAAGAGTTACCAGAGCATCAACTCGGCAGACAGCAGACGGCCTAAGAGAAGACTCGAGAGAAAGTTCGCCTGAATTATTGGACAAATTGTCGTCGCTCACGTTAGAGGAGCAGGAGACGTCGATATTGAAGGAGATAAATGACATGGAGTTAGAAGAGAGAGTGATGAAATTGCAAGAAAAGCGAGCAGTGATGAGAAGGCGGCGGCTTGAACGGCAGAACGCAGGGGAGGCGTGGCTGAAGAGAAGACGGTGTCCGGGACGGAGCGGGTGATGGCGGCCATGACAGACGAATGGCCGACGACAGGTGCAGCCGGTGCAGACGCGGTACCGGCGGGTATCGGTAACAACCTTCATTCGGGGTACGGGCAGCCGAGGCCTCGACAGCGGTCACGTACGAGAAGGAGGCGTCGGACACCATCGGATTCCAGAAGCAGAAGTAGCAGTAGTACGCGGTGTCTTCGAAGTAAGTGGAGCCTAAGAAGATTTGCTGTATTAGGAAAGGAAGTAAGAAAACTAAATTGTTATGAACTTCTCACAGCTTCTATACGTTGGTGCTTAGACATACAGGGTTTGACTGTTAAAGACTATCAGGCTTTCTTAGAACACATATGTTTCATGGCATCCTGAGCTAGACAGAATGACTTCCAGGACTCAACTCATGTTGAGTACGACAAGGACATAAGGAAGCTGGCAGAGGTTGAGGGGTTTGCGGCTTTTGGTAGCAGCAATGCGGGTCTGTGCATGTTTCACTATGGCATGCACAATATGCGACCGAGAAAACAGTCAAGCAATGTACGTAAAGCTACAGCGTACACTAAAGAAGGCAAAACAGGTTGTTTCAAATGGAACAAGGAAGGTGGCTGTAGTAGAAGCGATGAAAATTGTAACTTTGGCCACTGGTGCCTAAAATGTGGCAGTAGGGGCCATAAGAAAACGAACTGTTCGAAAGACTGACGAGTTAAAACATGCGTCAGACATGTCGGTATAGCTAACAATAATTTTGCATTGAATAACAATTTGCCAAATGATAATGTTATAAATAATGTTATTAATATTGTTGAGAATACCATGTCTGTTAGTGGGAGTGGTTTGCCTAGGTCACATATAAATGACCATATATGTGAGCAGGTAAATAAATCTTTCACACACTCGGAGCAGCATAGCGCTGTCGATATGTTACAGAATAATCATGTGCTTAATTGGTCAGTGCCTATTACTAGTAATGTTACGCGTGCGATGGCCGTGAAGCAATTAGCGTTGCCACCTGATAAAGTTCATAATGAGGGTAGCGTACAAGGTTAAAGTGCGGCTCGTTTAGAACAAAGGTGTGTGAGCCAAGTTAACGAAAACGAAGTAGGTTCAAGTGTTGGCAATGAAATGGTAAATAATGTTGCATGTGCTAGGGATACGCAGAGCGAAGCTCAGGAATGCAAAATAAACCAGCGAGTAAGTAATAATGAAATGATTGGTGAAAATGTATCCCTTGAAAATAGCCAAGTCAGCAGAATATGGCATTGTTGGGTTAATAATGATAATGTTAGTGCAGACGACATGTTTTACGTAGAGACAGTGAGAGAGGAATACAATTGCTGGAACTTCTATATTAGGGAAGTCCCTCAGGCAGAGCCAAGTATAATTAGGGTTACTATTGACTGTGTTTACGGTAATTGCAGGTGCACGCATTACATAGCAGGTAACCTTATGCAACTGAAACCGTGTCAGTTCATAAGTGAGCTATTCCTAAGAGGAGATACTGACCCGGATTGGGTATATATTTTGTGGGGAGTCGTGTTTGGCTTCCATGTTACAAATACGGATTGTGCAGTAGAATACCAGCCTACTTTTTAAAAAGTCCGTAATGCTATGTATAAAGATATTATAACTCAGAAACTGCTGTTGGAGTTAAGCCAAGACATGATATCTCTGACTGATAATACTCCTCAATGCGTGCACAATATTTTTTGCATACCAAAAGAGGGTGGTGGAAGAGGTATAGTAGACTGCAGTATCCAAAAGATAATTCAGTAAATAACCATACGGGAAAAGTAGCATTAAAATTTAATTATAAAAGTGTTGATGATGTAGTAGAACAGATGAATCAAGGGGACTACCTCTCAACAGTGGATTTGAAGGACGCATATCGCGCTATCCCTATACACCCTATGGACAGGCCAAGGCAAGGATTAATTTGGGATTTTGGGGATGAGCACAGGAATGGTCCTGTGTACATGCTGGATAATAGGCTGTGCATGGGGCTATCGTCAAGTCCGTTCGTTTTTTCTAAAATGTCTGATTTCATTGTGAGATGTGCTATTAGAGAGGGGGTAGAAAGAGTGGTAAATTATTTAGACGATTTTTGTGTAATTGGTTCTACATATGATGAGGCAGTAATGTTTCAGAATAAGTTAATCAGGTTATTGCGGCGACTGGGTTTCCATTTAAGCTATAAGAAACTAATTAGTCCCAGTACAAAGATCCGTTTTCTTGGTATACTAATTGATTCAATTAGACTGGAGTTGACACTCCCTGAAGATAAATTACGTAAGTTGAGTAGGTCATTAGAGTTAGTCAATGGGAAGAAGAAAGAAACCAGAAGGAACATCGAGAAACTGGCCGGATTGTTGGCCCACTGCACCAAGGTAGTGCGTGGTGGGCGAACGTTCTCTCGGCGAGTGTATGACTTGATAAATACGGTAGCGCAGCCTTATTATAAAGTCAGATTAAATGCGGGGTTCAGAGAAGATGTCCAATGGTGGATCCATTTTGCTAAAGAATTTAATGGTACAGCATTGATGTTAGGCAAATTTTCAGCAGTAAAATCAACTTATAGTGATGCAAGTAAGTGGGGATATGGTGCAATGCACAATAACGATTGGTTGGTAGGTTGCTATGACAGGCAAGCTAGTAAGCGGTTGCAAGCGTTGGTAACCCACCACTATGATCAGCCAGACGATAAGGTGTTATCGGCGCACATTAATGTACAAGAAATGTGGGTGGTATACGCTGCAGTGGAGAGATGGGCGCCTGAATGGCAAGGTTCTTCCATAGTGATGGTGACGGATAGCGTCACAGTAGAGTCGGCGCTAACCACTGGCAGATCGAAGTGCAAATTAATTATGCACTATTTGAGGAGGCTGTTTTGGTTGTCTATAAAATATAATTTTGTCTTTACTGCTGTGCATATCAAAAGTGAATCTAATGTTATAACGGACGCATTGAGCAGGCTCGATGATATGCGCATGCAAGATATCATATATGCTGCTGATCGTAATAAATGTTTATGCTGTATTAGCTTGTTCAAACAACCCTTTTCGTTACAGGAATCGGTATGCTAAAGGCAGAGCAGAAGGAGTTTCAACTAAAATGCTACGCTCCGAGCTCTGTGACTGCGAGGGCAGTCCAGGTGAATAAGTATCTAGCCTTTATAGAAGAGTTTTCGGAAACTCATGCGCCTGTTCCTTGTGATGCTATGCAAGTAGCATTGTATGCTACTTGGCTGGCGAGGACTATGAAGTATTCCTCGATTATAAATTATATGAGTGGGCTTAATTATTTTCTTAAGCAGCACGGGGCTATTCAAATCGATTATTCAGACTTTGTAATTTCTTCTACTCTTCGTGGTATTCGTAGGGAGTTGGGAGACATGCCTAAGCAAGCCATGCCATTGTTACCAAATATGTTATAATGTATTTTTTCTCTGTTGTCGGACAGTGCTGGGCATATTGCATGGCGGGCAGCCGTTCTATGCAGCTTTAGAGGTCTGTTAAGAAAATTGAATGTAACGTTGTCAAGCGCAATGCTGCGTAGAAGAGACTTTAAATTTTTCCCGTGGGGGATGCTTTTGAAGATTCGTAAGTCAAAAACAATCCCAATTTTGTGAGAGATCGGTAGACATTCCGATAGCTCGGTGCCCTGAATTGCAGTTATGTGCAGTGCATTGGTCAGAGAAGCACTTTGCGGATCGGCCGGCCGCTAGTAATGAATTTGCTTTCCTCTTACCAAATGATGTGGGAGGTAATTCGCCATTAACATATGAGGTGTACCAGTCGACATTAAAGTTATTCGGAGGTCGGGTAGGGCTCGATGTAGAATTGTTGTCATCTCATTCTCTACGGAGAGGGGGATGCACATATTTGTCAATGTGTGGGGCCACGTTGGAGGAGATCCGTACCAGAGGAGACTGGTCAAGCAATGCGGTTTTTGAATATTTAAAAACACCATTGACTACACGGATCATGAATGACATGATAGTGGCGGCCAGATTGGCCAGTGATTGATGACTGAGTTGGGTTGGAGACCTGGTAGGTTTTTGGCATATTTATGAGTCCTGCCAGAGAACTAATAAAATAGTACTCAGCCCAACTCTGAATTACTTACCTTCTTGTCGTAGTGACCTTTATGTGTATTATAATTTATTATGATAATATAAAATAACGGAGACCCTCAAGGTCTAATTGTATTTATTATTGTTTGCACTTATATATTCAGTTACTATGAGTCGCGCACCAACCTTGTCCAGCGTGCGCGATTGGGGCGCCACCTGTAGAGTGCCCAAAATGATTCACTGCTTGTGCAATTTTCTTCTTTTTTTTTTTAGGTGGGCATATTTATGAGTCCTGCCAGAGAACTAATAAAATAGTACTCAGCCCAATTCTGATTTACTTACCTTCTTGTCGTAGTGACCTTTATAGTACTATAATTAATTATGCAGATATAAATAGGCGGAGTATCGTTATTATTATTTATTCCATCATGTTACTTCGATATATTATTATTGTCCAATCGCTGACTTGCCCGGATTTGCCCCGGTTGCCCACTACTAGCGCCACCACCGGGCGCTTCCCTCTGCTAATCTTCCCGGCAAGTCACTTTCATTCCCGATTTCAAACTATTCCCGATTATACGCCTAACCTAACCAATATTGACGCTCATGCTTCTCTCCCCGTTGACAATGATCACATTACTGTTACCTTTGATGTTTCAGATGGGGTTGATGCTGTTGGTCTCGGGAAGGTTGGGGATACCCATGTACGGGGGGGAGCATTAGGTGAGGGTTTACGCTGGCTGCAAACAGCTGGGGCCAGCCGTGAAGATCGCTTGTTCGTTGAGCAAGGCGATCCTAGTAGCCTCCTTGTTCACATTTGGGAACGGGAGGGGGAGCCACCCATGACGATTGAGGTCACTAATGATTTTGTGGTTGGTTCTTGTGGGTGCGTCCATAATATTGCCGGTGTCGCTACTCAGCTTAGACCCTGTAGATTCTTTGCTGAGCTATTTTTGCGGGGCGACACGACCGATTGGTTATATATTATGATCGGAGTTAGATTCGGTTTCCGGGTGGTTAACCCCGGATGCGCAGTTAGTTACCTTCCAACTAAGACTCGCGGAAAGTCGACCTGGGAGGGTGACATTATTGACAGGAAGTTTCTGAACGAGGAGCGGTTTGGTGTCATCTCCATCATCGATGTGCCCGCAGCATGTACCCACGATGCATTTGTCGTCCCCAAGGACGACGGCGGCGGTCGGGTCATCATCGATTGTAGCATGCCCCCGGAGGGTTCTCTCAATAATTTCACCGACCAGGTCTGCCAAAAGTTTTCTTACAGAGGTCTGGAGGACGTTACAGACATGTTGGAACAGGGTGACGCGCTTGGAACCATCGATATTAAGGATGCATACAGGGCTGTATCGATCCACCCCGAGGACTGGCAGCGCCAGGGTCTCCGATACAGGAGACCTGGTGAGCGAGACGTTGCTTACTTTCTTGACAACCGCCTCAGCATGGGCCTTTCATCAAGCCCTTAAATCTTCTCCAAAATTTCTGATTTTGTTGTTAGGTGCTGTGTGCGGGAGGGCCTTGACCGGGTAGTTAACTACTTAGACGACTTTTGTGTCGTGGGTGGTACCAGGCTTGAGGTTGAGTGAGGCCAGATGATATTGATAAGGATCCTTAGGAGACTGGGGTTCTTTGTGAGTTTCAAGAAGGTAAGTAAAGCCGATACCAAAGTCCGGTTCCTCGGGATCGATGTTGACTCCGTGAGTCTTGAGCTCAGCCTTCCACATGATAAGTTATTGAAAACAAGGGAAGTCCTACACAGGCTCCGTGGTTGGAGGAAAGCCTCCAAGAAAGAACTTGAACGTGTTGGGGGCCTGCTTGCTCACTGTGCTAAGGTTATCAGGGGCGGTAGGACTTTTACCAGATGTATCTACGACTTGATGACCAATCTAAAGCAACCCTACCATAGAGCCCGACTAAGTAAGGGAGTGAGGGATGACATCGACTGGTGGTTGAACTTCGCTAGCACGTTTAACGGCAAGGCCAAGATCTTGGGGAAGTTCGCCCCCGTTATATCAATGTACAGCGATGCTTCCAACTGGGGTTTTGGGGCCCTACATGGGAACGATTGGTTAGTGGGCTCCTTCATGGACGGAGCCAGCAAGACTCTTGATGCCTACGTCGGCCACCACCATGTCATCCCCCTTTCTAATGTCGGTACATCACACATTAATGTCCAGGAAATGTGGGCTGTCTATGTGGCCTGCCTTCATTGGGGTGCTGGCTGGGCCGATAGCACCTTCATGATTGTGACCGTTAGTGCTGTGGTTCAGGCAGCACTGAACACGGGCAGGTCGAGATGTAAGGGCATTATGTTTTTTCTCCGCAGACTATTTTGGCTTGCGGTTGAAAATAACTTCGTCTTTAGCTCCGTTTATATACGTAGTAGCCTAAATGTTATCTGTGACGCGCTGAGTAGATTGAATCAGAAGGACAGCGCAGACAGGATTAGGGCAGTGGACGTTGCTGGTGCACTATGCTGTGGCCACGTCTTTGATGCCTCATTTGTCTGTTGCAGGGATATCGGTGCTAAAGAAGGAACAGATGGGATATCAGCGCCAGTGTTACGCAAAGAACTCGGCCATCGCAAGGGGGGTGCAAATTCAAAAATATTTAGGTTATGTTGATTCACTTAACTCATCTAGGGCCCCTATCCCCTGTTCCGCCGAGCAGGACGCCCTGTATGCTACGTGGCTTGCCCGCTCCTTGAAATATCGGTCAATCCTCAATTACTTGAGCGGCCTTAACTATTTTCTGAGGCAAAACGGTGAGCCATCTATCGACTATAAAGGTCTTGTTTTGGCCTCCACTTTGAAAGGAATCCGTCGGGTCAAGGGTGATGCACCTCGACGGGCGATGCCGCTGCTTCCACACATGTTGCGAAGAATTTTCGCGCTCTTAACAAATAACCCAGGCCACGTTGCATGGAGGGCGGCCGTTCTATGCTCCTTTAGAGGTCTCTTACGGAAGTCGCAGGTGACCATGTCAGACTCTACTCTTCTTAGGTCTGACTTTGTTTTCTATGACTGGGGGATGCTCCTGACGGTCCGCCGTTCAAAGACGATCCAATTCACTGAACGGGTGCTCGAGATTCCAATTGCCAGGTGCTGCGACACCAATGTCTGTGCTGTGCATTGGACGGAGAGACACTTCAGTCAAATCTGGGCGGACCCATCTGATCCTGCCTTCCGGATCCCATGTGCTGGCGGTCTCTCCTGTCCCCTCTCGTACCACGTTTACCAGGAGACCTTAAAGAGATTTGCCACTCGGGCGGGGCTTGATGCGTCCACCCTCTCGTCCCACTCCCTTAGAAGGGGAGGTTGCACTTTCCTTGCTATGTGTGGGGCCACAATCGAGGAGCTGAAGGTCAGAGGTGATTGGGCCTCCGAGACAGTTTATAGCTACCTGCAGACCCCCCTGAGGACACGGATAGTGAACGACTTGAGGGTGGTCGCGGCCCTCTGCTCGGATGAGTCGCGTATTGGGTTGGAGGGAGACGCTTAGGCTTCTCCTTTGGCCTGTTATCTCGCTTGCCCAGATGCTCAATAAAAGTGTCCGACCCAACACGCGTCTGTATCCTTCCTTTCCTTACGTAGCCATACTTTATAGTACATATAATTAATTATGCAGATATAAATAGGCAGAGTATCGTTATTATTATTTATTCCATCATGTTACTTCGATATATTATTATTGTCCAATCGCTGACTTGCCTGGATTTGCCCCGGTTTCCCACTACTAGCGCCACCACCGGGCGCTTCCCTCTGCTAATCTTCCTGGCAAGTCACTTCCATTCCCGATTTCAAATTTTTACCGGTATGCCTGTTATCTCGCTTGCCCAGACGCTCAATAAAAGTGTCCGACCCAACACGCGTCTGTATCCTTCCTTTCCTTACGTAGCCATACTTTATATAGTATATAATATAATAACTATATAGTGTGGAGTATATAATATAACGTATAGTAAATATATAGTATGCAGTATAGTAACTATATAGTACACAGTATATAGTATAGTAACTATATAGTATATAGTATAGTAATTAGTATATAGTATAGTAGTAGTATATAGTATAGTATAATATAATAACTATATACATAGTATAGTAACTATATACAGTCAAACCTCTCTAAATCGGCCGACCATGGGGCCGACTCTAAGTGGTCCATTTAGGGAGGTGGTCGGTTTAGAGAGTTAGAATATCCTCACAATGGTATTGTCGGGACCCAAATAAAGCGATCGACATAGGGGAGCGGTCTATCTGTGGAGGTGATCGGTTAGAGAGGGTTTACTGTAGTCATATACAGCACATGGTATTGTGACTATATAGTATATAGTATATAGTATATAGTATAGAGGTTATATAGTATATAATATAACTATATAGCATAGTATAATATAATAACGATACAGTATACAGTAGAGTAACTATATAGTAATGTTACTATTATTACTAAAGCGCTGTTGATAAGGGGTAGACGACCTACATCGACCACAGCCGCCTCAGTCAATGCCCAGCGCGGCACTGTTTTCGTGTCATGTCACCGATGTACGGGTGTCTGTACAGAACGAGTGACTTTGACCACGTGGGGTGGTGGGGTGGTGTGGGGAGGGGGTGGAGGTCCGTGAGATCAAAGAACGGGCTTCTCTGATCCACACCCGGCAATTCCCTAGCTCTGTCCTTGGATAGAAGATGGCTTTGGCTTTCTGTGGTTGACAGATACATAAAGGCCTTGCCAGTGGGCAATATATTTTACCTCGGTACTACGCCTCTGGCTACTCGTAGCCCAGGGAGAAGGAAGCACATCCGGATCCAGCAATTAGCATAATCTACTCACAACGGGAGGACGTTTGTTGAGTAGCTCCGGCAGTTTTTCTACTTTAACTACTAAACCATCCAGGTTAGTATCATTATTGAATGGATATGTTGGTATAGTTCATGATAGCATTCACATACTTGAAGTTTTTAAAACTTTTTATTGAATATTAACTGAATTACAGGTTAATTATGATGTGTTGTAACTTCGTTTGAACAATGCCACCATTGTTCTTTGATTTGCCGCCTGTTGATGAACAGAGAGATGTTTGGCAGGAGCCATTTACATCGCTGGGATTTATTCCTGGGTTTCTTTGAGATTCCCCAATTGTTTATTAGGTGTACCTCTGAGTTCTGTAGTATTTTCTCCAACTTGTTGGCCAAGAAAGCCACAGGTGGGGTAAGTTTATTGGACAGAGTGTGTGGGAGGTTACCACTATACTGGTGCCTACCCCTCATTTGGTTTCGGTTGGTTAACCATACCATTTTCCTACGGCACTCAAATTCCCACATGCCTGTGTTAAAGGTGGTTTAAATATGAATTTAACACCTTGATACACACTCGGTATTATTATGTTTTAATTACCTGTGTGACATTCCCCTTGAACATTGCCTAACCTTTAGTTTTGGTGGTTTTTGGAAACTCCCAGCTATGGCTACGAGGTGGAGTAAAGCTGAACTCCCCGAGAGCCCAGTGAAGACCAAGACTCTTCACCGCCGGTAAGGGTACAAAGGTCGCCAGAACAACGGGATTCTGAGGAGGTGAGGGGCTCTGAACCATACCCGACTGACCTAGTTGCATGTTTGACGCGGCTCGTTCAACTCAAGTTGGAGGAGATGCTCCCGGCAAGGCTGGGCGCCATGAAGGTGGCTAAACAGGTGCCAGTGTCAGAAGAGTCCGAGTGGGAGGACTTTTCTAAGGACCAAGATTCCTCGGACGAAAAGTCTCCCCACAAGAGGTGGTTGTGCTTGCATGAAAACGCAAACACAAGAAGAAAGAGCTGTCCTCCGATGGGGATGACTTCACCAGGGCTTGCAGAAAGAAGCCGCTGGTGAAGAAGAGGAAGAAAAAGAAGAGGAAGAAGAGTAAAAAGTTGTTTTCTTCCGACTCATCGTCGGATTCGTTGTCGATGAATTCTGACTCAGACATCCAGCTGGCAGGTAAATACGCCAAGCTGAGTGGTAAAGTGGTCAAAAAGTCCAAATCTTTGAAAAGGAAAAAGATCCAGACCACTACCATGATGAGTAAGACCATACAAGGTCATTTCAACACTTTCAAGCTGGCAGAAGTGATAATGAAGCTGGCAGAAAAGTTCACAGGGATCAAAGGAGTCTCAGAATGTCTCAGAATCGGTCATCAAGGAGATGGACAGCGATGTCAAGTTGAGCGAGGACCGTAAGAGGCAGCCCTTTGGCTGGAATGACAGGAACAGGCCCTTCAAGAGGGAGTTCACCCCGCTTAAACCATTCCCCCGCCCAGGGAACAAGTAGTTGCTATGCAAACTGCAGTAAGCAACTTTACCGCGGGTAACTTAATTAATTGCTTACGGGAATGGAGTAAGACTACGGAAAATCTAACAATCCTTAGCCTGGCAGAAGGGGTTAGAATACCACTCATGGAGGAGCCGATTCAAAATAGCATACCCTTTCCTTATCGATTTGATGCTTCTGAGCTGAACGCGTTAAATGACCAAGTTTTGAAATTTTGTGAAAAAGGCATTATAGAGCCAGCACTGCATGTCGCTGGGGAGTTTATCTTGAATATTTTCTCAAGACCCAAACCAAATGGGGATATCAGATTAATTTTTTATTTAACAAGGTTAAACAAAATAGTAGAGTATAAACAATTAAAAATGTTTTCACTGGATACAGCTAGATATTTAGTAACACAGGACTCCTGGCTAGCCAGTGTGGATCCTAGAGATGCATAGAATACATCAATTTCTCAGGTTTCGTTGGAATGAGCGAGCTTTACAAGTTCACCTGTATGCCAAACGGTCTAGCGTGTGCTCCAGGCATTTTCACGAGGTTATTAAAACCAATATTCTCCCACATGAGGCTAGGAAAGGACATGCTATGTTTGGATACATTGATGATTTGTTTATTGTTGCACAAACACAACAACATTGTCAAACAGTCCCCCCCCCCCTCATGCCACACACACTGGAGGAATTTATATATATATATATATAGATATACAGGTATATAGGTCCACAATCCCGAAATTCTGAATTTATATATACAATGTATATAGATCTATATCCTGGTACTGAACATTCGCTAATCAAAATTCTAAAAATGGTTCACCGTTTAAAAATGTGACTAGACACGGTAGCCGATGCAGTAAGAGCGCTTGCTTCTCACGTGGAAGGTCTGGGGTTCCAATCCCAGCAGCATCAAACCAATGACTTACAAAATGTATACTTGTCCCTATGTAGCCTGGCGATCAGTATTACTCAGATCGGACAAAGACTGGTTAGCTCAGTGTCAGGATAAAGTGACTGGGTGGGATATTGGGTCATGGTGCCAATGGTCTGGTCTCCGCATGGGATGGAACCAGACGGGATGGCCGAATGAGTTAGAGCGTCCGACTCCCGTGCTGGGAGATCGTGGGGTCGTGGGTTCGAACCCCTGTCGAGTCAAACCAATGACTTAAAAATGTATACTTGTTGCTTCCTAGCCAGGCGCTCGGCATTATTAGGACAGGGCAAGGACTGGTGTGCTCAGTGTCGGGATAATGTGACTGAGTGGGATACCAGGTCATGGTGCTGGCGGCCTGGTTTCCCAGTGGGACAGCACTATAAAGTCACCATGAGTGCGCACTGTCACAAGTCGGTACCAGTCCTCATATGACCTTAGATGCTGCTAGGACATAAAACAACAACAACAACAACAGAAACATGGGACGGTACTATGAAGCCAAGCCAAGCCAAGGTACAACAGCTCATTCAGAGGGGCCTTCTTTTCACAGCGAGTGATAAACCTGTGGAATGAGCTACCGGAAGAAGCGGTGGAAGCAGCTACCATAAATCAATTCAAGAATGCGCTGGACAGGGCCTGGGCCAGAGAAACATTCCTGTACGATTTCGAGGCTGCATACCACTGGAGCTGAGAGCTATTAGCTTTGTATAGGCTACCACAAGCCTGCATCAAAGAAAAGGATGATAATAATAATAATGAAGTCGTCATGAGTGCGCATTGTCACGAGTCGAAACCCATCCTGTTCTGACCTTAGATGTTGCCAGGATGTAAAATGCAAGCAAACAAAAAGAAATATGGTAAGTAATACCCCAATCATTTAGTTGTTTAGGTTTTGGCAAATTACACCTTTGTTTTCTCTCTGTATAACATGTTTTGTTGGTGCATGCACCCTGTAACAAAACGGTGCTAAGGAGGCTTCCCAATACCGCTTGCCTGTCTCTGTGGCATTTTACCTGTTGAGGCAGCGGATGCGGTGGCCTAATCGGTAGAGCGCAGGCCTCTCGCGTGGAAGGTAGGAAGTTCGAATCCCAGCCGTGTCAAAACCAATAACTTATCACATTGATACTTGTAGCTGCCTAGCCTGGCACTCAGCATTAATATGACAGGACAAGGACTGGTTAGCACAGTATCAGGATATTGTGACTGTGTGGGATATTGGGTTATGGTGCCATTGATCTGGTCTCAAAGGGGCAGCACTGTAAAGACGCCATGAGTGTGTACAGTTACAAGTCGGTACCTGTCCTGATATGACCTTAGATGTTGCTAGGATGTAAAACAATAATGTATGAAAGCTAGGCAAGTACCTCCGCAGGCCTTAAGCTTAGGCTTTATAGTACTATTAGAGCCTCATTTTCAGTGAAGGTGGCTCTCAATATTTTCAATTTGTATCAAATTTTGGGTAACAATCGAGCTATTAATCGAGGAAAGCGATTATTTGAGTGAGATGTCCATCTTTGTTATTGACAAATTTCCATATAAATTAATTCAATGATTTGAGCCAACATTAATTGGATGAGCACAAGTTATTATTATTATTATTCCTAGTGTGCCTATGCTAATTCTTATTGCTATTCCTATTATGCGCAGTCTCTTATCATATCGATATCAGTACTGGTTTTGGGGTGAATCTTTTTAAACAGCAAATAGATTATTATGTGCATACAAACTGATTTTTCCTTTGGCCAATTGTAGGCATAATTATTTGAAGGTGGTGATAATTTGTTTAATTTAATAATTAAAAATATATATTTTGCTTTCATATCTAATCCTGGAGGGGGGTGGGTGATGCTTACTATTCAAGGAAGGAGGGCTTATAGTGAACTATGCGAGTAAACCATGAACTATGCGAGAATGTTCTATGCGAGGAGAGAGCCGAAATAGTCAAGTGTCTGTTTCCCATGTGGTAAGTTGTTCAATTCAGACCATCTGTCCAAGCAAACCCTGGTCGAGCTATGCTAGGTACACACCTACCGTTTCCGACTCACGCACTAAAACTCGCGACCCGACCCGACCCGCTTAAAACTGAAAACGGGCCGATTCATTTTTCGAATCACGAATCGCAATCGTAAGGAGGCACTTTTACGTTTTAGCCCTAAAATTGAGTTTTAAGTCGCGAATCGCAATCGGTAGGTGTGCTAAGGGAGTGCACACCTCAAGACTTTTGGGCAATTTTTGATCGAATACCGTAGGTGGGTGCGGAAAAACGGTAGGTGTGTACCTAGCATAAAACCAATGACTTAAAAATGTATACTTGTCGCTACCTACTCTGGCCCTCGGCATTATTCGGATGGAGCAACAAGCAGTACAATGAGGAAGACCGACTTTTGTGATTGAAATTTCGCTTGCTTTAAAGCTGCATCGTCCCATGAAAGCATCACATTTTTAATACCAAGACACTTACCTAGATTTGATTCTACATATCCAACTTCAATACTAGTGCACTTACTTGTTAAACATTAATAAGCCAATCTAATAGAACCTATCACCGCTGAAGCGTATAGTCTCACACTTTTGACATGCTTGCAAAAGTTAATTTGGTATATTTTCACTTCAAATATCCCCAATGTGAGCCATTTAAAATAAACATTACTTTTAAAGTTATGTCAAGCTAAAGTCAAGTAGATTATACCGATCAATCTAATATATATTTATCTCAGAAAATTGCAGGAACTCGAAATCATCGGAATATGCGCCTTTATAACATAAAACATGAGAACAAAAAGAGAGCAGTTGACTGATGTCGCTAGATTTTGGCGAGTATGGTTTGTGAATTGTTGATAGGACACCCCCCCCCCCCCCCTAATGCTGACATTCCATGTAGGCGGGAATTGGTGCCTTGTAGCCATACAAGCCATACAAGGCATACAAGCCATGCAAGCGTGCAGACCGGACCAGGTGTGGACTGCATGCATGTATGTGTGGGTGTGCATCGGTTCACCAGGTACACTGCTCAGTTTTCGCGGCAGTTTAGTAAAAAACCTCACTCTACGGCCAGAGTCTAAAGGCCCTGTCACACTACGACGTTTCTCACGAACGCGCTTCAACGCGTGGCGACGTGTTGCATTTTTGGGCGAACCGTCGGTACACGTACGGTGCGTTCCCGGCGCGTTCCCGGCGCGTTCCCGGCGCGTCGGTACATAGCAACGTGTGAATGGACACGTCGGCGCGCGTCGGGCCGCGTCAAGGTTTTGTGCTTGCACAAAACTTTCGACGCGCGCCGACGCGCGCGAACGTGTTGGATCGCGCGTTACCGGCGCGTTGGCATCACGTTGACCCACGTTACGGGCGCGACGGGCACGTTTGCAGGACGTCGACACACGTTACCAGCGCGTTGCTCAAACGTTGCTATGTGTTTCTGTGTGTGTGTCTCTGTGTGTGTCTCTGTGTCTGTGTGCATGTCTCTGTGTCTCTGTATGTGTCTGTGTGTGTGTATATGTGTGTGTGTCTCCATGTGTGTGTCTATGTGTGTGTATGTGTGTCTGTGTGTGTCTCTGTGTCTGTGTGTGTGTCTCTGTATTTGTGTGTGTCTCTGTGTGTGTCTGTGTGTGTGTCTCTGTGTGTGATTCTGTGTCTCTGTGTGTGTCTCTATGTGTGTGTCTGTGTCTGTGTGTGTCTCTGAGAGAGAGACACACAGACACTCTCCCTCCCTCCCTCCCTCACTCCTCTCTCCCTCCCTCTCTCTCTCTCCCTCTCCCCCCCCCCCTCCCTCCCACACACAGACACACAGACACACACAAAGAGCCCCACATTGAGACACACACAGAGACAAAGATACACACACACAGACACCCATACAGACACAGAGACACACACAGACACAGAGACACACACACACACATAGAGACACAGAGACAGAGACCCAGACACAGAGACACACACAGACACACACAGAGACACAGCCACAGACACAGAGACACACACACAGACACACACACAGACACAGAGACACACACCGAAACACACAGACACAAATACACACACAGAGACACACACAGATGCAGAGACACACACAAACACAGAGACACACACACACATACAGACACACATAGAGACACCGATATACACACTGAGACACAGAGACAGACACACACAGAGACACACCCATAGACACAGATACACACATACAGACACAGAGACACACAGATGGAGACACAGATACACACACAGATACACAGAGACACACACACGCACACACACACACAGTCACAGAGACACACACAAAGACAGAGAGACACACACAGAGGCACACACACAGAGACACACAGACACAGAGACACACACAGAGACACACACACAGGGACACACACAGACACACACATACACTGAGACGCACACAGACACAGAGACATACACACATACACACCCACATACACACACATATACACAGAAACACACATACAGACACAGAGACACACAGACAGAGACACAGAGACACAGAGACACACACATATACACAGAGACACACACACAAACACAGAGACACACACAGTCACAGAGACACACACAAAGACACAGAGACACAGAGGCACACACAGAGACAGACAGACACAGAGACATACACAGAGACACACACAGAGACACACACATACACACACAGACACATAGACACACACAAACACACAGACACACACACAGACACACACATATACAAAGAGACACACACAGAGACATACACCCACAGACACACAGACACACATACCTAGAGATACAGAGACACACACAGAGACACACACATAGAGACACAGATACACAGAGACAGACACAGATACACACATACAGAGACACACACATACACAGAGACACACACATAGACACAGAGACACACACAGACACAGAGACACACATAGAGACATACACAGACACACAGAGACACACACAGACAGACACACATACACATAGACACAGAGACACACACAGACACACAGACACACACAGAGACACAGAGACACACACACATACACATACACACACACACATACATACACACAGATACAGGGAGGGAAGGAGGGAGAGAGAGGGAGAGAGGGAGGGAGGGGGGAAGGGAGGGAGGCAGGAGGGAGAGAGAGCGAGAGAGAGAACGCGCCGATATTCGTTACCACAACGTTGGCCGCGCGATACTAACACGCTGCGCCTTGTCAAACTTTCTCCCCAAAACGCCGAAGAGTTGGACGCTTGTCGACGGGTTGCAAATATTTTGCGCGTTGCCGGCGCGCCGGGGGAAACGTCGTAGTGTGACAGGGCCTTCAAGGCCCTGTCACACTATGACATACGGCATCAGCGTGTGCTCAACGTTAGAAACTTTGCCAGTACATCGGCATTCATCAAACTTTTCAGCGGCTGGGGATAAAAATGGGCATATACACAATGTACACACGACGTATGTAGCGTATGCAGAATGTATCTCTGACGTATTGCTAGCGTATGAGAGCGTTCATGTGCCTCACAAAACGTTTGCAAAACGTTTGCAAAAGACTCGCATACACTCACGGAACACTGACCAACCTTACATACATTACTCCATCACGAGAAGTATGGCATATGAGCCTGTCTCAAAAGGTGATACCTCTTCATTTTTTTGTCCATTGTAACGATTGACACAAAACCGCACAGAAATGGTTACACTGAAAACACAAGGACATTTGCTTCAAATCAATATGTATTCTATTGGGATTATGAAACACCATCTAAAAAACAAATCAGTTTATCCTGAGCAAATGCATAAGCAGATATTATGTTGATCGTTACAATGGACAACGTTTTGTCCCATATTGCTCAGGACCTTTTGAGACAGTCTCATATACATTAAATACGGTGGAGATACAGCAGGCCTACTTTCGAAATATGTTAGGAGTACGTAATGCATCCGTTGGCAGTACGCAGACTGTACGCGGACTGTATGTGGACTGTACATGGACTGTACACGGACTGTGCATTCCCACCGGCTGACCATACGGCTAATGTGCAGCAACATATACCCATGTATCCCTAAAGTACTCCCAATGTATGGTGACGTATCCCGAATGTACACACAGCATACATACAACGTACGAGCCACATGTTGACACACGTTGGACATTTTTAGCATGCACAACATTTTTTCGGAGCTTCAATGCACAGCGATGTAAGATGACATATAACGATGTATCAGGAATGTACCCGATGTATGCCCAACATATATGTAACGTATGATGATGTTCGCCAATGTGTTGGTCGAAAATCACATATGCTGGCATACGCCAAGGTTATACATCGTAGTGTGACAGGCCCTTTATCAAGGACTTTAAAGCTGGTATTTGTCGCTAGTCTGCGACAGTTGGTACTCTTTTCGTTTTTATTTATATTTATACTCTTTATTAAATTGTTTTTATTAGTTTTTTATATTTATATATATATATTTATACATATTTATATATTTTTTTATTTGGTTCATGTTATTAATTCTTTTAATTTTTTAATGAAAAGAAATATTATTTAATACAATTCTTTTATTATAATATTTTTATTTAGTTTATTTGACTTTTTTTTAAACATTTTTTAATTCAGTGGGTAAGATTTGAATTGCGGATAATTGATCCTCATTTCACTGCTCCGTGCCCTAGCCTTAATAGTGCCTAGGAGTGCCAGGCTAGGTATAGTAGGTTTGTGGTATAATTGATAGTCGCTGCCCTCTACTACTAATACTATACTATAAATAAGGAAGTTCTCTCCTGTGATAATAAAATGGAGGATATTATGATGCCAAATTGCATGCTTTCATTTCATTACCTTCTAAATCCTAGCTTCCTGGTTGATAGGTGGCACAGTTTATAGTTAAATTTGAAAAATAAACCACCAAAAACATGCACTTAAAATAAAATCAATGGCAGACTATTTATTTAACCACAAAAAAACACATTTATTTTGTTATGGTGTGGTTTTACGATAGCAGTGTCCTACTCCTCTATGTTTGAGTGGGTTTTGGTTTTAGTATATATATATAATATTCAGCTGTTAACACAAGAGTGCCACACCCAGCAATGCACCTGGCATTGAAGGCTGCTTTACCTGTTGCTATAGCAACCAAACAATGCAGTAGCACCTCAACATGCTGAATTCATATTGATGGTACTTGCCAGGACATATATTGGTATTTTCAATCCATTTTCAATAATATTTGAATTGATACTCACAACAGCATAAGCATTAGTACTTGTGGTAACATACGCATTTAATAGTATTTACGATAGCATTTGAATAGGTATTTACAATGAGGTATATACATTGGATATAATGCCATTTTTATTGGTACTTGCAATGACATTAATTGGTACTTGCAATGCTATATGCATCACTAGTTGAAATGACATATTTGCATTGACATATGCACCCAGGACATGCAATGCTATATGTAATACTGTATGCAATTATATGTATATATATATACAATGGGATATGCAACGGGATATACAATGGGATATACAGTGGGATGTGCAATGCGATATGAAATGGGATATGAAATGAGGTATGAAGCAGGGTGTACGATGGGATACACAATTGGCTATACAATGGGATATGAAATGGAATATACAATGGGTATAAAATGGGATATACAATGGAATATGGAATGGTGTATGAAATAGTAAATACAATGGGATATACAATGGAATATGGAATGGTGTATGAAATGGTAAATACAATGCGATATACAATGGAATATGGAATGGTGTATGAAATGGTAAATACAATTGGAGATACAATGGAATATGGAATTGTGTATGAAATGGTAAATACAATGGGGTATACAATGGTTTGGGTGGTTGCTGGAGTTTTATGTCCTGGCAACATCTAAGGTCATATCAGGATGGGGTATGGAATGGTGTATGAAATGGTAAATACAATGGGGTATGCAATAGAATATGGAATGGTGTTTGAAATGGTAAATACAATGGGATATACAATGGAATATGGAATGGTGTATGAAATGGTAAATACAATGGAATATGGAATGGTGTATGAAATGGTAAATACAATGGGATATACAATGGAATATGGAATGGTGTATGAAATGGTAAATACAATGGGATATACAATGGGATATGCAAAGGAATATGAAGCAGGATATCATCATCATCATGCTGTCGGTCACGATGCGACAAAGACTGCTTTCATTACTTGACTGCCGCTCTCCATTTAGCTCTCTGCTGTGAGAGTTGAGTCCATGAGTCGGTCTTAATGTCTCTCAGCTTCAGGTTTCTCTTGATGGTATCCTTTAACCGGAGACGAGGGCGCCCTCTCTTTCTGAAACCACAAGACAGTTGAGAATAGAGGATCTGCTTTGGTAGCCTGTCTGATGACATCCTCATGAGGTGTCCAGTCCACCGGAGATTCTTTTTGATCAGAAGATCTTCCATAGAGGGCAGCCCCGTCCGTTCGAGTATTTCTTTATTTGTCACTTTGTCCTTCCAGGTTAGCCTCATGATTGAATGCAGATGTCACATCATGAAGGCATGAAGCTTTTTCACCTGTCGTCTGTACACTGTCCAGGCCTCGGCTCCGTATAGTAGGGTGGATAGCATGATTGCACGGTAGATCTTGCCTTTGACCCGAATGGACACATGGTGGTTGTTCCAGAGTCTCTTGCGTAGTCCGCCGAAAGATGCGCTAGCCTTGGCCATCCTCCTCTGTATTTCAGCATTAATGCGTCCATCACTTGATATAGTGCGTTCGAGGTAGGTGAATTCCGGAACAGAGTTCAGCTTGCCTCCGTCAACCATGATCTCCTCCTCTCAGGTTCTTGTAGAGTTGGGTTGGTACAGCACCTCCGTCTTCTTGATGTTAATCTTCAGGCCAAACTTCTTTGATGCATCGGAGAAAGTGTCCACTATTTTCTGGATCTCTCCAGCAGAGTGGGCAACCAGTACACTGTCACCTGCGAATAGTAGCTCTCTCACCAGTATCCGAGTAGTCTTGGTCTTCGCTCTGAAGTGTGCGACATTGAATAGGTCAGCGCTCTGTCTGGACTGTATATAGATGCCATCCCCCATGTCTCGGAAAGCCTTGTCGGGCTTTGCTGATAGGAAGATGGAGAAGAGCGTGGGGGCCAGTACACAACCTTGCTTGACCCCATTGGTAACCCCGAATGATTCCGAGACTTCCCCTCCAACACTAACGTTCGCCATCATTCATGTATGTAGAGCCTCGATCATAGTTGTGAACTTCTCTGGGCATCCATACTTCCTCAGGATATACAATGGGATATACAATTGGATATGAAACGGGATATACAATGGGGTATACAATGGGATATATAATGGGATATACAATGGGATACGAAATGGGGTATGCAATGGGATGTAAAATGGAATGTAAAATAGGATATACAATGGGATATACAATGGGATATGGAATGGTGTATGGAATTTTATATGAAATGGAAAATACAATGGCGTATGAAATGTGATATACAATGGATATACAATGGATATACAATGGATATGAAATGGGGTATACAATGGATATGAAATGGCATATATGGAATATACAATGGATATGAAATGGGATATACAATGTATATGAAATGGGATATATGGAATATACAATGGATATGAAATGGGATATACAATGGACATGAAATGGGATACATACAATTGGATATGCCATGTAATATATAATTGGCTATGCAGTGGGATATACAATAGGATATACAATAGGATATGCAATGTAATATACAGTGGGATATAGAATGTGAATTACAATGTAATATACAACGGGTTATGAAATGGAATATACAATAATAATGCTGTATAAATAGTACCGGCAATACTGCATGTTGTAGCGCATGGAGTGCGTTATCATTATGACTGTGACTAATTCCTCCTGTGTGTGGAGCGTGCTGTATGGGGCGTACTGTGTATGCTACATGGACTGTACAGATAGCTGTTGGAGGGGGAGTGTACGGGGGGGGGGGGGGGAGTACCACCAGGCGAGCCCGAGGTGTCGACAATGACGGACATTTGTGCACATTTGGGGCGATGAAGGCCGACTTCCGACCGACACTGCTCATCAATAATGCAAAGGTTTCAGGGGAACAACGCCCCCTGGTGGACGAAGCCCTGCACCCATCCAGACAGCCACGATATTAATGAATCTCCACCACAACTGTCCAAACTAAACCTGACCCCGCTAGTCCGTTTCACCTGTAAGCACCCACTCTCTAGGTTGCTTGGTTGTTGGAGTTTTACATCCTGGCAACAATGGGAGATCCTGCCACCTGCACCATGACCCGATTTCCCACTCAGTCACATTATCCTGACACTGAGGCCACCTGTCCTTGCCCTGTCCTAAATCAACAACAAACAAACAAATATTAATGACGAATGCCACGCTAGGAAGCAACAAGTATCAATTTTAAAGTCATTGGGTTGATTCGACTGGAAACCGAACTCCCGACCTTCCGCACGCGAGGCCCGCGCTCTACCCATTATCCCACTCATTAAGAATACCTTTCATTGTTTTTATATTTGTTTCATTAAAGCTGCATAGACTAATGGCTTTGAGTTTCTGTAATTTTCTGAGATAAATATTTTAGATTGATCATTCATTATTTATAGCCTACTTTAATTAGCCTACTTTAATTATAGCCTACTTTAATTTTAGTTTGAAGTAATTTGTATTTTGAATGGGTAACTTTGGAGATGTTTGAAGTGAAGACATGCCAAATTAATTTTCGCAAGCATGCCAACATTTTGAAGCTTAGGCTTCAGCAGTAACGGGTTCTATTAAATTGGCTTAGGGTCTCTACGCAGCTATTATATGTAGGATTAAATTTGGGTATAAATGTTTTGGTTTTGACAATTTTATGCTTTCACTGGACTATGCGGCTTTAAAGTTTAAGCAGGGTAAATTTAAATCTCTGATTATTAGTTTTCCTCATTCCAATGCTTCTTGCCCTGTCATATTTAATGCCGAGTGCCAGGCTAGGTACTGGCAAGTATAATTCTTTAAGTCATTGGTTTGACTCGGTCGAGGTTTGAACCTCATGACCTGCCACATGAGAAATAGATGCTCAACTTATTAGCGCATTCCATTTTGGTATGCATTCAGCTATCCCGAATGTTTACCTTCACTGAATAAGCAGTTGAAATTTTAACAGGCAAATAATTGGTTTTCCTTTCCCCCGCTCCTTTACTCTGATTTAATAGCGCCACATTAGAGAAAGGAAGAGACAAGTGTAAATTTAGTTTGACTCGGCCAAGCATTGACCTCATGACGTCACAAATGGGAAGCAAAGGCATATCATGCGGACACAATTTGGTTGTTCACTTCACACTGTGTTAGGGAAATTATTGCGGGAATGGAAAGAGAGGAAGGAGATGGGGAGGGACAGGAGGGTGTAGAAGTAAGATAAGGAGGAGGGGAAGGGGGACAAGTGTAGGGTGAGATGGGGAGGGAGATGGAGGAGAAGGACGGATGGGGAGAGATAGTAGAGGGACAGAGGGAGGAGAGGGTAAAGCGAGCAGGGAGGAGGGAGCAGGGGAGAAGGAGGGGTAGAGGGAGGAGGAGGGGTGGAATGGGAGGATAGGGTAGAGGGAGGAAGGACAAGGGGGTAGAGATAGGAGGGATGAGGGGTAGATGGAGAAGGGGGTAGAGCTAGTAGGGATGAGGGGTAGAGGGATAGGGATAGGAGGGAGGGGTAGAAGGAGAAGGGGGTAGAGATAGGAGGGATGAGGGGTAGAGGGAGAAGGGGGTAGAGATAGTAGGGAGGGGGTAGAGGGAGGAAGGGTAGAGGGAGGAGGTTAGGATAGGAGGGATGAGGGCGTACAGGAAGCAGGGGTATGGATAGGAGGGGTGAGGGGTAGAGGAAGGAGGGGTAGGGATAGGAGGGATGAGGGGTAGAGGAAGGAGGGGTATGGATAGCAGGGGTGAGGGGGTAGAGGGAGGAGGGGTAGGGATAGGAGGGATGAGGGGTAGAGGGAGGGGGGCAGAGGGAGGAGGGGTGAGGGGTAGAGGAAGGAGGGGTAGGGATAGGAGGGAGGAGGGGTAGAGGGAGGAGGGTAGGGATAGGAAGGAGGAGGCGGTAGAGGGAGGAGGGGTAGGGATAGGAGGGGTGAGGGGTAGGGATAGGAGGGAGGAGGCGGTAGAGGGAGGAGGGGTAGGGATAGGAGGGGTGAGGGGTAGGGATAGGAGGGAGGAGGGGTAGAGGGAGGATGGTAGGGATAGGAGGGATGAGGGCGTAGAGGAAGGAGGGGTAGGGATAGGAGGGATGAGGGGTAGAGGGAGGAAGGTAGGGATAGGAGGGAGGAGGGGTAGAGGAAGGAGGGGTAGAGATAGGAGGGGTGAGGGGGTAGAGGGAAGAGGGAGGGATAGGAGGGAGGAGGCAGTAGAGGGAGGAGGGGAGAGGGAGGAGGGGAGAGGGGGAGGTTAGGATAGGAGGGAGAGGGGGTAGAGGAGGAGGGGAGGGATAGGAGGGAGTAGGAGGTAGAGGGAGGAGGGGTAGGGATAGGAGGGATGAGGAGGTAGAGGGAGGAGGGGTCGGGATAGGAGGGAGGAGGGAGGAGAGGGAGAGGAGGAGGGGTAGGGAGAGGAGGGGTAGAGATGAGGGAGGGGAGGGAGAGGAGGAGGGGAGGGAGTAGGATAGGGGAGAGGGGTAGAGGGGAGGAGGGGGAGGGGAGGGAGGGATGAGGGGGGAGGAGAGGGTAGAGGGGAGAGGGTAGAGGGAGGAGGGGAGTGGAGAGGGAAGAGGAGGGGTAGAGGGAGGAGGGGTAGAGGGAGGAGGGGTAGAGGGAGGAGGGGTAGAGATAAGAGGGATGATGGTAGAGGTAGGAGGGGTAGGGATAGGAGGGTAGAGGGAGGAGGGGTAGAGGGAGGACTGATGAGGGAGGAGGGGTAGGGATAGGATGGATGAGGGGTAGATGGAGAGGGGTAGAGGGAGGAGGGGTAGAGATAAGAGGGATGATGGTAGAGGTATGGGGGGGAGTAGAAGGGGAGAGGGTAGAGGGAGGAGAAGTAGGGGAGGTTAGAGGGAGAAGGGAGGAAGGGATGAATGATGTAGTGGAGAGTGCAATGTGAGGAAGAGGGCGAGTGGAAGAATTAGAGCGGGGAGGAAAGGAGAAGAATGAGGAATGGAAGAAGGGAAGTGGGAAGAGGAAGAGGAAGAGGAGAGGTGCACAGGAGGGGGTGGAGTGGCTGGGGTGAGACGGAACAAGTCAGCCTCACCGAAGTGATATTTCCACATTCCGATCCCATTATAGATGAACACAATTTTATTTATTTTTAAATCCTCATGGTGTGTGCGTTTAATTGGAGGTGGCCTATCCGTGAGTTGCCCCGCGCGCTGCTGGTGTATTCCGTATAGCTGGCCCATTGGGCGCCGTGCCAGACCTGCTGGTGTCAGAGCTGGTAACCTGCAGCCACTGCTGGTCATGCAATCTGCATAAGATTGTTGTTGTTTTATGTTCTACGGTCATATCAGGATGGGTACCGACTTGTGACAGTGCACACTCATTGTGACTTTTATAGTGCTAACTCACTGGAAGACCAGGCAGCAGGCATCATGACCCGATATCCCACACATTCACATTATCCTGATATTTTGTGAAACAGTCCTTGTCCTATCCTATTACTGCTGAGTGCCAGGCTAGGTAGCAGGAAGTATCAATTTTAAAAGTCATTGGTTTGACTCGGCTGGGATTCAAAATCCCGACCTTCCGCACGGGAAGCATGCGCTCTACCGATTCGGCCACCTCGTCCGGTCCCATTTGTCTAAGAAGCGGCCCAGTTACCAGTGAAGATGGCCTAAAGCTAATAGCCCTGTCACACTACGACGTATCTCGCCGGAGTGCCGCCAACACGCAAAATCACTTTTAATCGAGAAACGTCAAACTTTTCGACGTCAGCGCAACGTATTGGTAGCGTGCGGCCGATGTTGTGAGAAGAAAAAAAAAGTTTGGCGCGCCATCCTGATATGACCTTAGATGTTGCTAGGATGTAAAACAACAAAGCAACAGTTTGGCGCAACATGTGGGAACGACCCTCTCATGCGCGAGGCGTCTGCCTAGCATTCGGATAATGTTATTCCAGCGATGTCGACGTGCTTCTGACGTCGCCATAATATTGGCACCTGCGCCTTGTCGCACGTTGTCGCACGTCGATAGTTTTGTGCAAGCACAACACTTCGCCGATACCCTGATGCGAGTCGGCGACCATCGTCGTCCATCAACGATTACCAATGCGCGCCTAATGCGCGCATAATGCTTCCAGACGTCTCCCGATGTTTCGCCAAAAAGTGACACACGTCGACGCGCGTTGGCGAGAAACGTCGTAATGTGACAGCGCCATAAGATTCCATAAGATTCCATGTATGCGGTATGCGAATGCAACAGAAAATGGAAAAGCATCTAAATGCATGGTTGTGCTTCCTCCATATGTCCGGTTGCAAATGCAAATGCAAATGCAAATGCGTGGACGGCAAAGTGGATTGCTCAATGGACCGATCCGTGTGAATGCATTTTTGTCGCATTCGCATACCACATACCGCATACCGTGTATATCGAATCTTAGCTTAACGTTGCATAGTCCGATGGTTTTGAATTTCAGAAATTTTCTGAGATAAATACATTAGCTTGATCGGTATAATATACCTTACTTTAGCTTGCTAGGGATAGGAGAAGGATAAGGAGGTAGAGGGAGGAGGGAGGAGGGGGTAGAGGGAAGTAACTTTTAGCTTGAAGTAATTTTTATTTTAAGTGGCTAACTTTTGAAATATTTGAAGTGCAACCATGCAAAATTAATTTTGGCAAGCATGCCAAAACTCTGACACAATAGCATTCTGCAGTAACATGATCTATTCAATTGCCTCACTATTCCCTTCTGTGTGGCAACAAATGCTTAATAAGTACATCAGTATCTAAGCTAGATGTGTAGAATCAAATTTAGATCATTCTTTTGGTTTTGAAAATTTGATGATTTCATCGGACTATGCAGCTTTAAGCCTGCGTGGGCTGTAGTTGAGGAAACTGCATCACCGCGCTTTGTTTGTTTGTTTAATGACCCCCCCCCCCCCCCCCCCCCCCCCAGCTCAAAAAGTAAACATCAGCTATTGGAGGTCATAGCATTACCATGCAACCCACTTCTGGGCCTATATGTATGTGCCAATTTCTAACCAGACCGGGGTTAAAGGAGGGTGCCGGGTTATCTAACCCCGGGGTTCCAAATGTGTCAAGGGGGATGTATGGGTCCAAAGCGTGCGCGGGTTAGCTAACGTTTCAGTTATTTATAGATTTGGGGAACCCCTGTGTGCGTATTTACATTCGTCGATTTGACACTATTAATATCTCCGCCAATTCGGCGGTAGCCTTAATAACGGTTCGAATTTAGGGTTAAATGGATCAAATTTCACTTATTGCGAATGTAATTCTGTTAAATATGATAGCATTCAATGGATTTGGGCCTAATATATTGCCGTCGATTCGACGGCGATGGACAGTTGGACAGTATGGAAATCGACGTCGCTGCGGAGGCGGCGATTTGTTTACTTTACATTCGTCGATTCGACAATATGAATAACGCCGCCAATGCAGCGGCAGCGTTAATAACGGTTCGAATTTAGGGTTAAATTGATAAAATTTCACTTATTGCGTATCTAATTCTGTTAAATATGGTCGCATTGAATAGATTTGGCCCGAGTCGGTGCCTAACCCCACCTTTAACCCTTCTTTCGCTTGGGGTTAGTGCAGGCAACTTTACGCTCGCCGAGTTAGTTTAACCCCGACACATACATACGCAGTTTTCGCCGCTAATCCGCTAAACTCGCCGAAAACCAGCTTCGCAGTGCTAACCCGGACACACACATATAGGCCCTGTCAGACAACACTAGCATACCCTGTTTTCCCTTCCATAGGTTTGAATCCCAGCCGAGTCAAACTAGTGATGAACAAAATTGATACTTGTTGCTACCTAGCCTGGTGCTCGGCATTAATAGGATAGGGCAAGGACTGGTTGGCTCAGTGTCAGGCTAATGTGATTGTGTGGGATGTCAGGTCATGGTGCTGGCGGCCTGGTCTTCCAGTTTGGCAGCACTATAAGGTCTCACAAGTTGGTATCCATCCTGATATGACCGTAGGTGTTACCAGGATTTTCACCCCCAACAAAGAAATGCACGTTAGTTCTTCTCACTGCCGCCAGAGAACAGGTTGGTGGTGGGCATCATTCTGAGTTAACAGACCGATCCATTTACCTCTGGCTCCACTAGGAGAGAGAATTTCACACTATTATAGTCTCAGACTGGGAGTCAGGGAGTTAATATGTTTGTTGGGGTCTTATGTTCTTGTAACATCTAAGGTCATATCAGTACCGGTTCCTACAATCACCGAGTTATGAGGGGGGGGGGTCCATTCCTAAATTATCGATTTGTGTGTGGTGGGCTTTAACGTTTAGACAAGTGCATTGTTCCCTTGGTGCGGATAATTTTAGCGGAATTAAATTCAATGTAACCCCCCCCCCACACACACACACATTCCACTCCTTTTCCTATTATTTTCTTTAGTTCATCTACCCCCCACCATTTTCTCTCCCTCTTCCTCCCCCCTCTTCCTCCTCCTCCCCATCTTCCTCCTCCTTCCCATCTTCCTCCTCCCCCTCCTCCACCTCCTCCTCCTCCCCTCCCTCGTCCCTCCTCCCTCACCCCTTCCCCTTCCCCACCCCTCTACTCCTCCTTCCTCCCTCCATCTCTCCCTCCTTCTCTCCCTCCTTCCTTCCTCCCCCTACTCCTCCTCCCTCCCTCCGTCTCTCCCTCCGTCTCTCCCTCCTCTCTCCCTCCTCCTCCTCCGTCCTCCCTCCTTCTCTCCCTCCTCCCTTCCTCCCCCTCCTCCTCCCCTCCTCCCCCCCCCCCCTCCGTCTCTCCCGCCTTCTCTCCCTCCTCTCTTCCTCCTCCTCCTCCCTCCCCCGTCTCTCCCTCCTTCTCTCCCTCCTCCCTTCCTCCCCCCCTCCCCTCCTCCTCCTCCCTCCTTCTCTCCCTCCTCCCTTCCTCCTTCCTCCCCCTCCCCTCCCCCTCCTCCCTCCTCCCTCCGTCTCTCCCTCCTTCTCTCCCTTCTCCACCCCCTCCCACACCGCTCTCCGCGCACACGAATACTCTGCAGAAAGCACAGCCCGGCTCCTGCATGCATGCAGACAGGCCAGGCCAGTCAGGCCGGCTGGGCGAACGGCAGTCAGTCGCGCCCCCTGGCGGTAATTAAATACCCGCCGCTAGGGGTGAGGACAGAACCGCCGGCAAATCGAACGCATGAGATCAGCATGCGTTTATGGCATCTAGGGTTGTGTGCGCGCGTGTGGATCCTTTCTTCCCCTCCACCCCACCCCCTCTCTCCTCCCCCACCCTCCTCCCCTCCCCCACCCTCCTCCCCTCCCCATCCACCTCTTTCCTCACCTCTTCTCTCCCCCCCCCCCACACACACACCTCAATCGCGCGCTCTCGTGGTACTCTCGCAAACATCGCGAGCTCCCGTCACTCAGCGAACCCTGGACGGGGCGCGGCGCCCACTAGCACCCCCCCCCCCCACACACACACATACACGTACCCACCCCACCCCACCATCCCCTCCCCACGATGCCCCAGCCTCTAAACCTTCTTCTTTTCAACCCTCTTTCTCCACCTTCTTCTCCAACTCTCTCTCCTCCTTTCCCCTCCTTGTCACCAGTTTTCCCTCCACTCTTTTCCATCCTCTTTTCCAGCTCTCCCCCCTGTTGTTCCCGCGTTCTCCTTTTCTCCCTCCGAATGAGTTGCGCGTCCGTCTCCTGTTTTGGTAGTTGATAGATCGTGGAATTCGAACCTTGGTTCAGTCAAACCAATAACTCACAAACTTAATACTTGTCGCTTCCTAACCAGCCGCTCGGCATTAATAGGATAGGGCAAGGACTGGTTGGCTCAGTGTCAGGACAATGTGACTGAGTGGGATATTGGGTCATGGTGCTGGTGGCCTGGTTTCCCAGTGGGGCAACACTATAACGTTGCCATGAGTGTGCACTGTCACAAGTCGGTACCCATCCTGATATGACCTTAAATGTTGCGAGGGCGTAAAACTCCAACATCCAACCAACCCCCTTCCGCTCCAGCTCTCTTCTCATGTCCCACCTTCGTCAGCGCTTTACCCTCCCCCGCCCCTGTTAGCCTTCCTTCTCGCCCTCCCCTCACCTTTCCCTCACCATCGCCCTCCCCTCAGCCTCCCCCTCCCCCTCGTCTCACCCCTCACTCCCACCTTTACCCCCCCCCCGCACCCTCCCCCGCACCCTCACCCTCCCCTTACCCCACCCCCTTCCTCGATCACCCTGCCTCAGGAATCTCCGGTCACAAAAATATCCAGGGCTCCGGCCCCTCCAATCGGAGACGCGATGTGTCGACAACTCCCCCCCCCCCCCATATTTATTCAACTGTAACTCTTTAAGAAAAATATTAATTGTAAGGAAAACGGAACAACTTGTTGTTTTACTGTCCACACCTACATAGTGATTACTGTTTGGGACTGAAAACAGAATACGCGTTGGTCGTGGGGATTACCAATAAATAACAAGGTCGGTAAGATTTAGTCGCCGATTGTGTGAACCACTAAGAAGCAATCTGGTAACAGTCATTGCATGCGCAATTAACGTGGGGAATGTCGGTAGAATTATTTATGGTAGGCGATAATAGGTGATAATTGGTTGGTTGGTTGTTGGGAGTTTTACGTCGTGGCAACATCTAAGGTCATATCAGAATGAGTACCGACTTCTGACAGTGTGCACTCATAACAACTTTATAGTGCTGCCCACTGGGAGACCAGGCCACCTGATAATAAGTGATATCTCACTCAGTCATGATTATCCTGACACTGAGCCAACCAGTCCTTGCCCTATCCTAATAATGCCGAGCGCCTGTCTAGGAAGCGACAAGTATGCATTTGTAAGTCATTGGTTTGACTCGACCAGGATTCGAACCCATGGGTTCGAAAGTCCCATGATCTACCAAAACAGGAGACGGACGCTCAACTCATTCGGCCATCCCGTCTGGTAGGTGATAATTGGTGATCACCCCCAACTGGGACACACACACAAGCGGATGTGCAGTACGGATGTAACCATTATAATATAATGGTTACATACTATATATATAATTCATATAGATGTCTAGGGTGGCTTCTTCCGCTGCTTATGACCGAACGCGGTTGCCGAATCGCTAGAGCACAGGCTTCCCGTGCAGAAGGTCGCGATTTCGATTCCCGGCCGAGTCAAACCATTGACTTACAAAATTGATATTTGTCGCTACCTAGCCTGGCAGTTGGCATTAAAAGGACACTACAAGGACTGGTTAGCACAGTATCAGGATAATGTGACTGTGTGGGATATTACATCATGGTGCCAGTGGTTTTGTTTCCCAGTGGGGTAGTGCTATGAAGTCGCCTGGAGTGAACACACTGTCACAAGTTGGTACCCGTCCTGATATGACCTTAGATGTTGCCAGGATGTGAAAACTGTGAAAGGTTCTATTAAATTGGCTTAGCATCGCCGTATATACAGCCAACAATGCTTAATAAGTGCACCACTACCTAATGTGGTATGCAGGTATTGCAGGTATTGCAATACCTCAGGGAGTTTGACGCCCCTGCCCTGCAGAGTTGTAAACCACTGCCTTGTGGTACAGGTTCTTGACAGAACCGAAGGCTATGGGAGAAAACCCTAAACAGAAAACCATGTCACTGTGGCAGCATTAAGGGCGGTTGATGTATGGAACTCCCAACATCTCCTGACCAGCCACTGCAGGGACAAATAGTTTTGCGCCTGTCTTGACATGTTCTTGCCAGTGTGAAACCTCTATTTGCTCCCCGAGAGAGTGCCACTGGTAAATTGCAAAAGCCAGCAGCACTTCAACACTTTTGCAGGCAGCTTTCATGAAATGTCAAACCTGAAGCTGAGAGACATTAAGACCTACTCATGTACGCAACTCTCACAGCAGAGAGCTAAATGGAAAGCGGCAGTCAAGTAATGAAAGCAGTCTTTGTCGCATTGCGACCGACAGCATGATGATGACCTAATGTCTGATCAAATCTAGTTGTTAAGTGTTTTGATTTTGAAAAGTTTATGCTTTCATCGGACTAGGCAGTTTTAAGTCAACTTTCTCTTTCTTTCTGTCTCCATATATGTATTTATATAATATATATTATGTATTTATATATATATTATATATAGTATATACACATACATATATGTAAACATCCAGCCGCCGTGTAGTGTATGAATATTACCACTCGTCACTGGCGCCACCGTGGTGAAAACGGAAACTATATATCCCTTATTATGTAATATATGGTTAGCAAACTGGAGAAGAACTGAAGGAAATAATGTTTATATTCCTATAATTGCGCTATATAGTATATATTATATATTTTATGTATATTATTATATTATTGTATTATATATTACATATATCATGTATTATATAGTATATATATAGAGCTGAGCTCAAGTAGTATTAATTACGATGTGACCGCTATGTTGCTTCAACTGATACGTCGAAGGATGCATTGTACTTTTCCTTTGCAATTTACCCAATTTCATCGCATTTCTTCCATTTTATTATACTTTCCAAACTCACTAAATTTGCATCAGACCTGGGCACAGCCCTTTCAAAAACCAGTGTTAAGAACTCGCAAATTTTAAGTTACGCTGATTCTTAAAATGGTGAACATATCTGAAAAGATGTCAGTGACTTTGAACCATTGAATATAATTTATGAATTGTAGTCAGTACTCCATGATATGAAACCATTTCTCTTTGTTCCAATTTGAACAATTTGGTTGTTGTTCCCCTTCCCTCTTATTTCCGGCTTTGAGTGCAATTGCCCCCCCCCCTACCCTCCCATCACCCACACACCCCCCCCCGCCCACCCCCATCTCCAGCTCCCTCCAGGGCCCACAGACACTGGTGGGTGTACTGGAGGAGACTCTGACATCAGCAGCTCCAGGGTTCGCCTCCTCCACGTGCTTCTATTGTGGTGTGTATCTATGATGAAAGTAGTTGGTTGGTTGTTGGGGTTTTATGTCCTGGTAGCATCTAAGATCATATCAGGATGAGTACCGACTTGTGACAGTGCGCACTCATGGCGACTTTATAATGCTGCCCCACTGGGGGACCAGGCCACCAGCACCATGACCTTGATACCCCACTCAATATCACATTATCCTGATACTGAGCCAACCGGTCCTTGCCGTATCCTAGTAACGCAATGCACCTGGTTAGGAAGCGGCAGGTATAAACTTTTAATTAATACATTTGACTCGACCAAGTATCAATGTTTAAGTCATTGTTTTTACTCGATCAGGGTTCGATCTACCAAAACGGGAAACGGATGTCAATTCCGTCTGGTTCGAGTTAAGTGTGATGCTTATAATATAAGGAGTGTGTGGTATACATAGGCATACATATGTATATATATATATATATATATATATTTGTATATACTTATAAGTTATATGTGTGTGTTGCGTGACACTCATGTTCTTATTCACACGAATAACTCCGTAAACAAAAACCGAAATAACAATGATCTAAAAATAACAAAGCAATACAAACAAAAAGTGTGGACAAAGTAATACGAGGTGTTAGGGATTACGTAGAGAACCAGGTTGGTCAGAATAAACTCTCAAGCATGTGTGACCCCCCCCCCCTTTCCGGCCCCCCCCTCCGGCTCCCCCCCCCCTCCACACACACACATCCTCACCCTGACCTCCAGCCATCCGCCACTGCAGAAAATACTTTATGGAATATATGTGTAGTAGTTTGTACATGAGCTCCACCACCATGCGGTGGCTGCAAGGACTACGCCATCTACTGTCTACAGTTCTTCTGCATCAGGTGGCAGCACGCTAGCTGGTCAGCGGGTCCCTGTGTGGACTGCCCTACTGGGTCTGGCTAGTGGCTCCCCCTACCGCGAGAGGTTACCTGTGACCTGGCTGGTCAGGGGGCGGGTCACTTGGTCTTGTGACGCCGCGGTGGGTGGAGAAGAGAATAAATGGTGGAAGCGTAGGTTTCTGTCTTTTCCGTTGTTCTTCCACGTATGGCTACATATAGATAAAAGATTCACCCGGTACTTGTAGTACACGGGTGAAGACCAGCCTTATATAAATACGGGCGAAAATAGTGTTAGTATGGAACAAGAAGTAGGCTGCCTGGTACCAGTGTCAAATGGTTACCTATATCAGAACAGAGTTGGTGAAATGGGAGAGAATGCAAAAAGACAAGATGGCAGCCGCAGAACGCCGTCGATTTCACTTTTAAATCTTATTAAACTAGATATTATATTATATTTTTCAACTCAAAGGTAGCGGGCTATCAATAAGACATATGTAAAGAATAATTGTTGCTTCTTAGATTGTGAAATTAGGCTCTCAATTCATTAACCCACTTTTTCGACCGTTTTTATATAGGGTTGGTATTCACCCGTGTACTGCGAGTACTGGGTGAATCCTTTATCTAGGCTACATAGAGACCAGGGAGAAATCGGCCATATGTGGCCTATCACATATGCAAGCTTGAACAAAGAGGACATAAACACCTGCTAAGTGGAACTAATAAGCATTGAGTGGCCTGTGACGTCATTACATACCACATATATCCCCATTATCGAAACGGTAAGAGCGATTACTGGCTTTCTGGGTGGTGGGTGGGTGGGGGGTTCAAACCTCGATCGATGACTTACAAAATCTATACTTGTCAGTCCCTAGCCTGGTGCTCGACATGAATAGAATATGCCATGGACTGGTTTTCTCAATATCAGTACCATGTGACTGGGTGGGTTATCGTGTCATGGTGCTGGCGGTCCGGTCTCTTGAGTGGTGCAGCACTATAAAGTCGCCATGTTGCGCACTGTCACAAGTCGGTAACTGTGACCATAGACCTTAGATGTTGCTAGGACGTAAACACCAATGAACACCATGCATGCCTCTACAAAAGACACCTCTCCCTCCGGCTGAGTGAGTGGGTGTGATGGGGTGGGGGGTTGGGGGTGGGTAGGGGGGGATTTCCCTCCTGTGGACAGTTGGCCTATAGCGGCATGTGCAATGACCCGAACAAGTTATGTGAGAACTATTATGGGAAACAAAATCTAGACATTATTATTCACGGTATTGTTAATTATGCTCCAGGTGGGTATAGACGTTTACGGTTAAATGTGCGGTTCGTTTCTTTAAGATTATATATAATCAGTGAAAATGCTGCCTTACTTATATATATATATATAGTATATATGTGTGTATCGTGCATTACTTATATATGTGTGTATTATGAACACTAATTTATGTTTATTAAGCAGTTGCTATCCCATATAGGGGTTAATGATTGAGTATTATATATATGATGTATATATACATAGACAGAGACAATTTTCATCACTGAAAATAATTTTAATTGTCACTAATTCCACTTTTCATATTATCATGTGATTATGTAGCAATGGAGAGAAAAAAGTAGGAATATAAAAAAAATTAACTTTTTGTAGGTTTGATTCCAATGTTCATCTCCATTTTTGGTTTGGGTTTACATGCGCACTTCCTATATATATATATATTTTACCTCGGTAAACAGCCTCAGGCTAGCCTCAGGCTAGGGAGAGAGGTAAGCACGTCCGGTACCAGCAATTAGCATATACAACTCACGACTGGATAACGTGTCGTTGGGTTGCTCCGGCAAAATTAGTCTACATACAAGCAAATACGCAGTAAGTATAATAAAAACTGTGGTTAGCTTAATTATGATGCATTAGAGCATCAATATGGAAAGTTAGACTTTCGTTGGTCCAATTTGGACGAGTTATTTGGTTATAAACAACCAAGGATAGAACACTCGAGTGGGTTTCTCGAAGGAACCAAACCGGTCATTAGCGGTTCTGTCAACACCCGGGTCACCGTGTGACTATGGGTAGAGATGTGGGTTTCGCCCTATCTCATGTGGAAATTCTCTCGTACTCTAATAGAGAGTAATGTTGGAGATGCTCCTGGGTTTCTTTTATAGACTCCCCTAGACAAAAAAAATTTCAGGCGTTTCTCCGAGTTTCGTAGCATTTTCTCCAACTTGTTGACGTAGTAGTCACAGGTGGGAGAAGTGTGCGGAACAGAGGGATGGGCGGGCCGATACACTGGTCCCGACCCCGCGTAAAGATTTGGGTTTGACCCACAATCCACGCACAAATTTAGCTTATTTACGCCTGTGTTATAACGGTATAAACACGTTCTCTAACACCACCAGATGTCCAATTGAGTTTGAAACAACCAAATTGTGACAAATATATATACCAGGACTGACCAAAAATCTTTGTTTACAGTTCCTGATGGCCACGAAGCGGAGTAAGCGCGGTGCAGCAGCAGCCGAGGGGCGTGTTCCGAGTGGAGTGGACGAGGAGTACGACTCGTCACCTGTGTTGTCGGCAGGGCCGTCGACACAGCCCCGGGCGCATATCCTCTCCGACCCGGACGAGGACGCAGTGCCTGATGTGCCTGCGCCTCCAGATTGGGAGGCTCGCTTTGCACGGTTGGAAAGCCACATCTTGACTTCCAAATCGCCCGTGTCTCGGAAGCGGCGTAGGCCGAGTGTCCAAGAGGATTCGTATGAGGATTTCTTGGACACAGACTCAGCGGTGGAGCTTAAGGCTCCTCCTCCTCCTTCTCCTAAACGGAGGAAGAAGAAGAAACAGGTGATTTCTTCGGGTGATGAATTCACCAAGGAGCGGGCAGAGACTGGTTTTTCGCAAAAAGCGGAAGACTAAGTCCAAAAAGAAGAAGAGGAAGAGGAAATATTCTTCTTCTGATTCGTCCACTGAGTCTACTTCTACGGAATCAGACTCAGACACCATATATGAAGGTGTCTATGCGGACATTGGCACTAAAGTGGCTAAGAAGGTGGAGAAGCCAAAGGCTAAGCGGGTTAAAACCACTACGCTTATGCGCGAGACCGTGAATGGTCATTTCCGCACGTTTAAACCGGCGGAGGTTATCTCCAAGTTAGGAGATGAGTTAACAGGCATAAAGGGTGTTCCCAACTCCATCATTAAAGAAATGGATCGGGATGTCAATATGACGGATGACCGTAAGAAGTTTGAGGATGTGTTGCACACAGTGCATAAGGCAGTGTTGGCTACCCTAACAGCTATTGTTCCTGTGGCTAATAGGATGCAGAGTGAAAATAAGTTCTCGTCTTTGGCTAAGACAATGGACAAAGGCATTGCAGTGTTAGCGGCGGCAGGTACTGTCGTATCGAAGATATGAAAATGTCTTCAAGTCAGTTTGCACAGATGCTGGCAAGGAAGTGGCTCGCTCTAAGAAGGTTACCGATAATGAGGGGAAGGAGTTTACGCTTTATCTGGCTCCAGAGCCGATTAAGGGGAAACCCTTAGATAACACCAAGATGTTTGGCGGTCAACTACAATACCTCTATAAAGAGGTAGAGACTGCAGCCAAGAGTGGCAAAAACATGGATGGCAAGAAGAAACAGGAAGTTCCTCGTTTCAAAAAGTCACGAGGGTATTTTCGTCCACGACGGTTCACCAGAGGAACCAGACCGAGTTCAAACTTCGGTCAAGGGTTTCGGGGCCGGGGCGCTCGCCCAGGCTGGACCGACAACACCGCACGGCCAACAGGCCGAGGGGTCAACTCGTCGAGACCTTTCCCCAGGGGCGGGTCCAAGTAGAGGTCCAAACACAAACTTTACAAGTCCCTGCAGCCTCTAAAAACACACAAACTGTAAGCAACTTTGTGGCCGGTAATATTAGTAATCATATTTCTGAGTGGCACAAAATTACTAGTGACCAAGAAATTTTAAAAATAGTTAGGGGTGTTCACATTCCCTTCACACAAATTCCTGTACAAAGTATAATACCTTTTCCATATAACATTCAACCAGTTGAACGAGAGGCACTAACTAAACAGGTACATAAATTCTTGGAGAAAGGAATTATACAAAAAGTGACACACTGTTCAGGACAGTTTATTTCAAACATTTTCTCGAGACCGAAGCCTAATGGTGATGTTCGAATGATCCTGGATTTAACAATCCTTAATAAAAGGGTGGAATATCGACATTTTAAAATGTTCTCTCTAGATACGGCACGAGATCTGATTACACCAGATGCGTGGATGGCTAGTGTTGATTTACAAGATGCATATTATACGCTTCCCATAATGGAACAATACCGAAAATTTCTTCGATTTATTTGGGATAACCAACTCTATGAGTTTACCTGCATGCCGAATGGCTTAGCTTGTGCGCCTCGTTTATTTACTAAATTGCTTAAACCGGTTTTCTCGGTAATGGCGAGGAAGGGTCACATAATGTTTCCATACATAGATGATTCGTTTATTATAGCATCAACACAAATTAGTTGTGTGAATGCAGTTTGGATTTATGTGCATTACTCAATAAATTGGGCTTTTATGTACATCGACAAAAGTCAGTGTTTAAACCAACAAAACAACTCAAATGTTTAGGGTTTATTCTGGATACACAGTCCCTTACAGTGTCGATAACAGAACAAAAACTAATTAAGTTTATGACTACAGCGACTCAGCTTATTAAGTTATCAAAGCCTAAAATTAGACAGGTTGCTGTTCTTATTGGCATAATGACATCATATGCACCTGCTGTGTTATATGGGAAGGCCCATATTAAGTCGCTAGAAATAGATAAAAATTTAGCGTTAGCACGAACTAAAGGCAATTTTGAGCGAAAGATGTTTATTTCGCAAGAAGGGTTACAGGATATTGGATGGTGGATGCAACATATAGCAAGTTCACCAAATCCAATCCGCATGGCGGAACCTAATACAGTAATTACTACTGATGCTTTGTTAGAAGGTTGGGGAGCTCATCGAGATGGGGTCACAACAGGAGGTAGATGGCTTGATGATGAAAAATCAGACTATATTAATGCACTAGAATTGCGTGCTATTTATCTGGGCTTATGTAGTTTAGTAAAGATAAATAAATCACAGGTTAGAATACTAACTGATAATACTACTGCCATGGCATATATTCGTAACATGGGTGGAACCAAATCAAAGTCTTGCAATCAGTTATCTAAACTGATTTGGAACTGGGCACAGGCTCAACAAGTCTGGCTGACTGTAGCGCATATTCCAGGGTCACAAAATACACTTGCAGATTATAAAAGTAGAAATTTCCATGACCATTTAGAGTGGTCTCTCTCTACACCTTTGTTTAACTTCGTTTGTGAAAAATGGGGTACACCTGAAGTTGACTTATTTGCATCACGAAACAATAACAAGTTACCCTGCTATGTTTCTTGGCATCCTGAACCGGATGCTTGGAAAGTAGATGCGTTTGCTATTACCTGGGAAAATAATTATTTTTATATTTTCCCACCATTTAGCATTATCAGCCGAGTAGTGAGAAAAATCGGCTTGGAAGGGACCCATGCGATACTGGTGGTGCCCGATTGGGACACGCAACCTTGGCTGCCAGCAGTTTCACAACTGGCAAAAGATCATATACGATTCCCAAGAAAACTCGGGAATCTGACGCACCACGGACCGCTAGTGGTTCACGGCGACGTCTCAACGACGCCCCTATTGGCATTCCTTTTCTAAGGAAGCAGCTACAGCAATTTGGATTGGACAGAATTACTGAGGATAGGATAGTATCGGATGCCTGGAGGCCAGGAACTGTCAAAATGTATACAACCTATTTAAAGAAATGGGGTGTACATTGTTTGTTAATGAAAGTTAAGCCAACAAATCCAAAGATTTCACAAGTAGCTCGGTTTCTTCGTTCTCTAGAGGATGAAGGACTTTCCTTTGGATCGATTAATGCGGCGAGGTGTGCGTTATCAATTATATTACCTAGAATTGATGGCGAAACAGTTGGAAAACATTATGTTATTTGTTATTTACTTCGTTCAATTTATCAAAGGAATCCTCCAAAACCAAAGTATAGTCGGTTTTGGGATGTTTCTATAGTATTTAAGTTGTTTCAGGCTTGGCCTCACAACTCGTGGTTAGATATAAAACAGTTAGGTTTTAAGGTCGCGGTCCTGTTATTGTTAGTAACCGGTCACAGAGGACAGACGATTGTTGCTTTATCCTTAACTGGATTAGAAATAGACATGGAACAAGCTACGTTTGATTTAGAAAAATTGCTTAAATCGAACACGTTAGGTGACCCTTTATCAACGGTTTCACTTAGACTGTTTTCCGAATGATCGGAAATTATGTGTTGTGTCGGCCATACGGGCTTATATATACAAGACAAAGGATTTACGTGCATCACAACAACTATTAGTGAGCTTTATAAAGCCACATAAGGCGATTTCACGAGACACACTTGCCAGATGGACAATTACGGTGTTGAAATTGGCTGGAGTGGATACGAGTAAATACTCTTCCCACTCAACTAGAGGAGCCATGGTCTCCAAGGCACGGGTGCTTGGTATTTCTGTGAAAAGAATACTAGCGCATGCAGGCTGGAAGACGGCTAAGTCGTTTGCAAAACATTATAATAAACGACTAGAAAAGCCTACCGGCGTTGCAAAGCGTCTTCTCGCCAACTAACAAGAATAGGTGAGAACAAAAATTTAGAATGTTATAATAATAAGAAAGAATGATATTAAGGATAAAAATGAATTATGTAAAGGTCTCCCTAGCCTGAGGCTAGCCTGAGGCTGTTTACCGAGGTAAAATAGTATAGTTATACGAGTCTTACCTTGCTACAGATGATGGATAACTGTTGTTTTACCGAGGTATAAGCCTCGGATAGATGTGGGCTAGGGCCCTCCCGCCACACCCTGCCACATCTATTCCGTTGGTGTACCTTTTCGGTAAAGTAATTGTATCCATTGTTTGAAAGTCATTTTTATCCTCAATAAGTAGGTTAAGATTGCTGGTACCGGACGTGCTTACCTCTCTCCCTAGCCCACATCTATCCGAGGCTTATACCTCGGTAAAACAACAGTTATCCATCATCTGTACCAAGGTAAGACTCGTATAACTATACTATATATATATATATATATATATATATATATATATATATATATATATAGGAAGTGCGCATGCGCAGTGCGCATCTATCATTAAATGAAGTCAAAGCCGCCGTCCAGTTTCTTGGTGGTTGCCTACAAACAGGCAGTGCCTATTTGTCGATCAAGACCACAGTATGCTCCAGGTCTCTCCCTCACCCCCACCTTCTCCCTCACCCATAACCTCCACCTCCACCTCCACCTCCACCCCCACCTCCACCCCACCCCCACCCCCAACTGTCGGCCAGTTCTACTAACACCCCGACTACAAATATCGCTCAATTGCAATGAAGCCATCGTACACACACATACCCTCCCCGCCCCGACGCACGCCTCACCCTGTCCATTAACTGCATCCACGTATTACAGTCTACAGAACCAGTGCACACAGACTGGCAACATCAGCACATCTACTTCACAACAGGGTTAATGCGGTGGTCCGTTGATGATATACATATATCACATATGTGCCTGTGAATGAAATTGGGTTAGACTTAGAGCAACAGAGCAGGACTGTTTATGTTTGCGCGCAGGACCGTGATGTATTCAGCGTGTTACTGTTAGCATATACAGCGACGGGAGGCGCTGTCCTAAGAAAGATCAATACTGGGGGGGGGGGGGGGGGGGTGCTGGGCGGGCTGTGCTAGTGACGTGCTGTGTGAGCAGGACCGGGCGGGGCCGGGATTGGGGCGGAGCGCAGGAGTACTGAGGTGGGGGCTGTAGACGGGCGCGGGCCGGGGCTGGAGACGGGTTAGGGCCGGGGCGTGGGGGAGGGGGGGCGGGGCGGGGCGGGGGGGGGGGAGGGGAGAGCGGAGCTGTAGACGGGCACGAGCCGGGGCTGGAGACGAGGAGCAGCGGCAGTGTAGGCTGCGCACGCGCCGTGTCTACAGCCAGCACCCCCAGCCAGCCACACACACGGGCAGTAGTGCGCATGCGTCACGGCAGGGCCGGCAGCGAGCAACTGAACCGCGCTGCAGCAGGCCAGACACGGCCAGGGGCGGGCGGCCAGACTCCCGGCGGCGGCGGGGCGAGGCGAGGGGGCGGGACGAAACGGGACGGTAGGTACCACGGGGCGTGCCCGCCCGGGGCTCCACGGTCGCGACCGGGCATCTGCTCTGTAGATCTGACAACCTAGCGCAGCATTGGCGATTGGAGGACGGACACTGCAGCTTGTCTATGTTCCCGTGTGTGTGTGTGTGTGTGTGTGCATAGTGCGAGCATCTCTACTAATGTGTGAGCAGCTCATTGTAGTTTACAGTCATGTGCATGCCTCCACACTCCTTACATCCTAGTCCTCCCTATCCCTTCTGTATCCACGTTCACCACCCAACCCACATTCCCGTCGACTACCCGAGTATGGCGCCACACTCCGCCTTGTCATTGCCCCCCCCCCCCTCCCCCCACACACAGCGACACCTCGTGACGCATCGGGCCGACGGATGGGGGAGATGGGGGAGAGGGGAGGCGGAGGGAGTGAGGGCAGGGTGGTTCACACCTACTCCGGGCGGAGGGCCTTGGCAGGCGGCCCCAGGTACGTGAGGCCCCGCTGTCACTTAGGTGCTCCATTAACCCTCCGGCGCCCGCTGTCACCTCACTGACGGCACAGCGCCCGGGTTGACAGTGCACTTGTATAGCACTGAGCGTGTCCGTCTGTCAGTGTCACTAGCCCGGGCGGTGTCACCAGCCTGGGAGATGATGTCAGGGGGTGTTTGTGTGTGTATGTGGTTGTGCGGTCGTACATGCATGTACATATATGCATTCATACATATATCATCATGCTGTCGGTCGCGATGCGACAAAGACTGCTTTCATTACTTGACTGCCGCTCTCCATTTAGCTCTCTGCTGTGAGAGTTGCGTCCATGAGTCGGTCTTAATGTCTCTCAGCTTCAGGTTTCTCTTGATGGTATCTTTGAACCGGAGACGGGGGCGCCCTCTCTTCCTGTAGCCAGAAGACAGTTGAGAATAGAGGATCTGCTTTGGTAGCCTGTCTGATGACATCCTCATGAGGTGTCCAGTCCACCGGAGATTCTTTCTGATCAGAAGATCTTCCATAGAGGGCAGCCCCATCCGTTCGAGTATTTCCTTATTCGTCATTGTGTTGCGTTGTGTTCCTCCTAGCTGATTTTCCGCTGTCGACGGAAGATGAGCTCGAGCAGTGCGGTCCTTGGTAACCCGGACGACGACCGAGCCGGTATGGTGTTTTGTACGGTTGTACATTTCATGAAAGCTGCCTGCAAAAGTGTTGAAGTGCTGCTGGCTTTTGCAAGTTACCAGCGGCACTCTCTCGGGGAGCAAATAGAGGTTTCACACCGGCATGTCAAGACAGGCGCAAAACTATTTGTCCCTGCAGTGGCTGGTCGGGAGATGTTGGGAGTTCCATACATCAACCGCCCTTAATGCTGCCACAGTGACATGGTTTTCTGTTTAGGGTTTGCTCCCTTAGCCTTCGGTTCTGTCAAGGACCTGTACCACAAGGCAGTGGTTTAGAACTCTGCAAGGCAGGGGCGTCAAACTCCCTGAGGTATTGCTATACCTGCATACCATGCATACATGTATGCATATATGCATATATACATACATGCATACATAGGCTGCATATGTACGTACATACATGCATGCATAGATGCATACATGTACATACATATATGCATTCATACATACATACACATACACACATATACACACATACATACACATACACACATACATACACATGCACACATACATACACACATACATTCACACATACATTCACACATACACACACATACATACACATACATTCACACACACATTGACACATACATGCATACATACATACACACATACATTCACACATACATGCATGCATACACATATACATACATACATTCACACATACACACATACCTGCATGCACACATACATACACACATACATATACACACATATATGCATACATACACACATACATACACACATACATACACACATACATACATACACACATACACACATACATGCATACACACACATACCTGCATGCATACATACTTGCACCCATGCCTCCTTTGTAGTGAGGGGCCCTTTACCCTGGAGGAGAGAGGAGCCACCCTGGGGCGGTAGTAGTGTAGACAAAGCTGCTTTAGGCGCGGGTGGTTGGACGGATGTAGGTATTGAATATCTGCATGGCAACATTCTAAACACGTGTATGCAGTATGGGCGCCAGGCCTGAGGGGCACAGCATGGCACGGTTTGGGGCAGGTCGTGCATAAGGTACAGCTCCACGTAACTGGTGTACACACGGGATATCTTACATGAAGAGTTCAGGCCTAAAACCACGTAAATGCCAATCCAAAAATCTAAATTAAATAAAAGAATTGGACATGAAAATTATTTCAATTCTCACTAATTCCACTTTTCATATGAACATATGCGTGTGTATCAATAAACAAAAACATAGGAATATACAATTTTAAACTTTTTTGTAGGCTTGATTCCAATGTTTATCTCGATTTTTGGATTGGCGTTTACGTGGTTTTGTGCCTGAACTCTTCACATTATTATGTTGTGTTTTCATATAATATATCAAATATAGCATACATATCATACATATCACAATACATACATATCATATGTATCATATATCATATATATCTCATGCCATATATATCGCATGCCATGTATATCATAATATATATCAGATATACATATATATTATTTATATCACATATATTATACATATCATTATATAGTGACTGTCCTGATATGAGCTTAGATGTTGCCAGGACGTAAAACTCCAATAACCAACGGTATATCAATAATCATGTGCATGATCTACATCATGTACATCTTATATATCATGTATATAACATATATGATATATTATATATATATATATATCATACATATCATATACGTCATATATATCATATATGTCATAATATCTCGTATATACAGTATATATCATACATATCATGCATATATATACCTTATATATCGTATGTATCGTATACATCGGATACGTCGTATAGCATTATCATATACCTCCTATGCATCATATGCATTATATATTATTGTAGTGGTCTGCACTGACCTCTCAGGCAAGGAGCCGCATAGACAGGTAGGCGTGGGTAGTGTGTTGATATCAGGGAGCCTAGGTGGTGTAATGGTTAGCACACTGGCCCGGAATGCAAAGAGATGCGGGTTCGAGTCCCGCTCTAGGCGCAGTATTTCCCATTTTCATCACCCCCCACGACACTGGTTGCCGTGACCATGATTCTGTACAAGCTACGCGTTGTATAGTTGTTGAACCTACCCTGTGTATGTAAGTGCGTTGCCTTGCCGTTGTGTATGTAATTGTAAGTATTAAAAGACTTACAATTCCAGGGGGACGAGTGTAGTGGTCTGCACTGACCTCTCAGGCAAGGAGCCGCATAGACAGGTAGGCGTGGGTAGTGTGTTGATATCAGGGAGCCTAGGTGGTGTAATGGTTAGCACACTGGCCCGGAATGCAAAGAGATGCGGGTTCGAGTCCCGCTCTAGGCGCAGTATTTCCCATTTTCATCACCCCCACGACATTATATATAGGATGTATAATGAATTATGCAAATATAAAACAGGCGGAGTTTTCATTATTATTTATATATATATATACATGTATATACAATTATATGAAAAGTTCAGGCGCAAAACCACGTAAACACCAATCCAAAAATCTCAATTAAATAAAAGAATTTTACATGAAAATAATTGTAATTCTCACTAATTCCACTTTTCATATGAACATATGTGTGTGGATCATTAAACACAAACATAGGAATATAAACCAAAAAAACATTTTTGTACGTTTGATTCCAATGTTTATCTGCATTTTTGAATTGGCGTTTACATGGTTTTGTGCCTGAACTCTTCATATGTATATAAAGAGAAAGAGAGAGAGAGTCACTAATGAAAAAGAAGCTTGACTGTTTAGGTGGAAGCCTATGCAATGTCGAAGAATACTGAGAAGCACAGACGACACACTGTGCCTATAATTACAAATGGGTGCGGTGCCAACACGCATGCGCGCAGACTGTTGCGCCGACTCCTCGCGCTGTGAACGTCACGTGACGTTGTGTAACCATGTCGGTCATGTCCACCTGTCACTGCGTCAGGTTCGTTACGCAATTTGTTCCTGACAGGAAACTCGAGTCGTCGGCAAAGTTACAGCATGTCTTCAAAGTTACAGCATGTCTTCCGAGAAACAGATTGAACCAGCACCATGATGCGTTGCTGGGAGCTGGTGTCCCTCCCAGCCATTCTCATATGACGCGGTGGCCGAATCGGGAGAGCGCGGGATTCGCGTTGTGGAACTTCCCAGCCTAGATATACTTACAACATGTATACTTGTCGCTACCTAGCCTGGTGCTCAGCACTACTAGGATAGAGCAAGGACTGGTTAGCTCAGTGTCAGGATAATGTGACTGAGTGGGAAATCAGGTCATGGTGCTGGTGGCCTAGTCTCCCAGTCGGGCAGCAGCACTATAAAGTTGTCATCAGCGCACCCTGTCACAAGTCGGTACACGTCCTAATATGACCTTAGCTGTTGTCAGGAGGTAAAACTCCAACAACCAACCAACTCCTACCATCCCATCCCCACTTCTACACCCTCCACTCCACTCCACTCCACTCCACTCCACTCCACTCCACTCCACTCCACTCCACTCCACTCCATTCTACCCCACTCCACTCCACTCCACTCCACTCCACTCCATTCTACCCCACTCCACTCCACTCCACTCCACTCCACTCCACTCCACTCCACTCCACTCCACTCCACTCCACTCTACTCCATTCTACCCCACTCCACTCCACTCCACTCCACTCCACCCCACTCCACTCCACTCCACTCCACTCCATTCTACCCCACTCCACCCCACTCCACTCCACTCCACTCCAATCCACTCCATTCTACCCCACTCCACTCCACTCCACTCCACTCCACTCCACTCCACTCCACTCCACTCCACCCCACTCCACTCCACTTCACTCCACTCCACTTCACCCGACTCCGCTCCACTCCACTCCACTCCACTCCACTCCACTCCACTCCACTCCACTCCACCCCACTCCACTCCACTCCACCCGACTCCACTCCACTCCACCCCACTCCACTCCACCCCACACCACTCCACTCCACTCCACTCCACCCCACCCCACTCCACTCCACTCCACTCCACCCCACCCCACTCCACTCCACTTCACTCCACTCCACTTCACCTGACTCCACTCCACTTCACTCCACTCCACTTCACCCGACTCCACTCCACTCCACTCCACTCCACTCCACTCCACTCCACCCCACCCCACTCCACTTCACTCCACTCCACTCCACTTCACCCGACACCACTCCACTCCACTCCACCCCACTCCACTCCACTCCACACCACCCGACTCCACTCCACCCGACTCCACTCCACTCCACTCCACTCCACTCCACCCCACTCCACTCCACTCCACATCACCCCACTCCACTCCACCCGACTCCACTCCACTCCACTCCACCCGACTCCACTCCACTCCACTCCACTCCACCCCACTCCACTCCACTCCACACCACCCCACTCCACTCCACCCGACTCCACTCCACTCCACTCCACCCCACTCCACCCCACTCCACTCCACCCCACTCCACTCCTCTCCACTCCACTCCACTCCACTCCACTTCACTCCACTCCACTCCACTCCATTCCACTCCACTCCACTCCACCCCACACCACTCCACTCCACTCCACTCCACTCCACACCACTCCACTCCACTCCACTCCACTCCACTCCACTCCACTCCAGTCCACTCCAGTCCACTCCAGTCCACTCCAGTCCACTCCACACCACCCCACTCCACTCCACTCCAGCCTACTCCACCCCACTCCACTCCACTCCACCCCACACCACTCCACTCCACTCCACTCCACCCCACTCCACTCCACTCCACTTCACATCACCCCACTCCACTCCACCCGACTCCACTCCACTCCACTCCACTCCACTCCACACCACTCCACTCTACTCCACTCCACTCCACTCCACTCCACACCACTCCACTCTACTCCACTCCACTCCACTCCACTCCACCCCACTCCACCTCACTCCACTCCACTCCACCCCACTCCACTCCACTCCACCCACCCCACTCCACTCCACCCATCCATCCCACTCCACTCCTCCCACCTCACTCCACTCCACTCCACCCCACTCCACTCCACCCACACTCCACTCCACTCCACCCACACCCACACCACTCCACTCCACTCCACTCCACTCCACTCCACTCCACTCCACTCCACTCCACTCCACCCCACCCCACCCCACTCCACTCCACTCCACTCCACATCACCCCACTCCACTCCACCCAACTCCACTCCACTCCACTTCACTCCATTTCACTCCACTTCACTCCACTCCCCCTCCCCCGTCCTGATATGACATTAGATGATGCCAGGACATAAAACTCGAACAACCAATCAAACCAATCTCTCCTCCCCCTCCCCTCACCCCGATCCGCCCCGCCCTCCCTTCCACGCCTTACCTCCTGGGGCCAAATGTATGAAGCAGGGTTAGCGCTCCAAACCTGTGGTTAGCGGGGATCTCCGGGTTAGTGGCGAAAAGTTGCAATGTATGTGGCCGGTTTAGGCAAACCCCGCGAGCTTAACGTCGCCTACACTAACCCCAAGAAATATCAAGTTTACCGTCGGTGTTAGGGCCCAAATCTATTCAATGCGATCATATTTAACAGAATTACATACTCATATCATGAAATTTCATTAAATTAACCCTAAAATCGAACCGATATTAATGCCGCCGCCAAATTTTGGTCAAATTAAACCTATAATCGAACCGATATTAACGCCGCCACCACCGCCGAATCGGCTGCGATATTGTGAAGTAGCAGTGCTCGCCGGGAACAGGCTCACCAGTAACAAGGTTGCTGGTTCCCGGCCGCCGAATCGGCGGCGATATTGTCAAATAGCAGTGCTCGCTGGCTACAGGCTCAGAGGGATTTCCCAAATCTATAAATAATGCATTGGTTAGCTAACTCCGCCACGCTTTGGTCACATGCATTTCCTGTGACACATATTCCAAAACCGACGTTAGCTCACCCGCCGCCTGCTCTTAAAACCGGAGCCGATAAAAAGTTGTTCATACATTTGGCCCCTGGGGCCATATGTATGAGCAACTTGTTATCGGCTCCGGTGTTAAAGGCGGGTCTCGGGTTAGCTAACGCCGGTGTTCCAGATGTGTCACGGGGTATGTATGTGTCCAAAGCATGGCGGGGTTAGTTAACGTATCAGCCTTAGTGGTGAGCCTGTAGCCGGCGAGAACTGCTATTTGTTTACTTTACATTTGTTGATTCGACAATATGAATAACGCTGCCAATGCGGCAGCAGCGTTAATAACGGTTCGATTTTAGGGTTAATTTGATTCAATTTCACTTATTGCGTATGTAAATCTGTCAAATATGATCACATTGAATAGATTTGGGCCTAATACATTGCCGCCGATGCGGCGGCGATGTTTTGTTGATTTCGACAGTATGGATATCGACGGCGATGTGGCGATTTGTTTACTTTACATTCGTCGATTCGACAATATGCATAACGCCACCAATGCGGCGGTAGCGTTAATAATGGTTCGATTTTAGGGTTAATTTGATTCAATTTCACTTATTGCATATGTAATTCTGTTAAATATGATCGCATTGAATAGATTTTGGCATAATCGGTCCCTAACATCGACTTTAAACTTAAACTTAAGATGGGTTGGGGTTAGCATAGATGCCTTTAAACTTGTGGTGTTCGTCTAACGCCGACACATACATACGGAGTTATCGCCGCTAACCCGATAAACCCGCCGAAAACCAGCTTCGCAGCACTAACCCCGACACATACATATGGCCCCTGATCCCTGCCTCGCCACATTACCTCTATGCCACGACCCCTCCTCCTCACGCCACGCCCCCCACCCCACCCTTCCCCACACACCGCTTGTGAGCTGTGGGTCGTGCACACTCATCCTATTCACAAAGTCTATTGATTGCTGACTACACTGGCTTGACCTATATTCACAGTCAACGAGAAATCCCGTCAGCTAAATTTCATGCACATCATTAGCACGCACATGAACATGAATTAATTGGCACCATTTCAATCTAGCAAAAAAAGCTTGTTATATTTAACGACGCCTCTAGAGCGCATTGATTTTTAGCATCGGCTATTGGACGTCAAACATATAGTCATTCTGACATATTTATTTGGAGGAAACCAGCTGCCACCACATAGGCTACTCTTTCTGATAAGCAGCAAGGGGTCTTTTATATGCACTTTCCCACATACAGGACATCACATATGACAGCCTTTGATAAACCAGTTGTGGACCACTGGTTGCTCAATCTAGCGATGCCTACTTGAGGGTTCAGTTGTTGTTGTTTGTTGTTGTTTTATGTCCTAGCAACATCTAAGGCCATATCAGCATGGGTACTCACTTGTGACAGTGTGCACTCATGGTGACTTTATAGTGCTGCCCCACTGGGGGCCAGTCCACCAGCACCATGACCTGATATCCCACTCAGTCACATTATCCTGACACTGAGCTAACCAGTCCTTGCCCTGTCCTAATAATGCCGAGCGCTTGGCTAGGAAGCGACAAGTATAAATTTTTAAGTCATTAGTTTGACTCGACCAGGGTTCGAACCCATGATCCCACGGTCTACCAACACTGGAGACAGACGGTCTAACTCATTCGGCCATCCCGTCTGGTCCAGTATGGCGGACCTTATTTGATAATGCTATATATATGTGTATATATCACATTGAAAAAAATATTAATTTATAAAAAAGAAAAAAGAAGATGTTGGAGCTGAGTTCCCTCGTGGGGTATGCTCACAACTCCTATGTGAATCGAATTTCAGAGTGAGGTCCTCTGACATGGTACCAATTTCACACCTAATAACTTTGAGCTGACTCAAGCGCCACACCGTTAGTTCACACCCTACAAGTGTGAGGTCACTCTCATTTCACACCATCCAAGTGTGAATTCCCTCTCATTTCACATCCTCAATGTGAGAGTTCACTCTTACTTCACACCCTCGATGTAAGAGTTCACTCTCAGTTCACACCCTCAATGTGAGAGTTCACTCTTAGTTCACACCCTCAATGTGAGAGTTCACTCTTAGTTCACACCCTCAATGTGAGAGTTCACTCAGTTCACACCCGCAATGTGAGAGTTCACTCTCAGTTCACACCCTCGATGTGAGAGTTCACACCCTCAATGTGAGAGTTCACTGTCAGTTCACACCCTCAATCTGAGAGGTAACTCTTAGTTCACACCCTCGATGTGAAAGTACACTCTTAGTTCACACCCTCAATGTGAGAGTTCACTCTTAGTTCACACCCTCAATGTGAGAGTTCACTCTTCCTTCACACCCTCAATGTGAGATTTCACTGTCAGTTCACACTCTCAATGTGAGAGTTCACTCAGTTCACACCCTCAATATGAGAGTTCACTGTCAGGTCACACCCTCAATGTGAGAGTTCAGTCTCAGTTCACACCCTCAATGTGAGAGCTCAGTCAGTTCACACCCTCAATGTGAGAGTTCACTTAGTCCACACCCTCAATGTGAGAGTTCTCTCTCAGTTCACACCCTCAATGTGAGAGTTCACTCTTAGTTCACACCCTCAATGTGAGAGTTCACTCTTACTTCACACGCTCGATGTGAGAGTTCACTCTCAGTTCACACCCTCAATGTGAGAGTTCACTCTCAGTTCACACCCTCAATGTAAGAGCTCACTCAGTTCATACCCTCAATGTGAGAGTTCACTCAGTCCACACCCTCAATGTGAGAGTTCTCTCTCAGTTCACACCCTCAATGTGAGAGTTCACTCTTAGTTCACACCCTCAATGTGAGATTTCACTGTCAGTTCACACTCTCAATGTGAGAGTTCACTCAGTTCACACCCTCAATATGAGAGTTCACTCAGTTCAAACCCTCAATGTGAGAGGTCACTCTTAGTTCACACCCTCAATGTGAGAGTTCACTCTCAGTTCACACGCTCAATGTGAGAGTTCACTCTCAGTTCACACCCTCAATGTGAGAGTTCACTGTCAGTTCACACCCTCAATGTGAGAGGTCCCTCTTAGTTCAGACCCTCAAGGTGAGAGTTCACTCTCAGTTCACACCTTTAATGTGAGAATTCACTCTTAGTTCACACCCTCAACGTGAGAGTTTACTCTTAGTTCACACATTCAATGTGAGAGTTCAGTCTCAGTTCACACCCTCCATGTGAGAGTTTACTCTCAGTTCACACCTTGAATGTGAGAGTTCACTCAGTTCACACCCTCAATGTGAGAGTTCACTGTCAGTTCACACGCTCAATGTGAGAGTTCACTGTCAGTTCACACGCTCAATATGAGAGTTCACTCTCAGTTCACACCCTCAATATGAGAGTTCACTCTCAGTTCACACCCTCAATGTGAGAGTTCACTCAGTTCACACCCTCAATGTGAGAATACACTGAGTTCACACCCTCAATGTGAGATTTCACTCAGTTCACACCCTCAATGTGAGAGTTCACTCTTACTTCACACCCTCAATGTTAGAGTTCACTGTCAGTTCACACCCTCAATGTGACAGTTCACTCTTAGTTCACACCCTCACTTTGAGAGTTCACTCTTAGTTCACACCCTCAATGTGAGAGTTCACTCTTAGTTCACACCCTCAATGTGAGAGTTCACTCTCAGTTCACACCCTCAATGTAAGACTTCACTCTCACTTCACACCCTCGATGTGAGAGTTCACTGTCAGTTCACACCCTCAATGTGAGAGGTCCCTCTTAGTTCACACCCTCAAGGTGAGAGTTCACTCTCAGTTCACACCTTTAATGTGAGAATTCACTCTTAGTTCACACCCTCAACGTGAGAGTTTACTCTTAGTTCACACCTTCAATGTGAGAGTTCAGTCTCAGTTCACACCCTCCATGTGAGAGTTTACTCTCAGTTCACACCTTGAATGTGAGAGTTCACTCAGTTCACACCCTCAATGTGAGAGTTCACTGTCAGTTCACACGCTCAATGTGAGAGTTCACTCAGTTCACACCCTCAATGTGAGAGTTCACTGTCAGTTCACATGCTCAATATGAGAGTTCACTCTCAGTTCACACCCTCAATGTGAGAGTTCACTCAGTTCACACCCTCAATGTGAGAATACACTGAGTTCACACCCTCAATGTGAGAGTTCACTCAGTTCACACCCTCAATGTGAGAGTTCACTCTTACTTCACACCCTCAATGTTAGAGTTCACTGTCAGTTCACACCCTCAATGTGACAGTTCACTCTTAGTTCACACCCTCACTTTGAGAGTTCACTCTTAGTTCACACCCTCAATGTGAGAGTTCACTCAGTTCATACCCTCACTGTGAGAGTTCACTTGTCACTTTACACCCTCAATGTGAGAGTTCACTCTCAGTTCACACGCTCAATGTGAGAGTTCACTGAGTTCACACCCTCAGTGTGAGAGTTCACTGAGTTCACACCCTCCATGTAAGAGTTAACTCTCAGTTCACACCCTCAATGTGAGAGTTCCCTCTCAGTTCACACCCTCAAGGTGAGACTTCACTCTTACTTCAGACCCTCAATGTGAGAGTTCACTCTTACTTCACACCCTCAATGTGAGAGTTCACTCTCAGTTCAGACCCTCAATGTGAGAGTTCACTCTTAGTTCACACCCTCAATGTGAGAGTTCACTCTTACTTCACACCCTCAATGTGAGAATTCACTCTTAGTTCACACCCTCAATGTGAGAGTTCGCTCTCAGTTCACACCTCAATGTGAGAGTTCACTCTTACTTCACACCCTCAGTGTGAGAGTTCGCTCTTAGTTCACACCCTCAATGTGAGAGTTCACTCTTACTTCACACCCTCAATGTGAGAGTTCACTCTTACTTCACACCCTCAATGTGAGAGTTCGCTCTCAGTTCACACCCTCAATGTGAGAGTTCAGTCTCAGTTCACACCCTCAATGTGAGACTTCACTCTTACTTCACACCCTAATGTGAGCGTTCACACCCTCAATGTGAGAGTTCACTCTTAGTTCACACCCTCAATGTGAGAGTTCCCTCTTACTTCACACCCTCAATGTGAGAGTTCACTCTTACTTCACACCCTCAATGTGATAGTTCACTCTTACTTCACATCCTCAATGTGATAGTTCACACCCTCAATTTGAGAGTTCACTCTTACTTCACACCCTCAATGTGAGAGTTCACTCTTACTTCACACCCTCAATGTGATAGTTCACACCCTCAATGTGAGAGTTCACTCTTACTTCACACCCTCAATGTGAGAGTTCACTCTTACTTCACATCCTCAATGTGATAGTTCACACCCTCAATGTGAGAGTTCACTCTTACTTCACACCCTCAATGTGAGAGTTCACTCTCAGTTGACACCCTCAATGTGAGAGTTCACTCTCACTTCACACCCTCAATGTGAGAGTTCACACCCTCAGTGTGAGAGTTCACTCTTAGTTCACACCCTTAATGTGAGATTTCACTCTTAGTTCACACCCTCAATGTGAGAGTTCACTCTCAGTTCACATTCTCCAATTCTGAGCTCACTCTCCACACTGTGTCACAATTGCCAACGCTTTAAAGCTGGCGTGCACAACGCAATAGTTTATCATCAAATCCCATCAATTAGAAATAGGGAACCAAAGCTTAAGCATTCTTGCATAGCTGGCCACTTGCTTTAAAAAAAAGCGAATTAAACAACAGAATGTCCATGTCTGGAATTCTGAAATTTCCACATTGACCCCATCCCATCCCATCCCATCCCATCCCATCCCATCCCATCCACCCTCCCTCCTCTATACTCCGATCGACCAATAATCTGGCTGGAAGCTGGGAAATTGATTCCCGATTATCGATCACCCGAATTGTCGTGTGGTGTGTGGCGTCATTTATAACGTGCGCTCAGTCACCAAGCACATTCACACACTCTCCAAACAGATAATTAGTCACCACAGTATAGAGCCATCCTTCAGTGTCAACTGGCATGGTGGTCGGCGAGTGATCCGTGTTATTGTTGTTGTTTTTATTGGGGGTGCTTCTTTGTTTAGTTTTTAATTAACCAGGTCAGAAAGCCTGTAAATATGATCCTTGCACGAAACCTTTCAAATCATCTCGGGTCACTTTTAACTTGAATATTTTTTTTTTAAATGTTAGTATTAACAATAAATTAACGTCAACAATCTTAGATATGCCGATGACAGTGTAATACTAGCAGACAGTGAGAAAAACCTACAAGATATTGTGAATAGAGTCAATAAAGCTGGAATACTATTCAACATGAAGATGAATGGCAGGAAGACCAAAACAATCGTTATAAGTAAAAAGACAGATAAACCAAATATCAATATAACCATAGATGGCAAAAACATAGAACAAGTATCCGAATTCATATATCTCGGACAAAAGATTACAAACGATGGGAGATGTGAGGAAGAAATTAAGAGAAGGATAACAATAGCCCGAACAACATTCTCCAAAATGTATAGAGTGTTAACATCAAGTAAGATATTATTACATACAAGGAATCGTATTCTTCAGTGTTATGTGTGGTCTACTCTAATGTATGGGGCTGAGACATGGACAATCTCTAAGAAAATATACAAACGTTTAGCAGCATTTGAGATGTGGACTTATCGAAGGATGATGAAAATATCATGGACAAAGAAGATCACCAACAAAGAAGTTCTCAGAAAAATTAAAAATAAGAAATGCTTGTTTGCCACTTTACAGACAAAGAAACTTACTTATTTTGGCCATATCATTCGTCAGAGTTCAATATACCGTACATTGTTGGAAGGGAAGGTGAATGGCAGCAGAGGGAGAGGGAGACCAACAACATCATGGTTTACAAATATTTCACAGTCGACAGGCTTGAATTATTCACAGTCTATCAGAACAGCACACCATCGGGACAAGTGGAGAACCATTGCATCCAACCCTCGACTAGAGGACGGAACTATTGATTGATTGATTAACAATAACTCCAACAATGTTCACCAATAATAAGCTGTTTGTTTGGGCTTCATGTCCTGGCAACATCTATGCACAGATCAGGCACGGGTACTGACTTGTGACAGTGCGCGGGGAGCGGGACCTAGCTCAAGCAGTAGAGCGTACAGCTGTTAAGGTGTGGATCATCCTATCGATCCTGCTCAGTGGACGCATTTGCAGTTTAGGCTATTTTCCATTCCAACCAGTGGTCCAAAACTGGTTCATCAAAGGTTGTGGTATGTGCTGTCCTGTCTGTGGGAAAGTGCATATAAAAGACCCCTTGCTGCTTATTCGAAAGAGTAACCTATGTGGTGGCAGCAGGTTTCTTCCAATGAAATATGTCAAAATAACATTTTTTATGTCCAATAGCTGATGATAAAAATCAATGCGCTCTAGAGGCATCATTAAATAAAACAAACTTTTTTTGTGACTGTGCGCATGCATGGTGACTTCTGGGAGACCAGGCCGCCGGCACTATGACTCAATTTCCCACTCAGTCACACTATCCTGTACATATGGGGGCGCGGTTGATGTCGAAATGCACACTGATGAAACAATGATCTGCGTTACAGTTGCATAATCCGATGAAAGCATCACATTTTCTATCTAAAGCCAAAACACCTGTCTATATTTCATCTTACTTGTTCAACTTAGAATGAGTTAGATCCTGGTGCACTTATTATAGTTGCATAGTCCGACGGTTTGGAGTTTCGGTCATTTTCCGGAGATAAATATATTAGATTGATTGTTATAATCTACCTTACTTTAGTTTGAAGTAACTTTTATTGTAAATGGCTAACCTTGAAGATATTTTAAGTGCAACCATGACAAAGCAATTTTGGCAAGCACGCTAAAACTCTGACAAACAAACAAACAAACCTAAGCTGAAATTCAACATACATCGATGTGTATGTTGATATAACCAGAGAACCTCGATAGTCCTCGTCCTGATATGACCTTAGATGTTGCCAGGACGTAAAACTCCAACAGCCAACCAACCTAGATAGTTGGATGGTTAGGACGCTAATCACAGAATGGTAGGAATCTGGGTTTGAGTCTCCGCTCTAGACAGACTATCCCACTTGTTGCAACACCTTGATGACACTGGTTCCGTAACCAGGATTCTGTCCATGCTGAGTAAATGCCCTGTCACACTACGATGTAACGACGTCAGCATAGGGAGAACGTGAAGAACGTTGAACTTCTCGGCGTAGTATGCAAATTTGGGCACAAGTTGAACGTGGATGCAGCGTAGTTGACGAGAGCGTAACGTCGGTAAAGCGTAGTGATACTGTCATTCAACGAGAGAGGAAAGCATCATTACGCTCACAGAACGTTATGAACGTTATTCCATCGCCAGAACTATGTTACGTGACGTTACATACGTCATGACACGGTGGTGAAACATTGAACGAATGTTGAACGTACATTCTCCTGACGTTCTTCTGACGTTCTCCTGATGTTCCCATTACGCCGCGTGGACGTTTCCACTGGGTTTAATGTGGGTCAACATAGTGGAATGTAGTTGAACGTAGTGAGCAGCGTTTAACTGACATCTGTTTAACGTCATTGTCATTCGCCGGACGTGTACAGAAAGTACGGCGAATGTAAACCCTTACGTTCGAGTTACGTCGAAAGTTTTGAACAGGTTCAAAACTTTGACGCGCGCCGACATAGCACGACGTAACATGACATAGCTCGACGTCAGTCTAACGTCATTCTGACGTCATCATAACATAACCCAACGTACATCAAGGTAATGATGAAACGTGATCACGTCAGGCTTACGTTTGCTCGTTACGTCGTAGTGTGACAGGGGTATTATGTATGCTGTTGCACCTGTCCTGTGTATATAATGGATACCTGCACTACCAGACGGGATGGCCGAATCAGTTGAGCGTCCGTCTCCTGTTTTGGAGATTGGGGGATCCAAACCCATGGGTTCGTGGGTTCGAACCCTGGTCGAGTTAAACAAATGACTTAAAAATTGATACTTCTCACTCCCTAGCCAGGTGCTCGGCATTATTAGGATAGGGAAAGGACTGGGTGGCTCAATGTCAGGATAATGTGACTGAGTGGGATGTCAGGTCATGGTGCTGGAGGCATGGTCTGCCAGTGGCGCAGCACTATAAAGTCGCCATGAGTGTGCAGTCACAATTAAGTTGGTACCAGTCATAATATGACCTTAGATGTTGCTAAGACGTAAACAACAACAAACAAACCTGGGTATTTGTAGCGATATGTATGCCACTTGTGATTCCAGGGGGAGACATGCTGTGAGTGGCATTCTCACCGTTGTGGGTGAAATGTCACATACGCAGGCAGGTTGGCGTGGGTAGGTTTATTGCGTCAGGGAGTTTAGATGAACTAATGGTTAGGAGTAGTTAGGATGCACGTCTCGGAATGGAGGAAATGGGTGTTCGAGTCCCACTCTAGGTGTGAACCGATTTGTTGCAATATTCTCACGACAAATGTTTACAACAACAAAAATAACACACACACCTAAAAAAAACAAAAATCTGGTTTGTGTTATTTTGTATCATACATGGTTCAGCAGTGCACTTGTGCTTATATTGGAGATATCCCTTTGTCTACAATGGAGTGGGTTTACAACAACAAAAGAAGCTATTCATAGCACTGCGTTATTGATACACCACCCGATACCTGTGTGACATGTGATGTTATAGATTCTTGTCTTGCTGTATTACATGTCAGCAAGGTTTTTTTCTTTCTTTTAATTAAAAAAAAAAGCATTTATGGCAGAGTACATGTTCACGACACAATAAACGAAACGGACGTGGCGGCCTAGTCGGTAGAGCGCAGGCTTTCAGTTCGGAAGGTTGGGAGTTTGGAACCCGGCCGAGTTAAACCAATAACTTATCAAATTGATACATGTCGCTACCTAGACTGGCACTCAGTATTACAAGGATAGGGCAAACACGGGTGTGCTCAGTATCAGGATGTGACTGAGTAGGATATTGGGCCATGGTGCCTTAGGCCATTATCTCCCAGTCGGGCAGTACTATAAAGTCACAATGAGTGTTTGTTTGTTGTTGTTTTACGTCCTAGCAACATCTAAGATCATATCAGGATGGGTACCGACTTGTGACAGTGCGCACTCATGGCGACTTTATAATCCTGTCCCACTGGAAGATCAGGCCATCAGCACCATGACCTGATATCCCACTCAGTCACATTATCCTGACACTGAGCCAACCAGTCCTTGTCCTATCCTAATAATGCCGAGTGGCAGGCGAGGAAGCAACAAGTATCAATTGTTAAGTCATTGGTTTGACTCGACCAGGGTTCGAACCCACGACCCCACGATCTATCAACACGGGAGACGAACCCTCTAACTCATTCGGCCATCCCGTCTGGTGTCAAAATGAGTGTGTACTGTCACAAGTCATTACCCATCCTGATATGACCTTAGGTGTTGCTAGGATGTAAAACCTCCAAGAAGCAAACACAATAATCGGAGGGACTGTGGATATGTCGCTGACAATTGACATGGCCTGGCACTGAGCCAACACGGCGAGGCTGGAATTAAACTAAATGGGAAGTTGATGTTTGGACGCCGTAAGTGGCTGATGGGGCAGTGAGAGGTCTATAAATGGATCTGCGGCAGTTCCGGTCAGAGTGCTATTATTACAGCCACCCGGGGTGTGGTGGAGGGGAGACGGCGTGGAGGGGGGGTGCGGGCTGTGGGTGGGAGGGGGGAGGGGGTGGGATGGGGGTGGGGGGGGGATGAAGTAGCAGGTGGTATGTGTGGGGAAGGGTGTGGTGAGTGTATGTCAGATCGAAATTGTGGTGTCTGTAAGACGGAGGTTGTGGTGTTTGCAAAATGGAGGTGGTGTTTCAAGAGGGAGGTTGTGGTGTAAGAGGGATATTGCGGTGTTTTCAAGAGGGGGGTTGTAGTGTTTGCAAGAGGGAAGTTGTAGTGTTTACAATAGGGAGGTTGTAGTGTTTGCAAGAGGGTAGTTGTAGTGTTTACAATAGGGAGGTTGTAGTGGTTGCAAGAGGGAAGTTGTAGTGTTTACAATAGGGAGGTTGTAGTGGTTGCAAGATGGAAGTTGTAGTGTTTGTAATAGGGAGGTTGTAGTGGTTTCAAGAGGGAAGTTGTAGTGTTTACAATAGGGAGGTTGTAGTGTTTGCAAGAGGGAAGTTGTAGTGTTTACAATAGGGAGGTTGTAGTGGGTGCAAGAGGGAAGTTGTAGGGTTTACAATAGGGAAGTTTTTGTGTTTGCAAGAGGGAAGTTGTAGTGTTTACAATAGGGAGCTTGTAGTGTTTGCAAGAGGGAAGTTGTAGTGTTTACAATAGGGAGGTTGTAGTGGTTGCAAGAGGGAAGTTGTAGGGTTTACAATAGGGAAGTTGTAGTGTTTGCAAGAGGGAAGTTGTAGTGTTTACAATAGGGAGGTTGTAGTGTTTGCAAGAGGGAAGTTGTAGTGTTTACAATAGGGAGGTTGTAGTGGTTGCAAGAGGGAAGTTGTAGTGTTTACAATAGGGAGGTTGTAGTGTTTACAAGATGTAGGTTGTAGTGTTTACAAAAGGGACTCATGGGTTCGGATCTCCCGATCTCCCAAAACAGGAGACGGACGCTCTATTCATTCGGTCACCCCGTCTGCTTTGACGGAAAGATCGATAAGGTGACAAGTAAAGGGCAATTTGTCTGACAGGACCCGGCACCAGGCTGCCTGGTTCCTACTCACCCTGCTAAGCACGAATAGTCATAATAGTGTGACTGAGTGCAATATCGGGCCACGGTACCCCAGTGGATGCTCCAATGACGTATTTATAATCTCAGTGTACAAAGCATTGTTCTGCATGACAACCTTCCTCTTGTAAAAACCACAACCTCCCTCTTGGAAACACCACAACCTCCCTCTTGGAAACACCACAACCTCCCTCTTGCGATGGCGGAATAAGTTAATCGTCCGTCTCCTGTTTTGGGAGATCGGGGGAGCTGAACCCATAGGTTCATGGGTTCGAAACCTAGGGGGGGGTCAAACCAATGACTTGAAAATTGTTTCCTAGCCTGGCGTTCAGTATTATTAGGATAGGGCAAGGACTGGTTGGCTCAGTGTCAGGATAATGTGACTGAGTGGGATATCAGGTAATGGTGCTGGTGGCCTGATTTCCCAGTGGGGCAGCACTATAAAGTCGCCATGAGTGCACAATGTCACAAGTCGGTACCCGTCCTGATATGACCTTAGATGTTGTTATGACGTAAAACAACAAAAAACAAATCTTTCCGTCAAAATGGACGCCGTCAATTGAGCGTCAACCCCCACTCACTGCGTTTGGCCAAAGGAGATGCACCATTCTAATCCTAAAATTCACTCTCTTTTTCCCGTCCTGATATGACCTTATATCTTGCTAGGTTGTAAAACAAGGGACAAACACTCTTTTTCTCCACTTTTTCTTTCTCTTTCTCTATATTCCTTTCTCTCTTTCTTTGTTTCTCACATTCTTGCTTTCTCTCTTCTCCCAGTCTCTTTATCTCATTCTCTTTTTCTCTCTTTTTGTGTCTGTCTCTTTCTCTTCGTTTCTCTTCCTCATGCTTCTTTCTTCCTCTCTTCTACTTTCTTCCTATATTTTCTACCTTCCTCTCTTTCGTCCTCTCTCTTCCTTTCTTCCTCTCTTCTACTTTCTTCCTATATTTTCTTTCTTCCTCTCTTTCGTCCTCTCTCTTCCTTTCTTCCTCCTCTCTTGCTCCTTTTTTTGCCGTCTTCTTGCTTTTTCTTCTTCTCCTTCTTCTTCTTCTTCTTCTTCTTCTTCACACACCAGACGCGGTAGCCACATCGGAAAGAGCGTAGGCTTCCTACGCGGAAGGTCGGCAGTTCGAATCCCACTGAATCAAACCAATGACTTATAAAATTGATACTTGTCACTACCTTGCCTGGCACTCAGCATTACTAGGATAGGGCAAGGACTGGTCAGCTAAGTATCAGGATAATGTAACTGTGTGGGATATCAGGCATGTTGCACTATAAAGTTGCCATGAGTGCACACTGTCACAAGTCGGTGCCCGTCCTGATATGACCTTGGATGTTGCTAGGACGTAAAACAACGACAAACAAACAAATCCTCACACTCACACACAAACACACACATGTGTTTCCCTTTGCAACTATTCAGTCAGCTGGCCAGTGCCGTTGATTTATCGCTGATCAAAGCGTGTGTAAATAAACCATTCATAATGTCACCATGGCAACCTGTCGTCTGTCCACACCTGTGCGTCGCGTCCCGAAAGTTGGCAGGTTGAAAAGTGATCTCTCTCCAGGAGGGGGAGGGGTGCATTAACTGTTTACACATCATGTTCACACCACAGTGTTTTAAGTGTGTGGCCAGGTCCACATAATCAGACACTCACACACCCACACACACACCCAACAACCCCTACACGCACTTAAACTAACCCTCCCATCAACACCTTCCACCGCCCCCAACATACCCACACACCCACGCACTCACTCCAACACAACTACACAACAAACACACTCATGTACTCACCCACCTCACAGTCACCCACCCACACACCCACTCCAACGGACCAGACCGGATGTCCGAATGAGTTGAGCGTCCATCTCCCCTCTAAGGAGATCTCGGGATCCGAAGCATCGTGTGTTCGAACCCTGGTCGAGTCAAACCAATAATTTTAAAATTTATACTTCTCGCTTCCTAGCCTGGCACTCGGCATTATTAGGACAGGGTAAGGACTCGTTGGCTGAGTGCCAGGATAATGTGACTGAGTGGGATATCAGGTCATGGTACCCGCAGACTGATTTCCCAGTGAGCAGCTCTATAAAGTCGCTATGAGTGCGCACTGTCACAAGTCGGTACCCGTCCTGATATGACCTTAGATGTTGCTAGGACGTCAAACAAACAAACAAAAACAAACCCACTCCAACACATCCACACACCCAGCACCCTCACCTACTCACCCACCCACCCACCCACCTACCTCACAGTCCACCCACCCACCTACCTCACATTCCACCCACCCACCTACCTCACATTCCACACACACCCACACCCACACCCACACACACCCACCCACACCCACACCCACACCCACACCCACACTCACACCCACACCCACACCCACACCCACACCCACACCCACACCCACACCCACACCCACACCCACACCCACTTAAATACACCAGCATCCCCACACCCGTCTTCCTCCCCCACACATCCACCCACACACACCCGGCATCACATAGCAAGCCGGGTTTCTTGCCGGCAACGGGAACTGGGGGGATGGGCGGCGCACCACGTGATACACCGCGTGATGCGTCACGTGCCTGGATCGCCACGTGACCTGGCCTGGGATCTGCTGCGCGTGGTGTGTGTGGGGGTGGTGTGTGGGTGTGTGTGGGTGTGTGTGTATCAGCGCTAGGCGTCGGGCTTCAAGTCGGGGCAGTGTGAGAAAGCAGAAGCGGGTTGTCTCTGTCTGTGTGCCTGTGTGTGCGTGTGTGCCTGTGTGTGTGCCTGTGTGCCTGTGTGTGTGCGCATGTGTGCCCGTGTGCCTGTATGTGTGCCTGTGTGCCCGTGTGTGTGCCTGTATGTGTGCCTGTGGGGGGGGGGGGGGGGAGGTGAGATAGGTAGGTGAGGAGGTGGGGGTGAATGGGTGAGGGTTGTTGGGGTAGGTGAATAGGTAGGTAGTTGAAGGGGGTGAGTGGGTGGGGGTGGTTGGGGGGTGAATAGGTAGTGGAGATGAGGGTGGGTTGATCTGTAAGAGGTGGGTGAGTAGGTAGGTAGGTGAGGAGGTGGTGGGTGAGTGGTTGGGGGTGGTTGGAGGTGGGTGAGTAGGTAGGTGTGTAGGTAGGTGTGTAGGTAGGCGTGTCTTTGTGGGTGTCTGCGTTACTATAGTTTTAAGTAACTTTTATTTGTGTAAATGGCTATCTTTAGAGATATTTGGCATGAAAACGTGTCACATAAATATTGGCGTGTATGTCACCATACTGGCACTATAATCGTCAGTAGTCACGTGTTCTATTCAAGTGACTTAGTATCCATTTCAATGCTGAAACAAATGTGTTATACGTGTAACAGTACTCAAGTTGGATATGTAAAATCAAATCTAGATAAGTGTTGTTTTTTTTTAATTTAAAGAATTCATCCAACTACGGCAGCCTTAATGTAGTGCTTATAAAGATTCAAGCTGGCATGAACTATTGCTCACTGTTTATTAACTAGAGCACACCCGCTGTGAGATTCAAACTAGTTCAAATATAAAATTGTCACATTTAACAAGGGCAAACAATGTTGGTCTAGATTTGTATGCGATTTGATGTCCTCAAATAAATGTATTTAATAACGCATAAAAGCAGTTAACTGAGTATATATATATTGTAATAAATTATTTTGTTTTAATAATATATATATATATATATTATGGGGGGGGGGAACAATTATTCCCTCAACGAACATGGGCATGAGTTTCATGCTCATGTCTATAAAATGACACCAACATGTATTACTCAGGCATATAATTATAGACAGGATAATTTATTATCATTATATAAAAAGGCGGAATGGCTCTGTGATTATTATTATTCGGATTATTGCCACGCCGTAATAATATTGTTGTTCTATTATCCTGCGATTAATATGTATATTGGCCAACCGCTGCCCGAGATGTTCGTGTTCGGACCGCTAAATATACCTGTAACATTTTTATTTTAAAATTGAATATGAGACCTACTAATCCTACATATATGCACCTATGTAAATCCATAAACTTACTAATATTTAATCGAGATAACTACCAAGAATTGTCAGCTTATTAGGGCACACATTGCAACAATATTTTGAAATCAATTACAGTATATAATAATAATATGGATTTATTAATTTATTAAATATACCCCCGCCCCCCCCCCCCACCCTGAATGAATTGGGCATCCGCTTCTCAAATGGCGGGTCATGGGATTCGTGTCCCGGGATCGAGCCATCGCTGACATAAATCAATGATTTGAACATGTATATTTGTCACCTCATCTCGACTATCATAGGGCAAGGAGCAGTGGAATGAGGAAAAACCAATTATCCGTGATTGAAATTTCCCTCGCCTAATCAATGAATGAAACAAACAAACAAAATTTAAATACGTTAATTTATGGGGCTTTTCTTTTTATATACATTGCAGGTGGGATGTACCAGAATGTCACCAACAGAGAGGATCCCGAGTATAGGCGTACTAACTGTGACGTCACCGTCAAAATCAACAACAGCAGCAGTCGCAAAACAACAACAACAACAATAACAACAACCGTGAATGGCAAACCTACAAGCATGCGCGTCGAAAAAAATCATCATTGATTTTATGCACTATTCTGAATTATCTTAGCAAACTCAGCGCCTAGTTCGCCAAACCACCACAGACCGCCACGATGGCGCTTCTGATGGTGGACCGCGGCGACAGCTACCATGTGATCTACCTGGGCTCGTGCATGCTCAGCCACATGTCGACGGGGCTCGGCGTCCTCCAGAAGCCTCTGCGCGAGCTCTACTTCCGGTACCGGCAGGCGGGCGGGGGGCCGGCTGCGCAGGAGCGCTATCTGCGCATGTCTTCTCGTGGAATGTCGATGACCTACAAAGAGACGGCGTCTGCAGATCCCACCGAGGTCTTCTACCACATGCCTTCGATCCTCTTCTGGGACGCCGTGCAGTACTGCACGGTGCGCGGCGCAGACCGGAAGTTGCGCGGGGCCTTCGAACCCGTCGACAATGATCACAGCCGCAACAAGGACAATCTTTTTAGTGTGCTTGAGAAGAAGTACCATTTCCTGCAGCAGATGACGCACCCTCCGCTGTTCACGTGCGTTCTGCGCCGAACGCAGGGCGTGAAGGCGCTCGACGTGCATGCGTTCGTCTGTTCGTCTGATCACGAGGCACTCGGCTTGGTGCGGTCCCTAAATGGGGTGCATGCGCACTACAAGACGGACGAGAACGTCGAGACCGGCGTCTTCGACTATAAGCCCTTTGCCGCCGGAGTCGGCTATCCCTTTGCGACCGGCTCCGTAGAGGAAGCCGGCGGTAGTGGCAGTAACACTGGTGTCGGTGGTGTTGGTGGTGGGAAGTCGGCCACAGCTGGTAGTGGCGGTGACCTGACGCCAGATGGCGCCATGGGACGCGGACAAATGAGGTCAGTGGGGTTGGGGGTGTTGGGGGGGTCGGGCGGCGGTGGTGGGGGCGGATCCATGCCGGGAACGCTCCAGCAGCAGCCGCCGCCGCGCCCGGCGCGCCCTCTGTCGCTAGGCCGGCGGGTCGCTGGGGGTCAGGTGCAAGTGCTGCCCCCTAGCGGCGCGGACCGACCGGCGCAGACAGTGCTGCTGTCATCACACGGCCTATCCAGCTCGCTGTCTTCGCTCGCCTCCTCCACGGTGTCGGCACGCCCGGCCATCTACCAGCTTACGCAGGAGGACTTCCGTAAGCACAACGCCGCACTGTACCTGCACGACGAGCCCGGCGAAGACGAGGTGGGCGCGGCGGGCCGGCGGCAGGTGGCGGCAGCGGAGGAGAGACGGCGGGACGAGGAGGAGCCGAGCCCGGACAGCGACGACGGGCACCACGTGTACCAGTACATCCGGCACGTCCGAGACTCGCCGGCAGGCACCGCTGAGCACGGCCGGGCCGGGGCTGGAGACGGCCCGGCGCGGCCACTCCCCCCTCACCCTCACCCGGAGCCCTCCCGCCACGAGCCGGCGCTACGTAACACTAACGGGAACCAGAATAAGAACCGCAACTGGAACCGCAACTCGTCGCCGCCGCCGCCGCTCCCGCCAACACATCGCCACAACAACAACAATGGGTCCATAGAGCGCGACACGGTGGCGCAGTCACGGTTGATGATCCAGGAGACGCTAGCCAATCAGCACAACTCGATCAGCCGCAACCTGAACCAGTTGTTCACCCAGACCCCGCAGCAGCAGGGTTCTCCGGAGCGGCGCCCCGCTGACCGCGCCTCTGCCGGTCTCGGCGCTCCATTCGCCCGTGGCTCGGTCCCCCTGTGCCGGTCGCAGCCATCGCCGCCCCCGCCGCGCGCCACTTCCGGCGGCGCCGGCACCAAGCTGGGGCAGGCGTACGCCCACAGCGCGGCCGGAGCCGGTGATGGGGCTAGGGCCGGGGCCGGGTACGATGACCGCGCGCCCCATCGCGGCTCTGCCGGCCACAACCCGCCCTCCCGTTCCGCAGATCGCGTCCGCGGCTCCGTAGACACCGAGTCGCTGCGTTCCGCGACGACGCAAGCAGCGGGCGGTGGAAGCATCACTTCCAGTTCGCCCGCCGACCGCTCGCTGGAGGACTTCCTTTCGCGCCGCTCCGCCTCGAGTCACGGCTCGCCATTCGCCGCGCGACACGGCACGCCGGACGGCGCGCCGCGTCCTGTCGCCAAGGTGACGCCGCACAGCGTGAACTCCGGGGTCAAGGCTACCACCGGCGGCGTGCAGGTGTTCCCGGCAGGCGGGGCTCCGGTGGCGAGCCTCAAGTCGGTGATGAACTCCCAGCACCAGCACCAGCAGCGCCCCGGCGGCGGCAGCGGTATCCCCATCGACGCGCCCGGCAACAAGCCTGGCAGCGCCCGGCCCCGGCGCCCCAAGTCGCAGTACTTCGACGAGCCACAGTACATGGACGAAAGCAGCAGTTCCGGTTCCTCCCCGGCCAAGTCCCCGCCCGCCAACAACTGGGCGTTCGGCGGTCGGGGCCGGGACGCCGAGGACAGCGGCACGGGGACACTGGGGTCGGCACAGGGCGACGGAACCATCAACGAGAAGCTGCTGCTCAGCAAGAAGAAAGACGCTGAGATCGCGTCGGTGCTGCATGATCTGCGCTTCGACTATGAGGGCGCCACCATGTCGCCTGGACTACCAGCCGGCAACAATTTTGAGAAGTCCTTAGGCTACTTTCCGTAATGTGATGGTGATTGGTGTGTTTTGTTTTGTGATCCTCGATGAATTCCAATTAGATTTATTTATGCATAGGTATGTGTGCTTCAGTATATATTTATGTATAATATATTGAAATATGTATAAATATGTGGACATATATCGAAATATATAGATATATAAATATATGTGGATACATACATATATATACATGTATATATAGATATATATATAGATATATTGATATATATATATAAAGATATATATGTAAACATATACACATATAAATAAATATATATTTAAATATATTATATATTCTCAGATGCCACTTAAGACTGAATGGAATTAAGTTCTGAATACAATATTATATAGTTGCATAGTCCGATGAAAGCATGAATTTTGTTTAACCAAAACACATACCTAGATCTGATCCTTACCTACCAAACTTAAATACTGGTGCACATATTAAACATGTGTTGCGGTTTGGCCTCATGTGCTGCTGCTTTGCTTGAAAAAAAAGGTTAACAAAGCCTACGCCCAGCTTTTCAGTGTGTACGAGTCAGCCTCACGAAAATGGGCCATTTGGTGGTCAATTGAAGATGTTGGCATCGCAATTCCTAAAAGTGTAGTGCATTTCTTTGTTTCATTTTAAATTATCCTAGAAACAAATAAGGTTGTTGTATTTTCTCGACCTTTACATTCAGGATAAATTTAAGGACTTTCCAACACCTCTGTTAATGCTAAACTATAATTATACCGATCGACGCCGACATCCAATGATCGATGCCGACAACTTTAACAGATGTCGGCATCACAATTCTTAAAGTGTAGTGCATTTCTTTGTTATATATTAAATTATCCTAGAAACAAATAAGGTTGTTGTATTTTCTCAACCTTTACATTCAGGATAAATTTAAGGACTTTCCAACACCTCTGTCAATGCTAAATTATAATTATACCGATCGACGCCGACATCCATGCTCGACGCCGACAACTTTCCCCAATTGGCCTCTTTTTGTGATCCCGACTCGTACACTGTTGACATCAAGTTAGCATCGGATTTTACAACTATGTTACATTTTGACCGAATGAGTTATGCATACATTCATATTCGTTGGGTAATAAGCTCCAATTTGATGCCATTCCCATCTCTGTGTCATTTCTAGTGACTGAGATATTGCCATATGTTTTCTGGTTTATTTCTTATTATTATTATAATAATAATAATTATAATAAAGGTGCAAATGGTCTCTACTGTGTGGGAGTGGTCAATAATTTGGCTCTGCGACTTTATAATACCTGAATTGTGAGAGGTTATGCTTAATTAAAGTTGCATAGTCCGATGTTTTTGTCAGATTCTGCCTTTTAATGAAAGATACATACTGGGGTGATCATTGTAACCTACCTTTCTTTAGTTTGAATCTATTTCTTTAAACTTAAAGGCTAATTTTAGAGATATTTAAAGTGAAAATATGCTAAATTAATTTTGGCATGCACATATCAATTCTGACACAATGCGCTTCAGCAGAAATAGGTTCAAATTAATTCACATTGCATTCTCTTTTGTTCAGCAAAAAATGCTTACTACATGCACTAGTATATCTAAATTTGACATGTCAGATGAAATCAATTAAGTGTTTTGTATTTTGAAAATTTGATGTCTTGATCGGATTATGCAGCTTTAATACATCAAATTAATATTTGTAGAAGTTACACTAATATCTGTAGAAGTTACACTAATATCTGTTGAAATTACACTAATATCTGTAGAAGTTACACTAATATCTGTAGAAATTACACTTACCCTGATTATATGAGTATTGATGTATGCATCAAAGGACTGCGAATTGAAACTTCCCTGCCATGAATGCTGCAAACCCCATAATCCACAGAGGGTTCTCCTCTTCTAAGACTGTGAACAAACAGTATAGCTGTGAAATAAAACACTTTGGATTTATATAACTGTCTGTTTTAGACGGATATATCCTTAATACTCACCCATTCACTGGAAGCCCAAAGCATGGGTAATCAAATAGCCAATGTAATTCCCTACACACGATACTGTGTAGTCCCCAGTGTCCAATGACTCGTGTGTTGTACAGTGAGATGTCAGTGCATGTCATCATGAATCCAGGTCTCAGAGCACTAGAAATATTTTAGTCACTGTACTTGGATTATGCATTGCAGTGATCATGCTTCATGGTATATATGTGTGGTTCTCTTAGTAAAAATCTGTGTGAAATTTGTGTGGGAATAACATTCTGTGACACAGGTAAGCGATGTAGGTGGCACTCCGGAGCCTTCCGCTTCATTTCAAAGCCATCGAGGATGACGCATGCGCCAAATTCAGGTTCAATGTTATGTGTCAGTGATTCTCTTAGTAAAATCTGTGTGAAATCTGTGTGGGAATAACATTCTGTGACACAGGTAAGCGATGTAGGTGGCGCTCTGGAGCCTTCCACTTCATTTCAAACCCACTGAGGATGACGCATGCGCCAAATTCACGCAGTATGACCAAGCCATTTAGAACACAAATATATTTGTCTAAATTTCGGATATTATCTTCCAAAATTATAAAAGAGAACATACTATTACAATGTCATTTAATATATTACGTTTCAAAATGATATATGTTTAATTTTAAAGTTGCATAGTCCGATGTTCTTGAAATTCTGCCATTCTTGGTAGAGATAAATATATTAGATTGATCGGTATAGTCTACCTTAGTTTAGTTTGAAGTAACTTAGATTTTTAATTGCGAACTTTGGATATATTTTAAGTGCAAACACGCAAAAATAATATTGGTGTGTACGTCAAAACTCTTGAGAAATTGGCTTCAGCAGTACCAGGTTCTGTTAAATTGATTTAGTATTCCCAGCTATGTATCAACACATGATTAATAAGTGCATCAGTGTCTCAGTTGGATATGTAGAATCAAATCTAGGTCAGTGTTTGGTTTTGAAAATGTGATGCTTTCATCGGCCTCTGCAGCTTTAAGGAGTTATACAAAATACAGCCATGTATTTTCTTGTAGCTGCCTCTTTATATTGTTTAACCTTTATATTGATTTGTTTAGCGTCTAGTGCTATTTGTAATTACGCTTTATAGAGACCAATGCGTTAGCATTGACATTTTATTTAGAAGAATAAAAGCACTTGAATAAAAAAGATTTAAATGTAAATCATTATTATGGATGATATTAAATACCATAACTGTGTGTACTTTACAGGTGAGATCTTCTTCGATGGGTTTATTATGTTAATTAATTGTAAATGTGCAGTCATGTGTCTGTATCCTGCCTTGGTTTGTACCCAGAAAGTAAAGTACATTTATTTTATTTAAATTCATTCTGGGACTTACTGAAGCTACATAATCCAGTGAAAGTATATTTTCACAAACAAACCATTCTTATCTATATTTGAACCTGCATACCCAACTTAGATAATGGTACATTGATTAATAATACATTTGGAATGTTATCCCTTTAGAATATCCAAGCTTGCTGGTTTGGTTAGACGAGAAAGTGACCCAGTTAACCAGGCAAGATGGCGGAATAAGTTTAGCATCCATCTGGTTTTTGGTTGGTTGTGGGATTCGTGGGATTTACCCTGGTCGAGTCAAACCAATGACATCGAAATGTATACTGGGATAGGGCGAGGAGCAGTGGAATGGGAAAGACCAATTGTCTGCAATTGAAATTTCCCCTGCTTAATCAACTAATGCACCAACATAAAAATAATGTAGTAATGGTGTATTCCACCTGGCTTCAACCTGGATGCACACATAAACTATTGCACACATTTCCTGCTGCAACTATCACCAAGGTTAGCCAATCATCCTGAACTAAAACGGAGTAGGCTATAATGGTTACCCTGATAAATATGACAATAATTAAACAAACAATGGACTATATGACTTTAAATAAGGGAGTGAACTCTGTGCTATTGCACCTGCGTTCCGTTGGTGCAATGATACACTTTACTTTGATACTAGGAGCAAAGTTGAATGCGTAGGATCAAATGCAAGCAAGTGCTATGATGTTGTTTCTTTTTGTGTTTTTAAATTAGTTTCATCGGATTATGTAACTTTAAGATTTGTTTGCTAGGTGAATTAGATTCACACTCGCCGACCTTTGGTTTGTATGGTGAATTAGTTTCGCACTCACCGACCTTTGGTTTGCTAGGTGAATTAGTTTCACACTTGCCGACCTTTGGTTTGCTAGGTGAATTAGTTTCACACTCGCCAACATTTGGTTTGCTAGGTGAATTAGTTCTGCACTCACCAACCTTTGGTTTGCCAGGTGAATTAGTTTTGCACTCGCCGACCTTTGGTTTGCTAGGTGAATTAGTTTCGCACTTGCCGACCTTTGGTTTGCTAGGTGAATTAGTTTCACACTCGCCAACATTTGGTTTGCTAGGTGAATTAGTTCTGCACTCGCCAACCTTTGGTTTGCCAGGTGAATTAGTTTTGCACTCCCGACCTTTGGTTTGCTAGGTGAATTAGTTTCACACTCGCCGACCTTTGGTTTGTATGGTGAATTAGTTTCACACTCGCCAACATTTGGTTTGCCAGGTGAATTAGTTTCACACTCGCCAACCTTTGGTTTGCCAGGTGAATTAGTTTCACACTCGCCGACCTTTGGTTTGCTAGGTGAATTAGTTTCACACTCGCCGACCTTTGGTTTGCTAGGTGAATTAGTTCTGCACTCGCCAACCTTTGGTTTGCCAGGTGAATTAGTTTCACACTCGCCGACCTTTGGTTTGCCAGGTGAATTAGTTTCACACTCGCCAACCTTTGGTTTGCCAGGTGAATTAGTTTCACACTCGCCAACCTTTGGTTTGCCAGGTGAATTAGTTTCACACTCGCCGACCTTTGGTTTGCTAGGTGAATTAGTTCTGCACTCGCCAACCTTTGGTTTGCCAGGTGAATTAGTTTCACACTCGCCGACCTTTGGTTTGCCAGGTGAATTAGTTTCGCACTCGCCGACCTTTGGTTTGCTAGATGAATTAGTTCTGCACTCGCCAACCTTTGGTTTGCCAGGTGAATTAGTTTCACACTCGCCGACCTTTGGTTTGCCAGGTGAATTAGTTTCACACTCGCCGACCTTTGGTTTGCCAGGTGAATTAGTTTCACACTCGCCAACCTTTGGTTTGCCAGGTGAATTAGTTTCACACTCGCCGACCTTTGGTTTGCCAGGTGAATTAGTTTCACACTCGCCGACCTTTGGTTTGCCAGGTGAATTAGTTTCGCACTCGCCGACATTGTGCTTGTGCAAGTAATACATATGGTCGTCTGACGCGCATGCGTGAACTCCTGTTCCGGCAGTGACATGCGCGATTGTGATATAGCAATGTAACAATGCGGGAGCCCACCGTCATAACCCCCCTCCCTCCCACTGTGATGCTTGTATAGCCCCTTGTGACGTCACTAGCAGCCCCACTGACGTCAGAATGCATCTCTGATTAACCGTTGACAGTGCTATCGTCGTAATTAAACAGGACTGTACATATATTTAATTGTACTGAAATGAATTATCCAGCTAATGCCAGCAATATATTGAAAATAGAATAAATTGACATAATAGATGTAATTATATATCATGTAAATTCATTATATCTATGATGTGAATTCATTATATTTTCCACAGTCCAAACCATGAGTGGATTCTGTGAATGAGCGGGATTATTTGATTAATTGATGTATATACTATATATTCTAATATAGTAGCTATGGCTCCCAACTTACAAATCCTGTCATGATGTAAGCATTATATATATTATATATAATAAATATATATAATGCATAGAGAATGTGTGTATATATATTCGTATATGCGTGGACATATGCATAATATATATCCATATACTTATGTATATGCACATGCGAATGTGTATATGCATAAATGTATATATATTTGCATATATATGTGTATGTTCAAACCGCTGACTGACTGAATGCATTGTACATTTAAAAAAGAATTATATAATTATAATTTGATAGATATAGATAATTATTAAGAAATTCATAGGTGACCGAGAGGCCAAAATGTGGCTCTATGCAGCATATAGAATACCACTGACTCGAGTGTCCTGTTTTCCCAATATGTGTATTCTAAGTGCCGCTTGTTATCCCTCTGGAAAAACTGAAGTTGCGACCCAACATGCCGAGTCGCAGCTTCAGCTCATATATGACCATAGTTCGGTGTTTGGATGGTGAATACACATACACAAATTGGTATTTTATTTATATAACATATTTGCTAGGACAATTTCCACTGCAATCTACATTAGAAACAAATGTATGGCAATAACCCCAACAAGCTTGGTCATCAGGAGACATGTGGTTATAAGTGCAAGCTAAGTTTAAAATATAAAGCCTATTGTGGAGGAGAGGGCTTCAGTGTTTGCGTGGGACCACCACAACTCAGAATACCCTTATAATATATATATATTATATATATTTATTTATATATATACACATATATATATTATATATATATTTATTTGTGTGATATATAGATAGATATATATATATATATATATATATATATATATATATATATATATATAATTTATTAAAGGTGCATAGTCCGATGGTTTTGAGTTTCTGTCATTTTCTAAGATAAATATATTAGGTTGATCATTATAATCTACATTACATTCGTTTGAAGTAACTTTTATTTAAAATGGCCAACTTTTGAGATTTGTGAAGTGCAAGAATGCACAATTAATTTTGGCAAGCACACCAAAACTCTGACACCATAGGCCTCTGCATTAAGATAGTGTATCAAATTGCCTCAGTATTCCCTGGTATGTGGCGACACATGTCTAATAAGTTCACCTAGCTAGTGTTTTGTTTTGTGATCCTCGATGAATTCAAAGTAGATTTACCTAGTTATTTATCTGAATTAGATATGTAGAATCAAATCTTGGTAATTGTTTTGGTTTTGAAATGTTGACGTTTTCATCGGACTATGCAACTTTAAACCCAAATGAATATTGATCCCTCACCACCCACCGCCGTCTACATTAAGGGTAATACTGCGTGGTAGGCTTGACCTGACCTTGACCTGACCTTGACCTACTGCACTATTGGATCACATGAGGGCGAGTACTGTGAATGTACAATAAAGGAGGCATGTTACCACCCAGTGTGTCGGGAGTGTACGCCGGTGTGGCGGTTTCAGCCGTGCGCCAGTTTCAGCCGTGCGCGTACCATCAAACTCAAGGCATTGTCAATGGTCGTGAGTCAGTAACCTTATAAATTTAATACAATGTTTTTGGTAAAGATGTTTTCTATATGTGTACCAAGCGATTTGTTTCCAGGTGGTGTGGTTTTAGAGATATTTCACTTTTCCTGGATTTTTTGTATAAAGATTGCTCACCACCATTGACAATGCCTTGAGTTTGACGGTACGTGCAGTGCAAAACATTAGTTTTATTCAAAATTAATAGAAATCAAGAACCCTAACCGTAGAAATTTAATATGATGTTTTTGGTAAAGATGTCTTCTATATGCGTACCAAGCGATTTGTTATTAGGTGGTGTGGTTTTAGAGATATTTCACTTTTTCTGTATTTTCTATATGAAGATTGCTCGACCATTGACAATGCCTTGAGTTTGAGTATGCGCACGGCTGAAACTGGAGCACGGCTGAAACCGCCACACCGGGTACAGTGTAGATGTGGAGTTAAACAACATGTAGCGAATGGTGCGATGCAATACATGGGAAGAAGCTGAGCCTTAACTTATAATATATGTCAGATGATTGTGTTGACAGCGCTATTAAAGTTGTATACAATAGAAACCCTGCTGGTCCTTTGTTTGTGTATAATAGATGATTTCAGCTGAGCATGCGCAGTGAGCTACTACCACCCACAACATTAGTTCTTGCCACTGCCACCAGAGGACATGTTGGTCGTGGAAATCCTCTATAATACCTTTTCCAGACGGGATGGCTGAATGAGTTAGAGCGTCCCTCTCCCATGTTGGTAGATCGTGGGGTCGTGGGTTCGAACCCTGGTCGAGTCAAACCAATGACATAAAAATGTATACTTGTCGCTTCCTAGCCTGGTGCTCGGCATTATTAGAATAGGGCAAGGACTGGTTGAGTCAAACAACTGACTTACAAAAACTGATGGTTGTCACTATCTATCCTGACACTTGGCATTATCCGGATATGGCAAGGACTGGCTTGTTCAGTAACAGGATAATGTGACTCAGTGGGATATTGGGTCAAGGTGCTTGCAGCTCAGTCTCCCAGTGGAGCAACACTTTAAAACCACCATGAGTGTGCACTGTTACAAATCCGTGTTCATCCTGATATGACCTCACATGTTGCTACGATATAAAACCCCAACAAACGACAAACTTGATATATTTATCTTAAAATGCGGCACAAACTCAAATCCATTGCACTAAGCTACTTTAATAAAAATGACAGTATAAATAAACATATATTTTGTATTCGTGGATTAGTTAGTCCACCCATGACGGTCTCACAGGAAAACCTAAGCAAGATTATACAGGATATAGGCGTGCAAACCATTAAATGAACATCAATATTGAGCTTGTTTGCAGTGCCAGCCTCGTTCTGGTATCAATATAAAGTGTCCTAAATGTCATAAACCATTGTACACAATCACAAATCACAATCACCTTATCTTCACACACCCACGTGCCAAGCCACCTCAAATCACTACAATTGACCCCCATAAGTGTACGGTTTTACTTCCTAATAACATTCATGGCCTTGTGTCAACACCGCTCTAATGTAAATAGCATGCGAGCTCTTTTTAACAATGTAACAAAACTAGCAAATCTTAGAGTTGTAAAAACAACTGGGCTATATCACCTCCTGTAATTTACCAGACACTGTAGCCGAGCAGGTAGAGCGCAGGCTTCCGGTGCAGAAGGTCGAGATTCCTCAAGCCAATGACTTACAAATTTGATACTTCTCGCTACCTAGTCCGGTGTCGCAGTTTCCGCCGTCCGCCAGTTTCCGTGGTATGCATCGCTTCTGCGCATGCATCAAAATCGAACAGCATCATCACTAACCTTATAAATTTAATATAATGTTTTTCGTAAAGATGTTTTCTATATGTGTACCAAGCGATTTGTTTCTAGATGGTGTGGTTTTAGAGATATTTCACTTTTTCTGTATTTTCTGTATGAAGATTGCTCACGACCATTGACAATGCCTTGAGTTTGACAGTACGCGCAACGCAAAACATTAGTTTTATTCAAAATTAAAAGAAATCAAGAACCCTAACCTTATAAATCTTATATAATCTTTTTTGTAAAGATGTTTTCTATATGGGTACCAAGCGATTTGTTTCTAGGTGGTGTGGTTTTACAGATATTTCACTTTTTCTGTATGAAGATTGCTCATGGCCATTGACAATGCATTTGAGTGTAGGCGTACCGCTGAAACTGGTGGACGACGGAAACTGCGACACCGGCATTCACCATTATTAGGATAGGGCAAGAACTGATTAGCTCAGTATCAGGATAATGTGATTGAGTGCGATATCGGGTCATGGTGCCGGTGGCCTGGTCTCTTACTAGTGGTGCAGCACTATAAAGTCATCATGAGCGCACACTTTTCACAAGTCGGTATGCGTCCTGAATCTCAACCTTAAATGTTGCTAGGATGTAAAACTCCAACCAATAACAACAACCTCCTGTAATTTGAGCTATTGTTTGTGCATTCAACGTCACTGTCAGTTAACACAATTCTAATCACTTCAAAGATGGATTTTGCTATCATTTGACATGGGTCAAACCATTTCGGAGTTTCATGTAAGGACAAGCAACAACGGTAGACTGGCCGATATAATCATCTATTATATCAACAACTATGATCCACCTTTCAATTATATATCTATATAGGCAAATGGCTGGGCAAAACCGCCCTACCGATCAACTAGAATAAACAGTAACAAGAACATAAGAAAGGGAAAAAAAGGAAAAAAAACCAAGACCAGCGGGCACCGATAAGTGGCTACGGTGCTGGACGGGCGGGCAGTGACAAGCCAAACCAAGGGCCAAGGCGGAAGGGGACCCAAACGCCCCCTGGCGGATTGAACTAGAACCTGCCGATCTCGATGGTGGCGCCGACTAGGGCATCTCAACTCTCCCGCCCGAACCAGCCATTAACCTGGCGGATTGTACCTATCTCTACCGGAGCCCACAACGGCTCCCAACCTGATGCACCCTACACCCGTATATACAAGTATATACGCAGTGTAAATTTTAATGCAGCTATGTGAATGTGATTGACAAGACTGACATAATAGACACCACAAGCTGTTCACCATGAATATGGCCCTTGTTGCTGACAGGGCGTTAAACCATTTGCTATCAATCAAGCAACTTCCGAGCAACATCTGCGGTCATATCAGGACAGGTGCCGACTCGGGGCAATGCGCACTCATCGTGACTTCATAGTGCTTTCAAACTGAAATGCCATACTGTGGGCACCATAACGAGCAATCCCACTCAGTCACTTAATCTAAACGCCAAGCAAACCAGCGCTTGTACCCGAGTAGTGCCGAACACCAGGCGAAAGCGACAATTATAGCTATGTTAGTTTTTATAATTCCTTGGTTTGGTTTGACTGAGGTTTGCCCCCAGGACCTACCGGACAGGAAGTGAATGCTCTACCTAGTCGGCCATCCCGTGCACTTCTCATCGTAGATATTAAAACTCACCGTATTATCTCACATCACAACACACACAGCCTCATACCACCACACATACCATCCACCAACCCATAACCGCACTGCATGAACTTGTTTTGGGGGAGTTTTCAGTCGCCTTGGTGCACTGAAGGCTGCAAATCTGCAGCACTGTATGGGCACTTCCGAAGGCGGTCCCATGCGGCAGGGAGTTAGTTGGCTTCTGGTGGTTAGTGGTCGGAGACATCAGGGAGGGAGCAAGTGGGTGGGCGGGTGGCCAGGCGGGCCAGCACGAGGGGATGGAGAGAAAAAGGTCATCTAGGAACCCAACCCCGGTCCTCTAAGAGGGCCACCGGAGGTTGGTTGGTCGTTGTTTTACGTCCCAGAAAGACCCAAGGACATACCAGGATGGCACCGACTTGTGGTAGTGAGCACTAATGCACTCATGGCGACTTTATAGTGCTAGCCATAGGAAGACATCACAGAACGGGATGGATTAGGGGGAACAGTCCCCGCTTCTTATGGCATATGTCCTGGGTTCGATCTTCACCCGAAATCAAGCAAGAGACTTGACAGATGAACAGAATACAGGGCCGCGTTCAGGGTCCGTCTCGGAGGCGCCTCCGAGATGGCACTGACATCGCGCTAGTTTGAACGGCAAAACCATTTTGTTGTCTCGAAAATGGCCGCCCCCATAGGCGGTGGCCATTTGCAATGGAAAAGCTGTGCTGTGATTGGCTGAAACCACTAGATACGGCGGCCATTTTCGAGGCACTTTTTGTCTCCTATCTGAAAAGGGAGGCGTCGCGGAGACGTCGCGGAGACGCACCCTGAACGCAAATAGGCCAAGAAGCATCACCGAGACGTCGCCGAGACGTCGCCGAGACAGACCCTGAACGCGGCCCTGGTGTTCCGAGTTCTGCTGACCTCTCAGGTAGGATTGAAGCTGCGACCCAGAACGCCAGGTCACAGCTTCAGCTTACACAGCGGAAGTTGTTGGTTGGTGCCGCTCTCAGCCCTATCCAAAACTATCCAAAACTATCCAAAACTATCCAAAACTATCAATTTGCTCTGATAACCACATGCCTTCCGATGACCAAACTTGGTAGGAGTATTGCCATACATTTGTTTCTAATATAAATTGCAGTGAAGTGCACTTTGTTTGTTGAGGTTTTATGTCCTGGAAACCTCTACGGTCAGATCAGCATAACACAAAGTAAAAGTTTATTTGAGGTTTTACGTCCTGGCAACATCTAAGATCATAATCCGAACGGCACAATAAAGCGGGGGCGCTGTGACACTGTTGCTAGGATGTCAAACCCCAATCGCTCATTCACTAATCACCCGTCCGTCCGACACCAGAACCAGCCGGAGCTAACACTGGTGCCCGCCGCTGCTGTCAATGTCCGCCATCCATCACCCCGGTCCCGGCCACGCCCCATCAGCTGCCGCCGAGGCCGCCGCCGCCGCCACCGCTGCCGCTGCCGCCGCCGCCGCCGCCACCATGCATCATCCCAACCCAGCTATCGCTGAACACAATCTCGACAGTTTATAGAAGCAAAAAGGAAAGTTTGTTTTATTTAACGATACCTCTAGAGCACATTGATTTTTATGTTTGCTTGTTTGTTGTTGTTTTACGTCCTAGCAACATCTAAGGTCATTTCAGGACGGGTGCCGACTTGTGTCAGTGCGCATTCATGGCAACTTTATAATGCTGTCCCACTGGGAAACCAGGCCACCGGCACCATGATCTGATATCCCACTCAGTCACATTATCCTGACACTGAGCACACCAGTCATTGCCCTGTCCTAATAATGCCGAGCGCCTGGCTAGGAAGCAACAAGTATCAATTTTAAAGTCATTGGTTTGACTCGACCAGGGTTCGAACCCACGACCCCACGATCTACCAGCATGGGAGACGGATGCTCTAACTCATTTGGCCATCCCGTCTGGTTTGATTTTTAAGATCGGCTAATGGACATCTAACATATATGGTCATTCCGACATATTTCTTTGGAGGAAACCTGCTGCCGGCACATAGGCTACTCTTTCCGATAAGCAGCAAGGGGTCATTTATATGCACTTTCCGACAGACAGGACCCCACCATGACATACCACAGCCTTTGATGGACCAGTTGTGGATGACTGGTTGCAATGGAAAATAGCCCAAACTGCAAATGCGTCCACTAAGCAGGATTGATAGGATGACCGACACCTTCACAGGTGGACACTGTACTGCCTACTGCCTGAGTTACGTCCCACTCCTCTGACAGTGTGGAATCTCACTGCTTTTACTTTAGGCCATTGGCCAGACCCCTGAAAATAGGCATATTGGTACCACCTTTGCTGGCAATTGTTACCACCCAGTATTGATTAGGTACATATAGCTCTAGTTGATATTTTGTATGATAACCATTTGCATCGAGTAGCTTAACAACATATCTTTTAGCTTTTGTGTTAAGACTACTTCACATTTCTTTCAGTTTTTGCTATACCTACTAGTAAGTATTAGACTACAACTTTACTATAAAAGAGATATTAATTACAAATATAGGCTTACCACCGAGGAAAGACATAAATGCTTGAAAATGAATATGTGACCACAAAGAACAAGTAGGAGCAGTCATATATGTTAATGCTTATCCATACCCCATAATTATTTTGGAAATTGTTCGATCTTTTTCACAATCAGTTTGTGTCAGATAACTTTATGAGGCTTGCCTTTTTCTTCAAATTTGACATCCTAGCAACATCTAAGGTTATATTAGGATGAGTACCGACTTGTGACAGTGCGCACTCATGTGGACGTTTTGTAATGCTGCCCCATGGGGAAATCAGGCCGCCAGCGCCATGACCTGATAGTGATATCCCACTCAGCCACATTATCCTGACACCGAGCCAACCAGTCCTTGGCCTATCCTAATAATTACGAACGCCTCGCTAGGAAGCGACAAGTATCAATTTTGTAAGTCATTGGTTTGACTCGACCGGGAATTGAACTCGCGACCTTCCACACGAGAGGCGTGCGCTCTACCGATTAGGCCACCATGTCCAGTATAAGTGATGGTGTCCGACTCTATGCGGAATAATGCAGCCCCCTTTCCAGCCTCCCGTCGAGCAGGGCGAGATGGACGAATTGGATTTTAACGCGGGAGGTCGTGGGTTCGAACCACGGCCGAGTCAAATCAATGCCTTACAATACCTGTTGGTACCTTGCCTGACACTCTGCATTAATAGGAGAGGGCTAGGATTGGTCTGCTCAGGGTACTACTGTAACTGAGTGAGATATGTGGTCCTGGTCCTGGTGGCCCAATCTCCCAGTGGGGCAGCATTATAAGGTTCCAGTAAGTGCGCCCTGTCACAAGTCGGTGCACTGTCCTGATATGACCTTAGATGTTGCTAGAACATGAAGTTCCAACAAACAGACCCGTTTCCATCGGGGCTGATCTGACTGGGTACCTGCCAACTCACATATATCATATGCCTCCCCCCCCCCCCTCCCACTCCATAACATTCAGTGAAGTGTTACCATAGTTTTACATTCACATTTCTGTTAGAAGTCAGTGATCAATGAATGGAACAATAGCCAATTTCCACACGAAGCCACCCTCTGCTGTAATACCACAGTCACACTACAGCTTGCGACCACTTTGCGACCACCTTATGCCAAGTACACACCTACCATTTACGATTCACGCACTAAAACTCGTGACGACCTTACGACTGAGAACAGGCCGATTCATTTTTCGAATCGCGAATCGTATTCGCAAGCATGCAGTTTTAGCCCTGAAACTGAGTTTTAAGTCGCGAATCGCAATCGGTAGATGTGCTAGGGTATCACACACCTAACGACTTTTGTGCGCAAAACGGGCAGTTTTAGATCGTAAACAGTAGGTGGGTGCGGATGAACAGTAGGTGTGTACCTGGCATTAGACCAAAGAACCCACACTCACCAGTGACGCCCAGACATTGGCAACCGTTGTTTTGGTAGCAAGGACATCACGGGTGAGTGTGGGTTCCTTGGTCTCAGGTGGTCGCAAGCTGTGGTGTGACTGGGGTTTAAGTGAGCGAACACATTTCGTGGGTGCTATTCACTGTGCAGCATGTTCTGTGGGAAAGGTCTTATACGCTATAGAGGATTCCCACCGCCATCCCACCTCATCTTCTGATGGTTGGTTGGTTGTTGGAGTTTAGCGTCCTGGTAACATCTAAGGTCATATCAGGATAGGTACCGACTTCTGACAGTGGGTACTCATGCCGACTTTATAGTTTTGCCTCACTGGGAGACCAGGCCCCAGCACCATGACTTGATATCCCACTCACTCACATTATCCTGACACCAAGCCAACCAGTCCTCGTCCTATCCTAATAATGCCAAGAGCCTGGCTAGGAAGCAACACGTATCAATTTATAAGTCATTGCTTTGACTCGACCAGGGTTCGAACCTGTGGGTTCTAATCCCACGATCTACCAAAACGGGAGATGGACGCTCACCTCATTCGGCCATCCCGTCTGGTCCTCGTTGTCCTGTGATAGCAGTGGGCAAAAGTAATGTTGCGGGTCGTGGAAAAGGTCTATTTAGAGGAGTGGGTTTGTGCCGAGTTTGTGGGGCGTCACGTGAACTATTTGCCTTCCTGGGTGAGGAGGGGGGTAAAGGAAAGGTGACAGGAGAAAGAAATGGAGAAGAGGAAGGAAAGTAGATGGGACGCGATAGGGAATTAGGCCGGCATCACTCGCTATACTTGTGAGATAAGTTGCGCTGGTCACTAATACCCCAGTCACACTACTGCTTGCAACCACTTTGCGACCACAAAAAAGGCTTGGTCGCAAAGAGGTCGAAAGTGGTCGCAAAGTGGTCGCTGACCTCCTTGCGACTGTGTATAGCCCAATAGCTCAATGAATCAGTGAAATACTTGAACTAATACCCCAGTCACACGAGAGCCAGCGTTCGGCGCCAACCTCCTTATGCCCAAAAGGACACCAACCACCCAGCATTCCATTCAATACATTGTTGTTTTTTTTAAATTGGCGTCCTGTCGGCGTCCTGTCGGCGTCCTGTCGGCGTCCTTGCAGCGCCTTAGCGGCATCCTGTCGGTGACAGGATGCCGCTAAGGTGCTGCAAGGATGCTGCAAGGACGCCGCAAGGATGCCGCAAGGATGCCAACAGGACGCCGACAGGACGCCAACTGCTATGGTGGTTGGCGACCTGGCGCCGTCCTCATGCCGCCCTTACTGTATGGTGCCAACCGGGCGCCACCCGATCGCCGACCTGGCTGTGCCAGGTCGGCGATCGGGCGCCGCCCGGTCGGCGACCATTTCGTCAGCCTATATATGCCAGGTGTCAGGATGCATGTTATCACTAGCATCCAGGCATCTGGAAGGTGCCCAGCGCATCCACGCAGACGGGAAATGCTCCCTACTACTTGTAGGAGTACATCATGGCTCTTCCTCATCATCGACTGCCTCGTTGAGAGTGCATCCTTCGCCTTCTTCATCAACCGTGGTTGAGAGTACACCCTTCATCTTCTTCATCGTTTACCGGGTCGAGGCTGGAGTGCTTGGATCTTTCTGTTTGGAGGCTGTAGTCATGGCTGGCCCAGCTGCATTGAGGCTCCGGAGACTACACCAACAAGATGCATGTGCGGCGCTCCTGTGTCTGCTACATCTGAGAAAAAGAAGGAGGTGACAGAGAAGGTTCTGGGTGCACCCATGGATATCCAGAAGGCTTGTGTTTGGCGAATATGAAAATCTCATGGCTGAGCTAGAGGTTGAGTCACATGGAGATTTCTGCAGCTACCTTCGGATGGAGCCAACCATGTTCTACGAGATGTTGCAGAGAGTGAGCCCGAGGCTCGACAAGACAGACACCGTAATGCGCAAGGCATTGAGCCCCGGACTCAAGTTGGCCATCACTCTTCGTTTCCTTGCAACTGGGAACAGTTACCACAGCCTGGCCTTCTCCTTCAGAGTTGCACACAACACAATTTCCCTCTTTGTTCCTGAGGTGTGTGAAGCCATAATTGAAGAGTATAAAGACTTGCTGTCTTTTCCTAAGTGTGAAGATGGCTGGTGTGAATTAGCCACCCACTTTGGGACATGCTGGAACTTTCACCATACTGTCGGAGCCATTGACGGCAAACACATAGCCATTAAGCGGCCAAAGGACTCTGGGTCTGTGTATTACAACTACAAAGGCTTTTTCTCCATCATACTGCTGGCCGTCGTTGACGCAGATTACAAATTTCTGTGGGTCGATATTGGTGCGAATGGGTCTATGTCTGACTGCACTGTCTTCAATGACTCGATTCTTAAGGCGCCGTTTGAGGACGGGACCCTAGGACTTCCGCCTCCTGACACACTCCGCGATGATGATCGCCCAATGCCTTACTTCCTGGTAGGAGATGATGCCTTTCCGCTTCATGAGTGGCTGATGAAGCCATTCTCTGGACGAAATATCAGTGTGGCTGAACAAATATTCAACTACCAGTGTTCGCGAGCCAGACGCATTGTGGAAAATGCTTTCGGGATAATCGCCAACAGATTCCGCTGCCTCTTGACTACTCTCCAACAGGAGACAGACACTGTCAACAGCATAGTGTTGGCCTGTGTCAGTCTCCATAACCTGATGCGGGTCAAGTATCCTGGGCTTCAGAATGCAGCTTTGGATATGGAAGGAGAGGACCACACTATCATACCTGGTGCGTGGAGAGACGACAGTGTCCTGGCAGATTTGAGGGGCACAAGAGGGCCCACACCTGCCTCCAGGGAAGCCAAGCAACAGCGGGTGTATTTGAAGCACAACTACAACAACATAGGTGCTGTGCCTTGGCAAAGAGACATGATCTAAAATCGACGAGCACTGTTTAATATTATAATATAGAACTGTGTAATATAATAATATTGAACTCTTTAATATCATAAGATACAACTTATAGGGGCCAATATGTTGTGTTTATGAACGTTTACTAAGGGCAGAAAAGGTTGTATAAGAACTTTAAATATAACAAAGGGCCATGTTATCTGTTGATGAACTTCTAACGATCCAGAAGAAGAGGCAATATAAGAATTTGAAATATTTCCTAAAGGGCCAAGTTATCTGTGGATGTACTTTTAAGGTCAGCAAAAGAAGACTGTGATAATTCTTAAAGGTGACTACTTATAACAAAACATGCAGATTCTATGAATAGAAACATTTTATTCATATTTTGATGACATTCTTCTTTATGAATAAACATCCAATCACACTTAATGCCTGTCTTGTCAACAATTTATCCAGCAACATATGTACAATATCTGGGATTAATAAACTGTACAATCATCAGCTGTACATGTATTTTGACATCCTGAAAAATCTCTGATAGCTAAATCTTAAACATATATTAACTATTATAGAAATTAAAAAACGAACGAAATGAAGAAACTATATTGACATTAAACTATTTAGAAATGTTGAAATTTAGTCCCTATCCGATGTGTCACCTTCACCCCCACCACCACCACCATCACCACTATTTTGTCTATGGGGAATGGAGGTCGCATCCATGGCTGCGGCCAACATCCCCCCACCACCGGATACCTCACCCTGAGGATCCGGTGTTGACAAAAGCGAACTGATGGAGAGTGGTTCAGGGGCAATGTCAAGGCCTGACATTGACGTCGATGCACGGAAGGCGGTTGGGGATTCGAACCCTGACAGCTTGGTCACTGAAGAGGAAGAAGAAGCAGGAGCAGGAGCAGCAGCAGAAGCCCCCCTCCCCATTTTTGGTCCCCCACTGTCTGGTGTTGTCTGTGTGTGTTGTTGTGTGGCCGAACTCCCAGCTGTTGGTGTGAGTCTTTGGGGTTGGTGGCAAACAACTGGTGGGCGGCCATTTTGGGGGAAAACAAGGAGTATCGAAGTGACATTGTTGCGAAAATGTGGCAATTTTTAGTGTTGTTGTTTGTTGTTCCGTCGATACCTTGATATAGAAAAAGAGGAGTCATCATACGATATACGTAACGGTAATTCACCATGGATATGGTAGAGGATAGGGCCGCCGCTAAGGAGCTAGATCAATGGGTTGATCAGTTGATGGAATGCAAGCAGCTCACTGAAAATCAAGTGAAAACGCTATGTGAAAAGGCCAAAGAGATCCTAACGAAGGAATCTAATGTACAGGAGGTGAAATATCCAGTTACGGTGTCAGGAGATGTCCACGGTCAGTTCCATGACTTGATGGAGCTGTTCCGTATCGGTGGAAGGTCACCAGACACAAACTATTGCCCCTTGCCCACTGTGTGTTGCTGTGGTGGTAGAGGTGTGTACTGTGGTGCGTAGTGTATTTGTGGGCTGTAGGTTTGTGCCTGTGGCTGTGTGCATTGTACCGTTTGCTGTGGTTGTATGAAGGGTTGGATGGTGTATCGGTGGGTTGTGTGTTGTGGTACCTGCTGTGTTGTGATGTGTGGTAGCTGTTGTGTTGTGATGTGTGGTAGCTGTTGTGTTGTGATGTGTGTTGTGATGTGTGGTAGCTGTTGTGTTGTGATGTGTGTTTGCTGTTGTGTTGACAGGCGTGGTTGCTGTTGTGTTGTGAGGTGTGGTAGCTGTTGTGGTACCTGTTGCTGCTGATGTTGCCGTTGCTGTTGCTGCTGCTGCTCCCACTCCCGTTCCCGCTCTTCCTCCATATTTATAATCATCTGCATATTCCTCCGCTGAAAGAGCGTGAACTGTCGCGCTGTCAACCTCCCTACCTCCGACGCCATGTATGTGCAGAACGCCACCCGATGGTCGCTGGGGGCCGCACTCGTGTGACTGTCTGATGTGTGTTCCCGTGATGCTATCTGACTACACATCTGGAGGATGGCATCATCCAGGCATCCCTTCCCCTTCGCCTTCCCGCTGGCAGACTAGGATGTGGCAGGGATGTGAATGGGAGCAGGCCTCAACTCCGGGGTGTGCGCCGACACAACGGATGGGGTGAGGTTGCCGAGCGTGGTGGTAGCCTCCTCCTCTCCTTCATCAGCTGCCGGACAATCGATGACTACCTCGTCACAGACGAGTGGTGGCAGAGGTGGCAGGACGACCGAAGAAGAAGACGAAGGGTTGCCCACAGCAGGAGGTTGGCCAGCCGCTGCTGAAGCCTGGTAGAAAAGGAATGAATATGCTCGAATGTAATAACTGCCTATTAACAACCAAAGACATAGCACACATTTCTACACAACAGTAAACATGTTAATTCTTAAAAGAAGTTATGACAATGTGTTTTTTCATCTGTCGGTTTTCATTTTTCCAAAAAAATATCCTATTAAATATAAAATTACGCTAATGTAGGGTATTTTAGAGAATATTGCATTAATTGTATAAATACTGTCATATCGTAGCATGTACAACTTTTTTAAACACAATTATATCGCTTCCATGGATGACAGTCATGCACGATGGCTGTGCAAAACAAGGGTATCATACAGTGGCACAACAACACACAGTTCAGCATACATTATAAAACATGAGCACTCACCAAGCCTGTTATGCGCTGTGGTGCACGGACGCAGAGGTGCTGGTCCAGAAACTGGAAGCGGTGCAGCGTCCAGAGCTTCCTCGCTGTCATGATTTTTGCCCCCTGCCCACTTTTCTTTTTCTTCAGTTTCCTGTACATGGTCCGCAGGTTGCGGAACCACTGCCAGATGAAGGTGCCTGAAAAATGAACATGAGATCTAATCAGTAAACTGTTTCGACACTTACAACAGTGAGGTTAACAAATGCTTGCAGCCTTTACAGGACAACACCACTCTGAAAAACAGGAAAACACACAAATACATGGAACAAAAACATACAACACTGTACAGATAGCTAGAAAAAGCACATCCACACTGTGTACATGTCCTTTACTAAATAAATAGATGTTTTAAAATATATTAGGCTGTGAACATATGGATACAACAACATAGACTGTGCTCTGTATACAGAAACCTACACAAATTACGAACAATGCAAACAGATGGCTGAAAATTGTTGCGCACAAGCTGAAAGTATAGAAAATATACAACAGCAGGCATACTCACCACAGAGACCCATACATTGCCCCTTCTCGTTCAGGAGCCGGTCCCGATTGCTTCTTTTTTTAAAGTCAGACAGCGACTGGTCGTAGAAGATTGGATTCTCGGCAAACCAGTCAGCCAGCTCATCCTCCTGTTCAGCAATCAGCATCTTGGGGGAGAGCTGGGTTCCATCCACCTCGCTATCCATCCTAAAGTCAAGGTCTGGCATGCTTCTCTGTGTCGGCTCCTCCTCTTCGGCACGCATGTCTGGCATCGCCGGACCAGACGAACCGGAACCAGAAGAAGCTGAAGCTGGAGTTGTAGCTGATGGTCTGGTCTTCTTTGGTGGCATAATGGAGAAGCAGTAGCAGAACTAGCAGAAGTTGTAGTGGCAGCAGCAGAAGCAACAGCTCAGAGCGTTTATGAGCACTTCCAGGAACGATTTCCTTTTATAGCCGGTGTAAAACGCGAAAACGGCGCCAACTCGCTGCGAGGACGCCGCGAGAGCGCCGGCTGGTCGCCAACCAGTCGGCGCCACCATTTCCCATGGTATGGAAAAAGTAAGGTCGCCGCTAGGTGGCCGGCAGGTCACCGGGTGGTCGCCAATCAGTCACTTATCAGTCGCCAATCTTGCGCCGCCACTGTTCCCATGGTCCGAAAATGCTGGGAAACAGTGGTTGGCGACCTGGTGACAACCTCGCGGCGCCAGGTCGCCGCGAGGTTGTCGCCAGGTCACCAACCAAAATTTGTTGGCGCCGCCGGCAGAGGACCCAAGGAGGTTGCACGTGCAGCACGTGCAACCACCTTGCGCCCAAAATTTCCAAAATGGACACGGTGTGGTTGGTGACCTCGCAGCGCCGACATGCAAGGCGGACGTAAGGTGGACGGACGTAAGTCGGAAGTTTTGACGTCGCGAATCGATCGTTAGCGAATGCAGGCCTCGTGTGACTGGGGTATAAGGCCGATTATCTCACCCATATAACCAGACGGGATGGCCGAATGAGTTAGAGCGTGCATCTCCCGTGTTGGTAGACCATGGGATCGTGGGTTCGAACCCTGGTCCAGTCAAATCAATGACTTAATAATTGATACTTCTTGCTTCCTAGCCAGGTGCTCGGCATTATTAGGATAGGGCAAGGACTGGTTGGCTCAGTGGGGAAGCACTATAAAGTCACCATGAGTGCGCACTGTCACAAGTCGGTACCCATCCGGTTATGACCTTAGATGTTGCTAGGATGTAAAACAACAAACTCACCCATATATATTCCCTTGCAAGGGAAATTCCTTGAGGGAAAAACAAGTTTTAAAAGCTACTCTATTGCGCTTCTAAAGAGTGTCATCCATTACCATAGGTCAAACTGATGTAAACGGCGCTACACCGTATCCTCTGTTGAATGACATGCGCAATGGCTTGGCCTGATTCTTTCAAAGATCAGCTTTGATTGATATGTTCGCCCATTGGATCAAAAGTCCTCTCCATCCCCCACATACACCCCCATTCTTAAAGTTGCTTGGTCCGATGAAATATAATTTTGTTAAAATTAAAACAACTATTTACATTTGGATCCTGTGTATCCAACTTAGAGACTGGTGTATTAGCTGATGATTTGGGACAGCATATACAGAATAACCAGTGAATTTATAACCTCACCCCTTTGGACACTCACTTTGAAACAACCATTATGCAGGGGGGCCATTAACCAATTCGGCCAATCTCGTGACCTCATTAGCCTCCCCTGACCAAGTAGGCCTACTGTGCAGGACCATAGAGCGGAAGGGGAAATGAGGTGGATGTTGCCCCCCCCCCTCCATGTTGGATATTCAATGCTGTTTGGTCAATTCTATAAATATGATTAATCAATTTGGGTAGTTTAAATTTAGAAATGTTTACATTTGTCAATTAAAATTGCATCTGCCATCGAGACTATGTATGGTATGACGGAGGATGAGACATATGGATGACATAACAGTAAATAATAACAGAGCAATAATATGTACATGGGAAATGCAAGCAGTATGCATATCCTTTGCGGTCTAAATGTATGTGAGGATGCACATGCATGTGTTTTGCGTGCATCTGTTTGAAATTTGTTAGTTACACTGCATATAAAAGGAAAATGTTTTTTGTTATTGAATGTAAAAAGGAGTGAACAATATGGAGTGAGATATGTGCATTTGAAAGTGTTTTTACTTTCAGATCTTTTGTATTAGCTAATGCAGCAGCTGTTCGATGCTGGCAATATCAGCTGGGCCTGAGCATTAATAGTTTGAGGGGATCCGCCACAAATACACAGGTTTCCGATTTTAATGATATGATGGCAGCAGCCGTTCTGGTTGTGCCTATGCATTATCGTTTGGATGGAATCCATCGCAAATGCGCCGGGTTCTGCACTCAATGCTATGATGGCAGCAGTCATATTCTACGATCCAGCCGGACCTGAGCATTAATGGCTTGACGGGATCCACTGCACATGCACAGATCTCTAGTTTTAATGCTATGATGGCAGCAACTGTTCTGGTCATGCGTTATCGTTTGGACGGGATCCATTGTAAATGCGCCGGGTTCTGCGCTTAATGCTACGATGGCAGCAGCCGTTCCACAGCATATATGCCGGCGGATGCCTCGGGATCGCAGAGCATGCAATTTGTCATAGGTGAGTGTAGAAAATGATATGGTGCTACGACCCCAGGCCATCCTCCGACGCAAGCGCTGTGGAACGGCGCATTTGCGATGGATCCTGTCCAAACGATAACACATAGGCACGACCAGAATGGCTGCTGCAATCATAACATTAAACCCAGAAACCTGTGCAATTGGGGCAGTTCCTGTCAAACCATTAATGCTCAGGCCCGGCTGAATCATAGAATGTGCAGTTTGGTGGGTGGTTGCATAGTTTGATGTTTTTACATTTCTGGCAGTTGGGACGATGTCAATCATATACCGATGTATATGTGATGTTGGTTATTCGATGCTACTTGGTCAATTCTATAGATATAAATCAAATTAACCTTTCTACAAAATAATATTTTGTTAAAAACCCTAGTGCCATCGGCCTATGGCACCAATCCGTTCCCAGAATGTTTCCAACCTAAACAGAAATACCTACCTTCAGCCCTGTCAGGTTCCAAGTTGAGTAGGTCATCTCATATCACGTGGTCACTGTGAGATGACCATCTGGGTCATAGCCACAGGATTTTGGCAAGCTTGTCAAAATTATTTTGGGTTCTTTCAGCTCAAATTGCTCCAAGACTAGCTATTTTTCATCAAAGTTACTTGGGACTAATGAATATTAGGATATAATGGTCAACCTGAGCTATTTCTCTCAAATATAACTATCAAATTCAAATGTCATCGGACCATGCAACTTTAAACATTCCGGTGTAAATGCATCTGATTCCATTGAGGGTTTATCACATGATTGATTAATTTATTTGACCTTGATGTCCTCGCAACATCTGAAGTCTCATTGGGATGGATACTGAGTTGCGACAGTCGCACCCATATCGGCTCTATAGTACTGCCTCACTTGGATACCATAGCCTCGATTCCATTACCCAGTATCCCAATATCCCAGTCACATTATGTTGACACTGAGCCAACCTGTCCTTGCCTTATCCATACAATGTTGTACTACGTTGTGTGCATGCTACACCTATCGTGGAGGAGTGATGCAGACAGTCTAAGTAGGTGATCATACATCACCACTTTATTCATGCCATGTAGGGGAATATTAAAAGTAGTCCCGTGTTTTCCAGCAAAGTACTGCTTATGTTACAGCAGTGTTTGAGCAGCAGTTCGCAAAGTCAGTCTAGTAACACAGGAGTGCGGGTGAACAGTTTGATTGGTCGGTTGTTAGAGACTTCAGAGGAAGGCACTGATTGGCTGAGGATGTATCAGATGAGAGATAATGAGTGAGGACGTGAGCAGAGCAGGGGGTAGGTGGGGGGCGGGGCTGGGGGCAGGCAAGGCAGGGGCGAGTTGTGTGTGAAGGGTGGCGAGTGCTCTGCATGCATCACACCACAGCGCTGAGAGCGCAGGCGCGGGTTCACGGAGCGCGCGTCGGGCCCACTGTCCGGGTCACGTGACCAGACAGCGCGTGGTCACATGACTGCGTATTATTTATACAGGGTGAGAAGGGTCACGTGCCTTCCGCCAGATGGCAGGACAACAACTGTTATGGTCAGCTTCCGCTATGTGGCGCCACCAAAGGCCAGGGGGAGGGGGGGCTTGGTGAGGGATGTGTGTGTGTGTGGGGGTGGGGGTGGGGGGGTGGGGGGGGGGTCTGAATAGCCGATTCAGGTGTCATGGAAACGCGGATGACAGCATAGAGTGGAGGATTTCATGTCGGGCGGGTGTTTATCTACTACATGTGTGCTCTGTGGTGAAATATGATCGTCTACATAGTGTGAGCATGCACCAGGTGTGTGCGGATGTAGCTAAGTGAGACCGAGGATGTGTGCGTTGCCATGGCTATAAGGCCCTCCCAGTAGAGGGAGGGAGTATAATTTGGGTTTTATGTCCTAATAATAATAATAATGTAAAACTTAATAGAGCACCCTCACAAGCAAGATCTGTGGGAGTTTTGTTGATGTTTTTTTGTAGGTTTTTTTGGGTGGTGGTAGTTTTTTTTATCCTGACAAAATCTAAGGTCATATCAGGACGGGTACAGACTTGTGACGGTCACACTGGTGGTTTTATGTCAGAGCACCGCACATCTGTAACCTGTTTGTTGGGGTTTATTCGTCATATCAGGACGGGTACCACCTTGTGACAGTGCGCACTCATGGCGACTTTATAGTATTCCCCCATGGGAGACCAGGCTGTCACTCGTGTCAGCACCATGACCTGATAACGTGATATCCCACACCATTATATTATCCTGATACTGTGCAAACCAGTCCTTGTCCTGTCCTATTAATGCCGAGCACCAGGGCCCGTATGCATGAAGAATTATTTATCGGCCCCGGTGTTAAGGACCGCGTTTGGGTTAGCTAACGCCGGTGTTGAGAAATGGGTCATGGGGTATGCACAGAGCCAAAGCGCGGAGGCATTAGCTAACTTAGCAGTTATTTATAGATTTGGGAAATCCCTCTCTGCCTGTAGAGGCGATTTGTTTTGTGTACATTCGTCGATTTGACAATATTAATATCGCCGCCGTTGTATGGGTTCGATTTTAGGGTTAATTTAATTAAATTTCACGATTTGAGTATGTAATTCTGTTAAATATGATCGCATTCAATAGATTTGGGCCTAATATATTGCCGCCGATGCAGCGGCGGCGGCGGCGGCGGCGTTGTTTTGTTGATATTTGACAGTATGGATAGTGACGTCGATGTGGCGGCGGTGGCGATTTGTTTAGTTTACATTCGTCGATTCGAAAATATTAATATTGCCGCCGATGCAGCGGAGACATTAATATCGGTTCGAATTTAGGGTTAATTTAATGAAATTTCATGATTTGAGTATGTAATTCTGTTAAATATGATCGCATTGAATAGATTTGCACCTAATCGGTCCCTAACTCCAACGGTAAACTTGATATGGGTTGGGGTTAGCGTAGACGACGTTAAACTCGCGGAGTTTCCCTAACCCGGCCACATGCATACCGACTTTTCGCCACTAACCCGGAGATCACCGCTAACCACGGGTTTGGCTCGCTAACACCGCTCCATGCATACGGGCCCTGGTTAGATAGCAACAAGTATAAATAGCAACAAGTATAAATTGGATAAGATGGCCGAATGAGTTTAGAGCGTCTGTCTCCCGTGTTGGTAGATCATGGGATCGTGGGTTCGAATCCTGGTCAAGTCAAACCAATGACTTAAAAATTGATACTTGTCACTCCCTAGCCAGGCGCTCAGCATTATTAGGATAGGGCAAGGAGCAGTGGAATGAGGAAGACCAGTCGTCTGCGACTGAAATTTCCCCTGCTTAAACAACTAATGTACCCCAAAAAAAAGTCATTGCTTAGACTCAGCCGGGATTCGAACTTCCCATGCGGGAAGCCTGTGCTTTACCGATTCGGCCGCCGAGTCCGATCCCGGAGAATGTAACATTCATATTTTTACTTGTATTTCCCTAAAGAAAAATGTTATTGTGATAAAGAAAAAGATGAACAAATGATGCAGTTCACTGTATATATCCTTTTTTATTTTGAATTTTATAATTACCGACAGAAGCATTCTGCATCTTTTACATGTGGATATAAGTAACAGCTTAACTCACCGTAAATTACATAACAGATGCATACAATTGAGTAAAAAAAAACTCTCAATAGATGACTAAATAGTAATTATAACAGCCGCACCATGTGTTGATGTGTAAGGTAATACATATATTACGTGTAAAATCATTATGTAAATATAAAGTAAGTTAGCTCATAACTCACAGTCATTATATTCATTCATCACCAATTATATCACATGTTTTTTTTATATAAGCATCTCTGCTTGCCAAAAGGGCTCTATAGCTACTCGTGCTACACTGGTACCACGTTGCAGACAGTTGCACAAGGACTACTGTGCTTCAGCCAGCTGCTTCAGTAGACACACGACTAATGCTGTCCAGCCGGTCTGGTGGCTGCAATAATGAAGTAAGCTATTTTAGCATCTTATAATCGATTTAAGACTCTTTTATATATATATATATATATATATATATATATATATATATGTATATATATATGCAAATTGTTTTAACCTGCGAGTGAGGGAGAGGAGGCTCGAGCTGGGGGTTTGTGGAGCCGACGGTATCCGAGAGGGGGCGCCACCGAGATTTGTCCCTATTACTAGAGATGTATATTGACGACTTCCGCGAATTTATACTCGTATAATTCTAACACATAATATATATATATTCATAGACCTTAATGGTGGAAAGATGACATTAATTATTTATTACACCACATAATATTATGTTAATCATTTATTAGAAATGCCATATTTATAATACTTTTGATCAATTTGTGTTATGGTTTCTTGTTCCAACTGGCCGAAATTGAAAGTCGGACAGGTCAAACAGGAAAAGTATCATTAGGATAACCGATTTAGTGGTTCTTTGGCAAATATATTACTGCAGAAATTCTAAACTACCGGAGTAGCCAAAATTAAATTGATAAATTGATTAAATTAAATTAGAATATCAAGATGATATTCTTTCAGCTCTCCAGGCCAATTCTACCTACCAATATCAAGTGTGTATATGCACACACACAAACATAATCTCACCTTGCCCCGCAGCCTCTGCCAGTCTCGCCATGGAAGTATTCGCTGAACAGGATCAGGTCCTGCCAGTGGGGGTTATTCGCATACCGGGGTTCACCACCTACAACGACAAAAAAGCAAAGCTGTTCAATAGATTACCCCTGGTGCATCGCAATATGGGTAATTCGGGGTGCGAGAATCCTCTCCCACCCAACTTCACCATTGCCAATGATGCTATACCCTGGCGCCACCTATCCTCACCCGTAAACCCACTCGTTGCTACCTATGCGCCACCTAGCGTTTTCAGTCTGAACCACAGCGCCTGTCTGCTCACCGGGAGCGGCTCACTTCATCCACAGCATCTGAGCAGTACGCGTGGTGTGTGGCGCTGGCTCGTCCAATCGACCATCCCACCCACCCAACTAATGATGACAGGACTACATGGCCTAGGAACCCACTTAACTGACTACAAAATGAACATTAGGGGCCTAACCTCATCTCCCTATTAATGCTCTTTTGATAAGTAAAAACTGCACATTTTAAAGTCTTGGTTTCGGGATTACTGAATTAATGCGCGCCACTTGACAACTGTAGCGAATCATCACTTCACTGCAATGTCACCTCGGGATAGCCGAACGAATTGAGCGTCTGTCTCCCCTTTTGGTAAATCATGGGATTTGAACCCACAGGTTCGAACCCTAGCCTAGTGAAACCAATGACTTAAAATTCTATACTTGTCGCTTCCTAGCCAGGCACTCGGCATTATTAGGATAGGGCAAAGACTGGTTTTCTCAGTGTCAGGATAATATGCCTGAGTGGGACATCAGGTCAATCTAAACTATGCTGGTGGCCTGGTCTCCCAGTGGGGCAGCACTATAACGTCGCCATGAGTGTGCACTGTCACAAGTCGGTACCCGTCCTGATATGACCGTACATGTTGCCAAGATGTAAAACTCCAACAACCAACCAAACATTGTCACCTACATATCAAGCTACACCCATACAAGAACTAATACGACACTATTAATCCTACACCCATCCACACACCCAGGCGCTCTATCCACTAGGCAATCTCGTCCAGTGTTGTGCGGAAGGCGGGGCGTGCTCTGGGTACTTAAAAAATAAAAGGCCATGTGCACACACATTGCTTATTGGGGTTTTATGTTCTAGCAACAACTAGAGTCATAGCAGGACTAGTATCAACTTGGGACAATGCGCACATATGGCGATTTTATAGTGCTGCCTCTCTGGGAGATCAGGCCACTGGCACCATGACCCAATATCCCACTCAGTCACATTATCCTGACACTGAGCTAACCAGTCAGTCATTGCCCTATCTTACTATTCCTAGTAATGTCGAACGCCAGGCTAGGTAACGACAAGTATCAATTTTGTAAGTCTTAGGGTTCACTTGGCCGGGAATCTAACTCCCAACCTTCCGCACGGGAAGCCTACGCTCTACCGATTCGGCCACCGGGTCCGATTCGGCCACTCGGTCCGTTGTGTGAACTGCGCTTACCATGTACTGGGCGGTGTCCATTACTGTCGGGCAAGAAGATGTTGACAATACGCTGTGCGACATCATTGGCGACATCATCGAAGGTGTGGAAGTTACCAGATGTGGCCGGATGCTCAACCTTGAGGGCTTTGCCAAAGAACTTACCATACTCCTGTACAGCTTCGATGAGAAGGAAATTAACTGAAATAAGGAGAACAATCAAAGAACAAGCGCATTCCTGTTTCTGGGAACATATGAAGACTTCAGGTGCAAAACCCCTTTTGAAGGTTTGACTCCAATGTCTATCTTAATTTTTGGATTGGCGTTTACAGGATTTTGCGTCTGAACTCCTCAATTATGTTACAACTGATATTAGGTTTTAAAGATAGGGGAGTGTCCATTGAACCCAGTAGTATGTAACAAACTCCTTCATTTGTCTATTGACTCGCAGCCAATCACAGAGCGAGATACATCTCCCACTATAATGCATTTTGAGAATGCAACACTCACAACCCTAATTTTAAACCATGTGACAACGGAAGCTCTGTTGTGTGAGTGTCGGAATGTTATGTTTTTGATAATGATTTGATTATAATTTTTTTGTATTTGGTATTTTTTACATGCACAAATCGTTGATGATTAACACATTAATGGCAGTAAAAAGGGAAAGCAACAGGAAAATGTACAAAACATATCACTAAGGCTGATTGAATTGTTCATCTGGCTGTCACAATACAGTGACACCAGAAGAAAGAGAAGGGCAGGGGAGAGGGAAGGGAGAAGGAAGCGAAGGGGAAATAAGGGAAGAGAGGAGGAGGGGAGGAAAGGTGAGAGGGAAGGGAGAGGGAGGGAAGCGGGAGGGAAGAGAAGGGAAGGGAGAGGGAGAGGGAAGGGAGAAGGAAGCGAAGGGGAAATAAGGGAAGAGAGGAGGAGGGGGGAAAGGTGAGAGGGAAGGGAGAGGGAGGGAAGAGAAGAGATGGGGGAAGGGGGGAATGGGGGAGGGAGGGGGGGGAGGGGAGCGGGGAGGGAGAGGAGGGAAGGGGGAAGGGGGAGGGAGGGGAGGGGAGGGGAGGAAAGGGGGGGGGGGGGAGGGAATGGGGGAATGGGAGGGGAGGGGAGAGACGTGGATGGGAGGAGAATGAGGGCACAGAGTTCATGCTCAGCCGACATAATGTACACAAATCTCAATTCTGATATATTAAAGCTCTCTCTGTAAGCTGCAACATGACAGGAATCCAACGTAACTGCATCTCATTTAGGTTACCTACAAATATTTTAAAAGTAGGTTTAAAACAACTCACGGCAAATCCAAACAGGCCCTCTCCAGTTGCTGTTGCCACCAAACATGTCGTTGTCAGATTCCCCAGGACAATAGTGGATGCTGTGTTTCTTCCCGTCTATCGTTATCGTGAATGGCTTCGTGTGTATCTGCAGAGTGGACAAATAAATGCAGCTTAATGCTAGAACTTTGGTATCACAATATTTAGAAATAGTTTTTTTTCCTTTTCTTTTTACATTTCTTGATTAAAGTTGCATAGTCCGATGGTGCATCACATTTTCAAATCCAAAGTAATTATCTAGATTTGATTCTACATATCTAATGTAAATAGTGGAACACTTATTAGGCGTTTGATGCCACATAGAAGGGAATGCTGATACAATTTAATAGAACCTGTTACTGTGAAAGCCTATGGTATCAGAGTTTTGGCGTGCTTGCCAAAACTATTTTGACATATTCGTACTTCAAATATCTCAAACGAGCAAGGACTGGTTAGCTCGGTGTCAGGATAATGTGACTGTGTGGGACATTGGGGCATGTAGATAAAAGTTTCACCCGGTACTTGTAGTACACGGGTGAAGACCAGCCTTATATAAATACGGGCGAAAATAGCGTTAGTATGGAACAAGAAGTAGAATGCCTGGCAACAGGGTCAAATGATTACTTATATCAGAACAGAGTTGGTGAAATGGGAGAGAATGCAAAAAGACAAGATGGCGGCCAGAGAACGCCATCGATTTCACTTTTAAATTGTATTAAAGTATATGTTTTATTATATTTTCCAACTCAAAAGTAGCGGGTAAACATGAAGACATATACAAAGAATAAATGTTGCTTCTTTGATTGTGAAATTAGGCTCTCATAAAGACTCAGTTCATTAGCCCGATTTTTCGACTGTTTTTATATAAGGCTGGTTTTCACCCCTGTACTGGAAGTACGGAGTGAATCTTTTATCTATGGGGCATGGTGCTGGCAGCCTGATTTCCAAGTGGCGCAGCACTATGAAAGTCGCCATGAGTGCGCACTGTCACAAGTCGGTACCCGTCCTAATGTGACCTTACATGTTGCCAGGATGCAAAACTCCAACAACCAACCAACCAACCAACATTAAGGAAGGCTAAGTCTCATCAATACTTAGATAGATTACCTTGCAGCTGTGGATATAAAGGTACCATCGAAATCCTGACATACGTGCAGTAAGGTCAGACCTGCATCCAGTGCACACTGCATCGTTCTACTACTGCACTGCCCCAACCATGACAGGGAGGTGTTAGTGTGGGGGACTGGCTACCTATTTATACCCAACTAACATGAGGTCAGATGACTAGCCCTTCCCGCTAGGGCATGGGTGAGACATGCATCGTGGTCAGTTTACGACCAGTATTTAAAGTTGCATAGTCCGATGGTTTTGAATTTCTGTATTTTTTCTGAGATAAATATATTCGATCGATCACTAGTGTCTACTTTATATTAGTTCAAAGTTATTTTTATTTTAAATGGTAAACTTTTGAGATATTTTGAGTGCAAACATGAAAAGTTAGTTTTGCCAAAACTCTAACACCATAGACTTCTGCAGTAACAGGTTCTGTTAAATTGACTCAGTATTGCCTTCTACGCAGAAACGAATGCTTAATAAGTGCATCAGTATCTAAGTTAGATATGCAAAATCAAATCTAGATAATTGGTTTGGTTTTGAAAATTTGATATTTCATCGGACTATGCAGCTTTAACCTCTCAGGGGAATACAAGTCTGTACCGACACTCTAGTGTCCATGTCTATCTTTCCTTCTCTGATTCCCAGGTTAGAGTAGAGAGAACCGTCCTCATCACATAAGTATATAGCCTATGAAATCAGTAGTGGATAGGTAAATATTTGTTATTAGGGAGAAACTAGCACAGCTTCAGTTTCGGTGGATTTATAATCATAATAAATGTTTTTACACAAATTATTCTTTTCATAGCATGACTACAAAATGACTAAAAGTAGGATTTAGACAAACAAACAGACATCCTAAACAACCTATTTAATTTTAAACTGCATAGTCTGATGAAACATCAAATTTTAAAAACTAAAACAATTATCTAAATTTGATTCTACATGTTTAACTTAGATACTGGTGCACTTGTTCATCATGTATTATCACATAGAATGGCATACTAAGTCAATTTAATAGAACCTGTTACTGCGAAAGCCTATGGTGTAAGAGTTTTGGCGTGCCTGCCAAAATTAATTGTGCATGTTTGCACTTCAAATATCTCAAAAGTTAACCATTTAAAATAAGACTCGCTTCAAACGAAAGAAAGGTAGATCAGAACAATCAATTTAATATATTTATCTCAGAAAATGGCCGAAACTCAAAACCATCGGACTGTGTAACTTTAAGAAATGAAACAAATTCATTTATAAAAGATTTATGAAGGTTTAGTGAGCTATCCAGAGTGGTTGCCACTACGGTACCTTTGATAGTCCACGTATTCCATACGGTGACAGAAACTCATTCTTGTCGAGCATATAGCGGAGCAAGTGTCGGACTTGCTCAATTCCGGGGACGCTCAGCAGCCAGAGTCCTTTTCCTTTGTCCTGCTGCACAAGCTGAATGATATTATGACACATATGGTAAGACAATACTTTTCTTCCTTGTATATTTTGTTAGTCAAAAAGAGCAAGAACAGAAATTTGCAGGAGTAAAAGTTAAAATGTTACATATGTAGAGATACATATATAAATTATTATTTATATATTGCACAAACATTTTATATACATATACATAGCATTTTTATTTTTAAATATTTAGAAATTTCTATTTTTGCATATAGAAATTGTTTGCCTATTTGTTAGTGTTGCAGCCTAGCACAGTATCACGAAACTGCAGTAATTGTTTCAGCTTTATTTAGTCATTTCTTTTAGTATAGAAACCTAGCATAATATTAGTAGCACCAAACTCCATTATCTAAGTTGGATATCTAGACTTACATTTCCATAATTCAAAGCTTACATCGGATTGTGTAGCTCTAAACATTCACCACATTGTCAACCTGTATTATAATTACATAATCGAAGCGACAGTAGGTCCTACCCCTTTCTCCTTGGCCTTCGTGAGTGCGTGAACCAATTCAGTTCCACAGGAGAGTGACTTCAGCTGGTCACGTGACAGCACCGTGGTCGCCACCAGGGGGAGTAAGCCAACAAGGGAGCGGATGCGCAGAGTATACGCCACCTCTCCATGCTCCAACCTGTCGTAGTAGAAATGGTCTTCTTCGTCCCACAGACCTGCATCGAAATAGAATCACATCTGATTTATTTGGTACATTATTTGAAGAAGCGGAGGAAATTTCAATTGCAGCAATTACTCTTTCTCACTCCACTATTCGTCGGCCTATCCCAGTCGTGCCAAGCACCATGCTAGGTAGCGACAAGTATACATTTTTAAGTAATTGGTTTGACTCGACCAGCGTTCAAATTCCATGACCTACCAAAATGGGAGGCGGACGCTGAACTCATTCGGCCATCCCGTCTGTACTCATGTGTAAAATACATATTTTAACAGATTCTTGAGATTTAATTTAATTCGGCTCCCTGTAACTATCAACTAGATCCATTTCAGAGCCAGACCTGTCATTTTTATCGGTAATTTTATTGTAAGCTTAATTAAGCCATGGCAAAATTTGTCAAATTGTTCGGCCTAGTAATGATGGACAATGTTTTCACTTCTTACTAACTCAATTTAACAGAACCTTTTCCTGCTGAAAATTATGGGGTCAGAGTTTTGATAAGCAAACAAAAAGTTAGTTTTATTTAATGACGCCTCTTGAGCACATTGCTTGTTATCATCGGCTATTGGACGTCAAACATATGGTCATTCTGACATATTTCTTTGGAGGAAACCCGCTGCCGCCACATAGGCTACTCTTTCTGATAAGAAGCAAGGGGTCTTTTATATGCACTTTCCCACAGACAGGACAGCACATACCACAGCGTTTGATGACAATTTTGATAAGCATGCCAAAACTAATTTTATATGTTTGCGCTTCAAATATCTCAAAAGTTAGCCATTTTAAATCAAAGTTACTTAAAGCCAATGTAAGTTAGATTATAAAGATCAACCTAATATATTTATCTCAGAAAATGACTGAAACTCAAAACTATGCAACTTTAATAATGTTTCTTGTTCTACAAAATAAAGTTCAATTGGTGACTCAGTATGCGTTGCCATGGTAATACCGTTCTCTCCGTTGATCTCCTCTGAAATTGCCAGGAAGTGGTTGAGGAAGCGCACAGCCATATCTCCGTACACGTCGTCGTGCAGGGACAGCTCAAGGGACATGCGCAGCATACACAGGCTGTAGAAGGCCATCCACCCGGTACCGTCCGTCTGTAACAGCAAAGCAAGGCCGCATTCAGGTGTAAAATATTCCGATATACGGCATAGGGGGGAATGCAAATGTTCTATTACTGATCGGTGTACATGACCAGGCGCATGTATGTAGATATATATATATATATGTAAGGGCTGGTGGTGCCTGAGTGGGATGTAATTGTAAATAGACATAGTGGTGTTGGCAGGTCTGGGTGTGGGTGCACTCAGGGCCTACCCCCTCTGTTGGGATAGTGATCACCACACTCAAAGGTCATGGTTGGTGGTGGCCATGGGGCCATACAGCTCGTGGTGGTGGGCAGACCACTGGTATCCATGGGGACCTGGAATGCTGGATCCCTATTGGTAGGGCCATGAATGCTTGTTTCCCATTGGGGGAAAGGGGTGGGGTGATACTCTACAATGAACCCATGTAACCATATAAGCAATAAACCAGAGGGCTGGACTCTCTTCTTCTTTACTATAGGCTGCTTACACAACCACAGATTCGAGCCGTAGCCATTTTACACAGGGTATCCTCAGAGGCGACTCAGAGACGTCTCCGCGACTTGTTTTTGGCCAATTTGCGTTCAACGTGTGCCTCGGAGTCGACTCTGAGACATCATAATTTTCGAGTAGGAGGCAAAAACTAACAGTCGGTTGCGCATGTGCACCGAGCGCAATATGCGGTTGATGCTAGATACCTGAAGCTGGCCAACTGTAAAACTAGAGGTCATCGATACAAGCTGAAGAAGGAAAGAGCAATAAAACCTGTCAGACAGCTATTCTTCAGTAACAGGATAGTAAATGCCTGGAATGCACTGCCTGAACATGTCATAGAAGCGCCAAGAATGAAAACAGTAGTCGAAGATTGTGAAAAGCGTAGTCTTTACAGCCAAAACCTAGTAAATGACAGGTATGTGATATATACTGATATATATGTTTGCAAAAAATAAACAAATAGTTACATTCATATTATGTCAGTGGTAAGAAATAACCAATCCATAATAATTATTATAAAAATTAAGAGTTCAAATTCGCTGAAAACCGTATGGTTTGCTCGCCTATGGCCGTAGTTGTAATTTTATGTGTAAAACCATAGTCTTTATGGCCAAAATGTAGTACTTGACAGGTATGACTGAGCGCTGAAAAAATGCATGCTATGGAGGCCACCATTTTCGAGGAAACCAACTGCTAAAATGCCATTCAGAATATCGCGACATTTGGAATGCCTCCAATGCGCCTCTGACACAGACACAGAGTAAAGAAAACACCAATCAATCAATCAAATCAGAGGCATGCAGTTGAACACGGCCCTGGTGCAGGACACTCTGCTATAACCGGATTGTAATTAAAGTGACCTGGTATAGGCCAAGCACACCTTTGCCTAGTTGTTTTTTTTCACACTTTACAGTCTACCTGTTTGATGGTGGCGCCCTCTGGAGGGTGTGATCGCTCCACGGCAGAGATGTTGTCCATACCCAGGAAGCCTCCCGAGTACAGGTGTGTGCTGTTGACACTTTTCTTGTTCACCCACCTAGAAACAGGCGGCCGAGACTGAGAACAGCGTCACAGGTTGAAATTATGAAAATGAGCCTTTCATCAAATAGACGTGGCAGCCAAATGAGTTGAGCCCCCACCTCCCGTTTTGGTAGGTCACTGGAAGATATGCGGTTGATGCTAGATACCTGAAGCTGGCCAACTGTAAAACTAGAGGTCATCGATACAAGCTGAAGAAGGAAAGAGCAATAAAACCTGTCAGACAGCTATTCTTCAGTAACAGGATAGTAAATGCCTGGAATGCACTGCCTGAACATGTCATAGAAGCGCCTTCCGTCAACGCCTTCAAAGGCAGACTGGATAAGCATTGGAGGGGGCTGCAATATTGCACACATCCGGTACTCCCTGCATTTAATCCTAGTAAATCAAATTTTGACATGCATCGACCTGATACAGGCTTATAAGCCTAACAAAATCAGAAGCGGATGAGTATGAGTATGAGTAATGGATTCGAACCACTGGTTTCAAACCCTGGTCGAGTCAAAACAATGACTTAAAAATTGGTACTCTTGTCACCACCTAGCCTGGCATTTGACATTACTAGGAGTGGAATGAGGAAGAGCAAGAGTCCGCAATTGAAATTTCTCCTGCTTAAAGTTGCATAGTCCGATGTATTTGAGTTTCTGTCACTTTTCTGAGATAAATATATTAAACTGATTGTTATTATCTATATTACTTTAGTTTGAAGTAACTTTTATCTTAAATGCCTATGTTGTGAAATATTTGAAGTGCAAGCATGTCAAATTAGTTTTGGCAAGCCCGCCAAAACTCTTGACACCACAGTCTTCAGCAGTAACAGGTTCTATTAAATTGTCTCAGTATTTCCTTTTATGTGACAACAAATGCTTAATAAGTGCATCAGTATCTAAGTTAGATATACTTCACAGTACTCGACTATAGAGCTAGACAGTGAGAAAGAAGAGGAAGATTGGTTTACAGATTTTTATTAAAGAAAAGTAATCGGCACCTACAGGTAGGCTGAGCATTGTATGGCAAGTGGGTGAATGTAACCCAAATGTTCTGGCAATTGCTGGTTGAGAGCGAAGTGAGCTGGCAGGTGAAGAGGATCCGGCTGAAGGAGCACCCAGAAGGGCAGAGAAGATGAAGAGAGGATCAGCGCTCACCCAACAATTGAGCGAGCACTGAGGGTGCATCGTTGATCTGGAGCGAGGCGAGGTAGGAAGAGACGGCTCGGGACCTCCAGGTACCAGCAGTCATGAGGTCTGAGAGAGACAGGCCGGATGCCTGGCAGGCTTGGGCAGCCTCTCATCTGAGGCTATGTAGAGTGATGGCGGTAAGGGGCATCTGTGAGGCGGATGCGCCGAGCCTTAGAGCAGTGGTGAGGTAGCGGGCTGTAAGGGGAGCACCGAACTGGAGGATAAGGGCAGGGCCATTAGACGGCGGAGTGGATGTGGCTAGATAGGAGTTCCACGCTCTCACAGAGCAGCATCGGGATGTGGGAAGGGAAGGGAGGTGGAAAACAAGTGGGCAGGCCAACTTCAGGCGGGTTAGGTGGAGCATACTTGTACATACAGTTGGTTGTAGCAGTAATGTCAGTGAAACGGAGGGTGTGGGGGGAGTGACCTGGGGAGACGGTCACTAGGTTGCTCTGTCTGAGCATAGTCATGAAGGCTATAATGAGGGCGACAATTATAACTGTCGAGTACGGGGTGAGGCATGTGAGGAAACGGATAATCTTGGAGAATTGGGAAGGAGATAATGCATGGGCTTTGCGAGGGACATGGGAGGAGGACTTGAGGATTCCTTTTTTCATGACAGCTATTTCATGTGCAAGGAAGGCAGAGTTATCACCCAGGGTGGAGGAAACCCAGACCTTAACTGAATAAAAATAATTAAAGACTGCACCGGGGAACTTGATGGTCAAGGGTAGGGGGTACAAGAAGGAAAGAAGGTCATAGAGGCTTGGGGCAAGGGGAGGCACACCGTGGAGGGAGCAGAAGACCAGATAGCGCTTCACATGTGAGGCTTTATTCTGCCAGGTCCGATAGGCGAAGGCATTCTTGTAGACTGCTAGCAGGCCAGCGTGGTGGATCATCGAGTAGCCTGGAAGATAAGGCAAATAGGTAATATCTTCCAGGCTATGAGGGTTTACAATGCAAAATCTATGATGTCAAGACTGAATGAGAGGGGGATTCTAGTTAGAGAAAGTTCCATACACAATAGCACTGCTTTACGTTTTAGGACTGGATCAGAGGAGGAGCGACTGAGTGCATCTGCTAGTACCAATTCGGAACTGGGCTTATGACAGATCTCAAGTTCGAAGTTTTTGGTTGCTGATAGGAGCCAAAGTTGTCTGGCGCAGGCGCAGAGAACTGGGTCTTTGCCTTTACCGAAGGAGAGGACTTGCTGAGAAGCCATATTGTCAGGATTGATGAGGACTGTGTAAGTGTGGGGAAGTGGGGGAAGGAGGGAAGAGACTGCATGAACTAAGTTTATTGCTTCAAGTTGGCAGATGGTGAAGTTCAACTCCTGAAAGTGTGGGGGGCGGGGGGTAGTCAGCTTTGTAGAAGTGAGTCCCAGAGTGTGCGCCTCCCGCCTTCAGAGTCGAATCGCATCGATCTTCCAGGTGGACCTGGGATTAGGCAGGATGAGTATTACTGTGTTAAAGGAAGCTGCAAAGCGTTCGAACCGTTCTAAGTCTTTAATGAGGTCGGGATCGAACGTGGGTTGCCCTATAAAGGGTGTAGCTCTAAGGGCAGCAAGCACTCTATTAGTAAATCTTGCTGCGGGTTTTATGCATTTAGAAAGATGGTAGAGTTTGCCAGCTAGGCTTTGAAGCTGCTTCCTAGTCGCTTTAACTTTCTGTTTCCAGGCATTACAGGTCTGGAGGACTTCCGCAACTTTCTGGGGGGGAAGAGAGACTTCCATGTTTGCTGTGTCTATGTTAAAAGTGAGCCATGTGAGAGAACTTGTAGGTGAGACACACTTCTCAGAAGCTAGCTGAAGGCCTAGTGTGTTAGGTAATGAGAGGAAATGATTATAAGCATCAGCTGCTTTCTTGTAAGTGGGTTCTAAGCCTACGAAATCATCGAGATAACATAAGCTAAAGTAGCCTTGCTTACGAAGAAGCCAGACTAAGGACCTGGTTGTTTGAGCGCATGCCGCTTTATGTTCCCGAAACTTCCGCTTCTTTTGACAGTCTTGTTCTTTATGGTTGAGTGCCTGTCTGGTCATATAGGCACACCAGGCACATATGTGTAACTGCCTGTCAGGGAGAGTTCCATGAGAAGTGGAAAAACTGCAATCCCTCCCCCAGTTCCAGGTATAGCAAGCTTTCCCGTCATGTTCCTTACTATAGTCTTCCCTGGGGTTAAGTGCGGTTTGGGTTTGAGTTTGCGTAGGAACTGAGGCTGTGGCTGAGGGGCGGTACTCATAGGAGGGGCATACTTGAAAGGCCCTCATGGTGTCTGAACAGACATCCCTCTGGATATCTTTAATTTGGGGGGCGTCAAGCCAGACGTTTCTGAGGTGGCCGTCTGCCACCATTTGGAATATGCGCTCTGACCATCTCCTGCATGTGGCCCAGTCCCACGTTATGGCCATACGTGAGAGGTCCTGCTCATGTTGTAAAACAGGAACCCACCAGGCGTCTGGGAAGGAGGGGTGGGAAGTGAGCTCTCAAATGGCAGTAAAATATTCAGCCCAGGTAGCCTCTTGCACCCGACGCCTCTAGTTATGAATAGATGAGGGAGGAGCTCCGTACCGTTGGGCTTCTGCAGCAGCTTGGCAACGTCGAGAAAGTCGATACCGAGCAGAGCTAGGCGGGCTGGCCTGGGCGGCGGGCGAGGGAGAGGGGTAGGGGTAGGGTACTGGGCACGAGATGGGGACAGGGGGTGTGGCGGCGCCGGTGCTCAGGGGGCGGGGGGACCAAGACATGGTCCGGGGGCGTGGTAGCGTCATGGCAGAGACAATGGGCAGTGAACTGCTGGTGAGAGAGGGGTACTGTTAGGCGAGGGAGGAGGGCAGTGGCGGGAGCGGGAACGGGAACGGGAGCAGGCTGAGCGGTTAGAGGAGATAGACTCTGCTTGCCTGATGCGTCTTGGTGGTGGTGGTGAGTGGTTATCCAGGGCTGCCAGTCGAGCAGCGTTGGAGAGGCATCTGTTCTCGAGTGTGAGGCGATGAATTAAATCCCGGTCCGACTCTGTATTTGAGGAAGGCGAGTCACGTTGCCTGGATAATGGAGGCCGGGCTGGCGTCGAAGCACTCGAATCAGGCGATTCTGGGTTTAGAAATGGGTTGCAAGATGAACGGGCCTGCCTGTCCAGTTGGTGTCTGGTGGCTCCCCATGACAGCGGAGTCCTACCCCGCCGTTTGCGTGTTGGCGGCATAGCTAGGCAAGGCCTGGTAGGCTAAAGAGCAGTACCTAGCTATCCCAGTGAGGGGAGAAGCGAAGTATACAGGAGCATGTGCTGTGAGAAAGTGAGGAGTAGCGGTGCAGCAGTGAACCAGGAAGACAGAAATAGACATAGCCTCGTATGCAAATTACCCATGTTGACCTCGGGCCAACATTCATGTTGAATCAAATCTAGATAATTGTTTTGGTTTTGAAAATTCAATGGACTATGCAGCTTTAATCAACGAATGTACAAACAACAACAAAATGTGAGTGGTTCTTAATAAAAATTGCTTCAACCTTACACTAGTTACAGTTAAAGTACATTACAATGATACATTTGATATTTATCTACAAAAAAGGCAAAAGTTCAAAGCCATCAAAGTCAAGTGAAGAAGATATAGATGTGACACCCACCAGTTGAAGTTGAGGAGTAACCGGTGAAAACACTTTTTGAGGAAGGTCTTGTCAGGGGTGCCTCTCGCCACAGTTTGTTGGTATATGTGCAGACAGGCCCACGCATGTACAGGTGGGTTTACATCGCTGAAGTTAAATTCATAGGCAGGAAGCTGGCGAGAGGAGGAAGGGAAAATTTAAAAAGACAAAAGAATTAGACAACTGCCACAACCAACCCGTCCCGCCCTCTGACGGCACCGGAAGAAGTAACATTGTGGGTAGCAGCTCACTGTATGTGCTGCATGGTCTATGAAAAAAACCTCTTATAACCGGTTGCAGTGACCGAATTGGTAGAGTGCAGGCCTCCCATGCGACAGATCGGGAGTTCAATTCCAGGTCGAGTCAAACCAATGATTTACCAAATTTATAATTGTCACTTCCTAGCTTGGTACTCGGCATTAATAGGATAGGGCAATGACTGGTAAGCTCAGTGTCATGATAATGCGACTGTGTGGGATATCAGGTCATGGTGCTGGCAGCCTAGTCTCCCAGTCGGGCAGCACTATGAGGTGGTGTTTGTTCTTTTACATCCTAGCAACATCTAAGGTCATATCAGGACGGGACAGCACTATGAAGTTTGCTATGAGTGCGCACTGTCATAAGTGGGTACCCGTCCTGATATGTACGACCTTTGATGTTGCCAGGATGTAAAACTCCAACAACCAACCAATCTTTTGTGTGCGAAACTGACCTGGCCATTCGGGTGCATATATCTGTCAGAGAGGAACAGTAGAAGCTGGTGTTTGGCGAACTCCACGTCCACGTGACCAAACGGCACCATATGGAACGCCAGGTCCCAAGTGGCGTACTGAAGGAACAAGGGCTGAACCTCACACACAAATGTCTTAACCGGGAGAGTAGCCAACCTAAAGTTGCATAATTCAATGGTTTTGAATTTCTGTCAGATTTTCTTCTTTTTGTTTAAGATAAATATATTAGATACATGGCTATGATCTATTTTACATTATCCTAAAATGTTAACCTTGAAGATATTTGAAGTGAATTTGAAGTAAAGGTAAAGTAAAACATGCTAAATTAATTGTGTTGTGAACACTTAAATGCTAGACATTGGCTTTGTTTACACTTTTATAAATATAGCAACTTAGCATAGGCACCCAAAACTGCATTAAATATTTAATGAGCACACCAGTATCTAAGTTAGATGGACAGGATCAATCAGGGTGAGTGTTCTGGTTTTCGGAAATTTGATACTTCCATCAGATTATGTAGCATTAAATATATTACTAAACATGTTGCCAGTCTAAACTGCTAAAATGATATAGTCAATATTCCATTGGAAACAATGGTTCTCATCTGATCACTGAAGTGTAGGCAACATCGAGCCTTGGCTGTCCTTGGATGCGTGACCACCTGGAAATATGACTTATGAGGTTCCCTAGAGATCATGATACTTGATGTGTAAGAGAGAGGGGATGATTAACAGATTAGAATTAACTATTTTAGCAAAGTATTGGTTCAGAATACTGAATAGATTCTACCTCTTTGGACCAGAATAAGCTATGTGTCACATAGCCACAGGAGCATAACAGAGGGTGTAAGCCACGTACAACTAATGTAGCAGCAGCTAAGGACTATTTGGTATCGCCGACCCCCCACATGAGTCGAAGGTGATTTCCCCACAGAGGGGACGATTTCATGCGCTTAGTTTTTTATGTTTTCTACCCAGTCATGCTGCCTTATCGATTTGATATGAGAGAAAATGAGTAGTCTCCAATCAGAGTCGGGGTTCAAACATGGTGCAATGTCACAGTTCAGAGCCTTTGATGCTTGTCGCTACCTAGGCTGGCATTCGGCATTAATAGGATAAGGCAATGACTGCTTGTTCAGTATCAGGATAATGTGACTGAGTGGAATATCCGGTGAAATGCGCCAATATCCCTAGTCTCCCAGTGGTGCAGCATTACAAAGTCACCATGAGTGCGCACTGTCACAGGTCAGTACTCATCCTGATATGACCTTAGATGTTGCTAGGATGTACAACCTAAAGAAACAAAGCCACTCACCCAAGGAAACTCCCATTTGTCAGGCATGGATATGATGTCCTTGTTCACCATGTGTCGCCATTCTTGGTTTATTTTCATCTTCGCATCGTCGGTCCCTATGAAAAATCTGATTTAACATCAAGTTGCATAATCCGATGGTTTTCAGTTTCCGCCATATTTTGAATATAAATAAATTGGGTTAATCGGTATAATCTAGTTTTCTTGACTTTGATTTGACCACCCAAAGAAAAAACACCCTGAGCACCCATATCATTGTGATTAATTTGGCACAAAGCTGACCATATACTTCACAAATTATTACATGAAGGTACATAGGGGGCCTAAGAGTAAGTTATCTAAAGGAGGTAATTATCAATCAGCCACTTGTGGACATTGTAGAAGAACTGCTTAATTACCCATCAGCCACTTGTGGACATCGTTTGTTTGTTTGTTTGTTGTTGTTTTACGTCCTAGCAACATCTAAGGTCATATCAGGACGGGTCCCGACTTGTGACAGTGCGCACTCATGGCGACTTTATAGTGCTGTCCCACTGGGAAACCAGGCCGCCGGCACCATGACCTGATATCCCACTCAGTCACATTATCCTGACACTGAGCACACCAGTCCTTGCCCTATCCTAATAATGCCGAGCGCCTGGCTAGGAAGCGACAAGTATCAATTTTAAAGTCATTGGTTTGACTCGACCGGGACTCGAACCCACGACCCCACGATCTACCAGCACGGGAGACGGACGCTCCAACCCACTCGGCCACCCCGTCTGGTTGTGTGGACATCGTAGAAGAACTGTTTAAATACCCATCAGCCACTTGTGGACATCATAGTAGAAAACCTATTTAATTACCCATCAGCCACTTGTGGACATCGTAGAAGAAGAACTGTTTAAATACCCATCAGCCACTTGTGGACATCGGAGTAGAAAACCTATTTAATTACCCATCAGCCACTTGTGGACATCGTAGAAGAAAAACTGTTTACTCCACAGAAGGCCAGCATATGCTTGCCTGGCAATAGCCTTTTCATTCGTCTTCAGCGACTGCGGTATCAGGTCATGGTAGAACTCTGCACATTCTTCTCGTCGCTTGGCAACTAGTGCCTCCATCTTGGAGTCATCATGGGGAAAGTCAAGGTCAATTCCATCAAGGTCAGCCCCGTCTTCCACTAGAAGGCATTCGACCTTGGCTGAGGCGCCTGCAGCGACCTCTAGCTGATACAGTGCTGCCACCTTGCTGCCAGAGGTGGAAGTTGAGATTTCATCCCTGAAGCCTGTTGGGAGAGGAGAGTGGCATATAACAGATATATGGCATTCATCAACACTCAGTGACGGATTAACCTAGTAGCGTGTGCGTGTGTGTGATGTTGTTTTACGTTCTAGCAACATCTAAGGTGGCTGAATCGATAGAGCGCGGGCCTCGTGTGCGGGAGATCGGGAGCTTGATTCCCGGTCGAGTCAAAGCAATGACTAATCAAATTAATACTTGTCGCTTCCTAGCCTGTTGATAATTGTGAAGGACCCATAAGGTACATATAGGAGGTCAATTGTAAAATATCAACATTTTTATTGTCCCTTTTGTGGGGCGGAAGGGGGTACTGAAAAGGTTTATGTATTGTACACTTGTGAAAATGTTGATAATTGTGAATATCAACATTTTAATTGTCCATTTTGTGGGGCGGAGGGTGAAGGGGGAAGTTTATGTATTGTGCACTTGAGAAAATGTTGATAATTGTAAGGGCCCCTTAGTACCTTCGATGACGTAGCGGTGGAAGGCGTCCTTAGAGCAGGGTGTCGAACCTTCTCCACACATTCGCTTAGTGTTGGTCTCATTGTTTGTGAAGAGTAGTGTCGGCTTCTGTCCACCAGGTGACGATCCGTAGTGCAACTTGAACCTCCCTACGTGAATTAGCAGTGCACAAAATTACTGGGCGCCGGAACCTTGACCTGATATATATATATATATATATACATATATATATATATATACAACTACAGTAAAGCCTCTCCAGAACGACCGAACATGTGCCCAGCACAAAAAGTAGACATCGGCTATTGGGGGGCATTTGGGGAGGTGGCCTGATTAGGGAGTTGTTGTTATCGTTACAATGGTATTGTTTGGGCGACCGTTTGGGACCCAAATAAATCAATTGATATCGGGGAGTGGTCGATCTGTGGAGGTGGTCAGTTAGAGAGGTTTTACTTTATATCATAATATATATCATAATATATATAATATATATCATGATATATATTATTATATATATTATGATAAATATTATGATAAGTATTATGATACATATTGTGATATATATTATGATATATCAGAATATATATATCATACTACATATCACACTACATATCACACTATATATATCAGAATATAAAGTAAAATTAAAGTACAGTGAGTTCTTGTGGCGATGTGTAGAATGACGGACTGATGCAGTGGGCGTGTGCTCAGTAGTGTATATGTTTCCCTGTCGCGCAGAATAGTGGAATAGTTGGACGTTGTAGGACGTTCAAAACACTACCCCGTTTGAAACACTACCGTAGTGTTTTGAACTTAAGTTCAAAACACTACTGTTAAGTTCAAAACACTACCCTTACGTACGTTCAAAACACTACCAAGTTCAAAACACTATCATGACATGGGAGTGGGGCCTGTAGTGCCACAATATGTAACCTACTGCATTATGCCCCACCTTACTGCATCATGAACCCCCTTACTGCATACTGCCCCACCCTATTGCATTTTGCCCCAGCTTACTGCATACTGACACGTTATTGCATACTGCCCTATCTTACTGCATGCTGCATCCACCTTACTACATACTGCCCCACCCTACTGCATACCGCCGACACTACTGCATACTGCCCCACCTTACTGCATTCTTCCCCACCTTACTACATACTGCCCCACTCTACTACATTATCCCCCTCTCTCTTTCATGCAGCTCCACCCTACTGCATACTGCCCCACCCTACTGCATACCGCCGACACTACTCCATACTTCCCCACCTTACTGCATTCTTCCCCACCTTACTACATACTGCCCCACTCTACTACATTATCCCCTCTCCCCTTCATGCAGCTCCACCCTACTGCATACTGCCCCACCCTACCCTACTGCATACTGCCCCACCCTACCCTACTACATACTGCCCCACCCTACCCTACTACATACTGCCCCACCCTACCCTACTGCATACTACCCCAGGCTATTATACACTGCCCCGTCTACTACATACATCCCCACCCTACTGCACACTGCCATGCCTTACTGCATTATTCTCCACCTTGCTGCATACAGCCCCACCCTACTGCCTACTGCCCGACCTTACTACATACTGCCCCACACTACTGCACACTGCCCCATACTACTGCATACCGCCGACACTACTCCATACTTCCCCACCTTACTGCATGCAGCCCTTCCCTACTGCCTGACCTTACTACATACTGCCCAACACCACTGCACACTGCCCCACCATACCTCATATTTCCCAACCCTACTGCATACTTCCCTACCTTACTGCATACAGCCCCACCCTACTGCCTACTGCCTCACTGGGCGAAGTGGCCTAATCGGTAGAGCGTGGGCCTCATGTGCAGAAGGCCGGGAGTTTGATTCCTGGTAGAGTCAAACCGATGACCATAAAATTGATACTTGTCGCTTCCGAGACTGGCGCTCGGCATTATTAGGATAGGCCAAGGACTGGTTAGCTCAGTGTCAGGATAATGCAACAGAGTGGGATATCGGGTCAAGGATGCCAGCAGCCTGATTTCCCAGTGGGACAGCACTATAAAGTCGCCATGAGTGTGGACTGTCACAAGTCGGTACCCGTCCTGATATGACCTTAGATGTTGCTAGGACATAAAACAACAACCAACAACAACAACCCCTACTGCCCCACCTTACTACATACTGCCCCACCCTACTGCACACTGCCCCACCCTACTGCATTCTTCCCCACCTCACTGCATACAGCCCCACTTTACTGCATACTGCCCCACCCTACTGCATACAGCCTCACCATACTACAAATTAAAATGAATATGCAGCAATTATAACATCTTTTTAGAGTAGTGTTTTGAACTTAGAGCTAGTGTTTTGAACTTAAGGATAGTGTTTTCAGCGTGGCCACAATAGTGTTTTGAACCTACCTTCAACTAAGTTGAAAACACTACCGTAGTGTTTTGAACCTAGGTTGAAAACACTACCTTAGTGTTTTTGTGGGGTAGTGTTTTGAACTTACTACACCGGCAACCCCCTGCCCGGCTCCCCGAATCGCCGCGAGGGGCAGCACCATGCGATTTCTTACATCGGCATATACCTAAGGCTATATATCAAAATATATATCATAATATATATCATAAAATATATCATTATATATACCATGTATGTGCTTCGTGTGTGTGTATATATATATATATATATATATATATATATATAGTTATACAAATCTTACCTGTGTACAGATGATAGATAACTGGTGTTTTCCCGGGGTACTAGCCTCAGATCGTCGTGGGTCAGGGAGAAGGAAGCGCATCCGGGTTCAGCAATCTTTTACATACTTTTTAGGATAAAAAATGATGTAAGTCTATATGGATACTTATTGTGTTTTCGATTTTGTTCCAGAGAAAATGATAGTCATGGTAGGGTAGGGTGGGTAGGGTGGGTAGGGTGGGTGGGTAGGGTGGGTGGGTAGGGTGGGTAGGGTGGGTAGGGTGGGTGGGCCCTGACCCACAACTATCCGAGGCTGGTACCTGGTAAACATCAGTTATCCATCATCTGTACCCAGGTAAGATTCATATAACTATACTATTTTACCTCAGTACTACACCTCTGGCTACTCGTAGCCCAGGGAGAATTCTACGTAATCTCATTTTTTATCCGTTTATCCTTTAATGTTGTAACCATACTATGTATATATGAGTATATAATTTAATGTTGTTTCTCACCTGCTTTTAGTTGGTGAGTAGGCGTGTTGCCACGCCGCTTGACTTTTCCAGTCATTTGTTGTAATGTTTTGCAAACGATCTAGCCATCGTCCACACAGCGTGTGCAAGAATTCTCTTGACTGAGATTCCTAATTGTCTTGCCTTGGAGACCATGGCTCCATGCGTTGAGTGAGACACATAGGATCCAGTGTTGACTCCTGCTTGTTTAAGCACCTTGATAGTCCACCTTGCGAGAGTGTCTCTCGAGATAGCTTTATGTGGCCGTATAAAGCTGATTAGTAGTTGTCTGGAATTTCTAATTCTGCATGACTTGGATATATAAGCCCTAATGGCCGAAACTACACATGTCCGTTTATCCTCCGGAAAACTAATAACATGTACTGTGAACAGTGGGTCCCATGTACGATTTGATTTAAGTAATATCTGTAAATCAATTGTAGCTTCATCCTAATCTATTTCTGGTCCATCTAGTGAAAGTGCCACAATGGTTTGGCCTCTGTGTCCTGTAACTAGCAGTAATACAACTGCTAATTTAAATCCTAGGTCTTTCACTGACAAATGTCTGTTGCTAAGCCATGACTTGAATAACTTGAATACTATTGACACATCCCAAAATCTATTTTATTTAGGTTTGGGTGGGTTTCTTTCATACACCGATCTAATGAACCAGTGTACCAACCGATGTTTCCCAATGGTTTGTCCTACTATTCTTGGTAGAATAATGGATAGTGCACATCTCACTGCGTTAATAGCACAGAATCCTAGTCCTTCATCTTCTAAAATTCTTAGAAATCATAACACTTTAGCTATTGTAGGTTTTAATGGTTTGACTCCTTTGAGAAGGCAATGAAGTCCCAATTTCTTTAAATAACTTGTGTATAATTTCACTGTTCCTTTTCTCCAGGCTTCTGATATTAGCCTTTCTTTTGTTATTTTTTCTAATCCAATTGTTCTAAATGTTTCCTTAGAAAAGGAATGCCAAAAGGGGTGTTGTCGACACGTCTCCATGGACTGTTAGTGGTCCTTGATGTTGAAGGTTGTTCCTTTCCCTTGGGAAGCTCTTCAAGTCTTTTGCGCCTGATGTTATTGTCGCTAGCCATAGTTGTGTTTCCCATGCTGGTACTATGAGTACTGCGTGAGTGTGATCCATCTTGATCTTCCTGGCCACTCTGCTGATAATGCTGAATGGGGGGAATATGTAATAGAATTTATTATTCCAAATTAGTGAAAATGCATCTACTCTCCAACCTTCTGGCTCTGGATGCCAAAACACATATTTTGGTAACTTTCTGTTGTTGCATGATGCAAAGAGATCAATGTCTAGCTTGCCCCATTTGTGACAAATACTGTCGAAAATGTTGTGGTTCAATGACCATTCTAAATGGTCATGGAAGTGTCCGCTTTTCCTGTCAGCCAAAGTGTTTTGGCTGCCTGGAATATGTGCTACTTTTTGCCATATTTCATGTTTCTCTGCCCAATCCCAAATGAGTTTAGCCAGATTGTTTCATGGTTTGGAGCGAGTCCCTGCCATATCACGAATGTAAGCCATAGCTGTTGTGTTATTTGTTAGAACTCTTACATGATTTTTAGGGATGTGAATCAGACTTTTGCCATTCCAACAGAATCTTAAATACTTTCGATCATGTTTATATATGGGTACCGTGTAGTAAGCATGTTTAAGATCAACCCTGGCTAGTCAAGTGCCTTGTGTGACTAAATCTCTCGCTGTTTCTAATGAAAACATTTCAAAATGTTTGTATTCTATGAATTTGTTAAATAAAGTTAGGTCTAAAATTAGTCTAATATCTACGTTTGGTTTCGGTCTTAAGAAAATATTCTAAATGAATTCCCCAGCAACGCATAGTGTTGGTTCTATAATGCCCTTTTCGCAAAACTTAAGGACTTGATTGTTTAATGCTTCACGTTCTAAACCGTGAAACCAATATGGAAATGGAAATGGTACTGTATTTTGAATTGACCAATTTCATATGACGTCAGCAAGTGTATTTAGGTCAGTGCATGTGCTGTTTGGCTGAAGAACAACATCCGGTCACACTGCAAACTCAATGGCTATGAGCTCAGAATATCCCAACGTTCACTATTATCTCTGTTTTTAATACTTTCAGAGAAAATTGCCCTTAAGTTAAATTAAATACTTATCTTCCTCTTCAATCGCGCATTAAGATATTTTTAATCGACTCAATGAAAGCTTTTAAATTTATTTTGCAAAAATAAATGCTCTGCATAGACATAGCATTGCTGCAGCACAAATCAATGTGGTGTTTACCCTTCGCGGGCTAGTTTCCATTTCAGCAAACTCAGTGCATTGTCAATGGCCGTAAGCAATCTTCTTACAGAAAAAGTGAAATATCTCTAAAACCAGACCACCTAGAAACAAACTGCATGGAACACATATAGAAAACATATTCAAAGAATAGATTATATTAAATTTATATGGTTAGGGTTCTGGATTTCTATTAATTTTGAATAAAATAAATGCTTTGCACTGCGCGTACTGGCAAACTCAGTGGCAGTGTGCATTCGTTCTGCAGCTGAGCTGCGCGCGCATACACAATGTTTACAAACATTGAAATAGGTCTATAGGTTCTTCTATTAACGGGATCCTTACCCCTTCTGCTAGGCTAAGGATAGTTAAGTTATCTGTAACTTTATTCCATTCCGAAAGACAGTTATTGAGGTTACCCGCTTGAAAGGTATTGCTTACTGCTATTGTTTGAGTCGCCACTTCTATTTGTTCCCTGGGTGGGGGAATTGCTTCTGAGTGTTGAACTCCCTCTAGATGTTCCAGTCGTTCCAACTGAACAATGGCCCCTTCCTCTGGCTTGGAAGCTGAAGTTGGTTCCAAACCGGCTTCCCGTTTGCCGGTTCTTTGGTTGCGAAAATCCTGCCTCAGCTTCTTGAAGTGGTTGGAGTTGTCATCAGCCGATTTCTTTTTGTCAGTTTCCATGTGTTTTCCACACTTGGAGCTGGTCTCCACTTGTTTGAACAAGTATTGCAGCTGTCTGCCGAACATCTTGGTCTTGTCCAGTGGCTTGCCCTTAATGGGCTTTGGTGCCAGGAATAGTGTGTATTCCTTTCCGTCGTTGGCCGTAATCTTTTTGGACCGTGCCACCTCTTTTCCAGCGTCTGTGCAGACCGCTTTAAAGACGTTCTCAAACCATCTGTGGTTGCTGCTAGTAACGCAATCCCTCCGTTCATATCATCACAAAGTGATGAGAACTTGTTCTCTGCCATCATCCTGTTGGCGATGGGCACAATTGCTGTAAGAGCCAAGAGTACCCCTTTGTCTACCATGTGGAGAGCCGTCTCAAACTTTTTCCTCTCTTCGCTGAGTTTCACCTCAGGATCCATCTCTTTGATGGCGGATTGCGGGATCCATTTAATCCCTGTAATTTTCTCCACCATCTTGATTATGACCTCCGCTGGTTTGAAGGTATTAAAGTGCCCTTGAATGGTCTTCCTCATGAGCGTTGTGATGTGTATTTTCTTGCGTCTCTGCACCTTACACTTTTTCGTTTCTTTCCAGCATGATTTAGCGTATTTGCCCGAGTGCTTGGTGTCGGAGTCTGAATTCGTCGTCGATGAGCCTGATGATGAGTCTGAGGAGGAGGATTTGTGTTTCCTCCTCTTCTTGGACTTTTTCTTACTCTTCTTCATGAGGGGTTTGTTTTTACGGGCCCTCATGTACTCATCTCCTTCTGAGGAATTGTCTGTTTTCTTGTGTTTGCGCTTCCGTGCCGACACAAACACCTCCTCCTCTGAGTCCTTGTCTGTTGAGGCCTGATCTTCAGAGAGGTCCTCCCATTTTGACTCATCGGAGTCTAGTGGAACCTTAGTTCACCTTTTCTTTGAGATACCCGTTCTAGATGTTAACATTTCTTCCATCTTCTGTTGCACTAGCCTGGCGACCTGCTCGTCTAGGTCCCTATCAGCAGGGCCAGGGCCGGTGTCCTACACCCCCCCCCTCTGCCTCAGAATCCCTTTGCCCTGGTGATGGCGACCTTTGTAACCATGCCGGCGGTGTGGCATCTTCATCAGCACTGAGTGTGTGAGTTACCTCTGCGTTACTCTGCTTCGTAGTCATGGCTCCGAGACTGTGAGTAAAAAAGAAGAACAATGATTAGACATTGTCTTAGGCAGAATAGCACACTGATAATTAGAGAATAGTTATACTAGGTGTGTGTTTATGGCGTTAAATCAATTTTTAACGCAGGCGTATGGCTAACAGACATTCGCAGGATGACGGTATGGGTAACCAACCGATCCAAATGAGGGGTAGGGACCAGTGTAGCGGTGCCCTCCCACACTCTAAGTAGCTATAAACTTCTCCCACCTGTGGCTTTCTTCGCCAACAAGTTGAAGAAAATACTCAAGGACTCGGAGGTACGCCTTAACGAGAATCACAAATGGGGAATCTTAATGAGACCCAGGGAATGAATCCCTAATGATGTAACTGGCTCCTGCCAACATCTCTCCATTCGGCAAATGGCGCTTGATTAATAACTGATCATGCCAAATACAATCGAAACTAAGCTGTAAAACAGTAATAACTTATCCAAAAGTTTCAAAAAAATGTCTACATGAATGCTAAAATGAATTAAACCAACATATCGAGTTTGAAAGATACTAACCTATTTAGTTTTGTAGTAAATGTAGAAAAACTGCCAGAGCTGCTCACAAGATGTCCTCTTGCTGTGAGCTGATTATGCTAATTGCCGGACCTGGATGTGCTTCCTTCTCCCTGGGCTACGAGTAGCCAGAGGTGTAGTACTGGGAAAATATATATATAAATATATATTTATATTAATTGGTTCTAGTTGCATATTCATCCACGATAGGTTAATTAAGTCCTAATTTAAAACAGATAACAAACGCTCACCAACTTCAGGATGTGAGCCCTCTACCCATAATGCACTCTGCTTCTGAAACTGAGGTTTCTCCGCTTGTGAACAGTCCTCCCATGACCACGTGTTCCTACAAAGGGAAAACACTTGAACTATATATCCTAATAGCATTACTAAGTTTGCTTATTGGAGTGTTATGTCCTAGCAGCATCTAAGGTCATAACAAGACGGGTACCGACTTGTGATGATGATCGCATTGCTGGCGATCTTATACTTATAGTGCTGCACCACTGAGAGATCGTGCCGCTGGCACCATGTCCCGATATCCCACTGAGTAACAATATCCTAATACTGAGCTAACCAGTCTTTGCCCTATCCTAGTAATGCTGAGGACCAGGATAGGTAACAACAAGTATTTTGAAAGTCATTTGGTTGACTTGACCTTCCGCATGGGAAGCATGCGCTCTACCAATTCAGTCACCGCATCTGGTAAAGGAAAATTAATATTGTGGAAAATTCCTAATTAAATCATTAATTGTACATTCCTGGCCACATGCCCTAGTTTCTGCAGGAGTGATAATGTAGATAGAGCTAATTAACCTAGATAGGGTGACGCGCTATTCGGTGTGGTTAATTAGTAGACTGAGGTTGGAATGTAGCGTTGTAGTTAAAGCTGCATAGTCCGATGAAATATCAAATTCTCAAAACCAAACCAATTATCTAGATTTGAGTTTACATATATAACTTAGATACTGATGCACTTATTAAGCATTTGTTTCTGTGTTGAAGGCAATACTGAGTCAATTTAACAGAACCTGTTACTGCAGAAGTCTATGGTGTCAGAGTTTTGGCAAGCTTACCAAAACTAATTTTCCAGGTTTGCACTCAAAATATCTCAAAAGTTTACCATTTAAAATAAAAGTAACTTTGGACTAATGTAAAGTAGATACTAGTGATCGATCTAATATATTTATATCAGAAAAAATACAGAAATTCTAAACCATCGGACTATACAACTTTAAGGTGAGTGTGAGAAAAGAACAAAAGGGAGTTGGAGAGAGAGAGAGCTGGAGAGAGGGGGTGAGTAAGAGGTAAAGCTTGAAGAGGGAAATGAGAGTGGAAGAGGCAGCGGGAAAGAACGAGGCTTATCTAGAGTAAGAGACAAAAGGAGGTAGATATAAGGAGATCAAAAAGACACAAGTAGCTGAATAGAGAAGGTGAGAGCGAGAAGGCGAGATAGAGAGATTGGGGGGGGGGGGGGGGGGGGAAGAAAGGAGACGGAGGAGAGTGGAGAGTGGGAGGGACAGGACTGTGAGACTGAGAGTTGGATAGAGAGGATGGGACTGAAAAAGAGAGGGGGTGTAACACTGCAGATAAAGAGCATTTGAAAAAGGGAAATATAGGGGTTTGGAGGTAGGGAGAGAGAGAGAGAGCAAGAAGTACCAGCAAAGGAGAGGGGGGAAATTAGGTAGAGGAAGACAGAGAGCGAGAGAGACGCGGTTCTAGGGAGAGAGAGGGGGACACTGACAGTGAAAGAGACAGAGAAATGGGCAGAAAGCAAAAGAGAGAAAAAGCAAGAGAGAAGAAAGAGAAAGAGAGAGGGGGTGGGGATAGAGGAAGGGGGGGGGGGGGGGGGAGGAGGAGGGAGGGGGGAAGAGCAAGGTGGCGTAGTAGAGGGAGAAGGAGATAGGGTAATGGTGGGGGGGGGGAGGGGGGGGAGGGGGAGTGATTGTTGAGGATTTACCTTCTAGCAACATCTAATGTCATATTAAGACTGAGGAGGGAACGGGAAAGGGGAAAGTGAGATGGCGAGGGAGATGAAGAGGAAGAGAGAGGAAGAGGGAGAGGGAAATGGACATCGAGAGGGAGGCGGAGAGGAAGAGAGGGGAAGAGGGAGTGGAAGAGGGAGGGGGAGTTTGGGGGGGGGCTTTTTGTTGGGGCTTTACCTCTTATTAACATCTAAGTTTCTATTATAACGGAGGGAGAGGGACGGGGAAAGGGAGAGGGGGTGGAGAGGAAGAGAGGTGAAGAGTGAGAGAGAGCGCGGAAGAGAGAGGAAGAGGGAGAGGGAGTATTTTGGAGGAGGAGGCTTTTTGTTGGGGGCTTTACCTCCTAGTAACATCTAAGATCATATTAGCACGAGGGAGCGGGAGTGGGAAAGGAAGAGGAAGAGGGAGAGGGAAAACATTATTTACTGGTTCTCCCCTTTTAGGTATACGCACACAGACTTAGTATTTGCTATTTACGCACCGGTACCAGGCCTGTGGCAGGAGAGTGATGGTGGCGCCCTCTGGCCCCCTGTTATACACGGTGTACCGGCACAGCAGCGCCCCTGGTGAGGCTTTCACGTACTCTGCTTCCACAGACCAGTACCTCTCACCCTCAAACACCCCTATATGGGAAGAGACAAGAACCCTAGGTAGAAACGGACAACAATAGACCAATTCCACCACCGACCTGCCCTCTAACGTCAGTGGAGGAACTAATGTTGTGGGTAGCAGCTCAATGTGCATCATCCTCTGGAAAAGGTATTATAGAGGATTTGCATTACCAACTCGTCCTATGATGGTAGTGGAAGAACGAATGTTGGGGGTAGCAACTCAGTGTGCAGTATCTTCTGTGTAAAGGGTATTATAGAATATTTGTATTACCAATTTACCTCTGATGGCAACAAACTATCCCTTAACACCAATAAAACTGAGTTTGTCATTTATGGCACCAAAGCAAGGAAGGCAAGGGCACAACCCATAACACTGCATATTGGCGGAAACCAAATTAAGGAGGCAAGTGCATACAAGTACTTAGGAACAGTGATTGATTCTACCTTAAATGGGAATCAACAGCTGGCTAGACTAACTGAATCATTGGCACTAAAAATGACTACAATCAGGAAGATGCGGAGCTTCATATGCGAAAACACTGCCCTACTGCTATATAAATCAACAGTTCTACCAATAATAGACTATAATGATATAATTTATGGATTGCTCACAAAGCAGCAACTGACTAAGCCCAAAGGATCCAAAACCGGGCATTAAGAACAATTTATTGGGGCAAAACACTAAGTGTACAGGAAATGCATGACAAAGCAAACCTAGATTAGCTAATGGTTAGAAGAGACTCACATCTCCTATCACTTATGTACAGAAGAGCCAGAGATACCCAATATATAGAAAACACAAAAAGGAATACTAGACCGGCTGATTCCACTCTACTCAAAGTCCCCAAGCTTTCCACAAACAAACTAATTAAAGCACCAATTTACAAAGGCAGCATGATGTGGAACAACCTACCAACCAGAACCAGGGCAGCGTCCTCTTACCTAGAATTTAAAAACTCACTAAGAGTATATCGGATTGTGCAGGCCCTTAAGCAGTTGCAGTAAAGTATGTTCCATGGCTTCACCATACCATAAGTGGCAGACCACCAAACACTCAGCCTCGGTTTCTCCCCCCCCCCCCCAGCCCCCACTTTTTTAATTTGTTGCTGTTCCTCTGTTATCTCCAGCCAACCATATACAATGACAGAGACAGTCCAGGTAAAAATGTAAAATTTAAGACCTAAATGCACTGGGATTGGTCCCACTGCTTCACTGGTCACAGATGGTCCAGTGTATTATTAACAACCCCACCCCAACAACATAATTCATAAACTCACATAACTAACTACATTAGAATTACACTAGAATTTTCCTAACAAACCAACATTTATATACCGCTTGCCTAACTGCAACTGAACATTAAAACTTACTACAAGTTTACCAACTGAATACAGAAGATAACTTCTGCTTACATTCTAAATACTATGTAAATACTCACATTGATCTGACTAATATTGATCTGGTTATATGACACTACTGTACCATATTGTTATGGAACTTTTGGGTTTCAGAATTTCATTGTGTTACATGGTGCAAATTGTGTATTTAACAGGTATTGTACACCTTATTCTATATACCTTTTGTGTAAATAACCCTGAATTGAAAAATGGCTAGAAGACCAGTGCTTCGGCACTGACAAAAGACTTATTCAGCAGAATAAACATATTTACAACAACAACAAAAAAATGGCAGTGACAGGACGTAATGTTCCTACCACTGCTCCACTGAAAAAGGTATATAGTGCAGGCTACCTGTTGTAGAAATTTACCATTTACTCAGGTAACCACATAGGGGGGAAACACCAATCATAAGTAAAATAAGAAATTTCTCAACACAGTAAATCAATTTCTTCTTTTTTTTAAAACAATAATCCCGTGAAATAATACAAATTTTGAATCCAACAAACCTTTTCTAGATTTGATTCTACATATCCAACTTAGATACTGATTGACATTGGTGCATTTATTAAACCCCAGGAGGTGTGTGTAGGCAGAGGGGGGAGGGTAGTGCAACTGGTTGGGCAGCCTGGAGAGGAGCCCGGAAGTGACCTGTTAGACGTGATTCGCTAAGTATGATGCCAACCGGAAGTTGCTGAGACGCTCTACAGACTAACCGGTGTCGAGCAACTCGTACTCGGGCTGTGTGTTGGGGCGGAGCTTGTTCTCGGCAATGAGCCGCTGGTAAGGAAAGGCAGCCTGCGGGTATTTGTAGAGCATCTTCTGGTAGGCGTGGGACGGGGTCGCCTCCAGGTAGTAGTACAGCTCCTTCACATCCTCACCATGGTTACCCTAGAAGCGTCGTGACAAGAATAAAATAACGCGTTCATTCGGTTGATGCTAAAACAAGGAACACAAATTTATGAGATGAAATTGAGGTAAGTAAAGTTGCATAGTCCGTTGGTTTTGAATTGTTTACATTTTTATTTTATTTTATTTTGTAAATATAGGAGGTTTCTAATTTAAACTTAAAGTTGCATAGTCTGACGGTTTTGAGTTTAGGCCATTTTTCTTAGATAAATATATCAAATTAATTGTTATAATCTACTTTACTTTAGTTTGTAGTGACTAGCTTTTGAGATATTTGAAGTGCATACATGCAACATTAATAGTGGCAAGCACGTCCAAACTCTGACATCATAGGCTGCAAGAGTAGCAGGTTCTAAGAAATTAACCCAGTATTCCCTTCTATGCAGCAACAAATGTTTAATAAGTGAACCAGTATCTAAGTTAGATATGTAGAATCAAGGGATATCGCAAGGACTGGTTAACTAAGTATCGGGATAATGTGACTGAGTGGGATATTGGGTCATAATGCTGGTGGCATGATCTCCTTATGGGGCTGCATTATAAAGTTGCCATGAGTGTACAATGTCACAAGTCAGTACCTGTCCTGATATGACTATAGATGTTCCTAGGATGGCTGGATGTTGGAGTTTTACATCTACGGTCATATCAGGACGGGTACCAACTTGTGACAGTATGCACTCATGACAACTTTATAATGCAGCCCCATTGGGAGATCATGTCACCGGCAGCATGACCCAATGCTGCCTCACTGGGAAATCAGGCCTCCAACACCATGACTCGATATCCCACCTCGTCACATAATCCTGACACTCAGCCAACCAGTCCTTGCCCTATTCTATTAATGCCAAGTGCCAAGCTAGGAAGCGACAAGTATCAATTTTATAAGTCATTGATTTGACTCGACCGAGAACCGAACTCCTGACCTTCCCCATGCGAGGCCCACACTCTACCGATTAGGCCACCGCGCACGGTAACATAACCGTAGATGTTGCTAGGATGTAAAACTACAACAAACATGTAAGACCATACATGTTGCCAGGACGTAAAACTCAAACAAACAAATCCGTAGATGTTGCTAGGATGTAAAACCTTAACAAACACACTTCGACCATACTAAAGTGTGGTCCTACCTGGAGCCCGGTTGGTTAATTATTGGAGTTTTAGGTCCTGGCATCACCTAAGGTCATATCAGGACGGTACCTGGGGTCCGGTGAGTCCGAACAGACGCTCCTTGAGCAAGGCGTCCTTCCCGTTCCACAGGCCGACAGACAGGCACACATTGACACCCTCGTCACAGAAGCCAAACAGGCCATCTTCACCCCACCGGTACGCCCGGTAGGTGGCAGCATCGTGCGGGAAGTGCGTCCAGCTGGGGGGTGGGGGGGGGGGGGGGGATATGTGAGAGAGAAAAAAGTTGCATTGTCTGATGGTTTTGAGTTTCTACAATTTTATGAGATTAGGTTGATCGTTATAATCTACCTTACTTTTAGGTTGAAGTAACTTTGTTTTGAAATGACTAACTTGCAAGATATTTTGACGCAAATGCAAACATGTCAAATTAATTTTGGAGTGTTTGTCAAAACTCTGACCCCATAGGCTTCAGCAGTAATGGGTTCTATTCCATTTACTCGGTATTCCATTTACTGTATAGCACCAATAAATCGGTCCGATGATTGGCCATCTAAACATACGAAGTCTCCCCAACAAGATTGACCAACTAAGGATAGACCTGCCTGAGTCAGGATTTGATGTCTTCACAATATCGGAAACATGGCTCAACAGTCACATGGAAGACAGACTGGCCAGCGTACCAGGCTACCAATTCATGAGAGCCGACAGAAAAACAAAACGGCCAGATGGTCAAACCAAACAAGGAGGTGGACTGGGAATTTATTCAAAAAATGAGCTACATACTGATACATCGAAATATGAGGACCTTAACCTCTCCAACTGCAACATTGAACTACAATGGGCAATTGTAATAAGACCTCACACCAAGAGTATACTCATCGGCAACATATATAGGCCGCCAGATGGCAATCTAAACGAAGGAATTGACCTTCTAAACGAATCCATGAGACAAATAACCGACATGGACAAATATGAGATACTCATACTAGGAGACTTTAATGTGGATTACAATGAAAAGAAACAGACTCTGTGGGGAACAATGAAACAATTTGCAGCAGATCATGAGCTCCAGCAAATGATACACAAACCAACCAGGATAACCAGAACCTCTGACAAAACAATAGACCTAGCATTCACCAATATTAAGCACTGCACAAATGCAGGAGTTATCAACTATAATATAAGTGACCATAAACCAATATACATACTAAAAAAGAAAATAAGGAATGACAAGAGAGCTGCCACTTACTGGGGACGCTCATACCGAAACTGTGACCAGAGAGAATTGGAAAACTCACTGCAGGAATTCAACCAAAGAGAGCTCCTAGTGGAACAAGACCCAAACAAATGCTGGGAAATGCTTAACACAACAATAACAAAAGCGGCTGACATGCATTGTCCCCTAGTAGAGCTCACTATTAGAACTAACACAGCTGGGTACCTTAATGAAGAACTAACAGAACTACAACAAGACAGAGACTACTTCAGACACAAATTTGAAATATCAAAAGACCCTGGTGATGAGTTCATAGCCAAATGCATGACCAGGAAAACAAGAAATGAAGTCAGAAAGGCCAAAGCAAGATTCCTCCAAGACCAACTATACAAACATCGAAACAATGCCAAAAAATGCTGGCATGTACTCAAACAGATTGAACCAGAAAGCCAGACCAAAATTAGTAGCCTTTCCAATGAAGAATCTGGCAACGTAATACCGGATAACCTACTTCCTGAAGAAATCAATAATTATTTCATCGAGATAGGAGAAAGGCTAGCCAGTAAATTTAACCAAGGAACAGCCCAACAAAAATGTTACCAAGCCAAACTAAATAACCACAACTATGATCTCCAAGAAACATCATGTGATGAAATCCTAGACAGAACAAATCAAATATCATCCTATAAATCATCTGGTATAAAAGACATCAGTACTGCCTTGATAAAGATGGCAATAACAACACTAATTAGGGAATTCACACATATGTACAACTTAATAATTAAAACAGGCATCTTCCCCGATGCATGGAAAGTAGCTACAGTCACCCCAATCCCTAAGACCAATAACCCAAGATACTGCAGTGAACTGCGACCAATTTCAATCCTCCCACTTCCAGGAAAAATTATTGAACAGATTATACATGACCAAGTTAAAGCATTCCTTGAATCATCCAACTATCTGACCTACCAGCAAAACGGATTTAGGAAAAACAAATCCACAACAGGGGCTCTGGCATCTCTACTGGATGAACTTTTGGGCAACATGGATAAAGGTGAACTAACAATCACTGTCTTCCTTGACTTCAAGAAGGCATTTGATACAATTGACCACGAGATCCTGATGCAGAAAGTAGTAAGAGCTGGATTAGGCAACAAAGCACATCAGTTCTTCACAAATTACCTCAAGAACAGGATGCAGTGCACAAAACTAAACAACAATGAGTCCACCACCCGTAGGGTAAAGACCGGTGTGCCACAGGGCTCCACCCTAGGACCCCTGCTATTCCTAATCTTTATTAATGACCTACCACTAGTATCTGATAGAGCAACATTTACATTATTTGCTGATGATGCAGCACTCACAGTACACAATAGAGATATTATGGCAGCGGCAGCCCAGACAGACATAGTGTTAGATAAGGTGAATACATGGTGCTATGAAAATAAACTAACAGTAAATAGTGCCAAGACGGAGTATGTGATCTATGGGACGAAAATGAGAAAATCAAGAGCCCCTCAAATCCAACTACATATGGATGGAACCTTACTTCGTGAAGTGGACTCCTACAAATACCTGGGCACAACTCTTGACTCCACTCTGAATGGGAATCGACAAATGGCGAGACTGAATCAAACGCTGGCACTGAAACTGACAACTTTTAGGAAATTAAGGAAATTCATAAGTGAAAACACTGCACTACTCCTGTACAAGACTACAATATTGCCTGTTATAGATTACAATGACATCATATATGAGCTCTTAACAAAACAACAAAAGATCAAACTGCAAAGAATTCAGAACCGAGCACTGAGAACAGTTTACCAAGGCAAGACACTCAGTGTGGCTGAACTGCACAAGAAAGCAAAATTGGATACTCTCTCAGAACGAAGGGACCTACACCTGATGGCACTAATGCACAAACGCGCAAAAGACGAAAAATTCATTGACCGCACAAATAGAATAACAAGAAGAGGAGCCTCCACTCTGCTCAATGTACCACACCCTTCAACAAATAAATATACCGGAGCACCAATCTACAAAGGTAGTGTCATGTGGAATGACCTCCCTATCAGAGTCAGAGAAACGCAAACAATACTTGCCTTCAAAAATGCATATAGAGCCCACCTGGTTATTCAGGCCCTTAAATGACTACTGCAGTAATTACTAGCAAAGCCCTGAGCTACTGCCACCCCGGATCCTCGCTTGCTCTCCGGTGGGGTTTTCCCCCCGTACCACCCACCCCAATGGGCCCCCCTCCCCTGCCACCACCCTTAACCATCATGAACAAACCATCAACACACCGAACATCCTACACAACTATCAATCTGTTTAAACACATCGAACATTATATAAGACAGACAAAATGTCTTGTCAACTCTGAACTTAACTTGTTTTATAAGAAAAGAAATGTAACCCACAACGATTATTTGAGTTGCCCCGAGTATACACATTCTACTCGGTGCTGCTCCTCATTTTTGCATGAACTACAGTGACTGTTGCTGTACATTATACAGCAGGAGCCACTCCCTTAATTCTACAGGATCGGTGCTGCAACTAATACAGCACTGATCAAACTTATTCTAATAGTAAGATGGCCGGAAGACCAGTGCCCCGGCGCTGACAAATGTCATGTTCAGATGAATAAATACTTTACCAAAAAAAAAAAAAAAAAAAAACACATTTCAGTGTAACACAGTCAGAGCACTTGAGTCCGGGCGCCGAAGTGTTGGAGAGGCAGGAAGGGAGAAGAATGTTTGTTTTGCTATTATTTGGAAGATTTTCATAAGCAAAAATAGCAACAACAAAACATTCCAAATAAAGAGGGAATCCGCGACTATAGGATATCGCTTCGGTGGAGCTCTTGTCATTTTTTTTTTTTAATTTGTATTTTACAATCTTGGCCCCCCCCCCCAACCCCACCCACCCACCACCCCGTGGCCTTATTTTACCGTAATAATTCCTATTCTGCTGTATGTTAATGGCAGCATATTATATTATGATGGTAATCAGACCGCGAAAAGAGTGGGTCCGCAACAACAACAACAACAACAACAACAAAAGGGGGGGGGGGGGATTGGGGTGTTCGGCCGAGTGCGCATGTGCGACAGTCCTCACCAGTTTCCGTCCGTGGAGTAGTCCTCTCTCACTGTGCCCCACTGGCGTTCCGACAGATAAGGCCCCCACTTCCTCCAGGGGACAATGTCCTCCAGCCGACGAGCCTCACCTCTAGCAGAACGAAACAAAGTAGTAACGCAACAGCTGGCTGAGAGTGGCTTTATATCAGGGTTTCACTGTAGTAACGCAACAGCTGGCTGAGGGTGGCTTTATATCAGGGTTTCACTGTAGTAATGCACCAGCTAGCTGAGAGTGGCTTTATATCAGGGTTTCACTGTAGTAATGCAACAGCTGGCTGAGAGTGGCTTTATATCAGGGTTTCACTGTAGTAACGCAACAGCTGGCTGAGGGTGGCTTTATATCAGGGTTTCACTGTAGTAATGCAACAGCTGGCTGAGAGTGGCTTTATATCAGGGTTTCACTGTAGTAACGCAACAGCTGGCTGAGGGTGGCTTTATATCAGGGTTTCACTGTAGTAATGCAACAGCTGGCTGAGAGTGGCTTTATATCAGGGTTTCACTGTAGTAACGCAACAGCTGGCTGAGGGTGGCTTTATATCAGGGTTTCACTGTAGTAACGCAACAGCTGTCTGAGGGTGGCTTTATATCAGGGTTTCACTGTAGTAATGCAACAGCTGGCTGAGAGTGGCTTTATATCAGGGTTTCACTGTAGTAACGCAACAGCTGGCTGAGGGTGGCTTTATATCAGGGTTTCACTGTAGTAATGCAACAGCTGTCTGAGGGTGGCTTTATATCAGGGTTTCACTGTAGTAATGCAACAGCTGGCTGAGGGTGGCTTTATATCAGGGTTTCCCTGTAGTAATGCAACAGCTGGCTGAGGGTGGCTTTATATCAGGGTTTCCCTGTAGTAACGCAACAGCTGGCTGAGAGTGGCTTTATATCAGGGTTTAACTGTAGTAATGCACCAGCTGGCTGAGGGTGGCTTTATATCAGGGTTTCACTGTAGTTGTAGATTGCATCAATTAAAGTTGCATAGTCCGATGGCTTTTGAGATTTTCTGAGATAAATACATTAGGTTGATCGTTATAATGTACCTTACTTTAGCTTGAAGTAACTTTTATTTTAAATGGGTAACTTTTGAGATATTTGAAGTGCAACCATGCTAAATTAATTTTGGCAAGCTTGCCAAAACTCTGACACCATAGCATTCTGAAGTAACAGGTTCTATTCAAGTGCCTCACTATTCCCAGTTGTGTGGCAACAAATGTTTAATAAGTGCACCAGTATCGAAGGTAGATATGTAGAATCCAATTTAGATCATTATTTTGGTTTTGAAAATTTGAAGTTGTCATCGGACTATGCAGCTTTAATTGGCTGCATATTACTCCTTTCGGTTGTAGACTATAATTTTAGCTCATAATTTACATTTTCTTATCGAGAAAGCCAGTATCCAGCTATTTTATTTGTTATCGTGAATGTATTTCTTCTAATCCCTCCTCCCGCCCCTCCACTAAAAGAATATATATATATATATATATTTATGTTTATATATTTATATAATGTATTATTTTATTTAATCATTATTATTTGTAGTATATAGTGTAGATATTATAGGCATGCTGACTCCCATGGTATGCACACAGATACACACACATATATATTCCTTCAGTGTGTGGCGCGAAGGGGGTCCCTCTCACCAATTACCCCGACAGTGGGGGGAGGGGCACCACCAATGCGCCAAGGAGGAATAGATATATAAAGTATATGTTCCCCTTTCATTTATACTCGTATAATGTGTTATACATCATACACACACATATATATATATACCACACACACCACACATACCACACACACTACACACACCACACACACCAGTGAAGCCAGTTTATCTACACTATAGACCACAAATGTCCAAGTCACTCACTTGAGGGATGCTTGCTTCTTCGCTACTGTTTTTGCTGACCGACCTCTGCCCCTCTTGAGAGGTGGTCGCACGTCATCAGCTTCTGACCGCGTGCTTTTCACCGATGACCTTTTAGGGGTCATGACCTCCTTCTCCGCCTTTGTGTCTACCCATTTCCGCTTCCGTAGACTGCGCCCGGACATTTTTTGGAAAGCAATTCACCTGTGAATTAAAAATATTCATCATTCTATTAGTTTCGAATAAGAATTTGTTATGGTGTCCACACATCAAGGTGGGACGACATTCCTTCTTTCTTTGTTGTTGTCTTTAAAAAAGAATGAACTTAGGCATGTTTATTTTGAATAAAATTATATGACGTTTTTAATGATCCTAAATGATTTTTTGGACTGCATAAAAATCCTTTTTACAGTTAATATCATAGTGTTGCAATATATATATATATACATATCTATCTATATATATATATATATTTATTACATACACGGGGTCTTGGGTGGGGGGGAATATATATATATATATATATATATATATATATATATATATATATAACTTATCCTAGCTGAGGTGGAGAAGAAAAGAGAAAAGAGCTAAGGTGAATTGAGAGAGTTTATTTTTCTCTTTGATGGGAAAATATAGCCCTCTCGAATAAATAAAACTTTTCGAGGTAAGTGATCTATACAAAGGCTGAGGAATAAGTACCAAAAACAGCCGGTGGCAGCACCACGTAAGCGAGCATGCCGCAGCAAATCGATCTGCGTCCGTTAATGGACGATAACACCATGTCAACGGATCATAATAATAATAGGAAATACCTCATACCGATGATTTTATACACGTATATACATATACTAACTATAAACTCGTCATATATCCCCATTTAACTATCTTTTTCCTTTTTTTAAATTATCTCCGTGATCTTTTGCCATTTTCTCGGAGTAGAAATGGGAGAAAATAACCCCGGAAATTAGCATCGGGACAATTTCTGTTCAATACCTGGTTGTTTCTCAACGTAAATGGGGGTATAGAAAGTTAGACGTGGGCCTATCCTTTTAGGATTACAAAATGATTTGACGTCTAAAGCGGTATTCACATGGGCAAAATGTAAGGCGATCTACAGAAGGCGATTTATATCAAGCGATCTAGCGCGCATTCAAACGGGCTGAGTTTCAAACACTGTCGCATTCACACGGGCAGTGCTTTGAATCGGTTTAAGGCGGAAGTGGATATCTGCGCATGAGCAAGTCCAGGCTAACCAGCGCCAGTTTGGGTTCGTTGACGTCGTCGAGAGAGTGTGGGTTCGACCTAGATATGTATGGACTGAATCGTGTTGGTTTGGAACAGTCAAAATTTCTGCTGGGCAGTGAAACCCTAAAAATAAATGATGAAAAAAATATATGTGCACCTCTAGCAGGTTCATAAAGCAAATTTACCGGAAAGTCAACACACTCAGGTCTCGACTGTCATGTTTCCCTCGACTGCGCATGCGTGTGATGTCATAAATAAAACGTTTCAGCGTAGATCGGTTCCTGTAGACCACCTTGGTAAGCGTTTTACATTAAACGATTTATATGAATCGATTCAGCCCTAAAACACCTCAGCCTTGCATTCACACGGCAAATCTGAGTCGAACTAGGCAAGTGGTTTTACGTGAGGCGTTTTAACTCGCCCGTGTGAATACAGCTTAATAGCCGATGATGAAAATCAATGTGGTCCAGAGGCGCCGTTAAATAAAACAAGCTTTACTTTACAAAAAGATTAATTCTGCTCACCAGTCAGTTCTTTCTTAAGCCGTGTTCACACGGACGATGTAAATCGATTTGTAGAAAGCGACTTGTATAGTTCGCATCAGATTCGTCGTCTGAACGGACGTCTGAGGCGGATTAGGGCTGATTCGACTCACGTGATGCGGATCCTGTAGACCACCTAAGCGAGGTAGTCTACGTGAATCGATTCCTGTGATGCGGATAATTTTGCCCGTGTGGACGCAACCAATTCGCCTCACTTGATTCGATTTGTGTGATGCGCCTCACATTTTGTCCGTGTGAACAAGGCTATAGAGTAGGCCTATTCTCTCCTTGTGGGATAATATAGTGTGGTCTCTCCAAACACGCGATTAACAGCAGTGGTTTGCGCACATCTAGATATACACAAGCATATTGACAGGTATGATACGGTCAGTTCAAAGGTATCAAACGGACTGATAATTCACTGATAATCCCATATCTAACCTTGCAGTGCTGTTGATACTGGTAGGCTATGTGTAGTGGGCCTAGCGGTAGGAAATGAAATCAGGGAACGCTCAATAGTGAACATACATGAATATAATGCTGTGTGTATATAGGCACTAAATGTACTAAAGTAGTAAATCTAGACATATTTGGATTTAAATCTAGATTTATTAAGTTATATAATTCTCTAAATCTAAATTCCGAATATTTCAATGATTTTATTTTGCTATGAACCATGCGTAAATACTTTAAAAGACTTGTATGTGTTGTTGTAAAGAATGAACTCTAAATCCATATATCTAGACATACATGTCAAGTACTACGTTCTGGCCGTAAAAACTATGGTTTTATTCATTTAACAAAATTCTGTATCTGCATTCACAACATGGCTAGGGAGGGTTCTCGTAATCCAAGATGGCTGGCCACTGACTGCTGAGTGATGACGTCACGTGCACTCCCTCTATTGCCATTATAGGGAAGTGGTCGGTTAGAGAGGTTTTCCTGTGGCTTGGAAAATGCGTTAGTTCTTGTGACTGCCGTCAGATGGCGGGCGCCGTTTCTCACCGAAGGCAAATCACGACTTGATCTACTTGTCAAAAAAGATCCCTCATTACACTATATAAAAGAAAACATGGTTTGTATCGATCATTATTAAAGAAGTCTCTACTTCTCACCGGATGTTTTGATGATATAAACGTGCAAAAGTTGTACATTGTTAAGCGCTTCAATGCCATACCCGTTGCTCAATACCAACAGGTGGCGCCACTACGTTACAAGGTTTGCTCAGATCTCTCGCCAGGTGGAGTGAGCAAAGAACTATTCTTTTTGCTGAATGCGATAGGATAGATTTACATTGTCTATTCTGAGACGCCGATTAAAATTGTTAAAAATTCAACAATTCATGAATTATCAAATAAAAGTCTTGAGATGCACGATAAGGAAAAGTACAAAGTAAAAGGTATGTATGTACATGATTTTATTTTGCATACTAACAATACAATTCAAACATTTGTATACTATGTGTAGTGGTCTGCACTGACCTCTCAGGCAAGTAACCACATAGACAGGTAGGCGTGGGGAGTGTGTTGATATCAGGGAGCCTAGGTGGTGTAATGGTTAGCACACTGGCCCGGAATGCAAAGAGATGTGGGTTCGAGTCCCGCTCTAGGCGCAGTATTTCCCATTTTCATCACCCCCATGACACTGGTTGCCGTGATCAGGATGCTATACAAGCTTTGCGCTGTATAGTTGTTGAACCTACCCTGTGTATGCATGTGTTAGTGCATTGCCTGTATGTATGTAATTGTAAGCATTACAAGACTTACAATTCCAGGGGACGAGTGTAGTGGTCTGCACTGACCTCTCAGGCAAGTAACCACATAGACAGGTAGGCGTGGGGAGTGTGTTGATATCAGGGAGCCTAGGTGCTGTAATGGTTAGCACACTGGCCCGGAATGCAAAGAGATGTGGGTTCGAGTCCCGCTCTAGGCACAGTATTTCCCATTTTCATCACCCCCATGACACTGGTTGCCGTGATCAGGATCCTGTACAAGCTTTGCGCTGTATGGTTGTTGAACCTACCCTGTGTATGTATGTGTTACCAAATTGCCTGTATGTATGTAATTGTAAGCATTACAAGACTTACAATTCCAGGGGGACGAGTGTAGTGGTCTGCACTGACCTCTCAGGCAAGTAACCACATAGACAGGTAGGCGTGGGGAGTGTGTTGATATCAGGGAGCCTAGGTGGTGTAATGGTTAGCACACTGGCCCGGAATGCAAAGAGATGTGGGTTCGAGTCCCGCTCTAGGCGCAGTATTTCCCATTTTCATCACCCCCATGACACTATGCATACATATCTCTGGACAAATAATTCATTAATGGTTTGTTTCATGAAAATAAAAATTAAAAAGGAGTTCACGATTCAGACATACTTTTTAAATAAAACAAATTAAAAGAGTAAATAATTCTGTAATGTGTTGTGTACCGTTTTATTACTCCAAGTTCTAATCTACCATCGAGTATTTCTGAACTCACAATGGTTATTCGAATTACATCCAACACCCTCCCCTACAAGTACAGTTATAACAAATTTTAAATAGTTAATTCGTCAATATCGCATCACAATATCAATGTTAATCGAAAGGTCACAAATACCATCATTAATAGATTGACTGCTTATACGGGTACCTATCCTCATAGCGACATGGTTATTAAGCTACAATAAAGGTAGATAAAAGATTCATCGCTACCCAGAATAGGGGCGAATGACAATGTAGAATAAAAACGAGCGAAAAATGTTTTAGTATGGAACAGGAAGTGCAAAAACTGGTTCCAGCATCCAGTGTCTACCTATATTGGCATAGAGTTGGTGAAATGGCAGAGGATGTAAACAAGCAAGATGGCGACCCAAGAATGCTATTGATTTGACCTTTTAAAGTTTTAAACTACATAATCTAATTTATTTAGTAATTCAAAAGGAGCGGGTAATTATAAAGATGTATGTGAAGAATATATTTTGCTTCTTAAATTAAGGATTTATTTGCTCATTTCATTTACCCAGCCTTTCGTCACTTTTTCTAATGGGTTGTCCTTCATCCCTATTGTACGAACAGTATCGGGTGAATCTGTTATCTCCAATAAAGGCAGGTCTGTTGTCGACGCTACACACGGCCTTGGTAGCGGTGGTAGCGCGTATACTCTCCGTGGAGCACTTTGAAGATTTCTTTGCCACTTGGTGGCAGCACCGTACTGAGCATGCGCACAGCGTGCGCGTCACACAGGTCGAGAACTTTGTGGACAGCATCCAGGAGAGACTTCTGCAAATATATAAAACAATTAATTCCCAACATTTTTTATTTAAAAGGGAGAATTAGTTTAAACAACTATATATTTGTGATTAATATTACATTTGGTTGTGAAAGTTTTTGTTTTTGGAGGTTGTTTTGTATTGATTTGGTTCAAACCTAAGAGAGGTAATGATCATCATCTAGTAGAAACAATGCCGATCTGCTATTATAAATAATACTGATACCTTTCATTGGCTAGGGGTGTCATCCAAAGTTTTCCAACATTGTATGTGTACAAAGAGTGCTACCTTCCCCAAACTCCCTCCCCACCACACACATTAACATTTTCTCACAGAACATGAGAGACATTTGCGTTATATCAACATCTGATTCAACCCAAAATAGTTGTTCAAGAGCCCCTCGTTGCCTTCATATGCTTTGTACGACCATGAAAATGTTGAAAACTTTGGGTGATCTGGTCAGCTACAATTTCATAAATATCCATTTCCACGACCTACCTTGACCTTGGGGATAACGGTGACCTTCTGAACATGGTCAATGTAGTCCGCCACAATGTAGGGCGCGACCTTGGCGAAGTTGACCTTGCAGGTGGCGATCAGCGAGAACATTCTGCAGTGAAAGAAGTTAGGTTGAAGAAGAAAAAAAAAATAGGAGAAAAAAAGGTCAAACTAACTAGAATTTATACTTATAGCCATTAAACAACATATTTCCCCATATAGCATAGCTATGTACGTCCTATTCATGAACACATGTAGCTAATTTAAATAACACGTTTTTTTTTGTTTTTTTTAAAATAAAAGGTTGTAACTACCCTAAACTTCAGAGGTACAATGAATGGCCATACAACTAAGCTGTTCACTACTGCCTTGAGGTGGATTACAGGGTGGTCGAGGTGAGTTACTCAGAAGCCAAACCCAGGGTTTTCAGGCATAATGAACCTGAAAACTCTTAACACAACAATTCCGTTATTGAGAAACCCTCATGAACAGACACTAACCTTAAACCATAGTTCTGGAAAGTTGGTGTAAGGATAAGAGGGGCAGAGAGTGACAAGGGGGAGTGGGGAAATGAATGAGCAATTTTGGTAGCTTTTCCAAATTATTTAGATTTTCTATATATTAAATTTGAAGTTTTTGCAAAATTCCGATTGTTTTTTGAGGGTGTATTTTTTTTTTTTTTTTTTTTCGTTGGTTGGTTGTTGGAGTTTAACATCCTGCCAACATCTGGGGTCACATCAGGACGTTTGTTTTGTGGGGTTTTTTTTCTTCAAATTGATGACATCTCGAAGTAATCAGTTCTGACATACTGCTAAATTGTACGTAACAAAATTTAAAGAAGATAATTCCCGCTGGTTTTTATTGTTGTTTCACTATTTTTAACATACCGGTAGACGCGGAGTGCGCATGTCACCAAGATGCTCGTGTCATCTGCTGTAAGGCGGGGCCGTGATTGGTCAGATTGGAGGATGACAGACGTCAGCAGGCGTGGTCACAGTCAAGGGAACAGACACACTGGCAGGGTTTTTAGCAGAGGGTAAAATGGGTAAAATTCTGGATCCTGACGACTGTACCCTCAAATTGTTGGTATACTTTTTTTTAAAAGGTTTTTCAAGGAGCCATGAGACAAAGCCTCCAGACTCCCCTCTCATTCTGCGTACCCTCAAATTATTTTCTGGTGGAAACCGTGACTGGGTCTCTATTACACTATTAAAGCTGCACAATCCAATGAAAGCATATAATTTTGTATACACCAAAATGCTTACCTCGATCTGATTGTACATATCCATCTTAAGCTGTGTTCACATGGGCAAAGTTTATGTCGACTTAGACAAGTTGATTTATATGAATCGATTTAGTGTCGTGTCCACACACAGAGTGGTTTAAGGCGGAAATCGATATCTGCGCATGAGCAAGTCCAGACTAACCAGCGCCAGTTTCGCTTAGTCGAGGTCGGCACGAGAGAGTGTGGGTTCGACCTAGATCTGTTTTGACTGAATCGTATTGTTTTGGAACGGTCAAAACTTCTGCTGGGCAGTGAAACCCTAAAAATAAATGATGAAAAAAATATATATGCACAGCTAGCAGTTTCAGAGCAAATTTACCGGAAAGTCAACAAACTCAGGTCTCGACTGTGACGTGCTTAATCCGCCTCAACTAAGTCGGTTGCGTTCACACGGGCGATATAAGTCGAATCATAAAATTTGGTTCATATAAACCACCTACAGAGGTGGTATAGATGACCCGATCTAGCTGAATCGATTCAGCCCTAAATCGCTTTAGTGTAGCGTCCACACGGCGAATGTGAAGCGAACTAGGCAAGTCAATTTATATGATTCGAATTAACTGCCCCGTGTGAACAGGGCTTTAGATACTACAGTTCATAAGTATGAACTTTAATTTATTGTAACATTGGTTGCTTGGCTGGAAGATCACCCCTTAAGGAAGCCATAGTTACCTTAGTAGGTGTTTGTCGTTAAATAAACTAAAATAAATAACAATTAAAAACAAACCACAATTAAATTTGCTGTTTACACTTAAAAGGATATGTTTTGCAGCCTTCGTGAAGGCTGGGATGAAGTTGAACACCATCTTCTCATGGCGCACCAACATGGCGTTCAACACCTCGTACGCCCCCTGGTGGTAGGCGGCGAAAGTAGGCAGGTCCGAGATGCCCTCTAGCGGGACTGATTGACAACTGTGCAGGCACACACTGATGGATCGTGACGACAAAAGCGACTAGAAAATGAAAGCCGTCGAACAAATCATAACAAAATATATACATTTTTATATATCGTATTATAAACAATTAATATATATACGGACGACTGAAAGGCGGATACATTTATTTATTGATGACATTAATTAAGACAACCGTTAAATATAACCGCACCAACTGAGGAAGTGCATCTGGCTGAGCACACACGCCCTACCGTTAAATAAGTATTTAAAAAAAACACTTTCAAAAACCCGAGGTGAGAAGGCGTCTGGTCAGAGCGGCGACGACCGTAGAAGTGTGGTCTCGTCAAGCACACTGGCCTCGAGGAAGGCGGGGGCTGAGGCGCCACCTAACGGAATTGAACTTGGTAGTGCAATGGTTAATCTTATTAACACCAGGGGAGGCCCCTGCGCTCTTCCTGCACCGGTACATCAAGGATATATGGGTCATTCTCAGAAATTGTGTACCACTTGAGGTAGTTTACTTGAAATGCATATTTCAAAGGAACCCATTATTGGAGTGTCAATATTTAGATTTCATCATTTAGCCCAATAATGTGGGAGATATTTTAGATCAAAAGTAAATGTTAATATTGTGTATTATGTATCTTATTGGGATGGATGTAGCTAAATAAATAGAAAATTACATCACTAATTTGTGACATTGTCAACAGCATTGAAAATAAAGTGTCACAAACTTAATCAAAACCTCTGAACAACAACCCATTTCACTTCAAATGGTCATATACAATGTCTTCATTAAGTTGAAAACATTTATTTCTTTAAAAAATTTTTTTTTTTTTAAATATTCACCTTTTCTGGAGTCATTAACATCGTAACATTCGTTTCCACTTGCAAGTACTATCAAACACTGAGTACAGATACAGTACAGGAACTATTTTCACCATTTCACACTCTATGCATGGACCCAGTTATGGTATAGTAAAAGATCAATCATGAAATTGCCCCTAAACATTGAAATTTGAGCCAAACATTTGTGTAAAATTGTTGATTCCACTTGGACTGTTACCATGCTAATATTTTTCTGCTTTTCTCTTTAATCATCACAAATAAGACAATACCATAGCAATGAGGTTTTAAATTATTATTACTACTGTTTATAAAGCAAGTGGCATGTGAAATGTCCTAAAAATGTCAAGCTTTGTATGGAAAATATTTGATTTTGGAGTCAGATTGGTTTCCATGCTATACTGTTTTTTATTGGGTGTGAGCATCATTTGACCTACTTAAAAATGTCAGAATATGTTTATTTTCAATTATTCAGATGCAAAAGGACATACACTTTCAGGTAGCTTGTATATATAGACTTTGACAGTATTTTGATTTTGTGGTACTGATATCACAGTATTGGTACACAACTTCTGAGAATGACCCATATATGTGTGTATACACGATTGTTTTTATTTGTTTTCGCTCTTATAATTTTCAAAACAAATATAAAATCATTATAAAAGGTAAAACTAATCAAAAAACGGTTCCCGTGAGAGGGGAGAAAACCCACAAAATTCTTAATAAATCTCCATTTCAGAGCAAACTTCCAGTCTAGAGCAGACGACAAATTCCAATTGGTTGTAAATAGGCGAAAGGCCATACTGACCTGTCCATAGGAGAGCATCTTGGTTTGTGTGCTAAGGGCTGCAATGATGACGGCCCTAGTGGCGCCTCCTGGTGGTGCATAGTGGCATTCCAACAGAATATCCTGGACCGGAACCAGTACCTGATAAATATGAAATTAATGCAACATGCCATTGTTGTCGTCATTGTTTGTATTTTTGACTACTGTGAACACAAAACCACAGCTTTAGAATTGCTGCATGAATACTTTTCTTAAGCGCCTGTCACACCTTACCGGACTGAGTACCGGAGACCACCGGACAAAGAATTTTCTAGTCCGGTGCTTTCCGGTACACAAAATGTATCGAAATGGAGCGTAATTGGGTCAATTGCTATCGGGCGACTGGACAGGTACCATACATGTACCGGACGAGAACCGGACACGTAACGGATGGGTACCGGACATGTACCGGACAAAACGAACAAACCGGACACCAACGGATGGGTACCGGACATGTACGGATGGGTACCGGATGGGTACCAGACAAACCGGACACCAACTGGACACGTCAGTCCGGTGGTGTCCGGTAGAAGTTTTGTGCATGTTCAAAACTTGTAACGGACACCAGCAGATGGGTACGGACATCGCCGTACAATACCGGACAGTGTCTGGTTCTCGTCCGGTTCCCCAGTGATGCTATTAACTACTTGAATTAATTATGGTTTCCAAAAGCCCTAAACATTCCTCTTTACGCACAAGTTTCCTCTAGAGATCAAGTGCTGTCCATTCAGTCACATTATCCTGACACTGATCTAACCAGTCCTTACCCCATCCTATTAATGCTGAGTGCCAAGCTAGGTAGCGACAAATATCAATTTTGTAAGTCATTGGTTTGACCCGGCTGGGATTCAAATTCCTGATCTTCCGCACAGGAAAGGGGAGCTTTCATGAGCCATTTCTCTCGCTATACACTTGGTGGCAGCACCCGTTCCGGTCCAAGTCGGCCATCATGGTTGGATAGAAGGGTGTAGGTGTGTGTTGGTGGTGTAGGTGTGTGGTGGCAGTGGTGGTGTGTGGTGAGGGTTTAGGGATGTGGTGAGGGTGTAGGTATGTGTGTGGTGGGGGTGTAGGTGTGTGTGGTGTGGTGTGGGGTAGATGTGTGGTGAGGGTTTAGGGATGTGGTGGGGGTGTAGATGTGTGGTGGGGATTTAGGGGTGTGGTGGGGGTGTAGGTGTGCGGTGTGTGGTGGGGGTATAGGTGTGGTGTGTGTATGTGTGTCGTGAGGGTGTAGGTTTGTGGTGAGGGTTTAGGGGTGTAGGGGTGTGGTGGGGGTGTAGGTGTGTGTGGTGGGGGTTTAGGGATGTGGTGGGGGTGTAGGTGTGTGGTGTGTGTGTGGTGGTGTAGGTGTGTGGTGGGGGTATAGGGGTGTGTGGTGGGGGTGTAGGGGTGTGTGGTGGAGGTGTAGGTGTGTGTGATTGAGGTGTAGGTGTGTGGTGAGGGTGTAGGTGTGTGTGGTGAAGATGTAGGTGTGTGTGGTGAGGGCAGGGATGAAAGTGGTCTCCGGGAAAAAAAGCGGAAATGCTGATATTCTCCCATAGGTTTAGCATTGTCAGGGAATCTCGGAAAAATACCGGAAGTCAGGTCTGAACTAAGCCTTGTTGTGACTGAATTATCACCCATATCTAACAATTTCTTGCTTAGGTTTTATGTTTTAACTACATCTAAGGTCATATAAGAACGGGATTCGAACCACCGAACTGTTGTCATATATACATCCCATCTTTTGGAATTTTGAACGGTGGATATAAGAAATCCCGGAAATCCGCGAAACCGCGGAGGTCTTTCATCTCTGGGTGAGGGTGTAGGTGTGTGTGTGGTGTAGGTGTGGTGTGTGTGGTGAGGGTGTAGGTGTGTGGTGGGGGTTTAGGTGTGTGGTTGGGCTGTAAGGGGTACTGGGGTATAGGTGAGTGTCATGGGTATAGGTGTGTGTGGTGGGGTGTGTGGTGCGGGTTTAGGGCTGTGATGGGCGTGTAGGTGTGTGGTGGAGATTTAGGGATGCTAAAGATTTTGAGGTGCCGCTCTGCAAGACACCCCTACACCTCCACCACAAAGCACCTACACCCCCACCACACACACCATCAACCCCCACCACACACATCTACACCCCCACATCCTTAAGCCCCCACGACATCTCTAAGCCCCCCCCCCACCCCCATAAATCCCCATACACCCCCACCACACACACCAAAATCCTCACACTTGATAGAAGAAACTGCTTCTATCCAACCAAAGCATTACAGAGACCGGCATGGTCCGCCATCTGACGAGCGACTCATGCAAACTGAAAGGTCCCCATTCGGCCACCACATCTGGTCTGTAGGTGCAGGCGAAGGTCAAGGCGGACGTGGACGTGCACACACACGCGCAGATGCACAAGTACATTAAGGCGCATGCGTAAGCACACAAGCAGATGGACTCACATTTTGGGAGGCAAACTTGAGCATCTGCGCACTATCCACGCCCAGTGGGATGTCGAGCAGGTCTTGGAGGGTTGTCAAGGAGGCGACCACAGCCTCAGGGCTCCTCAACACACACTCAGCTGTCTGCAGCAACCGAAGTACCAGATATCAGTAGGAGAGAGCAAGTTTTTAACATTTTTGTTTTCACGCATTTATTTGCAGGCCTAGTAAGAGGTACATGACTCAGAATGAAATGATTTATTTGCAATAACAGACATATTTCAACTGCTTTGCACACATGATTGTAGTTTTGCTATTGCTGCAATAACACCAGACATTTAGCGCATATGACTACTGTTCATTAACTATAAGGTTTCCAGCATGAGTAATTTGGTTGTTCTTAGTATGATTAATGTAATTGATCCATTAAATCGGATTAACGACTAACATAAATTCTGCCAGGATGCCATTTAGTGCATGTCTGTCAATCATTTCTTGAAAACAAGCGACTTTCAATGATGAAATACAATATGTTGTCAACTTTACAAATGGCACAAGACAATTAGTTGACGTAGCACAATCTGTTAGCTTAGAATTGTTGCCACATATATCTCCTTTTTTTTCTCTTTTCATTTTTTTTTAAAGATAAGGGGTCATTCAAATATTATGTAACGCTTAGGGGGTTGGAGGATGTAGGTCCTAGCCTGATGTCACCTGTACAGTCTAGCGTTATTCTGAAGTAGATTATAACAGTAAACTTTATGTATTTTTCAAATATAGCAGAAACTCAAAATCATCGGATCATGCAACTTTAAGCAGACGACGATGTGAAATGTGGGTTAGATTCAGCTACAACTCACCAGGGGGCGCAGCAGCTGATGCAGCGTCTCTGAAAACTGATTGGTTGTCAGGCTTCCCATAATGGCGACTGCTGTCTGACGTACTGTGCCTTTCGCGTTCACATCTTTCGTGACGTCATCATGTTGTTGTGATGTATGAAGCATGCCAAGCACCAGCTCGAGCAAGCGCGAGCGGAAGTTATCCGGCAGGTAGCGTTCCAGTAGAGCATGGTTAGTACATATTGTAGCCACAAGGGGGAGGCAGCTGTTGAGGTCACTGTCATCCTGAAATTTAACACCCGGCTTAATTAAACACAACAAAGCATTGGATTAATTTTACATGCACATCAAAATTCTGGTCACCATTGGTTTCAGCACGAACAGGTTCTTCTAAAATGACTGTATTCCCTTCCATACAGCATCAAATGTTTAAAGTTGCATAGTCCGATGGCTTTTGAATGTTTACCTTTTTTGTATGATAAATATACTAGTTTGAACGACCATGATAATCTGTCTGCACTGACCTCTCAGGCAAGGAGCCGCATAGACAGGTAGACGTGGGTAGTGTGGTGATATCAGGGAGCCTAGGTGGTGTAATGGTACCAGTGTCATCGGGGTGATGAAAATGGGAAATATTGTGCCTAGAGCGGGACTCGAACCCACATCTCTTTGCATTCCGGGCCAGTGTGCTAACCATTACACCACCTAGGCTCCCTGATATCACCACACTACCCACGTCTACCTGTCTATGCGGCTCCTTGCCTGAGAGGTTAGTGCAGACCACTACACTCGTCCCCCTGGAATTGCAAGTCTTTTAATGCTTACAATTACATACATACAGGCAATGCACTTACATATACATACACAGGGTAGGTTCAACAACTATACAGCGTGTAGCTTGTACAGGATCATGATCACGGCAACCAGTGTCATGGGGGTGATGAAAATGGGAAATGTTGTGCCTAGAGCGGGACTCGAACCCACATCTCTTTGCATTCTGGGCCAGTGTGCTAACCATTACACCACCTAGGCTCCCTGATATCACCACACTACCCACGCCTACCTGTCTATGCGGCTCCTTGCCTGAGAGGTCAGTGCAGACCACTATACTATTATTCATTAGCTTGGAGTAACTTTGATTTTTTTTTTTAATTAAAGGTTAATTTTGGACCAATATGAACTGAAAGAATCCAAAATTATTTTGACAAGCTTGCCAAAACTCCTGTACTTGTGACCTAGATTCCCATCTTGCGATGGCCACGGGACGCGGGCTGACTGGTAGTTGGAATGGGGTCAAGACAAATGAGACACCGTGAGATTAGCCTACTTTATGAGTATCTACCTTGGTGTCGGATTTCCTCAAATTAGATGGACCACCAGATGCTCTCGTAGATTCACTTATTGAAGTTATTCTTAATTCAATCTGGGCCAAAATCATTAGTGAGTGCACCAGTATCTACGTTGGATATAGATGATCAAATGTAGGTCAGTATTTTGTTGTTGAAAACATAATGCTTTCATCGGACGATGCAACTGCAATAAGTGCATGAGTATTTAAGCTGGCAATGTAAGATCAAACCTAGGCAAGTGTTTTGGTTTTTGAAACTGTAATGCATTCATCGGACTAAGACCGGGCGCAGTGGCCGAATCGGTAGAGCACAGATACTTCCGTGTAGTACCATCTGCCCTCTGCCCCTGTGGAGAGGAAGATCAGACTGCTGAGCATATCCTACAGAGCTGCTTGAACCATCACTCACTGAGGGAAGAGATATGGCCAGCTCCCACTGACTTGCAGGAGAAGCTGTACGGGGCTGCAGATGTGCTACAGAGGACTGTCAATTTTATTATGAGAACTGGGCTCCAAGTGTAATTGAAGGCGAACGAAAAAGAAGAAGAAGAAGAAGAAGAAGGTAGAGCACAGGCTTTCGATTCCCAGTCGAGTCAAATCAATGGCTTATAAAATTGATACTTGTCACTACCTAGCCTAGCGTTCAGCATTGATAGGATAGGACAAGGACTGGTTAGCTCAGTGTCAGGATAATTTGACTATGTGAGATATCGGATTACGGTGCCAGTAGCTTGGTCACCCAGCGGGGCAGCACTATAAAAGTTGCCTTAGATGTTGCCAGGATGTGAAACCCCAACAAACAAACAAAGAATCATCGGACCAAGCAGCTTTAAGCTCAGTCCCCACTGTGTACTGTGCTTAACTAACCTTGCCGGCAGAGAGAATCTGATGTAGGAGTTCACAGACGACCGGAAGTTGCGCCGTGCACAGCGCCACCTGACGACTGTCTCTGTCCTCGCCATCGACGTGTAACCTTGGTAACGAAACACAGTCATGCTCTGCGTCATTCTCCTCTTCAGACGAGGATGCTGCTGCCGTTTTCGCCTCCTCCTCCTCTTCCTGGTTGTAAAGGGGAGACGACATCACTATCACCATCCCCATCATCCCTATCCCTCGTCCTAACCTGACCTTAGGTGTTGCCAGAATGTAAAATTCTATTTAAAAAAAACAAATCACCATCTCCATAGCTGTCTAGGGAAGCTTAATTCCCTCCTTTTTTGTTTAAATATAACAAATCAAGAGGCAGGATAGCAAACCCACAAAAATTACTTCAAATACAAAACATCACTGATTAAAGTTTGAACACGTAGACGAATGTAGGCTTTAAACAAATTTAGTCATGCTTTCCATTTTTCGGGATTTTCAAGGATCCATGACTTTCCAGGCCCCGAATCCTGAATTATCACATTCCATGACTTTCCAGGTTTTCAAGGACCCGTACGAACCCTGAGAGAATGCCCATCCACAACCGCTCACCTGTTGTCCATCAACCTCCATTGATACCTCCTTCCTGGCCGCTAGACGGCGGATCTTCTGCGCTTCCACCCGGTGACGTCGCCGGGTCACGTGACAGATGTGGTCCAACACGTGACGATAGCACTGCAGCACAGCGCCAGTCCCCGACTGGCGGAAACTAGGCGAACTGAGCAGACGCAGTGCATCGCCAGCCAGCTCGGAGAAGTAGGTCATGCAGACGCCAGCCAACACTGCCTCCTGGTGAGCACGTTCCACCACCTGTAGGGAGCCAAGTCATTGTTAGTTTCTACCATACTTCTTTTAAAGTTGCAGAGTCCGACGGTTTTGAGGTTGTCATTTTCTGAGATAAAAACAGTAAAACCTCTGTAAATTAACCGACCATGGGTCCGACTTTAAACGGTCCATTTAGGGAGGTGGTCAGTTAAGGATTTTTTTTAATCGTTACAATGGTATTGTATGGGCGATCGTTTGGGACCAAACTAAAGTGATCGCTATAGAGGAGTGGTCGATTTGTGGAGTTGGAAGTGTAAACTTGCAAAATTAATTTCCGCAAGCAGGCAAAAACTCATAGGCTTCAGCAGTAACAGGTTCTATTAAATCGGCTTAGTATGTCATTCTATGTAGCAACAAATAATAAGTGCACCAGTATCTAAGGTAGACATCTAGAATCAAATCTAGGTCAGTGTCTTGGTTTTGAAAATAGTTTAGTTTGAAGTAAATCTGCTTTAAAATGACTCACTCATAAGATATTTGAAGTGCAAACATGCCAAATTAATTTTGGCATGATTGTCAGAATTGTGACCCCCCCCCCCCCCATAGGTTCTATTAAATTGACTTAGTGTTCTATGTAGCACAAAATACTTATTAAATGCCAGTGTCTAAGTGGGAGATGTAGATTCAAACATATATCTAAGTGCAAGATGTAGGTTCTAATTTAGGTAAGTGTTTTCGTTTTGAAAATGTGATGCTTTTATGGGACTGCAATTTTAATGCACCCAAAAAGGCACAGTTTTACTCACAGTTCTTAAAGTTCCCAGCGTCTTGGCCACTAGAACCATCGGCAGTCTACAGGTATGATCCCCCTTACTGGCACGGCCAATTATGCTATGGCACTGTAAACAGAGAAACAAAGTTAACAGACTTCATTTTTAAATGCAATTGCTAATCAAATATGAGCGCATAAACTTTGAATATGTAAATGGTGTCGCTAACACTTTATTGTTCACGGTGCTATAGATTACAATCCGGTCGATGAAATCTGATGAAAGCATTATCAGTTACTCCCAAAATGGAGTCAGTGTGAATATATATGAACATGTCTGTGTGTGGAAAAGTAGAAGTAGAAGTAGAAGTAGAGTAGAAGTAGATGAAGGGGTGGGGGGGGAGGGAGAGGGGGAGGGGGGAGGGAGGGGGAGAGGGAGAGAGGGAACGAGACTGAGAGTGAGAGAGGGACAGGCGGAGGGAGAGAGAGGGACAGGTGGAGGGAGAGGGAAGGAGAGGGAGAGAGAAAGGCAGAGGGAGAGGGAGAGAGAAAGGCAGAGGGAGGGGGAAAGGCAGAGGGAGTTGGGGGAGAGGCGAGGGGGCAGAGGAAGGGAGAGGAAGGGAGAGGAAGGGAGAGAAAGGTAGTAGAGAGGCTCTCTATCTCACTCACTGTGTGCAGAAGTAGAAGTAGAGGAAGAGTAGAATTAGAGGAAGAGGTGGAGGTAGAGGTGGAGGGAGAAGGAGGGGAGAGGGAGAATGAGAGGGAAAGAGGGAACGAAAGGGAGAGAGAGGGACGGGAGGAGGGAGATGCAGAGGGAGAGGGAGAGAGGGAACGAGAGTGAGAGTGGGACAGGCGGAGAGAGAGGGAGAGGGAGTGGGAGGGAGAGGGAGGGGGGAGAGGGAGAGAGAGCGAGAGGGAGAGAGGGAGAGAGAGAGGGGGACAGGGACAGGGAGAGGGAAAGGCAGAGGGAGAGGGAAAGGCAGAGGGAGTTGGGGGAGATGCGAGGGGGCAGAGGAAGGGAGAGGAATGGAGAGGAAGGGAGAGAACGGTAGTAGAGAGGGCTTTCTATCTCACTCACTGTGTGCATAGAAGTAGAGGAAGAGTAGAATTAGATGAAGAGGTGGAGGGAGAGGTGGAGGGAGAGGGAGGGGAGAGGGAGAAGGAGAGGGAAAGAGGGAGAGAGGGAACGAAAGGGAGATAGAGGGACGGGAGGAGGGAGAGGGAGAGAGGGAACGAGAGTGAGAGTGGGACAGGCAGAGAGAGAGGAGAGGGAACGGGAGGGAGATGGAGGGGGGGGGGGAGGGGAGGAGGGGAGAGAGAGGGGGAGAGAGGGGGATGAGAGGGGGAGAGAGAGGGGGAGAGAGAGGGGGAGAGAGAGGGGGAGAGGCAGAGGCAGAGGGAGTTGGGGGGAGAGTCGAGGGGGCAGAGGAAGAGAGAGGAAGGCTGATAAAGGTAGTAGAGAGGGCTCTCTATCTCACTCTTTCTCTTTCTCTCACCCTCACTCACTCTCACTCAAACATTCATTGTACAGTACACTCATTGTCCAGTACACTCATTGTCCAGTACACTCATTGTCCAGTACACTCATTGTCCAGTACACTCATTACCCTGTATGCTCATTGTCCAGTCATTCATTGCCCTGTATGCTCATTGTCCAGTACATTCATTGTCCAGTACTCTCATTGTCCAGTACACTCATTGTCCAGTACATTCATTGTCCAATACACTCATTTTCCAGTACACTCATTTTCCAGTACACTCATTGTCCAGTACACTCATTGTCCAGCACACACATTGTCCAGCACTCTCATTGTCCAGTACACTCATTGTCCAGTACACTCATTGTCCTGTACGCTCATTGTCCAGTACATTCATTGTCCAGTGCACTCCTTGTCCAGTACACTCATTGCCCAGTACACATTGTCCAGTACGCTCATTGTCCAGTACACTCATTGTCCAGTACACTCATTGTCAGGTACTCACTCATTGTCCAGTACACTCATTGTCCAGGCAACATCAACATTGATCTCGGCTCTCACCTCAACCAGGAAGGCCTTTAGTTGTTTCGCACCCGTCAAACTCTTGGTCGACTGCTTGATGAGGTCAAAGGTGACACGCTCTCGAAGGGCCAATGTCTGCAATTATCCAAATCTGAGCGAGATTGTGACGATGGTGGCAGAGGCTAGACACTGGAGACTTAGGACAATGTCTGCCTAACTGCAGACTGTCCCGTTATCCAAGCCACTTGAGTCTCCCCACAAAACAGCCAGGGAGTACAATATATTGGAAAACAGCGGTACGTAATAATAATAATAAAAATAAGAATATGTAGTCTCACTTGCATCACCCCATGGCAATAGTAACAATAATAATCCAGAATAATTGTATATTTAATTATATGTGTATACACAAGTTTATTACTTTGAACATATACACAAATATATCACTTTGAATATATAAATCTATTTATATATGTATATACATATACAGTAAAACCTCCCTAACCGATCACCTCTACAGACCGACCACTCCCCTATATCGATCGCTTTACTTGGGTCCCAAAAATACCATTGTAAGGATATTCTAATTCCCTAAACCGACCACCTCCCTAAATGGACCACTTAAAAGTCGGTCCTATGGTCGGTCGATTTAGAGAGGTTTTACTGTATACATATATATAATAACATAATTATACTGTTAGTGGAGTTGATACCCTAGGGTAGAAACAATTACAAATGCTTTGGAATAAGGTTTCAAGCAAAACTAAAACTGGTGGGGGGAGGTGGGGGGGGGGGAAGACCTTGTAGTTTAATGCTTCCTTTATTTTAAACCAATATTAAAACAAGAAATTTGATTGATATCCTTCTTGACAAAAATAAATAAATATATCACTTAATAATAGCACAATTAAAATTATATATATTTTTATTAACCACATAAACCAATATCATGTTTGTAAATAAAACAAAAACTCAGTTCTGGTCCGATCACAAAGCAATATTGATCGTCAGTACCAGGATCACCCAGGGAATACAAATGGCGATAGACATTCTCATACAGGCCTAGCAAATCAGTAGTGGGTAACTATATAAGTACTGTAACTTACAGCTTTGTCGACTGTTGCCATAAGCCACAACAAGAGGGCGCTAATGTCGAGATGAAGCAAGACTGCTGACATGTCCCCACTGTCTACCACCACTGCAAGCTGGCTCAAACCAGTTTTGACTAGTTCCGGCTGCTTTGTACTGGAAGCCACTAGTAGTCCCAGCATGCAACGCGTCTTGTTGATGGGATTGAAGTATTCTAAAGGGAGCATGTCTAGGATCTGGGAAAAAAACGAGGAAATATATTTGTTAATTAGCGACTATTGCTAATTTCAGAATTTAGGTTTTCTCTCTAAGTGCCCAGTCATCCCCTTAGTGTTTAATCAAGTCTCGTTATCTTATACTTAGGTGCTAGACTGGGTTGGTTCAGAAGTTCACTTTATTAGGCAACTGTAATGGGATGTGCTGTGCTGTGCTGAACTGGCAATTGTAGGACTATCAGCAACGGACAGTGACATACTTAAACTGAGTAATGCCAAGGCTTGTTAAGTATCAGCAGCAGACAATAATATACTTACACTAAGTAATGCCAAGGCTTGTTGGGTATCAGCAACAGACAATAATATACTTATACTAAGTAATGCCAAGGCTTGTTGGGTATCAGCAGCAGACAATAATATACTTACACTAAGTAATGCCAAGGCTTGTTGGGTATCAGCAGCAGACAATAATATACTTATATCGAGTGATGCCAAGACTTGTTAGGTATCAGCAGCAGACAATAATATACTTACACTAAGTAATGCCAAGGCTTGTTGGGTATCAGCAGCAGACAATAATATACTTACATCAAGTGATGCCAAGACTTGTTAAGTATCAGCAGCAGACAATAATATACTTATACTAAGTAATGCCAAGGCTTGTTGGGTATCAGCAGCAGACAATAATATACTTACATCGAGTGATGCCAAGGCTTGTTGGCTATCAGCAGCAGACAATAATATACTTACACTAAGTAATGCCAAGGATTGTTGGGTATCAGCAGCAGACAATAATATACTTACATCGAGTGATGCCAAGGCTTGTTGGGTATCAGCAACAGACAATAATATACTTACACTAAGTAATGCCAAGGATTGTTGGGTATCAGCAGCAGACAATAATATACTTACATCGAGTGATGCCAAGGCTTGTTGGGTATCAGCAAAAGACAATAATATCCTTACACTAAGTAATGTCAAGGCTTGTTGAGTATCAGCAGCAGACAATAATATACTTACATCGAGTGATGCAAAGGCTTGTTGGGTATCAGCAGCAGACAATAATATGCTTACACTAAGTAATGCCAAGGCTTGTTGAGTATCAGCAGCGGACAATAATATACTTACATTGAGTAATGCTAAGGCTTGTTGAGTATCAGCAGCAGACATCCTCTTACTGGTCTTCAGTGATGCTTCTCCCAAAAGAGTTGTGACGTCTTGCCCCACGCTCGTCAATGCTCCTGCTATATCAGGATTCTCCGCTTCGCAACTGTGCTGCCACCTGGTGTCCGGAGATGACAACGACGCGAGTAGGGTCCCCGCTGATGAGGAGAGGGACTTCCGCTTCTTGGTGCTACTGCAGGTATGAAAATAAACATGTTTAATCCATGAAATGTTTGTACATGTTGGTCCGCTGTATATGTGTGTGATGAGGCTTGCTTTCCCTAAGCGAACATTGGAACTGAAAGAAAGGACATTAAGACCAAGAGATGAAAGTGGTCTCCAGCCAAAAAACGTGGAAATCAAGCAGAGACGGCGAATTACCGCGAAAACGCGGATCTTCTCCAATAGACTTAGCACTGTCAGGGAATCACGGAAAAATGCTGGAAGTCATGTTTCAACTATCCTTGTTGTGCCTATATTATCTCCCATACCTAACTCGTTATTTAGTTGTTTTTATGTTCTAGCAGCATCTAAGATCATATAAGAACGGGATTCAAACTAACCAACTATTGTCATATACATCCTGATTCCTTGGAATTTTGTTTAACGTTAGTTGGTAAATATCTCAAATATCTCGGAAATCTGCGAAACCACGGAGATCTTTCATCCCTGAACAACAGAGTCTCGGTTCAAATTGTTAATCCACCAAGATGTCGGGACATCGGGCAGTGGTCATGGTCTGCCCCGAAAGAATGTGTCATGGGCTCATAAATACCCCGCCCTAGCAGATATGGTTGGTCACCTGATGATGAGTGGTTGAACCGCGGTCCTTACTAAATAGGTGATCAATACTCTACGCTATCACTCCCTGAGGTCACGTTGTCAGAGCAGTGCAGTGCAGCATATATGCATATCTGGCTTCACTGCATATGTGTGTACATTATTCATGTACCTAACTATGTGTCATGACTTCCAGGTCGTGATTCCACACTCCAGGAGATCAGAGGGTGGGATCAGTTTGAAATAAAGCTTGAAGAAGGAGAAATGCTTGCGGCAACCCTAGATTAGATTAGATTAGATGTGTTTGAGCTGTATGCTCAGCCAAGTCGGGGACTCCACCACGAGGACCCACATCATGTGGTGAGGATCCTCTGTTCAGCTTTGGCTTGTGACACTGTGAAACTCGCAGCCTTTTCTTTTTCTTTTCTTTTGGGGATCTTTCGGGGAAAGGGGGATACTTTTCTATTTCCCCTTTTTATTTTCTTAATCAAGTTGGAATAAGAATACTTTCTACAACCCTAGATACTATGGCACTCGCAGTTAAGGGAAAGACTTCTATTCTTACAATTTTATTTCCTCATTTTTCTTTGTACAATAAACAATACAATAAACCTTTTGTCACAAGATGAGTCAGCTAAATTAATTTACCCTGCTGCTGAGGAGGTCCAGAGCCGTGCAAGTCTCTCTAGCAGCACAGTGATTACAGCCGACTGTAGTCCAAGAAACTCATGGCAGGTGGCGCCACTCAGCAACGAGCGCGACAGTGTGTGAATGGTCACGTGGTCGCTCATCCTGAAAACAGGTTTAAAAGGGTTAGACACTATGATAAATAGTTTGCATCCTACAGGTAATAATCTCACCAGGTCAGACATAAAAGAGAAGAAAGACTAGACGACAAATCTCAACCTCTTCAGCCTTTAAAGGTCGGACTCTCAGCGTAAGGATGAGCCGATTTGTTTCCAAATTTGTCCGGTAGTAAATATTTGTATTAATCAGAACAATAGTACATATGTCAGCGGTCAGGCACTAGTCTTCCAGCCATATCATTGTGTATCGCTAACCCATTTACACAAGTCATTTATAATGATGAATAAACTAGGAAAGAGATTGTGACGAATAGTGAATGACGATGGATATTGGTACTTTACGATTGATTGTGGTGCTCAGGGATATCAGCCACATGACGGGTTGCTTTATAAATATATATATGCATGTTGACAGTTAGTTTCATTGGTTGGATTCATGTCTACCCATGGACAAACACAGCAGGGACAGCTACAATGTTAAATTATGTCTACACAGTTTGGACTGTTTGGATTGAACTTGCATAAAATCATGATTGAAGCCATTAGATATTGAACCTAATTAAATGGTAAAAACTCAAAAGCATCCGATTATGCAACCTTAGTGAAGAAATCTAAATAGGTTTAGATATTTAGACATATTAGAGCACACATTCCTAGGAGCATAGCGTAACTGTGAGAGAATGATCACAAACCTCTCTGCTTCATCATCTGATTGGGACATGGCGTCGAAAACGAGGCGGACGAAACGCAGCAACTGGTCACATGACCAGAACGGTGCCAGTAGGACGACATTGCGACACACAAGGTCAAACGTAGCCACCTGGTGGTTGTTTGTGCAAACACAACCAATCTGAAACACGCGCAGCACGGAAATGCATACAGTATTAGTATTACATGAATTGTATAAACAAGGATGAAAATCGCCTCCAAGAAAATTTTTATTTAGTTTTTTTGGTACATTAGTTGATTAAGCAGGGGAAATTTTAATCACGGACAATTGGTCTTCCTTATTTCACTGCTCCTTGCCCTATCCCAGTAATGCCGAGCGCCAGGTTATGGGCGAACAACCATCAATTTTTAAGTCATTGGTTTGACTCGGCCAGGATTCGACCCGAGTGAAGGCTTCAAATCCCACAGCCTACTAATAATAATACATATTATTTCTTTTTCTTTTATCATCGTTGTTTATTCTGCTCATAACCGTGAGGTCCACACACTTGTTTTTACCACTGTGCATTAGTGGTCATAATCGATACGGATCAATTTCCTTTATCAATAATTTCTGTAAACTTCCTCATGGTTCAACATCATAGACTTCCCAATTTTGGTTTTCGTTTATATTTGTGTACACAATCAACATTTGTAATACCTTGTACAAACGTGATAAATGTTTCAATCTAGATAGCTATGTTAGTTTTTTTACAAGTGTTTTTGTGGGGTTTTTTTGTGACAGCTTTGAAGATTAGGTTCGTGCAATAAACCAATAATAATAATCAATTGTAAAGCACAAGTTACTGAATGTCTGATGTCATAGGCCTCACCACATGTAGTAGGTCCTGATAGTGGAGTCTCTGACTTGGCCTGAGCATACAGCTCTAACACTCGAATCGAATCGAATCGAATCGAATCGAATCGAATCGAATCGAATCGAATCGAATCGAATCGAATCGAATCTACACCTACCTGCCGGTTCCAAGCGCCGCCTGGTGCGTTCTGCGAGTCCTCTGGTAGCCAGGCGGTAAGGCGCTGTACTATGTTGGAGACTGTCTGGCGCCGTGTCTCGGTATCTTCCTTCTCTAGCAGTAGAACCGCTCGCAGTTTCTGCACCAGCAACTCATCCTGTTTGCCACAAGCAGAAAATGTCACTTTCTCATAAGACCAAATCTCCGCAATTTTTGCAATGCTACAGCACCTTTTTTTAAAAAGCAAATATATTTTTTTAAAGATTTTAGCTATCAACTCGAAATGTAAGCTTTTTTTGTTTGTTGGAGTTTTATGTCCTGGCAACATCATATCAGGAGGGGTACCGACTTGTGACAGTGCGCACTCATGACAGCTTTATAGAGCTGCATTCTGGAAGACCAGGCCACCAGCACCATGATCTGATTTCCCACTCAGTCACATCATCCTGATACTGAGCCAACCAGTCCTTGTCTATCATAATGTTAATAATGCCGAGTGCCAGGCTAGGTAATGACAAGTATCAATTTTGTAAGTCATTGGTTTGACTCGATCGGGATTGGAACTCCCGACCTTCCACACAGGAAGCCTGCACTCTACTTGACACATAGTTGACTATGTGTAAAAGTGATGGCCCGATAATAATATGACAAAATAATCAGGCCATGATCACGGTGAGAAGTTAAACACTTCTCACCGTGATCATGGCCTTCGCTGCCGACACGGCGTTAAGCAATCACCACTAAGTGAATCAACAAAACCTTAGTGTACTTAGTGATTACGCAAGCGCTACTCACTATAATATAATGGGCTTGAACATCCTGCCTCTTCGTTGCCTTTTTGCAGACGGCCGTCCAATCGCTGGCCGCTACGCCCGGATGCAATAGTGTCAGATCATTCCAACAGGCGGCGCCACCGGACACACCGCCGTCCAGCGTCAGCGTCCCGAACTGAGCAAGGAGCAGCCTGAGCTCGCCACAGGCCAGGATCAGTGAGAGCGCGGTACTGAGGTCTGGGCCGGACTGGTCAAAGAAAACCACAAGTTAACACTGTGGACGCCTATCACCTTGATCAGGATGAAAGTGGTGTCCGGCAAAAATCGCGGAAATCAAGCCTTGGTTATTGCAGACGGCGAATTTCCGCCCATAGGATTTTTCAAAGCACTGCATACAAAATGGATTCCTCGTTTGTCATGAAATAAGTAAGAAAAAATATCAACTCAATAAAATAAAATAAAAGGACAATCAGCGTTTTATTTTTAAACAAAAACAATAATAACAAAATAATTTGATGATGTAAACAAAATAAATTGACAGGGTCTTTCTACCATTCAGGGATAGGACTTGCCTATCGCAGATTACAATCAAACTAGACTTATCTGCTACCATGGCCTTAGTAGGTGAGATTAGTTTGAGAGAAATCTACAATAGATAAGTACCATAAACTAAATAGTAAAAACGCTGTTAAAGCTGCAGTCCAATAAAAGCACCACCGTTTCTAAACCAGAACACTTACTTAGATTTGATCCCATGTAGCCAACATATTTCCAGAGTTAGACATTTATTATAAAAGTTATTTCAAATTAAAAATAAGGTACATTATAACAATAAACCTAATGAATCCATCTAAAAAAACAGAGGCAGAAATTAAACAAAAATATCGGACTGTGTAACTTTAAAGTTGCACAGTCCCATGGTTTTGAGTTTGTAATTTTCTGAGATAAATATATTAGGTTGATCATTATTATCCACCTTACTTTAGTTTGAAATAACATTGATGTTAAATGGATAACTTGAGATATCTAAAATGCATGCATGCTAAATTAATTTTGGCAAGCACGCCAAATCTCTGACACCATAGGTTTCTGCAGTAACAGATTATATTAAGTTGCCTCAGTATGCCCTTCAATGTGGTGACAAATTTTTAATAAGTGCACCATTACCTAAGTTTTATATGTAGAATCAAATCTAGATAATTATTTAGGTTTTCAAAATTTGATGTTTTCATTGGACTATGCAGCTTTAAATAAATGTAGTTTCCTAAAAAGCAAGTGGTGAATCTTTATATAAACGTATCTATCGGGTAACATTTTGTGAAAACTGACAGGGCTGTGCAAACCAACCTTCTTCAGCACAGCGCGCACCATGACGTCAGCCACGTCTCGTGACGTCACGCCGAGCAAGTCGCGGATCTGTGCTGCCACCTGGTGAGGAGTGGTGGGGTCGAGGAAGTTGGCGTGAAGCATCAGTTCCGACAGGAGGCGCACTACGCTGGGCAGACCTGGTGCCGCCTCTGAGCACAATGAGATGATTTATGAATTGATTGATTGATTGCTTGATGTTATGCTCTGCCGGTAGCAAAGGCCATATTCACGGCGAAAAGTTAATTATCAAACAATAACGAAGTTTCGTTGGTTGGTTGGTTGAGTTTTACATCCTAGCAACATCTAAGGTCATATCAGGACGGGTATTGACTTGTGACAGTGTGCACTCATGGTGACTTTATAGAGCTGCCCCACTGAGAAATCAGGCTGCCTGTACCATGACCTGATATCCCACTCAGTCATATTATCCTGACACTGAGCCAACCACTTTCTTGTTTTTGCCGTGAATATGGTCTATGCTGCCGACACGGGCGTAAAGCAACCACCAATCAATCTTTCTTGTTTGGGTTTTATGTTCTCGCAACATCTAAGGTCATATATGAACGGGATTCAGACTAACCAATTGCTGTTATATATATCCTGATTCCTTGGCACTTTACTGGCCATGAGAGAATACCATGATAGAACGACATGATGTTCAGGAGTGACAGGTCAAATGAAATTGATTTTAAATCCCTTCTATGCAACAATAAATGTACAATAAGCAACATTAAACAGAAAATATCAAAAGTCGCAGTAATCCGCGAAATTGCGGACATCTTTCATCCCGGTAATATTCATCAGCACGCCAATAAACTGTGCTGGGGAGACAAAAGAAACCCAAGCAGAGAACGATAGATGGCGCCACTCACCGACATGGTCGTCCTTGATGTAGTGGCACGTGATCTCTGTGACGAGGGACTGCCACAGCTGGACACAGGAGGCAGGAGACAACAACGCCACTGTAGACACCACACTGTTGGGGTGACAGAGAAAGTGGCACTGGTGAGTCCCAGGAAATAACCCAGCAGTCTCTTTCCGGGTACTTGAATTAAAATTAAATATAAACCTCTCAGTCTGCGCAAAAAAATCTTGGTTTGCTTAATAATAGGTAAGAGTCACTTCCAACAACAACAACCACAACAATTTGTTTATTGTTGTTTTACGTCCTAGCAACATCTAAGGTCTTATCAGGACAGGTACCAACTTATGAGAGTGTGCACTCATGGCGACTTCATAGTGCTGCCCCACTGGGAGACCAGGCCGCCAGCCCCATGACCTGATATCACACTCAGTCACATTATCCTGACTCTGAGCCAACCAGTCCTTGCCCTATCCTAATAATACTGAGAGTTTGGCTAGGAAGCACACAAGTATCAATTTTTAAGTCATTGGTTTGACTCGACCAGGATTCGAACCCATGGGTTCGGATCCCCCGATCTCCCCAAAACAGGAGACGGCTGCTCAACTCATTCGGCCATCAAGTCTGGTCACAACAATAATAAAGCAATGCCATGGATCAGAGCCTCCTCCAATAACTACAAAAGAAATAACAATAACAACAAAAGCAGAAATCCCGACTTCCAGTAAATCATACAGTTCTAAGCATATTTGGTTGTTGTTTGTTATGTTTGGGTGGAATTTCAATAGGTCAATTGGTCTTCCTTATTTCACAGCTCCTTGCAGTATCCTACCAATGGAAAACACCGGCCGAGGTATCAACAATTATACATTTTTATGGCATTGAGTTTGACTCGGCCAGGGTTTGAATACTGTCATGGGGGTGATGAAAATGGGAAAAATTGCGCCTAGAGTGGGACTCGAACCCACATCTCTTTGCATTCCGGGCCAGTGTGCTAACCATTACACCACCTAGGCTCCCTGATATCACCACACTACCCACGCCTACCTGTCTAGGTGGTTACTTGCCTGAGAGGTCAGTGCAGACCACTACAATACCATAACCTGCCATAAGGGAATTTGGCACTTTACACATTTGGCCATCCCATCTGGATTTGAGGGAAACTGATAAACACGACCAAAAAAAGAAGAAAACGTGGAAATCCGCTGAAAATAGCACATTTATTTTCGGGATACTACGACATATTTTGAACTGACATAATATGATTATAAATTAGGTTTTATGTTGACTATCTCACAGCCAAGAGGCTTCGTGCACAAGTAAGCACGGATAGGTGGATTGCATCAGGGAGCCTAGAATGGCTAATGGTTATATCGATCGCCCTGGAATGGCAGACGTGTGGGTTCGAATCCTGCTCTGAACCTGATGTTTCCTTTAATTACAACAACTCCCATTACAATATGTTAGTTTTGTACATCATTTCTATTTTAATTATCTGAGATTATTCATGTCGTTGGATAAAAAGGATATAGGCATCTAAAATACATCAATATAATATTTGAAAAGGAACACCAACAAAGCAAACTTCATACAAACCTATCACTGAACTGGTCTGGCCACTCTAAGGGCGTGGTTACAGTGCGAGTTCTGAGGGATGCCAGACACTTGTCAATCATAGCTGGGACACGCCTCAGATGCCCATATAAGGTGAGAAGGTGTGCAAGCAGACGGCCCTGAGCCTTACGTGACTCCTCTTCTAAACACTGTAGTACAGGGAAAAAGCGCGGGAACATTAGGAACTGCCCGGGAAGTCTGTACTCCTGAATTGTCGTCTGTTGACACTAATTTTGTTTAAATGTGCATAATCCGATATTTTTGACAGGGTAGTTTTTTGTTTGCTTTAAAAAAAAAATTAAGTTGATCGCTATAGTCTATTTAACTTTAAAAAGTTATAAATACTATTGGAGATATTTGAAACAAAAACATGCCAATTAAATTTGATGTGACACCGAAATGCTGGCCATGATAGGATGGCATGGCTTTCAGGAGTGGACAGCTTGGATGAAATTGATTTTAAATTCCTTCAAATATTCTATGCAGCAATAAATGTACGATAAGTAAACCAGTATATAAGTTGGATATGCAAGATCAAATCCACGCAAGTACTTTTCTTCCGAACATATTGTGGGATTTATGCAACTCCAATGTGTGTAATTTGACAACTGTTTTGTTTTTCAGTACTCAGTCCGACACTAGACTGAGGGGGAGAGAGGAGAGAGGAGAGGGAGAGGGAGAGGGAGAGGGAGAGGGAGAGAGCGAGAGAGAGAGGGAGAGGAAGAGGGAGAGGGAGAGGGAGAGGGAGAGGGAGAGGGAGAGGGAGAGGGAGAGGGAGAGAGAAAAAAAAAAGGTCTTAATATGAAGCATTCAAAATATGTACCTGGACGTTGACCCAAATGGCGCTGAAAACATCAGTGAGACGCGGCTCGAGGCTAGTGTGGTCAATCCCCAACAGGTGGCGTACACAGTCGAACCACTCGACCGACCTGAACAACAATGTTACCTGGTTAAAGTTGCATAGTAAGATGGTTTTGTGTTTCTGTCCATCAAGATTTTATTGATTATAGTTAAGTAAAACCAAGATTATGTCTTACTAGAAAAAGGTTGCGGGGGGGCGGAATTGGGTAGATGTATGGGGTCGATATGCAAATTTTCACTTTAGCACAAAATCATATAAGCATGTATTGGATATATTTTGGAAGATAGGTTAAATACATGTAGTATTGCTAACATACTTAACACACAGAGGCAACAATAACTATTTGACTTGCTACTCCCTCCCACCACCCCCCCCCCCCTCCCCCCAAAAGGCTTAATCATTAACAACAATGGTACACATCCTGAGAACGCCCCCCCCCCCACACACACACACACTCACACATACAAACAAACAAACAAACAAACAGACCAGATATTCTGACAAAACTAAGCCATCCCCTTATGAACTCACCTGTCAGTCAAGTCAAGTAGCCACGCCCCCAGCCGCTGCAGCCACGGTAAGAAGTTATCCTCCGTACCGTAGGTTGGATAATACACCTCATACTGCAAGGCCAAGTCGAGGAGGGCGCACAAGGTCACCACCACCTCGTGACCGGTGACCACCTCGTGACCTTCACCGCGGGGGTCAACACCGAGGAGCTGAGTGAGGAAGACGATGAGGTGAAGGTCAGTCCGCGTCTCCCTCGGCCTAAATGTGCGAGAAAAACAGGACAATGCAGTGCTGGCACTCTGGATTTTTTTTTACCAAAGAAAAGTATTAAAATTGTCTTTAAAAAGTATTAAAAGAGCATAAATAAGGCCAAATAAAATAAAAAGTTGGTGATCGTCCTTTTGACCACACAAATGAGGGTAGGCAGGTGGTTTTTATCAGGGTCGACAGAGGGTTTTTTCTGGCGTATGACGTAGACGTAATACGTAACCAAACGCGATGGCCGAATGAGTCAATCCTCTGCCTCCCTTTCTGGTAGGTCGTGGGATTAAAACTCGCGGGCTCGGACCCTGGCCGAGTCAAACCAACGAAAGTTTAATTGCTGCTACACCGTCGCAATTTTAAGTTTTTTTGTGTTTTTTAATCAGGGGCGGGCCATTTGCTGCCAGTCGCAATAACAGGTTCTATTACAATGTCGCCGCCCAGCCCAGCCCAATACCAGATAGGTGCTACTTACTTAAACGACTCCAAGAACCCTTTGTAGAACACTGGAAGGAAGTTCAGAATGCTGCCTCGACTCTCCTGTAAGCATTAGAAATTAAGTTGAAAGCTGTGATATTTATATTCAAAAGGAAATATTGTGTATAGTACCAATCGGCCATTGTTTCCAGTTGAATTTTGTGACGATTAATATCCTAGAATATTGCTACTTCGGTGAAACCGGATAGACCTAGAGAGAAAAAAAAAAGGTGTACAATTCCACCCCAATTAGTGTGCAAATTGTGTATTCAACAGTTATTCTATACCTTACTCTATATACCTGTTTGTGTAAATAACTCGGAATTGAAAAATGGCTGGAAGACCAGTGCTTCGGCACTAACAAAAGACTTATTCAGCAGAATAAACATATTTACCCAAAAAAAAATTAGTCGCCAATATATCACTTTCCACCCTGAGAGGAGCGAGCGAGCCACACTAACCTTTGAGTGCAATAACGTCTCGATGGTCTTAAAGATGACCTCTGTGTCCTTGGGCAGTGAGAGTCCCGGTGCTGGGGTGTCTGGTTTGACCTTGACCCCGAGGTGCAGATGGTAATACTCCCACAGGTCGCTGTAACACACAATTTTACAAAAACCATCTAGACACATTCTTTATTCCCCCTACACTTTTCGTGTAAATACAATGATTAATGAGCAGCAGCGCAGCTGTAGTATGCGTGGGACACTAAACATTTAAAAATAATAATAATGATTTTTTGTTTTAATTGATTTCCCCCATTTTCATTCTTTATTTCTGTCGGGGGAGTAGGGGGCGGGGGGGGGGTGATGAAAATAGGAAATATTGCGCCCAGAGCAGGATTCGATTCGAACCCACACCTCTTGTCATTCCGGGGCCAGTGTGCTAACCATTACACTACCTAAACTCCCTGTTGAATCATCTGCAGGATGAGTGATGGCGAGGGTAAGAGCAAACACTAAAGATTTCTTTTAACTCGTTTTGGATTGTTTCTTTTTGTGGGTCATTTTGTTGAAGGAATGGGGACGCGGGGGGTTAATGAATAGATATTTTCTCATATTCTAGTCGTAAATTATTTTTGTATGCTTTAAAATGTATGCCGTAAAATGTAAAACACTACCTAACTAGATTTACGTGTGAATCTGATCCCTATTTGCTTTATTGACTTTCTTCTTTTTTTTTATCTTTAAATAAAAAACATATTTATTAAGCAAGGAAAATGTCAATAGCAGACAATTAGAGTTCCTCATTTCACTGCTCCTTGCCATATCCCAGAAATACTAATGTGCCAGGCAGTACGAGGCGCAGTAGTTTACCTCTGAGGTTAAGCTCACCTGTGGAAGAGTGCCCTGCAGATGAATGAGGTGAGTGCACGCGCCTGCGCACTGAGCTGCACTTGGAATGTGCTGGTCGACAGGAACCGGGCGGCCGTCGGCAACAGCGACACGCACGTCGAGGTGACTACCTGGGGAGTGGAGGGGTGGAGGCGGAGTGGAGGCAGAAGGGAGGGGGGGGGGAGTGGAGACGGAGTGGAGAAGGTGAAGGCGAGGAGGAGGATGGGGGGAGGAGGAGGATGGAGGAGGAGGATGGGGGAGGAGGATGGGGGAGGAGGAGGATGGGGGATGAGGAGGAGGGTGGGAGGAGGAGGAGGAGGAGGAGGGGGAGGAGGAGGAGGCGGAGGAGGAGGAGGGGGAGGAGGAGGAGGAGGAGGCGGAGGAGGAAGAGGAAGAGGAGGAGGAAGAGGAGGAGGAGGAGGCGGAGGTGATAACACTTATTTTCAATACTGAACAGCTTCAGTCATTAGTTTGTGGCTTATCGTCTTGTACGGTTCATTAGTAATTTGCAAAACGGAAAGTTTGTTATATTTAACGCCACCTCCAGAGCACATTGGTTTTTATCATCAGCTATCGGACATCAAACATATGGTCATTCTGACATATTTCTTTGGAGGAAACCCGCTGCTGCCACATAGGCTATTTCCGATAAGCAGCAAGGGGTCTTTTATATTGACTTTCCCAGACAGGACAGTACAAACCACAGCCTTTGATGAACCAGTTGTGGACCATTGGTTGGGACGGAAAATAGCCCAAACTGCAAATGTGTCCACTGAGCAGGATTGATAGGATGACCCACACCTTCACAGGTGAACCACACTCTACCGCCTGAGCTACGTCCCAATCCCTAGTAATTTAAGTGTGTTTATCGCAGACCTACCCAGGAGCTTCCTAGTCCACAATTACCATTTTTTATAGTAAACATATCGACGCACCCAAGCCTTCTGGTGGCTACCTCTTCCATTCGTTCGATGCATAGCTCATTTTGCTTCATGTATGTGCTTTTTCCTATTTGCTTCAAGAGATTTTTTGTTTCTGATTGTGCTTAGTTGTTCATAAATCTTCAAGAAAAAAAAAAGAAAAAAATACCAGATGTGTGCTACCGTAGATATGATGCTTCTGTCATAGTTAGCTATAGTAGGTCGCAAGTACATAATATAACGGTGCAAACCTGGTGGACGTTGACCCGCTGCCACGGCGTCTCCTTTAGTCGACACAGCGACGCGTCCAGTAGCGCCACCTTCTGGGAGCTGGGGGCAGCCCCGCCTGTGACGTCAGACTCGCACAGCTCCAGCGAGACGGCAATCAGCTGGACCTGGGAACAAGCAGTCACATTCACGGCTCTGCTCGCACTGTCGCAGTAAGGTTGGTTGGTTGTTGGAATTTTACGTCCTGGCAACATATGGACGGGTACCAACTTGTGACAATGTGCACTCATGGCGACTTTATAGTGCTGCCACCAGCACCATACCCTGATATCCCACTCAGTCACATTATCCTGACACTGAGCCAACCAGTCCCTGCCCTATCCTAATAATGCCAAGCGCCTGGCTAGGAAAAGACAAGTATCAAGTTTTAAGTCATTGGTTTGACTCAGTGAGGGTTCGAACCCATGAGTTCGAATATTATGATCTACCAAGAAAGGGAGATGGGTGGGCGGCATAACTGATTATCTTTCTAGAGGTGATACACTTTGAGGACTTTCCACAAACCCATGAGATGTCAAAGACGGCCCTCGGACAAAATTCAAAGAATTTCCAGTCCGTTGGTCAGTTTTCCAGCCTTTTCGCGGAAATTTGTTAAATTAAGGCCCTTTCAAGAGCTATCCTCAAATTCCCGGGTTTTTCTAAATTGTGCAAACCCTGATGGCTAAATGAATTTGACAATGACAGGGTTCATGGCCATTTTGACGTATCAAACACCAGGATTTTGCAGGACTGTTCAGTACAAAATTCCAGGACGTTTTTAAGATGTTAATTAAATTAAAGTACTTCGAAACATGGCTAATTCACTGTGTATGATGTGAATTGTAAATAAGCATAAAAATAACATCAAACATATGAATAGTTTTAATATAAAAATCAAGAGGCAGGATAACAAACCTGCAAAAATTACTTTAAATACAAGACATTACTGATTAAAGTTTGGTCACATTGGCAAATATAGGATTTTTTTTAAAGAACAGTCATGATTTTCCATTTTCAAGGATTTTCAACGATCTTTAGACAAAATTGATGACTTTCCAGGCCTGGAATTCTGAATTATAAAATTCCAAGACTTTCTCGGGTTTCAAGGACCCCACCTACATACCATAGTGTCCACGCGTGACGTAAACACGGTGTGCAAACTTCGTGACGTCAGCACCGCCGTCACACACATCACCACGCGCTCGGCCCGCTCAGAGCTTCCACTACCCGCCACCAGGTGGCCACGCAGCTCTTTGAGTAAGACCTGAAAATCAGAACAGTAGTTTGGAATATTTTTAAAGGCAATTAGTAAGGTCACCACCAAAGTACCCGCTCTCTGACGACACTGGAAAAACTTATGTTCATTTTCTATTTACCATAGAAAATAAACTATTATTTTCTATTTACTTTACACAGTTCATTTTCTATTTACCATACATAGTTAATTTTCTATTTACCATACATAGTTTTTTTTTGTATTTACCTTCCATGGTATATTAGTTTATTTACCTCATATAGTTCATTTTCAATTTACCTTCCATGGTTTATTTTGTCTATTTACCACACATACTTCATTGACCTCACTCAGTTCATTATATATTTAGTTCCACGGTTTATTTGTTTATTTACCATACATAGTTCATTTTCTCCTGACCTCAAATAGTTCATTTTCTACTTACCTGACCGGCTATGGCCCACACGGTTCATGTTCTATTTACCTGACCACCTATGGTTCACATTCTACTTACCTGACCATCTATGGTCCACATGGTTCATGTTCTATTTACCTGACTGACTCTGGTCTACATGGTTCATGTTCTACTTACCTGAACGTCTATGGTCCACATGGTTCATGTTCTATTTACCTGACCGACTATGGTCTACATGGTTCATGTTCTACTTACCTGATCGTCTATGGTTCACATGGTTATGTTCTATTTACCTCACCGACTATGGTCTACATGGTTCATGTTCTACTTACCTGAGCATCTATGGTCCACATGGTTCATGTTCGACTTACCTGACCATCTATGGTCCACATAGGGGTCTATACGCATGTGAAGATATGAAATTCAAAGCTATTTCACAGATTTTCAAGGCCGTTTAAAAAAAATTGGAATTCAAGACTATTTTCAATTGGATTTCAGGAGAAAAAAAAACAATGGTGAATGGTGATTTCAGACTAATTTACATCAATGGGGACAGTTTAATGGAATTCAAGGATTTTCAAGACTAATTACCCAAAATAGGTTAAAATCAAGGCTTTTCAAGGGGGAAAATGAAGTTCAAGACTTTTGAACTTTCCAGCAGCTGTACACGGTCTATGTTCTACTTACCTGACCGACTATGGTCCTCAGTACAAGTGGAACTGTCTCCGTCTGGCACACTGCACTTCGCAGCATGTCGCCCAGACATCGCCATGGTGCCTCGGACTCTGCATCAGGGATCCTGACAACATACACGTGATACAGATCCTAAAGTTGCATAGTATGATGGTTTGGGATTTCTATCATTTTCTGAGATAAATTCATTCGCTTGATCATTAGATGTCTTATATAAGCTTGAAGTGACTTTAATTTAAAACTCCAACAACCAACCATCCGACCAGTTCAGGCTTGTTTGTACCGGAAGCCATTAGTAGTAATCTTGGTTAGTTGGTTCTTGAAGTTTTACGTCCTGGCAACATCTAAGGTTATATCAGGATGGGTACCGACTTGTGACAGTGCGCACTCATGGTGACTTTATAGTGCTGATCCACAGGGATACCAGGCCACCAGCACCATGACCTGATATCCCACTCAGTTACATTATCCTGACACTGAGCCAACCAGTCCTTGCCCTATCCAAATAATGCCGGGCGCCTGGCTAAGAAGCGACAAGCATCAATTTTAAGACATTTGTTTGACTCGACCAGAGTTCGAACCCCACGATCTACCAAAACGGGAGACGGACGCTCAACTCCTTCGGCCATCCGGTCTGATTTAGTAGTAATCCCAGCATGTTTTGTTGATGGGAAAACATTAAAGTATTTTAAATGAGTATGGAAAAGGAGATACTAATATTACCTTTTCTTGCCAGTGAGTGCGAGTGTGAGCCAGTCGAGCAGCACCTGGTGTTTGTTGGGAATGTGCACCGTGGGGTGGCGCCAGGCATAGCGCGCCAACTTGACACGATCTATCCATGGGGCTGCTGGGTCCCGCAACCGCCAGTATATACCTGAATAGAAGCAAACTCCCCGATTTCAATCGTTGAAACCAATGGTTTATATATCATCCGAGGCAAAGGAAATGGTCTATTATCATTTTTGCATCTTTTATTTAATAGTAATAGTTGTCAGTTATTTATCACAGATGGTGAACATACATCTAAAACTTAAAACAGGCATATGATTGGGTGCAGAAAAAAACTGAATTTTTTTTTAAAGGTTATCGCGGGGACCCACAGCATCCCAGTGAGTCGCAAGAGGCAAATAGTGTATTTCACATTTTCAGAGGTGTTTCGGCGGGCAGAAAAAAACTGAATTTAAAAGCCCCACAGAATCCTGGTGAAAACCGGAAAGATCACATGCCTGTTAAAAAGACAGTTTTTTCTATGTGAATTTAGACTTTCCTTAATGTTGTTTATTTACTTAGGGAAAAAAATCCTGCAATTGAAAACCAATAGTTAGTTTTAGATAATTAGCCTATTTTCCCTACACTTTGCTTCAGGGCTAGGATAATCTAGTTATGTCAAATCAAAGGGCTTAAAGGGGCTATTTTAGTTATACTAGACTTACTTGTAAGTTGTGGCATTACTAAGATTCTTACGAATCTACAAATACAAAGTTAAGGATCAGGGGAGAGAGGTCAAGCTTGCGCAGACCCGGATGTAGCCTCACTTTTCAAAGTTGGAGGGAACAAAAAACCTAATAATTCCTTTTCAGGACACCTAACCTCCCATTACCTTGTTTTCTGAACCTTCTTTTGATTGTTATACTCAAGTAATCGTGGTCCATAATCTTTCAACACGGTGTGAGTGGGCAGGCGGGCTCCTGATCCTTACCTTCGTATTCGTAGATTCGTAAGAATCTTAGTAATACCACAACTTACAAGTAAGTATATTACAACTAAAATATTCTTACTTCATCTTCCGAATACCGGAAGTTAAGTATCTGGGAAGAGCCTGTTTTTGGGGGGCATCCCGACCTCATTTCCTGTCTACTTTTTTCTTCCTCAATCTTTCCTCTCGTTCTCTTTCTCGTCTCGTTTTTCCCGTCTCATCCACTGCAATTATACAAATATAAAGCATAGTCTGTGGACAATGTTAGTTAATGTTTCTGAACTTTTTTTATCAACTGTTTCCAACATTGATTCAAGTCTGGTTGATTTCATTTCTTTCTCTTTGACAACCTTTATTGATCCAAATCATACAATGCCATAGCTATAATGCACTTACATGTACTATGTAACTACCTTTACTACGTAACTAAGGACCTTTGTTGGTCCTGCATAAGATAGCTCTCTGGACATCACCTAGGTCCTCAATTGACTTATGATAGAAATGTGCGAAATTTGCACTGTTCCTCCATGAAGTATTCCTTATGATCGCATTCAGGCTCGCACCCAGTGCCTTTGCTGAGGATGCTGACGCTCCATGCATGCTGTGTCCCCTGTACTTTGCAGTGTCAACTCCTGAGAGTTCCAACACACTCAGAGTCCATCTGGCCAGAGTGGCCCTGGAGATTGGTCCATGTGGACCAATGTAGGAGATAAGCAGTTGCCTACAGTCCCGCCTGATCTTGTCAGTCCTAATCAAGTATCTCTTCAGAGTTCTAACTACGCACCGTTTACGGTCATCACCGTATTTGTAGAACCTTACCGAATTGAGTGGCTGTCCCAGCTGGTTATGTTTCAGTAATGTTTTCATTTTGAAGACTATAGAGTCATCTTTCCTCACCCAGTTCACCGACATGCTGAGAATTGTGTGTCCCCTGTGGGGTGACACAAGCAATAACAACAATGTAAGTTTATACGACAACATTTTCAAATTCAACTCAGAATTACCTTTCAGTGTCTGAATCCATCTCAGCACTGTTTCTACACTCCAGAATGTATCATACCTTAGATATCTAAGTATGGCTGCTTAGTGGGGTGGGGGTCTAAGACACTCACCCCATGCTGTAAGGCCCACAGTGCCCATTTGTTAATCTGGGTCTTGTAGCACTTCCTCATGGAGGGTCTCCATGTGGGTTTGAAGTAAAGTAAAGTTTGCCTATCTATGTCATACCCATCCAGCGTACAAGCTAGAAGAGGTACGCCGTCAATCTTGATCTTGTTAGTTCCTCTCTTGTAGACCCGCTTCCATGGTTGGTTATTCCAACGAGGTTCCCCTCGCCTTTTGGGAACTCTCTGCTGCCCCTCGACTCGCCTTGTAGGAGGGGGTGCCAGGGTTGTGCTGGCCAGTGTGGAGCCACCACTATCGCTGTCTTTCTGGACCTTCCGCACTACTCTGGAGAGTAGAGAAAATGGAGGAAAGCAGCAAATGTACATGTTTGTCCATTTGATTGAGAATGCATCCATTCTCCAATTGTCTGGTTTGGTCTCCCCGCTTACATATTTTGATAGCTTAGCATTCAAACTTGAAGCAAACATGTCAATGTCAGGAGTTCCCCATAACTTACAGATCTGTGCAAAGATATCGTCAATCAGGGCCCATTCTAGATGGTCCTTGAATTTCCTTGATCATAGATCGGCTAACACATTGTCTACCCCTGGGATGTGTGTTATTGTCAGCCAGTTATTATGTTGCTGAGCCCATTCCCAGATGTCAACTGCTTCAATTAGGCAGTCCTCCGACTTGGTGCCTCCCATGTTTTTGAAGTATGCCAGTGCTGTCGTACAGATGTTCTGACCCTGATATGAATGTTTCTCTTTCTACATAAGCTTTTTAGACCAGAAGCAATTGCTCTTAATTCTAATGCGTTAATGTGTGTCAGTTCTCCCGGGTGCCACCTGCCTTCTCTCTGCTCGTCTGTATGTGCACCCCAGACCTGATGTGATCCATCTGTGAAAAGTTCTACATCTGGCTCTTCTCTTCTTATCTTACAAGGATTATCTAGGTTATTCTCCCACCATGTTATATCATTGTATCCCCTTTCGGAGATCCACATTACATCTTCAAAGTTACCCTCACTTCTCTTTAACGCTTCAATCTTGTCTCTCTCTAGACACTTGAAATGTATGCCCCATACTCTACCGCCGGTGCATAAGCTACCATTGGCCCTATGAGTCCAGCTACCTGTCTTATCTTCAGGTCTCGTTTGCTCTCTGAGACGTCTTTGATCACCTCTAACATTTTTGGTTTCTTGTCGTCAGTGCGTGAGACGTACATCTTTACTGAATCAATTTCAAATCCGAGAAATGTCAAACATTGGGTTGGTGACAGAACCAACTTTTCTGTTTACTTTGAACCCTAGTCCTGTAAAGGTCTCGACTAGTACCGAGATCACTTCATTGCATTTGTTTGCATCTTTACCAATTACAAAGCTGTCATCCAGATAGGGAAACCCTATATACCCCAATTCGCCTAATTTTGCATAGATAGGCTTCAGTAATTTGGTGAAAATTTGTGGTCCCGGTGACAACCCGTTTGGCAACACTTGATACTTGAGTAGTTCAATCCCCAAGCTGAATCTTAAGAACTTACATTGTGATTTATCTATTGTGACCAAATAATATGCATCTGTGAGATCTGCACTCGCCATCCACATGCTTGGCTCTATTAAGTCTAAAGCTGTTTTTAAATTAAACATTTTGAAATGCTCATATTTCACAATCTTGTTCAACTCAGTTAAGTCTAGGATCATCCTGAACTTTCCATTAGCCTTAGGTCTGAGGAAGATCTTTGACATCCATTGTTGGTAATCTTCCTCCACAATTTTCAACACTTGTATGTCGATGAGACTGTTTACTTCTTTTCTCACAAACCCCTCCATTTCATCCATTTTGAATGGGAAGGGTTCTCTCTCCTGTACTAGAGGCGGTAACAGTGGGATTGTCATCCCAGACACACAGTTCCAATATCCATGGGTCTGACATGACCGAAAGCCAGCTGGCCCAATTATTTCTTAAATTACCAGCCACAAATTTAACGTCATGTTTATCTGTTACACTTTTTACATTAGGCACATGTTCAGTAAGCTCATTCTTACCAGGATTCAATTCCATTGAGGCACCCACCTGGACAGGGTGGCTCACTTCTGAAAACCCCCTCGGTTTGAGTTTCCCTGGCCTCGCCCCTTGCTGTTGTTGGGGGTGTTGCCGTACTGGGCATGTCCCCAGACAAGCGTCCAAATCGCTTGTCGGGAGCTTGTTGTTTCCCTCCCCAGTCTGACGTTTCACATCCACGGCTCCCTCTAAACCGTCCGTTCCCTCGGTACTTATTGAACGAGTTGCTGCCTCTGGCTTGGTGGTCTGACTGTGATCGCCGCTTCCCACGGTATGCCAGATTCGTCTGCATACACTTGTCAGACGCTTTGACTGATTTCATCAGCTGCTTGTTTCTTTCTGCTAGGTTGTCACCCAGCAGGTACTCTTCCGGGAATGGTAAATCTCCATAGACATCCCGCTTCTCCTTCATCAGCTCCTTCCCAAGGCACGCATGCTTATTTAACTCTGGGTCCACTGACCCCCTCTGCATAATCAGATCCCATCACTGGTACCCTGGTCGTCAACACGCTTACCACACCTTTTGTTGCTGTTACCAATGCTGACTCGGCTTCCTTTCTCCCATCTCCAAACCTAATCTCTTCGTTCAGGATTTGTACTATGGCGCTCGGTACATCAGCCAGTCCTGTGTACTGCTGGGAGAGTTCTCTTATGCACTCAAGTGGCTTCGAGCCGCCTTCTTCAGGCCCCTCATAGTGGTTTATCACTCCTGCCGTGTTTTCGCTGATTGTGACTCTGCTCGCGACCGGTTTCTTGTGCTTCTCATACAGCAGTTGGATTTCACTCAGGAGGGCTCCCTCCTGTAGGTCCGTATCTAACTACTTAGGCTTAGTTTCTGCAGTAGTAGTGCTCTCTGCATTTTTTGTTTTTACCGTTTCGTCCACCATCGGTTTTGGTGGCAGCGGCACTCTAAAGCTGCTGAACAGGACAACCGTTGGCGTTCCTGCCGTTTTTATCGGTGCTTGTGCATCACTCGCACCCAAACTGGCCTGAACTCCGCTGTATTTATTTCTTAAAATCAACAGCTGTTCTGCCATACTCTGTGAGCCTACTGAGTCTGCTTCACTATCGGCTTCCTCATAGCACTCATCACCTTTCTCATCATCCATGTTGTAACCCCATGGGTGATGGCACGCTCCGCCATTTTGACCTACATAGGCCGTGTCCTCCTCTTGGCACCATGCGGTTCGTGCTTCCTCCTTCCAGCGCTCTGCCTCCGCTCGCTGTCTATCCGATTCTTGTCGTAATGCCAATAGTTCAGCATATATCTTTTTAATCCCCGACATATCTGTTGATTGCGTGTCATCGGACAGTGTGTTCGCCTGCGCAGCACTGGTACTCGCTTGACCTGACTCCGCCAGTTTGGCGCGAGTTTTCGGTTTGGCCTCGGGTGCCATCTTTTTTTTGTTTGGCTTTTGAATGTGCGTCCAAATTCTCCGAGTCACTCCGACTGAGTGCAGGTCAGTTATGCTGCACCGATTCGTCCGTAGACATCATTCTTGCCATGAAACTGTCACCCTTGTGCTTGTTATGCGACCACTCGATTTGCTCACACATTAATTGGGTTTCTTGCAATGCGGCCAAGACTCGTGATAGTGCATGTGTGCTCGCAGTCCTGTTTTAACGATCTGGAATGACAGGCGTTAGATTTGTTTTAGTTCACAGCTAATGCTCAACAGTTCAACATGTTAACACAGTTTTCACTCGCAAATCGTATTTCACAAATACGATAACATCACGCAGTGTTTCCTAACTTACCTGAAATAGTGAGTTCCTCCTCCAGCTCGCTGTTGCTCCTCCACTGCCGAGTTGCGTACTGAGGCTACATGCGCATCTGTGCAAGCTTGACCTCTCTCCCCGGATACTTAACTTCCGGTATTCGGAAGATGAAGTAAGAATTTTTTTTTAAATCTAAATACATTTGTTTTGAAAGGCTATCTCAGTATCTGTTATTGAAATCTTTTCTGCACGTATCTATCAAGGCCAAGTGCAAGGCAAGGGCCGTGTTATCATTTGTTTGCATGTCGGAGTCAATGAGTGTCCTGTCCTCCTAAAATAGCACCAGCTTCAGATTTGGAATCTTTATGAAATTTCCTAGAAGATAGTATTAGATTAGATTAGATTAGAGTGTTTGAGCTATATGCTCAAGCGAAGTCGGAGACTCCATCATCAGAGCCCATCACATGTGGTGAGGATGCTCTGTTCAGCTTTGTCATATGCAGTAATGAGTTTGAATCTGCTGGCGTTAGCTGGGTGTAGCCTGGAATCTGTGGTTCAACTGGTATTGTTGTTAACACCTTGTCAAGCTGCTTTTTGAATGATTGTACACTGCAGTTTGATTGATTTCTAATGTAAGCTGGCATTGTATTGAAGAGCTGTACTGCTTGGACAGAAAGACTTCCTTCCCGCAGTGTTCTTGTTCATTGTGAGGCTTTTGTATTTATTGCTGGTACCTTACCAAATCTACCATATCTTTTTGAATGATACGTTGTTATGCCATAGTTTGGTACTTTGCCTTCAATCATTTTCCAGGTGTATATAATTCGATATCTCTCACATCGACGTTCAATGGAGTAGATCTTGAGGAATTTTAGTCTGTCCCAGTAATCCGGGCTCTTGGTTCTTCGATATGATGTGAAGCTCCGTTGCAGTGACTAGCTTTGTCAGCTGTTCTTTAGAAGTCGGTATCCACAGTTGTGAACAGCAGTCTATCCGTGGGAGTATTATGGAGTTCCACAAGGTTTTCATTATCCCAGCTTCTCTTGACTTAAATGTACGAAGCACCCATCCACTATATTTTCTTGCTGTTTGGCATACATAGTCAATGTGTTCCGTGAACTTGAGGTTGCTTCCCATATTTACACCAAGGTCTTTCATGCTCTTCTTTTCCATAATTTATTCTCCTAAGGGGTTTGCGTAAGTTGTATTCATTTTTAGGTCTTGGTTTTTGCCATATCGTATTAGCTCAAATTTCTTGTCATTGAACAGCATATTGTTTGAATGTTGCCAATTGTAAATGGTTTCCAGGTCTTGTTGGAGGGCCTCTGTGTCTACATTTCCCTTGATCTCCCTCATGACTCTTGCGTCATCTACAAAAGAAGAGATAGTACTTGTTGTGTTTTCATCAATGTCAGACATCAAGACAAGGAACAGGACTGGTCCAAGTAATGCACCTTGTGGCACGCTGTTGGTCACATCAGATGCTGTCGATTTTGCTCCATTCACAATGACCTTTTGCGTTCTCTGCCTCAAGAACTCATGGATCCAAGTTCCCATTTCCCCTCCTATTCCTAATTTATGCAATTTATGGCAGAGGATGCCATGATCAACTTTATCAACGGCCTTTGCAAAAACTAGGTAGATGACACTAGGTAGTTTGCACCCTTTTCTAGATTATCAAGGATTTGATCATGATGGCCAATAGTTGCGAAAGACATGATCTCCCGGATCTAAAACCATGCTGGAATGGATTCATCAAGTTATTAGCTTCCAAGTACTTGACTACATGTTCTCTAATTGCTCTCTCAAAGATCTTGATTATGTGTGATGTTAGTGAGATAGGTCTATAGTTTTTGGATAGAGCCTTACTGTCACCTTCATGAATTGAAATAATGTCCTTCCTGTGCAATGTCAGGAATGTTACCATGGTCCAGGGAATCCCTCCAAATTATATACAGCGGGTAGGAAAGGTAGGATGGCAGGGAACCCATCTGGGCCAGCAGATGAGTTTATATTTAGTTTTTCAATTGCCTTTTCTATTTCTTCTGGGCTGAAGTTGATATCCATAAGAGTTGGTTTGCTTTGGTCCACTTTGTAGAAGAACTGTTTTGGTTGGTTATTATTTTTTATTCTAGTAGACTACTGAAGACACTTTCATACTGCTGTTTCAGGATGTCTGCCATCTCTCCAGGATCTTGGACTATGTCACCATTCTTATTCTGGAGTGGTCCTATTGTTGTTCTGGCATGGGAGTATTTCTTAGCATAGCTATAAAAATACTTTGGATTCATCTTGCTATTGCTTAAGGCCTTTTCCTCCTCTCCTTTACGTTCTTCATGATAGCTTTCCCTTAATTTAGTTTCTATGGAATGGATTTTCTTTAAAAGATTGTACTGAGTTGTTGATTGCCCTCCTTTGAAGCTTTGTTCTCTTTCTCATTAGAATCTTTCTGTCACGTGGAATTGTTTGTTTCAGCTTTAAGTTTCTTTGTTGGTACAAACTTGGAACACAATTCTTCAATCTTGTTATAGAATTTGTTTAGTTTGTTTTTTCCACTGAGGTAGACATCCCAGTTTATGTCACAAAGTTTGTTGTTTATTTGTATCCAATCTGCTTTGTGATAATTTTAGGCACTGAGTTTGGGTATTTCTCTATTTCTGTTAGAAGTACTTGAGGCACTTGTCTTTTATAAGTATCTCTATGATGTTGTGGTCTGAGAAAACTGTTGGAGTTGATTGTAGATTAGATCATGATTGTTTGTGAATACAAGGTCTAGTATATTTTGTTCTTGGGTTGCAGTTTTCACAATCTGTTTAAGGAACAGTTTTTCCATGACTTCCATCAGTTTTGTTGCTTGATTTTGTTGTTTTTGCTACAGTTGCCTGTATATGTCCTAGAGGCTAGGTAATGTTTGGGAAATTGAAGTCCCCCAGGAATATAATGTTAGGCATTGGAGCCACCATGTTTGTTATTGCAGAGAGGAGTTTGAGGAGTAAATCAACGAATGTGTATTCAGGGCAGTTTGGAGGTCTGTATACTATGGCTAGTATCATACTGAGTTGGATAATTTCAAGGCATAACAGGCTGCAATAGGCATTCAAACTGTTTATTTCTTTGCACATGTAGTTTTCGTCAATGTACAAAATAACTCCACCATGAGTTCTATCTTTCCTGTCACTTCTATAGATGTTGAAACCATGCAGGTGGATTTCACTGTCCATGATATGGTTATTTAAGCGACTTTCTGTAAGAGCTATTATCCTTGAATTGCTTTCCTGTGCAAGTTCACCGAGGAAAGGAACTTTGTTCCGTTTTGTTTTGGCATACAGTCCTTGAATATTTGCTGTTATTAGGCCTGTTGTACCTGGTACATATGTCTGGTTGCTACCGGGGTTGTTGTTGGTATATGTACTAATGTTGTGGTGTACTGGTATTGTGGGACTTGAACTTGCGCTATTGCCCCAGCTGTCATTTTTTTGTAGTAGGGACATTAAGTAACATACGTTTCAATTTTTGTACTTGCTCATGATTTTCCAGTTTACCCCTCTCTTCTATTTCAGGTAGTTTGCTTACTGGGTCTTTATTCTGATTATCCTTAGGTTCCATGGAGGACTCCAAACTTTGAAGGTCCGGAGCCCCCCCCCCCCCCCCCACATCCGATACTTTTTTCCCTTTATTTCTGCTTCTTCTACATTTTGTCAAAATTTTTACCTTTCATCTTGTGTGAGATCATGACAAGTGCTGATGTCTTTGAATTTTGGAGCAGCATCTTTAATTAGGTATATCAAATCCCACTTGGGGCGCTGCGGTAGAGCTGTCTCCATTACTGCAGCTGCACTTTGTGACCTGGTTTCTATATGCCTATATTCAGAGGCGCTCTTTAAAATCCATTCACAAATCCTATGCAAATAACTTGCCATACAGGATGACATCAGAATTGACCAAACACAACCTTGTTTACAGCTTAGACAGCCTATAGTGCATATATGGGAATACCTCTTATGGTTTTACAAGCTGTTGAAGTCAACCACTGTTGAAAAAGTCATCGAACAGATAAGTAACATTACCAAACTCTTCTAATACTCTGTCAATCCTAAAAAGTTAGTTATTTATCTTTCATTTGACACCTATATTGTGTACTTCTGTCATTTCGGAGACACTAGAGCACTTTTAAACACGTGTTTGAATCGGCGGGATCGGCTGCGGTGGCAGCTCAACACTAGCTGCTCGCGCTAAATGTCGCGCAATGCTATGTCTATGTGGAGCATTTATTTTTGCAAAATAAATTTAAAAGCTTTCATTGGGTCGATTAAAAAATCTTAATAGGAAATTGAAGAGGAAGATCTTAAATATTTAATTTAACCTAAGAGTAGGTACCCCAAACCCAGGCTGATTACTTGTTGAATATGCCAAATTCTATCAAAAAATGCTCCACTTCAACACCTTGCCAAAACAAACCACAAAGGACTTTTACAAATGTATTACAGCAGAAACAACCTTTGTTCTCTTACCTTTAACCTGGTCTTGGATTCATTTTATTATTCAAATAAATAAGCCTGATGTAGCTAAATATAAACTACCACCAACTCCCATTTTTCACTCTCAAACCATGTAATTTCCCAGGTGGAGATGTGTCATGGTATCCCTAGTAGAATTAGCTAGTGTACATCCAATTTGTGCAACAACGCCATTTGTTGATCAAAGTACCCAGGAAAAAGGTACTAATACCCCTAGATAGGTGAGATTCCGAGCTTTCCATTCATATAAAACTCTATATGTTTTAATTTTAGAGAAAATGCAAAAAAAATGGTTGAAATTTGAAGTTACAAAAATTTCCATTTTAAGTGCTATTTTCTACTGAAAATATAATTTAAAAACCATTAAAAGTTGGTATTGAATTAAAGAGAATTTAATTTCCTGTCCAATCATAATTATCAGCGCTCATGCGAACCTATGGCGCTCATGCGCACGGCGATTTAATGACTAAAAATGGTGTTTTTTTTTAATTTGTTTTAAAATTTGTTTTTGGATACATTATTAGTTTAAGCAGGAGAACTGGTCTTCCTCATTTCCACTGCTCATTTCCTTAGTTTTAATTTTGGGAGCTATAATTTTTTTCAAACTCAACATTTTTCATGATTTTGGTAAAATGTGCATTCTTTCTCCTCACTTATAAAATATTTAACTGTTTTGTAATGTATGTTGTTATGGATGTATTGAAGTATCTGATAAAGATGAATAGCACCTGAAAATTTCATCCAATTCCATTGTACAGTTTTTGTTCTGTGATTTTTCAAACTTTTCCAAAAAGCCAGTTTTTCACCAAATTTTATGACCTGCCAAAACTGGCTCTCGGGTGTTTTCAGCCTATTTATTTTAATTGTTCCCCATGGTTTGGGGCCTTGAAAAAAAATAGAGTTACTAGCACTACCCCATAGGCCCGGGATAATTAGAAAAGAATCAATTTGGGTGGCAATTTTTACCACCAGCGCACTCGAAAAAGTGCTCTGGGGCCTAATTTCACAAATGGTGAATTCAAGGAAAATGCTATTTTTACCAAGTTTGAAGGTCTATATTTTTTAAACTAGCCACCCCATGCACCTGTAACTGTATATACACTGTGTACAGACCAGGGACTCTTAGCCTCTGCCTTGTGGAGCAAGCTGGGTGATCCCTTTAAATTTTGGAGACCATCAAAAATGCTATCTTTTAGACTTTGCAGTGTGACCGATTTCAAGTAGGGTTAGTAAAATTTAAAAAGGCTGTATTTGCCTTAATACTTGACCGATTTTGACAAATGAAGTATCATTGTATTTCGAATTGCATATACTAACAGATGGAATCATTTATATCAAACTCCGAACTCATACAAAATTTCACTTGGTATACCTACTAAGAGCAAATTTGTGTGAAAGGATTTAAAAGCAGAGATAATAGTGAAAGTTGGGATATTCTGAGTGTCAATGCCAGGTCACAACTTATTAGCTATAACCAATAGGACAAAATTTTGATTTCTAGGAAAACTAAATCGTAGATAACTTTGGAACGACTAATCATATTTACTCGAATTAAAAAAACCCTTTAACCTATTCAGTGAGCTCTGTCTGTCTACCGATTTTCAGTACTGTGCACCAATCTTAAAATTTTCATGTGATGTACCTAATTTTGATAACTTTGACATAATCTCCTCCTTATCCGTTATCGTCTTTATTCTATAGAGTAATTTTCATTGACCTTGGTCTGTCGTTATTTTCATTCGAAATTGTTATTTTTTTAATCAATAAACTAACCACCGATTCCCAGCCAGGGCATGGCCATGGCCATGGCTAGATAAAAGATTCACCCGTTGTACTGCAGCAGTACGGGGTGAATCTTGTACCTAGGCCATGGCATGGTGTCAGGTATTTGAGCTGTTTAGCCTGTTATTTTTCAGTTAATTTCACAATTATGGGTTATTTTATTGTCATTCCACATAAAGATGTCAATTAAAAATTTTCAAACAAAATAATTATTTGTCAGTAAATTTTCCCAACAAAATAAGAATTAAGTTGGTAGGAAAACAGAATTTAAATAAATCGATTTTTCCCCCGTATTCCAACTAATATTATTGTCGTCCCGACTGATCATCATATCATCCATATGTGATATGACTTTATGAGACTGATGTGCTGCGGTCAATGCTGTTGTCAGTCTGTATGTTAATATGAAGCCATGCATGAGATCAATTTATCTTGATGCATCGTTTTTTTAACTTTACATTTAATTATACATATCGAAGTTTACAATATACGATATATTTCAAGCCTACAGGACATATTACAAACCTCGCCTCGCCGCCATGTGGTCAATGTAAACACTTCCTGTGTCATGGGAAATGTTTGCTCCGACAAAAGCATTGTGGGTAGTTTATGGATTTGTAGGAAAACATTGCCGCAACTATAATTATATTTTTCATGATTAACAGGTAAGCACGGCGGGCGCGATTGCGTATAATAACCAGTATAGTTTCAAGGTATTCCTGGTGTGTAGGCGATCATTTCTCAGTTACTTAAATTAGAAGTTAAAACAAGAATAGAACAAATACTGAGATAAAATGTTTGCGTTGTCGTACTGACTACTGTAGTCTACCGCCAGTGTAGTACTGTAGTCTGTACTGCACTACTCTACTGCCCACTACTGGCACTGGTCTGTTGTGTTAACGCTGTCGTTGACGTTCGCCATGATCATCATCATGATGACGATTCTTTTAGTATTTACCATATTTACACTACCTCCATCTCCTCAGTCTCCCGACTACATAACGGCGCTGCTGATGTTATTTATACTAACACGTCTTATCGTTTCTGTACTTATGCTTTAGGATACCATTGGCATTGGCAATGGCATTGCTTACTTAATCAAGTTAATGATATTATTATTAGTGGAAACAATCATGAATCAATCCTGGCCACGTATCGTAAATACTAAATTTGATCAAATATAATAATCACATACTAGTACTCACCCAGATAGCACACAGCCGTCGGGCCGACGTCGGCTATTGGTCGCACCGTCGCGATCGACTTTCCACTGTCGGACCACCGGTGGATTTCCAACCTTGGGAATCAATCCCTTTCCATTTTTGAGCCACCGTCGGGCCGCCGGTGGTGTTCCGACGTTAGGGTTCAACCCAAATTTCCACTTTTGAGCCGTCGGGCCGCCGGTGGTGTTCCGACGTTAGGGTTCAATCCCTTTCCACTTTTAAGTCACTGTCGAGCCGACGGTGGTGGGCCGCCGCAGGTTTGCATTCATTTTCCACGTCTGGTCCACCGTCGAGCCACCGTCGAGTCGACGGTGGTGGGCAGGCCGCAGGTTTGCATTCATTTTCCACGTTTGGTCCACCGTCGAGCCGACGGTGGTGGGCCGCGCATGCGCAGTTCTTTAAATTTGGATTCCGGCTCGAGTCGCCAGCGCAACACATGCGATCGTTGATCAGTGTTCTTTTTCTACCAATAACTCCAGAAATCCCAGGAATTTTAAGGAATTATTTAACAGGTATGTTTATTAATATGTTTAGATTATTTTGTAAAAGTTTTGTAATTTATTACAAAGTATTAATGGAATTATTCGTGTTAATACGATTTGAATTATCCGATAAGGTTTGTTTACTTTGAATCGGCACCGGACCACATGCGATCAGTGTTCTTTTTCTACAAATAACTCCAAAAATCGGAGGAATTTTAAGGAATTATTTAACAGGTTTGTTTATTAATATTTTGTAAAAGTTTTGTAATTTATTAGGATGTATTAATGGAATTATTCGTGTTAATACGATTTGAATTACCATGTACGGAAGGTTGACCAAGAACCGCCATCTTGGTTTTTTCCGAGAAGACACTGTCACTATAGTGTCAATACGTACAGACTATATTAAATTTATAAGGTTAGGCGGCAGCCACCGTCGAGTCGACGGCGGCAGCCACCGTCGAGTCGACGGCGGCAGCCACTGTCGAGTCGACGGCGGCAGCCACCGTCGAGTCGACGGGTTCTCGATTTCTATTAATTTTGAATAAAACTAATATTTTTCCACCTGTACATATTGACACTAGAGTGACAGTGTCTTCTCGGCTCGTCGGGTCGACGGCGGCAGCCGCCGTCGAGTCGACGGTGGGAGGTTGGACAAAACAACGTCGGCCCGAAGGCGTTTGTCACCGTTGGCCCGACGTTGTTTTGTCGTCGGCGGTTTCCGCCGTTGGGGCGACGGCGGCAGCCGCCGTCGCCCCGACGGCGGGAGGTTGGACAAAACAACGTCGGCCCGACGGCGGTTTCCACCGTCGGACCGCCAGAGCGGCCGCCGTCGGGCCGACGGCTGTGTGCTGTCTGGGCAGTCTCAGATATTGAGATAATTATAGAGGGGGTGTAATGACTTCACGAGACAACTTCCGGTGGCCATATTGGATTACATCCGAAAGGCTTGCAACTGTCTACATTGTCATGATTGTGCTTATTTACCGATTTGTTGGTTCATTTGTCACTGTTTTGAGCAGTTTGGCCTCAGAAGTTTGGGGAAAAGGGTGTTTTAATGGGGGGGGGGGGGAGAAGTCTTTTTTCTAATCATGTAGCCTCACATGTCACTCGCATCGTTGCTAAAGTGCCATATGTTGACACATTGGATGCGCTGTCAAATAATTAGAAAGGTTTGGGCAGTACCCGCTAGGTGGTGCCACCGTACTTCAGTAGGCCCAGTGGAGGCTGTAGTGTTCTTCGTATACAACAGGGGGTGCTATAGGTGGTGTCAAGTGTAATCCAAGATGGCTGACCACTGAGTGTTGACGTCACATGCACTCCCTCTATAGTTACATCAGATGTGTGGTGCACAACGGTATAACTGGCTCCACTGCTGTAGCTGAACTCTGTGATCACTGTACTGTATTATCATATTCAGTAGCACTCTTTTAAAGGGTCTTTAAAATCCATTCATAGATCCTATGCAAACAAGGTACCGCAAGAATGACATCATATCACATATGATAATTGAGTAATAGTACTATACTCTATAGCATAACAATACGAAGTACATAATTTACTATGTTTAATAGTAGTCTCTGAATGAAAATTATCTGAAGTTACTCGGCCTATTTATTGGAAGTTACTACTACTAGGCCCATTTGTACGAAAATTGCAATTAAACATTGTTTTCACTATCATTAATAAGCCCAAAATGATATCCTGGAACACAAATGGTCACAAAGTAGTTGCTATGAATATAACCAATTGGACAAAATGTTGATATAAAATTGTAAATTATTTTTGGTACAAATAATGATATTGACACGATTTAAAAAACCCTTTAATCTATGCTGTGAGCTCTCTGTCTACCCATTTGCAGTACTGTGCAACACTTCTTCAATTTTCATATGATATACCTAATTCAGACACTGTGACTGACTTTGTCGACTGGCACTTGGCAGTAGCAGTTGTGGGGTGTGTGTCACTGTCACTCACTGTCGGGTAGATACAAGATTCACCCTTAGGCAGGAGTTATTCTTTACTGTCGGGCTGCCAGAATTACTGATCTAAGGTTTGCTTCATCCCAAATCATTGGCAAATGTGTGGTCACTGGGATTGGTCCAGTAGATGTCAAATAACGAGAACAGTAAAGTTCCAATAAGTGGTACACAGTTTCTGAGAACCACCCCCATATATGTAGACTTTCAATTACCTCTTTCGGTTATTTGACACATTCATACATGTATGTAAAATGCTTTCTTTTAATTGCAATACTACCTGGTTGTGTTGACAAGGATGGCTTACATTTCAGATGTGAAATCAGACAACTACAAGAATTGTCAAGATGCCCGGCGCACTGATTGAGCGTCCGCAGATGACACGAACCATGTACACTGCACTGAAGAAGCACATAGTCCGTGATCGCCAGAAGAAGAAGCAGGGTTAGTCACATAGATTATACCTCAGTCACACGACTGATTGCGACCACTTTGTGACCACAAAAAAAAGGCATGTTCACAAAGTGGTCACAATGTAGTCCGCAGTGGTTGTTGATCTTGTGACCATTTTGGTCGCAAGGTGGTCGCAGCTACTGCACTAAAAACCTCCTTGTGACCAAAATGGTCGCCCAGAGGTCGGCGACCATTGCATTGGTCACAAGGAGGTGGCTGGTGACTGGGTTCTTTGGTTCAAAGTAGTCGCAAGCTGTTGTGTGACGGGGGCTTTAAGTGTGCAAGGTAACCACACCCTGGACAACTAACAAAAATAAAATAAGGTTGGATAAATTTACCTATATTTAACCAATTATTGGAATATATGGGTTGGCATCCATCTCACAAAAGTGATTGTCCTGCCAATATAGTTAATGAATTTGTTATAGACTAACAGTGGTATATTGCATAATATTAATAACTATTGTTCTACATTAGCCTATATATAGATAGTTATAGTATAGTCAGTCGCATAGTAGCAACTTAACTCTGATTATACTTTTGTAATGGACAACTCACTAAAAACCGATGGAATTGACAGGGAATATTATATATATCACGGATTTTCGGAGTTTTTGGTAATCTGCGACTTGTGTTGTTTCTAAAAAAATATCTAGGACGTAAAACCCCAATAAAGAATTAAATAATAATATCATCATATTCAAGAAAGGCTTGAAGGATGTAACTGTCCCAGGTTTTAACCGATGGTCAGTTTTTGGAGGTGATGGCCGGCATTGAGTCAGCAGTCAGTCAGTATTGGCCCTCCCCTGTACTGAGTGAGGGTGGATTTCAGCGATAATGGGGAAATTCTCTCATAGGCTAGTATTGTCAGGGAGTCATGGGGGAAATACAGGAAGTTGGGTTTCACCCAGCACTCTCGAACTATCCCAGCATCAGTTTGATGATACATACTCTTTTAGTTCATCTAAACTTTTTAAATAATTGACTAACTTTGAGGGTATTTGTAATGTTAACTAGTTCTTGTTGAATAAACTTATTAAGCCTTTTACGTGAACCCCGCAAAGAAATGAGTGATTACTCTAGTATTTTGTTGACTTCCGGCATTTTTCCATGATTCACTGACAGTGTTAACCCTGTTAGTGAAAAAACTCGCATTTTCGCGGAAATTCGCCATTGGCGTTTTCGCGGGTTTTTTTTTGCCGGAGAGCACTTTCACCCCTGTTATAATGATCAACCTAATATATCTCAAAAGAATATGACAGAAACTCAAAAACCATCGGACTATGCTACTTTAAGGTATATTTTGCAGTTCTTTTTTGATCTATGCTGTGCGGCTTTAACTGGACTGCATAAACCTTCCATTCTGTAGAGCAAGAACAAGATGAGGCATTGGAAAGGTTGAGAAAGGAGCGCGAGCAGAAGAAAAAGAAGGAAGAGGAAGATAATTTGAACTTGGAGCAAACTAAAGAACAGGTGAAGTGAAATAATAGCTATTAACCCACAAAGAAGCACCTAAGAATTTAAAATAATTCTTTTGAGAGAAATTAAGTTTTAAAACAGGAAATCGAAAAGTTTAAAGCTGGGCAATTGTGAAAAGTGGTGTGTGTTGAAATGAAATGCAACTGGTAAAGTAATCGCCATCTCTGACAGAGACTCCAGAGATGACTATATTTTTAAAGAAATTAAATAATGCTTAATAATATGGGTTTATATATATATATATTTTACCTCGGTACTAAGCCTCAGGCTACTCGTAGCAGAGGGAGAAGGAAGCGCATCCGGGTCCAGCAATTAGCATAAATCCAAGCACAGCGACACACGCTATGTGGTTCAAAGTTAGTTTAAATTTTTTTTATTTTCATGTCATTTAGGCATGTTTTACATGTTTTAGTGGCATATTAATGGTATTTGAGTGCCCAAGAATACAGGAGGATATTTATTCTTGTGTATTTACTGTTATTTTGGTCGTTTTAACGATATAAAGGTGACTCGACTGAGCGATATATATAAGCTCCCGCAGTACTAGCGTGGTGACCTACTTCGTGGTTGATGGTCGGCTATGGGGAGCAAGGCCCGTAAGGGGTATTCGGAACCGGGGTTTGTCGATTAACTGAAGTAAAGCAACGAGAGCCTTGTCAGTACTGGAAATTTAATAATATTTAGTAGCCAAGAATACAGAAGTATATTATTCTTGGTTTTTTTTTTTTACCGTTTTTCGGGTTTGGTTAAAGGTTTGGGGTCACTCGACTGGGCGATAATACGCTAGCGCAGTACTAACATGCTGACCTATATTCGCTGTTTACTGTTGCCGACAGTACGAGGCCCATAAGGGGTTTTCGGATTTTACGCTTTCACCACCTAGCCAGGGACTCTGCATTACTGGGATAGGACAAGGACTGGTTTGCTTAGTATCAGGATAATGTGACTGAGTGGAAGATTGAGTCATGGTGCAAGCAGCTTAATCTCTCAGTGGGGAAGCACTATAAAGTCACAATGAGCGCGCACTGTCAAAAGTCAGTTAAAAGAATATTTAACCAGTGTATGACCTACCCCCCAACTCCCGATAGCTGATTTCTGTGTGTGCGTGCGTGCGCGGGCGCGCGCTGAGATGTCGTTAAGCAAACAAATTAAATTAACTAGACGTCTCACCCCTACCTACCGCTGTCTAGATCTGTGTGGGAATATAACTTGTAAGTTTGTATACAGTCCCGGTGTGGCAGTAAATCGCAAACCCCTGGAAATTGCACACCACGGGGTTTGCGATTTACTAGGAAATCACAAACCCCCCCTGGAAATCGCAAACCCCCCTGTGTTTTGGGACCGATTCGGGCCAAATCTATTCAATGCGACCATATTTAACAGAATTATATACTCAAATCGTGAAATTTCATTAAATTAACCCTAAATTCGAAGCGTTATTAAGGCTACCGCCGCATTGGCGGCGATATTAATCGCCGAACGTAATGTAAACAAATCGCCGCCGCATCGACGTCGCGTTCCATACTGGCGGGGCGGCGGCGATTTGTTTACTTTACGTTCGTCGATTCGAAAATATAACTAGTAAATTCGACGAACGTAAAGTAAACAAATCGCCGCCGCCGCCGAATGGGGGGTTTGCGATCTCCAGGGGGGATATGCGATTTCCTAGGAAATCGCAAACCCCCCATGCCCATATATGGCATGGGGGTTTGCGATTTCCTAGGAAATCACAAGTGGGGGTTTGCGATTTACAGGGTTTGCGATTTCCTGCTACACCGGCTGATGTCGAGAGCAGCACGGTGTCGCCCCCTGCCGCCTAGCAGGGTAATTAGTCACTAGTGCTGAGTTGCGCCGGTTTGACACCAGGGGCAGGGGTGTCGCTGCGTGTGCTGACTACCGGCGGGGTGCCTGAGTCGTCACTAAGGGCGTAATCGATTAATCAACTCGGGTCACCCGAGCCACTTTTTGGCGCATGCGCACATCCTACAGACTAGGGTTGAATAAACGAATACGCTTCTCCGTGCTCGGGGTGGAAAAAATGGTGGCTTAATCTAAAACCTAATTATTTATTTTAATAACCAATATAAGTACAGCAAAATAGGATTTAAAGTATATTAGGATCTGACAATCTGGGTTATTTAAAAAAAAGCATTAAAACAACTTGTAGTGGTAGCTGTTATCCTACAGGTACCAGCTCAGGCGTTCCTAGCAAACCCCAGCCAAGAGGTGGGTTACTGGGGTCGGGTCGTTTTGCACACGGCACGTGTTTTTGTCGACTCCACGCGCGGTGTTCGATTTGAAATTCTGACGACTCGAGTGACCCGAGTCGCCCGGGTCGTGTTAATCGATTACGGCCTAAGTCACCAGTACCGAGTTGCGTGGGTTTGACACCAGGGGCTGGTGTGGCGCTGCGTGCCAGAACCTTCTGTTCTGGCATGCCATCCGTGAATTTTCCTGTCAAAATAATATTTCTAATTACAAAAGTGACAGGGTAGGACAGTGACTTTTCCCCCCACTTACCCAATCAGGCAAGTGACTAAAATTTGTACTTGACCGAGTAGCAAAACTACTTGCCCAAGCTCAAGTGAGGCAATTGACACTGAAATCTGCTACTGCAGATTAGAAAAATAATTACTTGCCTGTTTGGGCACGTCACTGAGAACCTCACCTTCCTGACCGAGTAAACTAGGTTCCCCGGGCAACTTGGCAGTCCTTATTGTCCTACCCTGTGTTAAGTTGTATGCTGCTTAACTTGGTTTAGAGATTTTCTGATTAAATTACATGTCCATTAGAAATAACAAATTTATGCAATTTCACAGATTGCCAAACAGTCTAATTATAGGTTTTTCTTCTTCCTACTATCATAAAATTCCAGAAATGCTTAAAGCATTTACATCTGGCCCAGGTTCTCTGTGATGGCCCATGTTGGGTCGGCAGGCAGCCAGTGTTGGCCTCACCTGTGGGCATGGATTTCCATTAAAACTGTTAAATTCTGATAGGCTTCCCATTGTCAGGGAGGCACTGAGAAATACGGGAAGTTGGGCTTCATCCAAGACTCTACTAGCACGCTTGTCAACTCCATTCCTCTGATCGGTAGAGTGCAAGTCTCCCGACCAGACCGGATGGCCGAATGAGTTTAGCATCCGTCTCCTGTTTTGGGAGATCGGGGGTTCGTGGGTTTGAACCCTGGTCGAGTCAAACCAATGACTTAAAAAGTTATACTTGTCGCTTCCTAGCCTGGTGCTCGGCATTATTAGGATAGGGCAAGGACTGGTTGGCTCAGTGTCAGGATAATGTGACTGAGAGGGATATCAGATCATGGTGCTGGTGGCCTGGTATCCCAGTGGGGCAGCACTATAAAGTTGACATGAGTGTGCACTGTCACAAGTGGATACCCGTCCCAATATGACCTTAGATGTTGCTAGGACGTAAAATTACAACAGACAAGCAAGTCTCTCGTGCAGGTCAGGAGTTCTATTCCCGGCCGAGTCAAACCAATGACTTATAAAATTGTTGTTACCTAGCCTGGCGCTTAGCATTAATAGGGTAGGACAAGGACTTGTTAGATCAGTATGAGGATGATGTCGAGTCATGGCCTGGTCTCCCAGTGGGCCAGCACTATGAAGTCATCATGAGTGTGCTGTCACAAGTTGGTACTTGTCCTGATATGGTCTTAGATGTTACTAGGATGTAAAACACCAAAAAACAAACAAACCAATCAGTATAGATTATACTTGGAGAGCATTCTCATGTTGTTATGATTTTTATAACTTATTATCACCCACCTGGCTGTCGATTTCCTTCTTCTCTTTTTTTGTTCTTTTTGTTCTTCGAGATCACTTTCACGCTTAATCTGTTTACGTGTATTTCTACAGATTACACAGCTAACTCGGCGGATGGAGTCACTAAAGAATGAAAAGCATGAGCTGTTCTCACAACTGAAGAAGGTTCTGCACCAAGAAGACGAGACAAAGAAGAAGGCACAGATCAAGGAGCAAAAGTGTGTACACTTTCAGGCTATTGGCTGTAAGCTTTCGGATTATCTGCTCTATCTTCTGTCGCCTGTTAACGAAAGCAACCTTTTTCGGGTCTACAACCAGGGATGAAAGACCCGCGATTTCGTGGATTTCCACATGTTTTCTTATATTCACAGAGTACCGTTCACAAAATGCCATGGATATATATATATATTCTTATATGATCTTAGATATTGCTAGGACATAAAACCCTAAACTAAAAAGGGAATTAGTGGCATGTCTGATAACACAATCACAAGAAAGATAATGGAATGCTCTCCAAGGTTAGGCTGTACTGGCATATCAGTTTAATGGAGCTAGTATAGTGCTAGGAGAGTAGTGAATGAAACCTGACTTCCGGTTATTTTCCGTAGTTCCCTGACAATTGAGGAATATCCTTGTTTTCGCGGAAATTCACCGTCGGTTTCCCTTGTTTTGCTAAAAAGAAATATTAAAATAAATTCCACTTTAACATGCTCTTTTGGAGCAACATTATTTATAGATAACCTCACCATAGATTTCCACTTTTTTTGTTTGTTTGCCGGAAACCACTTTCATTCCTGGTATCAGCACGACCAAAAGGCAATAGTACTTTACTTGTTCAAAATTAATGGCTGGGGTCCTGTGTGATCAAGCTGGGAACATTAATTACAGTCATATTATCCGCGTTTTCGCTGAAATTTGCCGTTGGGTCTACCTGAACCCACTAGGTGGGTCTACCTGAACCCACTAGGTAGTAGGTGGCGGCAAGATCTCGGCCAGATTTCCGCTTTTCTTTTTGCCAGAGACCACTCTATCATCCCTTGAAATAAAACTAAAACAAGTTCAGACTCATGGGTCACTAATTATATAGAAGAGAGCTACGAATAAGTAGTTCACTGCAATGGAGGTCCCGAAGGAAGTTGTGCAATGGCTACTTTGTCCGATAATGAATTTGGAGCCCTTTGACTATGTCTTACCACCTATGCAATTCTAACCGTCACTTCCCTGCATGACGTCACAGAGTGGGTTATTTTAACTCCAACCCAGTCGGCAAGGCCTGGTCAATTCAGGAACATTATTCCAAGTATCACAGAGCTGTTCCAAGTATAATGCAGTTGATGTTTCTAGAATGTGATAATTTTGTTTAAATTTGCCTAGTCCGATGAAAGCATAACATTTCCGAAGCCAAAACACTCATTTAGATATCGGAAGTTTGATGTTGATATCACAGTGATATCACAATGATATCACAAATATATCGCATTGATATCACAATTATATCACATTGATATCACAATTATATAACAATTATATCGCAATTATATCACATTGATATCACAATTATATCACAATTATATCACAATTATATCACAATTATAACACAATTATATGGCCTCCGCCTCTTCACTGCAGTGAGTTGCAGAGTCTGGCAATGCAGTACCCCGCGAGCATCGTGCCAGGCCACCCTGTGTTCATTACGAGTGGCAACCCTAATCGCACCAAATATATGTCGCTGCACCAGCCAGGCATGCCCACTGTCGGACAGGTATGAGATTATTGGTTGTTTTCTCTTCCTTATGCAATGCTAATTGAAATATATGGTCGTTCCCAGAAACTGTGTACCACTTTTGTGACATAGAAAGCGAAAGTGAAAACATTCAAAATAATAGAAAAATCCATATTCAGATGAAGGTTTATATGTTGTGCATATGTCAGAGTTGAAATTGTTTTTTTTTTCACTTTCTTCTTTTCACTGATTTTGATCTTATACAAATTGAGAAAGCTGTTAAAATTAACCAAGTAACATCCATTAATAAAATCATTTCAACCAATATCCATATCATCATTTTAACCCGCACAACAAAGTCAAACAAGATTTTATTGATTTCAGTTAAGCCAAAAGATTGTTTCTAACAAGAAAAAAAGTTGGAAAAAAAACCATTTGGGAAGATGATATAAATTTTCATATTTTCACTTTAGTACAAGATCATATATGCATATTTTGATACATTTTGTGGGATAGATCAATTTGTACTTCTGTAGTATTTCTAACATACTTAATATACAGAAGCAACAATAACTATTTGACTTACTACCTACTCCCAAAAAAGAAGGCAAACTCATCAACAATCTAATGTGGAAATAAAAAATGTGGTACACAGTTTCTGAGAATAACCCATATGGGCTAGCCAGTTTTTTTCTGTCGTATACAATTATAATTGACACATGAGTTATTCACCGGACGCAGTGGCCGAATCGGCAGAGCGCCGGCTTCTCATGCGGAAGGTCCCGGAGTATTTTTTCCGGCCGAGTCAAAATAATGACTTACAAAATTGATGAGATACTTGTTGCTACCTAGCCTGGCGCTTGGCATTATTAGGATAGAGCAACAACTGGTTAGCTCAGTGTCAGGATATATCTTTATTCTGTGTCTTTCATTTATCATCCAACTAACTACAACTGTGTGCAATTGACCAATATTTGTAATTGGAAGCCTCTTTAATGTAGCAAACTGTTCTATTTTAAGGCTGTAAGACCAGTGTTATCGCACTGACAAAAGATGTTATTCAATTAATAAATAAATTTGTCAAATATTGTTTTAGTCTAAAAGCAGTTAGTTTTCACACTATTAGATTAATCTACACCTATAAGGAATGAGAATTTCACGCCAATTAGAGGTTTCCCGACTTCGCGGATTGATTTTGACACTTGTCGATATTATTCCAAATCCGCTGGGAAAATAAAGTGGAGGGTGGGCGGAGGTAACCCCCCCCCCCCCCTGCGTCGTTACTCACATGTGACAAATGTGACATATAGTCCTATATACAGAGATAAGAATTTCCCGCTAATCGGTGGTTTCCCGACATCTGTGAAATGACTCGCCTTTTTAGATCTATTCTCATCCCTGTCCTACCTGTATATGTACTGTGTCCACTCAGGTTCTGCGTTGTTTCTCTCTCCCCCCTCCCCTACTAGCCGCAGCCACAACCACAGGTGCAGCAGCAAGGAATCAAGCGTCAGCGCAGTCCGTCTCCGCAGCCAACCACCATCTATCCGGCATATTCAGGCCCCACCACCAAATTCCCCCCGAGCAGCTATCACTCCGGTGTGAAGCAAGAGTCCTACTCCACTCCGCCAAGTATGTGCCGCCAACGGATTAGTAACTGCATGTACATTATTGTTATTGTTATATGTTGTTGTTGTAGTAGTAGCAGCAGTAGTAGTAGGAGTAGTTAAATCCTTCTCCTTTTTTGGCTATTATATATATACACACAGTAAAACCTCTCTAAATCAACCGACCATGAGACCGGCTTTAAATGGTGTACTTAGGGAGGGGGTCGGTTTAGGGAGTTTTTCATTTTGTTACAATGGTATAGTATGGGCAATCATTTAGGACCCAAATAAAGAAAGTACATTGGTACAACAAATCAGAATTTTGCCTAGAATCAGATATGTCCCTGCATGTATGTAAGCATTTCACATGCATATATATATGTATGGGCACAGATCAAGTCATGTCAAAGTTTCATAATATTGATTCCCTAATCGTAACCCAATTTGTTCCTATTTTAGGAGACAGTCATTGCTGTAATTTTCAGACTTATGCAAAGTACATTGTTAAAAACAAATCAGCAATTGATATTTTTACATAGATAGTACAAGTAAGGTAAAGATTATAACGATGAACTCAATATATTTATCTTTTAAGGTAAACATGTCGGAAACTCAAAAGCATGCGGGCTGTGCGATTTTAATTTTAAATTGCTTATCTTTGCTACTCACCAGAACAATCTGCCTACACGGCCCAATCGACTCACGCCACCTACGCCACCCAATCAGGACACACATACCAACAATCGCAGCCTGCGCAGAGCTACCCTGTTGGGGCGGCTTCTGCCAAGTACGCTGCCAGCCAATCAGCATTCACCTCTTATCCGAATCACTACGCGCAGCACCAGAAGGGCCTGGCCGAGCACCCTGGATACCCGCAGGGCTACCAAGTGCAGCGGGTGCCACAGACCGGTGAGAGCCAGTTGTATATTAAAGCTGCCAAATGTAGCGACCTTAAATGCTTCTACCGGATGCGGTGGCCGAATCGGTAGAGCGCAGGCCTCCTGTGTGGAAGGTCAGGAGTTCAATTCCTGGACGAGTCAAACCAATGACTTACAAACTTGATACTTGTCGCCTCCTAGCCAGGCGCTCAACATTATTAGGATAGGCCAAGAACTGGTTGGCTCAGTGTCAGGATAATGTGACTGAATGGGATGTCAAGTCATGGTGCTGGTGGCCTAAGCACTATAAAGTCACCATGAGTGTGCACTGTCACAAGGCGGTACTGTCCTGATATGACCTTAGATGTTGCCAGGACATAAAACTTCAACATCCAACCAATGAAATGCTTCTAGGATGTTCATAGGTTTTTAAGAAGTCACCCTTAACCAGAGAATGACAACTGCTTAAAGCTGCATAGTCCGATGAAAACTTTAAATTTTCAAAACCAAAACTGTGATCTAGATTTGATTCTACATGTGTAACTTAGATACGGGTGTACTTATCAAACATTTGTTGCCATGTAGAAGGGAATACTGAGGCAATTTAATAGAACCTGTTTCTGCAGAAGCTTATGGTCAGAGAGCGTGTATATAGATGAGAGGGACAACTCCCGCGAAAATCGGTAACACAGGCTACAGTGGCACTCCTGGCGGTTATTGTTGAACAAGCCTTGAGTTTGCCCGTCCGCGCAGTGCAAAACATTAGTTTTCTTAAAAGATTAATAGAAATCCAGAACCCTAACCTTATAAATTAAATATAATCTTTTTGGTAAACATGTTTTCTATATGTGTTCCAAGCAATTTGCTTCTAGGTGGTGTGGTTTTATAGATATTTCACTTTTTCTGTAGGAAGATTGCACACGACCATTGAATTTGCCAGCTGTGTCATACACTGTTCAGCAACCACCACTTGGAGCGCCACAGTCGGCAGCTGTTACACGGTCTAGTATGACAGTTGTCCCTCTCATCTATATACAAGCTCTCTGTTATGGTTTCAGAGTTTTAATACGAAAGTGTTAGGAGGAATCGGTATAGCTGGTGAAAACCTATAGGCAGTATGTGTAAGTTGCTGCCAACGGATGGTGGGCTTACTGACTAAGTCAACTTACGCTGCCAACAGACAACGGGACCGCCATTCCTTATGCTATGTTGCGAGACCCCTGCCTCTCTCTCTCTCTCTGTTATTTGCCCTCCTTATCCGGTAACAGTTAAATGCCATAGTCAATAGCATCTATTAGATGCGACCGGCTATGTATGTCCCTTCTTTACTGATGCGTGTGACTGGTGATCTGGTGTTGTAGGCTACCCGATGGCCCCGCTTCACTCTGCCTCCAACCTGCCACTTCAGCAGCAACTTGAGCAGGCCAACCAGAAGGCCGGCTTCAGCGAGGAGAAGTACAAGCTGCAACAAGTAAGGCTCATTTGTCACTTTCCTTGTTCACCCCCCCCCCCCCCCACCTTCACCCCATTTACATCTCATTTTTACAAGTAACCATCCCTTCCTTATTTCTCACTTCCCTTTCCATCCACCCCTCTATTTCCTCTATTTTTGTCAGCCTATAGGACTTCACGGCAACGATTGGTTTAAGTTTCTTCATGCCCCCATCCCCCATGCCCCACGTGTGTCTGTAACAAGTAAGGACCGTTTATTTGTTGGCTTAATGTTTTTCAACCCCCTCCATATCCCACACTTTATTTGTCGGCTTCATCTTTTTCATGCCCCCCTCTATACCTCCTGTATCTCCGCAACAAGTAAGGCGCCTGTATTTGTTGGCTTCATTTTTTCATGCCCCCTTCTCCATACCCCACTTGTCTCCGCATCAAGCCTTTATTTGTCGGCTTCATTTTTTTCATGCGTCTCAGCAACACGTAATGCGCCTTTATTTGTCAGTTTCATTTTTGTACGAATCTTTGCACTTTTGATTAAATACAAGTAAAAATGAATATTATACATATGCTAAAATATCAGCCTAAAACCCCTTGCAAATGCCCTCAAATAGCCCATTTTAAAGCCATTAAAAAAGGAAATTCTGGGGTGGAGGCATGCCCCTGGAACCCACCCTAGCAAGCTCGCCGCTGCCACCACTCAGATTCCACGCCCGCAACGCAAAACCTCACGGTTGTCAACACTGCAGATTCCATGTTTTCCTGTTTGCTCCTTAGCAACAGATGGCATCCGCTGGCTTGCCGCCGGGCCAGCAGGCGCCCGTGATGACGTCACAGATCGCCATGTCGCAGCACCAGGGGGCGCCCACGTCAGGGGTGGTGGCGCCGGTGGGTAAGGGCAGCATCGTGACCGGGTACCCAGTCCGGTCCCAGGCCGTCTCCACCACCTACCAGTCCACGTCCAGTGCGCAGGTCCGAACTTCTGTCAGCCACCCGTCTGTGAGTACCGCCATCCCTCCTTTTCTCTCTTTTTTTTGGGGGTACATTACTTGATTAAGCATGGGAAAATTCAAGCGCAGACAATTGGTCTTCCTCATTCCACTACTCCTTGCCCTATCCCAGTAATACCCAGCGCCAGGCTAGGTAACGACAAGTATAAATCTTAACGTCATTGGTTTGACTCAACCAGGTGAAAAAAGTTGTCGATGGCCGTCTCAACAATCTCTCATTACTATTCAGGCGGATCCTGGCAACTGTCTGCCAGTCTCCACCTATCAAATACCATAAACTACTCATAAGAAAGAAAGGGAAGAAAGAAAGGGAAGACAAGTCATGCAAGATTGACAGTGATAAGGTTGAGCTTTATTGCTATAACTCTTGTTCACCTACTAGTGACCTGACACCTGGACTCACTTACAACCTGCTACACAGACCCACATGGTTCTTGCTTGCTCAATCAAAATCAATGCCTACAGCCCATTGAACCTGAGTCCCATGGGTGTTGCACACAGCTCAGTGGTGAACTGCTTCTTTTGGTATCTCTAGAGTGAGTGTGTCTGCATAGCAAGTGCAAGGAGTTTAAGGTGACTGGGCTCACACAGCCAGCCAATCAGATACCCCCTGCAGCCTGGGAGGGGCGGCGCCCAAGAGGGGGACCTGTCACTCAACCCCAGTGCAGGTGGGGTCCATAATGTATGCAGAATGGCTGGTTGTGCTTACCCAGCGGTCCCGTGGTGACAATTAGTCATCATACAGTTACAATAAACATTAATATATGTTCCCGCTCCATTTGCACTCTTCCTGGTGCATGGAGGGAACATTTCTGTAATTAGTAACAGCATCTTCATATCTGGACATCATATTGCAATCACGGTCACTACGCGCCATAACATTTCCACATAGCATTTATATGTCACGCGAGTGGGCACCCATTGCGTCGCTATTACATAACAATGGTCCCCAACTCTGTCACCCGAGATATTGATATAATTCCAGGCTCATCTACCACAACCGAAAGACCGAATATTTTTACACAGGGTTCAAACCCCGGGTGTTCAAGTCCCATGACCTATCAGAACGGGAGGCGGACACTCAACTCATTTCGCCATCGCCATCGCATCTCCCCATATTTATTTACTTTTTTTTTAATTAGTTAATTAAATCAATTCATTCTTCTGAACATTTATTTTCCAACGCCGTGGCACTGGCTTTTCGGGCTGTCATATATTAATTTGTTGTTGTTGCAAATATAGTTTATTCATCGATACGATTTTAAAATATAATAATAATAGCCCTTCCCAATATGACCATAGGTGTTTTTAGGAGGTAAACCCAACAAACAAATCTGTTAATAAAGAAATTACATTGATAGAAAATTATATTGATAGAAAATTAAATGAATAAAAATATTGAAAAGTCGCGCAACGTGGGGAAAATGCACGATTATTCCAAACAAAATTGTGTTTTTTTTCTTCTTCAGATTACAAATCATTTGACAAATAATCCAAGTGCATTGTCTAGATCTAAAAGCTACGGCTCCAAATCCTTCTGAGCCGAATTGTGTTTGGGGGAAATGTTGACACTTGTTTTCTTTTTTCAGGGGGTCTACACTTCATCCCAAGTACCTCGACACCCGTACGCACAGCAGCCGGGAAGAAGTTACTATTGAGACTGCACCGGCATGGACACACATCGGACACACACCGGGGACACACTGGACACACACCGGATACACGCCGGACACACACTGGACACACACACCGGACACACGCCGGGCACACACTGGACACACACCGGACACACACACCGGACACACACCGGATACACGCCGGACACACACCGGACACACACACTGAACACACACTGCCCCAACCCACACGCAGACATGCGCACATGTAGCCATCTTAGGTCTGATCAACTAATGCAGTTCTGTAGTAGGTATACGTATGGTATATGTGAAAGTATATGTACAATACCATTTATAGCCTACGCATACATATGGTATATATGAAAATATATGTAAAACACAATATATACTTGGCAATCTACATTAAAAACAAATGACTGGCAATGACCCTACCAAATAATTATAATTTATATTTAAAAAAAATATATATATATATTATAAGTGTGCCTCCCACTTTAGGCCCCCCTCCCCTACCCTACCCCGGTTAGATGTGGCCATTGGCTGAAAATATCAGCTCTTATACTTAGGTTAATGTTTGTTTATGTATATGTCATGTACTTGTTTGTGTATATTTACAGTATACATATGTGTTAGTCCGTTTTTTTTGTATTGGAAACTGATCTCTTTCTAAGCATGGACCATTATGTATTAACACATGCACCATATGGAATTCTAAATAATAAGTTTGGAGTGCTGTTATTTTATTTTTAGTAACATGTATTTTCAGCGCCGAGGAACTGGTCTTCTGACCATACAACATCACATTTTTGAGACCTGATTGATTCGACACGATTGTCATGCTGGATGTGCAACCATATCGAAGTGTAGTGCTGTTGGTTTTTTTCTATGTGTTTTCTTTTTTAATATGGTGATGTGATTTATTCTGAATAGACAGTGGAGATTTTCTCAACGTGAAGATGCTGGTCTTTGAGCCGTGAACAAGTAAAATATGAGTAATATGAGTAATAAATAAATAACAATGACTAATATATAATAAGTGGCGAGCAACATAGTAAGACACCATCGTATATATAAAGTAGGTTAGCTCGGTGAAGGAGACTCCTACCAGAGAGTAGATGGAGAACACCCCGCCCCCCACCCTCCCCCGGTGAAGAAAAAGAAGCCATTTTGTCTTTTAGCACACTGGCCCGGCATGCAAGAGATGTGAGTTCGATTCCCGCTCTAGACGCAATACAACACTGTATTTTCTATTTTCATCACCCCCCCCTCCCCCCCCCCACGATAATATCAACGATCGTGAACTTAGTGAAATTGATGACGGTCGTGTATGTATGTGGTTTGTACGTTGCATTACATTGTATATTGTCCGTATATTACAGACAATACAGGTATTCTTGAAATTTGATTCCCTCGCCTGCTGGTTTTCTGGTAAGAATCACCTATCGTACATGGTTAACGACTCATGAACTATTAATGACTAACTGTATAGATGACTCAAATGATTTTCTGTTATCCTTCCAAGTAATACCAAATAAATGATTGATTTAAAAACAGCGACTGATTGAGTTGAGTGCCAGCTTCCTGTTTGTGTGGCAGGTCGTGGGGTTCAAATCCTGGCCGAGTCAAACCAATGACTTATTAAACAATTATGCTTATCACAACCTAATCTGGCAGCCGGCATCCCTAGGATAGGGCAAGAATTTTTTTTTTTTAATTATACTTATCACTACCTAGTCTGGTAGTCGGCATTACTAGGATAGGGCAAGGAGCAATGGAATGAGGAAGATCAATTGTCTGCAATTGAAATTTCTCCTGCGTAATCAATGAATGTAACTGTTGTACATTGTACAATTTTTCTGTTATCATATCTTGTACTGCCTGTACTCTGTATTTGCAATGTAATGATCGAAAATTGTCTGCATTGTCAAATCAGTCTGTACGGGACCTGGAAAGTCTTGAAAAGTCTAGAACTTCATTTTCCCCATTTCAACGCCTTGAAAAACCTTGAATTTAACCCATTTTGCGGAATTAGTCTTGAAAAGCCTTGAATTCCATTAAAGGGATCCGGTGTAGCAGGAAATTGCAAACCCCTGGACATCGCACACCCTGGGGTTTGCAATTTCCTAGGAAATCACAAACCCCCCATGCTTTGTAGCATTTATCACCCCAAGCATGGCAGCTTTATGTTTGACTTTGAACTTCTACCAGATCTGGGGGGATAAAATGGATTCAAGGAGGATCGAGATGGATTAATAAAAAAAAAACCATCTTTGCGATAGTCCAGTTCGTAATTCCGACCGCACATGCGCAGCAAATGGTAGCCTGTCCCCTGGCCTTTATTCACATCAGCGTCATCTAGGATAATGCTACAGATAGTTGTACTGGCTTTTCTTAATGATATAGTCTAGTATCTTTGACAAAAATTGACCTGTTCCCCTATCCTTCTGTGATCGCAGTGAATATGGCCCTTGCTGTGACAGGCATGAAATTAAAAATAATCAATTAATCCATCTTGTGAGGGATCCCCCTTATATAAAAATAAATGTGGCTTAATCATGCTTACATAAATACAATTTTTACAGCATACCAGTTTGTAATTCCAGCATCACCATGCATTGTGGAAATTTTAAAAGCAAAAAAACCTGCACAAAGCACATGTAGTTGTTTTAAGACTGCTGAACATGGGGGGTTTGTGATGTCATGGGGAGGGGGGGATATGTGATTTCCTAGGAAATCGCAACCCCCCCCCCCCTCCATGCCCATATATGATATGGGGGTTTGCGATTTCCTAGGAAATCATAAGTGGGGGTTTGCGATTTACAGGGTTTGCGATTTCCTGCTACACCGGCATAAGTTCTTCGGGAAAACAAACAAACTTGGAATAGTTCTAATTTGTGCCACAGGGTGGTGCATGCTTAGTACTAAACTTTGCCACATAGGGCGTATTCGATTAATCAACTCGGGTCACCCAAGCTACTTTTTGCCACATGCGCACATCCTCCTGACTCGGGTTGAATAAACGAACACGCTTCTCCACTCTCGGGGTTGGAAAAAATGGTGGCTTAATCCAAAACTTGTTCATTTTAGAAAATAACCGATATAACTACAGCAAAATAGGATTTAAAAACGTTTTCATTCTATATCTGTTTCTGATTGAATTATGCAATGTAATTGTAACATATATTTTACATTAAAGCAAATATATTTCCTGTTTGAACTACTCTAAAGAAAATTGAAATAAACCTCAGGTTTACTATCCCTTCTCTCCACTCACCCAGCCATTTTCAAAACACAAGCTGCCTGCTACAGTCCCAGCCTCAGGCCCCCCACCCCCACCCTGACTTCTGGTGCAGTGGTCTACTATTCTCCCCACACATATTTGGTTCTATAAACATAAAAACAATGCAATGGTGTGCTTGGAGAGCATTTGTCGGAGTACGGTTCCCGTCGCCAAGAGCTACACGGGCCCGTTTAAACTGTCCCCACTGATCCATTAGTCCAAAATCGCGATTCGCCATTGTCTTAGTTTTTTTTCTGAAATCCAAATGAAAATAACCTTGAAATAGCCTTGAATTCCACATCTTCACATATATAAGGATCCCTGCAAATATAACAACCAAAAAAACTGTTGTACAATGTACAATTATTCTGTTATCATATTTTGTACTGCCTGTTGACTCTCTCTGTACTCTCTATATTTGCGATTTAATGATAGAAAAATGTGTGCGTTTTAAAATGCAACACCATAAATGCCTGGGATTCCGAGGGAGTCGAAATAGGATGGTGTTTATACAGTCATCAGAGTGCGATTACAAAATAACACTGAGGATTGTGACTCCATTAGGAATGTGAGCCGTCATGTACTCTAAAACCACCACATGATGCCAGCAATGTGTCCAATATGACGACTGTACCTAAGGCCAAATAAATAAACAAATTTGGTGATCGTCCCCGCCCCTCCCTCAAAACGCCCGCTCCTGATTCGTTTGATATATTCTGTATAAGAATTATACGAGTATAATAACCCGGAATATCCCTCCTCTCCCTCATCGGTTACTTGTCTTCCTCTTGGCCATTTATGTAGGCAAGCTATTATATATATATTGTTTTAACTGTTAAAAATGCGTTAGGCTAGAAGCAATTCAATTTTCATAAGTTTTAGATGCCATTTCATAACCATACAGTTTTACCTGTCGGGCGGGGGGGGGGGCCTCAAACATGTCAAAAGTAAAATATTTTATTTCCTAAATTGAAACTTCTAGAGCTGTACGTATGATATAAAATACTGAAAACATTTTTTAAAAAAACGGCCACCCGACCTTCATTTGTGTAATCAAAAGGACGATCACCAACTTTTAAATGTTATTTGACCTAATGTGGAGAGTTCCAGTAGCATGGGCTTCGTGTGACCTTTGTCCAACATTCATGGCTCTCAATATGTGCTGTTCTGTATTGAAATTCCAACTGGTCCGATTTAGTAGGAAGACTTACGATTTTGGCTACTCTCTTCCGATATTACGATTCCATGTGCAAATCTCCCGATTTTTACTCTCACCCAAGTACTACAAGAAAATCAGCTAGTACGAAATGTCATGATATATGTCCGATTGTCGTGCCGCGTTTTGCTGTACAAAAACGTATCTTCCTAATAAAATGTTTAAATCTTCATATTTTTGGTCACACAATGTTGGCATCTCAGTACAGGGCACTGGAAAACCTACAAAGTCAAAATAGATCTTCCCACGGCATTGACATTACTTGAATATCAAAATTAGTTAATAAAATTATATTCGTTGGATTGGAATAGGGTGATGGTTTGTTCATTTCATATATCATATTACATGGTTTTAATTTATTTTGTTGTGATACCGAAGTGGGCGGTAACATTTAAAACACCGGTAATGTACATGTGAAGAGTTCAGGCATAAAACCTCGTAATCGCCGATCCAAACATTGGAATCAAACCTTCAAAATATTCTTTTCTTCTAGATTCCTATTTTTTTGTTTCATTGCTCCATAATCATTTCATCACAAGAAAACTGGAATTAGTGAGAATTAAAATTACCTTCAGGTGAAAATCATTTATTTTAATAACAAAATTTGGATTGGCGTTTACAGGGTTTTGCGCCTGAATTCTTTCATGTACAGAATTAAATAAGTTTGAAAGAAATACTTGGAAATGGGTGGCCATAGTCCTGTGGAAAGTATTGGGAAATGGTGGTTTATGGTCCTGGAAAGGTATGGAATAATGTTCATCCTAATACAGTATAACGACCGTTAACCCAAGCTCGGTTAATCCAAACTTTTTCCACTGCCTGGCAAAATACTAGCATTTATCATATATAACAAGTTGGTTAAACCAAAGTCAGTTAATCCAAACAAAATTACTTGAATTTAGAAGACATCCTGCAAGAGTGTCTAACTTAGAAAGAAGAAAGTATCATCCCGGAAACAGCTCCAAAGTCTTGGGGGCAAGCTGTATCTGTAATGCCCGTCTCCTTCTCCCATCACAACCTAGATCAACCTGGCTGATCGAATGTGATGCTACACTCACAGCAGCAGGTGCCTACTCACCAATAGCTTTCTATGCAGCGCAGTTCCCAAAAGAAGTCATCGATATGAACCTACCCAGCACTCAGCTAGAAGCCTTGAATCTGGTTCATGCAATTGCTGCCCTTCTCCCCCCCCCCCCCCCCCCCCCCCCACCCCTGATCCCTGTAATTTCATAATAACAGTAAACACCAGTAACCTACCTTCCCAACAGGTCCTGTCATCGGGAAAAGGGAAAGAAAAGATCATGTGTGCATGTGCCTGACAACTGACTCATAGCTGCTATGCATAATTGTGACCTCGATATAATGCACAAGCCAGGCACAGATCTTATACTAGCAGACACTCTTAGTCATTCCTTCTCTGATCAAAATCTTAAGCGGGAAGCCGCTCTTCTCTGTAAGAATCTGAACTGAACTGAATTAAAGGTAACTCTTCTACTGGACTTTGACCTGTAATTCATCCAAGCCTAGAAGATAGTACTTTGTCTGCTTCTGTCTTACAGGCTAGATGCTAAGACATCACAACAGACTCCTCGCCGCCTACAAGTATGCCCTGGCTGCACGCACATGGCAGAATAAATGCTCACATCTCAAGCGCTACCTTCGGTTCTGCAAGGCACATGCAGTTTCCCCTCTACGCCCTTCAGTATATGACATTCTTTCATTCCTTCTCCTCTCAGCATCCCTCCGCTCCCCTGGCGCAGCTTTCAACTACTATAGTTCAGTTAAATTATGGATCTCTTCCTTCCCTGGCAACCATGAAGTGCCGTAATGAAATGCGCCATAGTGAAATCATCACGTGATAGAGTCCGTAAAGGTCCTGCTCTGACCACTGATAACCTCAAGCAAATAATAGCATGCCTCTTTGCATTGAGTATTCCTCCTCTGGCCTGTATAGCAGCTCTTATTATCGGTTATTTGACACTACTCAGGCTAAGCAACTTGGTGTCCTCCTTCCCTCCATTTCCTCATGTCCTAAGATTCAAAGATATACGTCTTCGCACTTCTGCCCTCTTCGTCAAGGTGCGCTCCACAAAGACCCACTCTTCCTCTGCCTACCCTGTCGACTTCCAACTCCCCCCAAATCCCTGCATCTCCTTATCCTGTCCGAGCCTGGAAGGCCTACTTCACATCGGTCGCTCCAGCTCCTGATGCCCCTGCCTTCCTCCTCCCATACCACTCCCCCCTGACCATCAAGCTCCTCACAAGGATACTCAGAGCCCCCACTAGAGGTGCTCTCCCCTTCACCAGGCCACTCACTCTCCACAGCCTGCGCTGGGGCGCTGCCCAAGCTTGCCAAGCCGCCAGACTTTCTACCCCAGCTCTACTACAAGTGGGCACCTGGAAGAGTAGGGCGTTCGAGTCCTACCTTGCTTTCCTCCATGTGCCAGAGGCCCCAATCAGCGCTCGCTCTTTTATTGGGTGAGCACTGATTGACCTCTCCTTGCTTCTAGATTGAACATTGATGACGACTACTGCTGACTCCAGCACACCGCCCACCCCGTGACGGCACTCAGACTACTGGGTCCCTGTAACCCACTTGATTAGCCTGCCTGCGGGTCCTGATTATTATTTCTTTAAATAAATTCTTCATAAGTTATCTCTTTACTTGTCTCTTTACTTGTCTCTATCTCTCTCCTGTCCGAGTGAAGTGAATTACTGACTTCATGCTCTGATAAAAAAAACTCTGTACTTTTAGTGGGTGTACATATATGTAATCATCATCATCATCATCATCATGCTGTCGGTCGCGATGCGACAAAGACTGCTTTCATTACTTGACTGCCGCTCTCCATTTAGCTCTCTGCTGTGAGAGTTGCATCCATGAGTTGGTCTTAATGTCTCTCAGCTTCAGGTTTCTCTTCATGGTATCCTTGAACCGGAGACGAGGGCGCCCTCTCTTTCTGTAACCAGAAGACAGTTGAGAATAGATGATCTGCTTTGGTAGCCTGTCTGATGACATCCTCATGAGGTGTCCAGTCCACCGGAGATTCTTATTGATCAGAAGATCTTCCATAGAGGGCAGCCCCGTCCATTCAAGTATTTCCTTATTTGTCACTTTGTCCTTCCAGGTTAGCCTCATGATTGAACGCGGATGTCGCATCATGAAGGCATGCAGCTTTTTCACCTGTCGTCTGTACACTGTCCAGGCCTCGGCTAGGGTGGATAGCACGATTACATGGTAGATCTTGCCTTTGACCCGAATGGACACATGGTGATTGTTCCAGAGTCTCTGGCGTAGTCGGCCGAAAGATGCGTTAGCCTTGGCCATCCTCCTCTGTATTTCAGCATCAATGCGTCCATAACTTGATATAGTGCTTTCAAGGTTGGTGAATTCCGGAACAGAGTTCAGCATGTTTCCGTCAACCATGATCTCCTCTCAGGTTCTTGTAGAGGTGGGTTGGTACAGCACCTCTGTCTTCTTGATGTTAATCTTCAGGCCAAACTTCTTTGATGTATCGGAGAAAGCGTCCACTATTTTCTGGATCTCTTCAGCAGAGTGGGCAACAAGTGCACTGTCATCTGCAAATAGTAGCTCTCTCACCAGTATCCGAGTAGTCTTGGTCTTCGCTCTGAAGTGTGCGACATTGAATAGGTCAGCGCTCTGTCTGGACTGTATATAGATGCCATCCCCGATGTCTCGGAAAGCCTCATCGAGCATTGCTGATAGGAAGATGGAAAAGAGCGTGGGGGCCAGTACACAACCTTGCTTGACCCCATTGGTAACCCCAAACGATTCCGAGACTTCCCCTCCAACACTAACGTTTGCCATCATTCCTGTATGTAGAGCCTCGATCATAGTTGTGAACTTCTCTGGGCATCCATACTTCCTCAGTAGCTGCCATAGCCCGGTCCTCCCGACTGTATCAAATGCCTTAGTGAAATCGACAAATACCATGTACAGTGGTCGGTCCTGCTCAATGCACTTTTCTTGTAGCTGTCGGAGACAAAATATTATATCCACGGTGCTCCGGTTACCTCTGAAGCCACACTGTGACTCCGGAACTACATCAGGTGTTATATATGTAATAAATATAGTATATACATCTAATGTAAGTGTCCCTATATTTATTCTTAATACAAGTAGGTGATTTATTATGCTTTTACAGTAAATGATTTAAAGTTGCCTAATTCAATGAAAGCATAATATTTTGAAAATTTAAGTTCTTGTCTATATTTAATCCTACATTTGCAACTTAAATAATGGCGCAAGATTTTTCATTTCTTTTGGAACTAATTCGATACTTTCCCAGTCGGCACCCACAAATATATGATGCTGGGAAACAAGTGTGGATGTTCTTAGTAACAGCGCCTGCGAGTACTTCAACTGTGAGGGTTAGTGTCATAGTTTATACTCCCATAACTGGTTATAGAATACATATATCCAACTGAGATAGGCTACTGGTGCACTTGTTAAAGGGACCAGATATAGGTCGCTGAGACACTATCTGTACTCCGACAAATGCTCTCCAAGCATACGCATGCCAGTTTTCAGTTTATGCAACTACATATGTAGGGGGAGAGTGCTGACATTGGTTGCTTCTGTTGTGTTTTATTTAGTCCAGCAGCACTGACAATTTGAGACAACCATATAGAGAAAGAAATGTTAGAAATTGCAATCTAAAATGATAAATATGAAGGTCAAATGTTTATTTATCATAACCAGCTACTTTTTGTGTGAATAATTGATTAAATCATGTAGGTTAATAGACTTTAAAAGTTGAATTGAGAGCTTTCTGTGGCTGCCATCTTGGTGGTTGCCATGACTTCCCCTGTGTGGGGAACCCCTTTAGGTCATGTGATGAGGGAATCCCACCTATGATGTCATTCATACATCACAGACCTCAACTCTCCTCCCACATATTCAGTGGCATGAACTGAACAAACTAAGCAAAGGTATGTTTGGAGAGCTTTTGATGCTGGATTCGTGTGTATCTGGGTGAGGTATAACCGGCGACTTTAAACATTCAACCATAGAAGAGAATAATATTAAGCCAAGTTTATCCAAAGTAATTTTATATATAAAGGAAGGGGGGGGGGGGGGGAGCAGACATTCAAAACCATCAGAGTAGTACCAACTTGATATGACTTCCGCTGTTGCTAGGAAGTAATCTTGCAATTTCGCAAGTCTTTCCCTGAAACAGATATTACACTTGGAAGTGCTGATTAGTCAGAACAAAATGGCGCATCATGTGGAGGTAAGCTCCTGAGAGGTCTGTGTGTCTGTGTGTCTGTGTGTGCATGGCATAGCTACAGGGGGAGCAGGGGAGTCTTCCTTGTGTTCTGATTTTAAATAGAAAATATATATTATGTTCTTTCTTTAAAAGTGTATCTTCTTTGTGTTTTGATGTTACATACAAAATAAAATCGAGTCAAAGCAATGACTTAAAAATGTATACTTGTTGCTTCCTATCCAGGTGCTTCGCATTATTTGGATACGGCAAGGACTGGTTGGCTCAGTGTCAGGATAATGTGACTGGGTGGAATATCAGGTCATGGTCTGTCTCCCAGTGAGACCACTATAAAGTCACTATCAGGGCACACTGTCACAATCAATGCCCATCCTGATATGACCTTATATGTTGCCAGGACGTAAAACTCCAACAACCAACCCAATCCAAACTTTAGAACCTGGCTTCGCCCCTCTCTGCGTGTGTGTGGGTGTGTGGGTGTGCGCACGTGTGTGTGTGGGGGGGGGGGGGGGACCAAGATACCAAAGTGTACTCTCGTGCCGTCTTTGTTTTAAAATACTCTTCCTATTTATTAAACACTCCACACACTGGGACACACCAATTTTGTCACATTCATCTCAGTGAGTGAGTGCTTGCGGTTTTACGTCCCAGTAACACCTAAAGTCATATCAAAACAGTACCGAATTGTGACAGTGCACAATCGTGGTGACTTTATTGTGGCCCCCCACCTCACACACACACACACACACTTATCACACTCTCAGGCCTCGGATGTCTATGATATTGCCTACCTATTGAGTGTGTTAATAATAATCAGTTATTGTCCGATTCGGAGTTTGATGCTCGAAGGTTCTGGGTGAGTATCGACCGAGGTATACTCAAAATTGATATAGCACAGAGAGATTAAAATCCAGGGTCCAGATGGGGCCTGGAAAGTCTTGCCAAATCTTTAACTTCATTTGCACCATTCCAAGGCCCTGAAAATCCTTGAATTTAACCTATTTTGGGGAATTAGTCTTGAAAAGCCTTGAATTCCATTAAACTGTTGCCACTGATCTAAATTAGTCCGAAATTGGCATTCGCCATTGTTGCTTTTACTTGGAATCCAAATGAAAATAGTCTTGAATCAAAAACAGCCTTGAAAAGCCTTGAATTCCATATCTTCACATGTGTACGGACCCTGCATATCGCACATTAGTGGTTAGTCCGATATCGGCGGGAAAGCCGACTGCATTGTAATGGATATCACCAGAGAGATCGCGTTATCAGCACTGTTTAGGCATCTAATGACGTGTGTTGTCTGCCACGTGACCGCTCTGACCAGTGCACGCAGGTTCGTCGTGTCATGTTCAAAAGGACGTGGGATTATAACAGATTGGGTGGTTGTTGGCGTTTTACCTCCTGGCAACATCTAAGGTCATCATGACTTGTGGCAGTGCGCACTCATGGCGACTTTATAGTGCTGCTCCACTGGGAAATCAGGCCGCCAGCACCCTGACCTGATATCCCACATTATCCTGACACTGAGCCAACCAGTCCTTGCCCTGGTTAGGAATCGACAAGTATTAATTTTGTTTGTTGAGTTTTACGTGCTGGCAACATCTAACTCTAAGGTCATGCGAAGACGGGTACCGTCTTGTGAGAGTTCGCACTCATGGCAAGTTTTTTATAGTGCTGCCCCACTGAGAGACCTGGTTGCTGGCACCATGACCTGATATCCAACACAGTCACACTATCCTGATACTGTGCTAACCAGTCCTTGCCCATTCTATTAATGCCGAGCACCAGGCTAGGAAGCAACAAGTATTAATTTTGTAAAGGGGCTGTCACATTAGTTTTTTTTGCGGGAGCGTATGGCGGCGTAGGCACGTTACGTCATATACGTCGGCATACGCTGTATACGCTACTCATACGCTACGCATACGCTACTCATACGCTACTCATACGCCGCCAGATGCCGGCGTATGAGGCATACGCCGCCATACGCTTTCATAAATCCGTCCGTCCACATTTTTTTGTGCATGCTAAAAAAATCTCGACCTATGAGAGCGTATGGCCCATACGCTACTCATACGGCGACATATGCTCCTCATACGCCGGCATACGCTCCTCGTACGCTAGGGGTACGCCGGCATAGGTTTTTCATACGCTCAACTTGTGTCACCGGCGTATCTCTAGCGTATCTCTAGCGTATGTAGCGTACGCATAACCTACGAGTTACGTATGGGAGCGTACTCCTAGCGTATGCACAGCGTATGCACAGTGTATGCACGCTACTCATACGCGCATACGCTATGCGTACGCTACTCGTACGCTACTCGTACGCTCCACATGCCAATCAAAACTGTCAAAAAATGTCACAGCACGCTCCCACACGCTCCTCATACGCTCCTCGTACGCTCCTCATAGGTTCCACATACGCTCAAAACCAGCCAAAAGGTCACCAAATGTCATCATAGGCCGGCACGCGCAGGACCTACGTAGGTTTTCAATACGCTCCCGCCATACGCCGTAATGTGACAGGGCCTTAAGTCATTCGTTTGACTCGACCAGCAATTGAACTCCCGATACCCGTACGGGAGGCATGCGCTCTACCGATTGTGGCGGGTGACAGAGTTAGCGAAATAGCTCATATATCTCATAAACAAATACTGTTCTTGTAGAGGTCATTTTGGGGGGGGGGGGGATGAATGAATTGTATTCATATATCATTTATCAGTGCCGCGGCACTGGTCTTCCGGCAGTAAGTGCTACAGTTATTTACACAAAAGATTTTTAAACATAATTTTTAGAGCTTTATTAAAGCAGACATGAGACAATATATAATAGGATATAAGGTACATTTCATTTTGGGATTACATTTTTTTGTTGGTACATTAGTTGTTTAAGCAGGGGAAATTTCAGACTCATTCCACTGCTCCTTGCCCTATCCTAATAATGCCGAGCGCCTGGCTAGGAAGTGACAAGTATCAATTTTTAAGTCATTGGTTTGACTCGACCAGGATTCGAACCCATGATCTACCAACACGGGAGACGGATGCTCTAACTCATTCGGCCATCCTGTCTGGTAATTCCTTTTAGTAAATATATAGGTTTATATTTTTGTCCTTCCTTTTTAAAGTCTTCATCATAAGGGATAGTTTCTGCCTATATTCAAAAGAATGACTTTGAACCATGAGTGAAAGGTCATGGTTCTAAGTAAATAATTGCAAGCAATTCACTGTTAGTACTTTGGGTTTGTTAGGTCAATTCTAGATAAAAAGCCAGTCTGTAGTGGGTTCAAGTTCTATGATGCATACAAATCAAATCAACGTCGCCTACTCCTAACCGGTTCACCACCAAACTCATTTGCTGTTGTCTGCTCTAACTAAATGCCGATTAAATGACACAATTAAGATCGCTTTATTTTCCAACATGGCGGAAGAGTTAGATAGTCCTATTATTTTTAAGTTGCATAATCCGATGATTTTGAGTTGCTGTCATTTTCTGAGATAAATATATTAGGCTGAGTGTTATAATCTACCTTACCTTGAAGTAACTTTGATTTTAGGTGGCTAACTTTTGAGATATTTTAAGTGCAAATGTACTAAATTAATTTTGGCAAGCCTGCCAAAATTGACGGAATAGGCTTCGGCAGTAACATGCTCTATAAATTGGCTCTGTATTTCACTCTCTAGGCCATTGTGGTGGCAAATGTACATGTTGCTAGTAACATGGGTAATTCATAACGATATAGCGATATAGCGATATAGCGAATGGTAGACAGGAAGTGTGAACACGTATTTGTCTCTCATTTTTGCTTGAGCGCAAGTAAATAAGCAACACAAGGAGTAATTAGTAGCATGTGGTGAATAAGGGGTCAAATTTCCCTGGATCATCAGCCCATGCTTTTTCTAATCTATTCTTGAATGAATTAATTGACTCCGCATCAATACAATTTTGTAGGAGACTGTTCCATATATTTATGATCCTGTTTGAGAAACTATGTTGCCTTAACTTTGAAATGGCTCTGGGTTTTACTAGTTTGAGAGTGTGGCCCCGACTGCCTTCTCTTTTATTCAAGGTGAAAAATTTGTTCATATCTATTTTATCAAAACCCTTCATAATTTTAAATACTTCAATTATGTCACTTATTTTCCTTCTGTAGGAAAGGGTAGGTAGTTTCAATTCCCTAAGCCTTTGTTCATAGGGTAGGTCCTTTATAACTGCAACTAATTTCGTTGCACGTCTCTGAACCTGTTCGATCTCTAGAATACCTTTCCGAAAAATTGGGCTCCAAATTTGTGGATGGTATTCCAAAATTGGCCTAACAAGAGACTTAAATAGAATGAGAAAATTGTTCTTGTTGAGGCGATGGAAAGTTCTTTTAATTATTCCTACTCTCTGGTTAGCATTTGAGATCATAGCCCTCATGTGTTTCTGAAAGGAGAGTTTGGAGTCGAAGGTTACACCCAAGTCCTTTTCATAGCTATCTTGTTGCAGGACAGCGTTCTTCATATTATAGGCATAATGAGGATTATTTTTCCCGTAATGAATAATTTTGCACTTCTTTTCATGGAAGGGCAATTGCCATTTCTCGGACCATTGTGCAAGTTTCAGAATATCCTCTTGCAAGAGATTCTTATCTCTTACATCTTTTATTGCCCGAAAGACCTTTGTATCATCCGCAAATATTTTTAGGTTTGATGAGACACTGCCTGGCAGGTCATTTATAAATATTATAAATAATATTGGTCCCAGCACACTTCCCTGAGGTATTCCTGAGGTGACATTCTTAAAGGATGATTTTTTATTACCTACGACTACCCTTTGCTTTCTCTCAGACAGGAAATCCTGTATCCATTCAGAAATTGATCCGGATATTCCCAGAGCTTTGACTTTGTTTAATAGCCTTTTGTGGGGCACACTATCAAAGGCTTTGGAGAAGTCCAGATAGATGGTGTCCCATGCCAGGCCATGATCCAGCCGGTCAGTCCAAATTTCCATCACTTCTAGTAGTTGTGTCAGGCAAGATTTGCCTCCAGTGAATCCGTGTTGGTTTGGAGATACCAATCCTAGTTTTTCCAAGTGTTCTACGACACGATCTCGGATTATTCTTTCTAGCATTTTACAGCATAGGGAGGTTAAACTCGCGGGTCTATAATTTGATGCCAGGCTTTTTGGTCCCTTGTTATGCAGGGGTTTGACATCAGCATCTTTCCATTGTTTCAGTATTTTCCTTTCAAATACGCTTTTACGGAATAGAGATGTCAAAATAGGTCCAATTTGCTCAGAACACTCTTTGATGATTTTTGCATGGATCCCATCTGGCCCAGGTGCCTTGGAGACATTTAGTTTTTCAATTAATGTTTCTACTTTACCGTCTGTTATATCAACGTCACTGATGAATTCTGTGACTCCTGAATCTGAAGAGGGTGGGATATTATCCGTATTTTCATTGGTAAACACACTGACGAAGAACTCATTGAGTAGTTCAGCTTTGACTTCATCGTCTATGATTAGTTCGTCGTCACTACTGGCTAGAGCTGGTATGCCATTGCCATTTTTTTATAACGTTGGAAACCATTTTAGTGTTGCCTAATAAGAGTACCTACCGGATACACGTATAGCATTCAGAGGTACCTGACACCTTGGGGGACATCTGGTAAGGTATCCAAGCATTAATGCGTCTCTATGGCGAAATAAGGCTAATGCTTTTTAACCAAATTCGAACTCCCAGACATTCACTAATGGAGCGTGATACAGAGTAGACCTATAGACTCAGCTTCATACAGTCATTACTTCAGAAATAACTTTACCTCCCACCCTCCCTACACTATCTAACTCTGTTTACGTCATAGGGCTGAGTGTCTGGTCTATCTCTGTATTGGGATTCGAACCTGGTGAATTAATTTCTAAATTGAAAGAATAAAGTTCAATTAATGTGTAAGAATTTCCGAACCTGATAATACAATAAGCCAGTGTCTATGTAATGTCCGTAGCATTTGATGCGCGAGAAGGAAGAACAGAGGCGGAGGTGGGAAAACTGAGGCGTTTATTGTGACGCCTCGGGCAACAGACAGAGAAACAGTGAACATAACAATAAATGAGAAAGTAAGGTACAAACAGGGTAACTGAGGAGGTAAACAGGCTGAGGAGGCACATAGCAATACAGGGGGCTCATGAGGAGCAGGGGGCTCGCGAGGAGCAAGAGTCAGGGGCTCATGAGGAGCAGAGGATAAATAGTGAGGGGCTCATAAGGAGCAGTGTCAGAGTTGGTAGGGGGGGGGCCGAGGAGCCCTCCGCCGCAGAGGGGGGAGGGTAGAGGAGGGAGAGTTGGGTGGGTGGGTGGAGAAGAAAAGGGCAGAGAGCTGGAAGGCGGCTGGAGGCTGAGTGCCTGAGGGAGGCCGGCGGGCGGCCTTATAAGGGGGGAAGTGAGCAGAGGCAGGAGGGGGGTGAGTCGCTCAGGGGGGAGGTGAGCAGTGGCAGGGGTGAGTCGCTCAGGGGTGGGGGGAGGTGAGCAGTGGCAGGAGGGGGGGGGTGAGTCGCTCAGGGCCGGGTGAGTCGCTCTCCCTCCCCTCGCATCAAACGAAATGCTTCGCATTACGACCGATGCGCGAGAAGGAAGAACAGAGGCGGAGGTGGGAAAACTGAGGCGTTTATTGTGACGCCTCGGGCAACAGACAGAGAAACAGTGAACATAACAATAAATGAGAAAGTAAGGTACAAACAGGGTAACTGAGGAGGTAAACAGGCTGAGGAGGCACATAGCAATACAGGGGGCTCATGAGGAGCAGGGGGCTCGCGAGGAGCAAAGAGTCAGGGGCTCATGAGGAGCAGAGGATAAATAGTGAGGGGCTCATAAGGAGCAGTGTCAGAGTTGGTAGAGGGGGGGCCGAGGAGCCCTCCGCCAAAGAGTAAGGAGAGGGCTCGAGGCACGCCCGAGGCGGGGGCGCGGGGCGCCCGAGGCGGGGCCCGGAGAGGTGTGAGGTGCGGGTTCCCTGTGTGGGCGGGAGTGTCCGGGGCCTAGGTCGACAAGGGGGTCAGGCTCCCTCTCGGGGCGGGGAGTGTCCGGGGCCTGCGTCGACAGGGAGCGGGCGGCCAAAAAAAGGGGGAGGCCCGCTCCTTGGCGGGATCCGGTGAGGAGGTCCGACGAGGGTCGAGCAGGGGGGCAGCGAAGTCCTCGGGGCTGGATGGGGTGGTGGTCGGGGTCTGGGCGGCGGTGTTGTTGAAGGCGGTGTCGTGAGGATCGGCGGCAGAGGGTTCCTCCTGAGGCTGGGCTGGGATGCGGTCCGAGGTGTGATGCCCGAGGTGATGATCCTCGGCTGGGACTTGGCGGCGCTGCGGTCGATGGTCGCTGGGAGGTTGTCGGCGGGGCTTGCGGGGCTGTCGGCAGTGGTGAGGGTGAGGCGCCGGAGGGGTCCCCCCGGGCCGGCCGGGGGGAGGCCGGCGGATCAAAAATCCGCCGAGGTGGCGGGGGGGGTCTGGCGCTCACGGGTTTGCTTCGTGATGCAGTCGGCCTCGCTGTGCATGGTCAGGAGGCGCCTCACATTGGCGCAGTATGCGCAGACGTGACGGCGCCTGTCCCCCGCCTCACCGTGGGCCTCCCCGAGGCGGGCCCGATCGCACGAGGCGGGGGCGCGGTTCCAGGCCGGGCAGGGGGCCCCGTGGGTCTCCCTGTCGTAGGTGGCGCGGGCGTCAGCTTGGGGTCGGGCGAGGTGGGCGCCTCGGTGGAGAGGGTCGGGTAGGCGGGCAGGGGCGGCGGTGGCTTGGTCCTCGGGCATGGCCAGGCAGTCTAGTCTCATGAGGTTGAGCGCTACCGGGTCATGCCAGCCTTGGGGGAGGGTTCCGTCCGCGATGGCGGAAAACAGGGTCTCTGAATACCGGCGGACGGTTGCCCAGGGGTAGACGAGGTTATCCCGGCAGACTGCTAGGATGTGGTGGTGGAGTCCCTGGGCGGAGTGGGCGGGGAAGTCGGGGTGGTCGATGAGGGTGAGGAGGGCGAGGGTATATTCGTCCTTTGTCGCCTCTCCCCTCTTCACCGGCTTTCTCTCGGCCCCTCGTTTCACCAGGTCCGAGGGGAAGATGTAGTTGGCCGGGATCCCTTGGCGCCTCACGGAGTGGCGCGCCTCGGCGGATGCCAGTATCTCCCGGACGGCGTCGGCCGCGGAGGCGGGGCTGTGGCGGATGGCCTCCTCGCGGTAGGCCGGCGAGGTGGCGGGTGGTGGTTGACTGGAGAGGTGACGGTACCTCTCGTACTCCGGGTGCGGGGATCCGGGGAGGGTCGCCTGAGGCCGGGCTGTGGTGGCGGTAGGTGCCCGAGGCGTCGGGGCGGCCTGGCGCCTCGGGGGAGATGAGGGGATCCCCGGGCGGGCCCCCCGGTCTCCAGGGAGTCGATCCGGGCGTGGAGGTCGGCCGTCGCCTGGCGCGCCTCGGCGGCGGAGTGCTGTTGGTCGAGCTGCATACGCTGGAGGGCGTCCAGCAGTGTCGACATCTCGGGGCCCGAGGTGCGGCCCGAGGGCGCCGCGGGGGACGCCGGGGCGTAGGCCGGGGAGTCGGCCCGGCCGGGTGCTGGAGAGGGCCCCGGGGTGCCGGGGGCGGCCCGGGATCCCTTCCGTCCACGTCCTTTTCCTCGAGGCATCCTGAGGTTGAGCTGGGGCAGAGGTCCGAGGTGGAGTAGCCAAGTAGAAGAAAAGGGCAGAGAGGTGGAAGGCGGCCAACATAAAACTGGCATATGGGTCCTCCTGTATGGAGTATGGTGTATTAGATATCTATGATTATACCAGTAATATATATAATGAAAAAACAAACAAACAACAAAGAACTATGCGTATCAAATGTGTACTTAATTTTATATCTGTTAAAGCTAAGATTCCTTACACGCGGTATGCGGTATGCAGCATGCAGTATGCGAATGGGAGGATTCGTCCTACGCGGTATGCGAACCTGTAACCCCACCACCACCACCACTACCATATGTTTCCCCTCTGCACCCTTGTGTGTGACCGTTCCGTAATGCTCAGTCACCTCTCCTCGTCTAAAACTAATGGACAAGTGCGATTGACATTTCTATTCGCATACCGCGTGCTGCATGCCGCACCGATCGCTACAGGGACCGATCGAGTTGCCGCATTCGCATTCGCATTCGCATTCGCATTCGGACGTAAGGAATCACCCCCCATTGACTTGGATGCTTTCCGATTTTTTGCCGCATTCGCATTCACATACCGCATGCCGCGTGTAAGGAATCTTAGCTTAAAGCTGTATGTATATAAATTAATATTTCTGTTACTGTGAATAAACATCATCGGTTGACTGCACTAAAATTCCCTGTTTCCAGCATTTTGAATTGTTTGATATTGCATGAGTATCTAGATCGTATATGTAGAATAAATCTAGATGAAGTGCTTTGGTTTTGAAAGTTTGAATTTTTCATCGACCTATGTAGCTTTTAGTTTCTGTCATTTGTTTTTTTATAAATATACAGGTATACCCCGTTTAGAGCTGATTCGCCATCGGAACCAAACCTGAGTTCTTTCCGCTGTTCTCTCCCACGCACATGCGAATGCTGTCTATAACACAATTGACCATTGAAGTCAACTCATCTCACCATCCATTTTATTCACAATTCCTTCACAACATTACAATATGTTACTCCCGCAGCATGTATTTATAATAACAGGGCTACTAAACAAAACTGTAACTGCGACCCAACATGCCAGGTCACAGCTTCAGTTCTCCCTGAGAGACCTGGGCCGCGTTCAGGGTCCGTCTCGGAGGCGCCCGTGACGTCACACTAGTATGAACCACAAAGGTAGTTTCTTGTCTCGAAAATGGCCGCCCCCATAGGCGGTGGCCATTTGCAATCGAAATGCTGCGCTCTGATTGGATGAAACCACTGCATGTGGCGGCCATTTTCGAGGCGCTTTTTGTCTCCTATCTGAAAAGGGATGCGTCGCGGAGACGTCGTCGCCACGCACCCTGAACGCAAATAGGACAAAAAGCATCGTCGCGACGTCGCCGAGACGTCGCCGAGGCGTACCCTGAACGCGGCCCTGGGCCATGAACAGGGTGCGCCTTGGAGGCGTTTCAGAGAAATCTTTGACGTCACGCTGAGCGGCAAAAGCAGTTGCTCGCCTCGAAAATGGCCGCCTCCATAGGAGGCAGCCATTTGCAATGTAAAAGAAGAGCTCTAATTGGCTGAAACTACTGAATTTGGTGGCCATATTTTATGCGCTTTTTGTCTCCTGTCTAAAAAGGGAGACGTCTTCAAGATGACTCGGAGGCATACCCTGAATGCAAATAAGCCAAAAAGCGGTCTCGGAGTCGACTCGGAGGCATACCAATATTGTTCAACATGTTATTCTAATGCACCTTATTATATGCAAGAAAGTGTAAATAACTGCGATAATGCGTAGTCGGAAGACTAGTATCCTACTTTAGTGTTGCCACAAGATTATTTAGAAGAATAAATAGGCCCTAGTTACTAAGAAAAACCTTTCAATGCCTGAAACAGGAGAGTTAATGGCACAGCTTGTTCAAACTGTGAAATGCCGGAATGGCTTAGGTGAAACCTAATCTTTCAACTTGATAAGGCCATATATAGACCTATTTCATATGACGTCAGCATAGCTATCTAGGTCAGTGCCCGCACCTTTTGGCTGCAGGACAACACACTGTCACACTGCAAACTCAATGGCTATGAGCAATCTTCATACAGAAAAAGTGAAATATCTCTAAAGCCACACCACCTAGAAGCAACCCGCTTGTAACATATATAGAAAACATATTCAACCAATAGATTATATTAAATTTATAAGGTTAGGGTTCTGCATTTCTATTAATTTTGAATAAAATAGACGTTTTGTACTGCGCGTTTCGGCAAACTCAATGCATTGTCAATGGCCGTGAGCAATCTTGAAATATCTTCATACAGAAAAAGTGAAATATCTCTAAAACCACACCACCTAGAAGCAACCCGCTTGGAACACATATAGAAAACATATTCAATGAATAGATTATAGAAGATTTATAAGGTTAGGCTTCTGCATTTCTATTAATTTTGAATCAAACTAACGTTTTGCACTGCGCCTACCAGCAAACTCAATGCATTGTCAATGGCCGTGAGCAATCTTCATACAGAAAAAGTGAAATATCTCTAAAACTACACCACCTAGTGGCAACCCGTGTTGGAAATTATATAGAAAACATATTACGCGAATAGATTATATTAAATGTATAAGGTTAGGGTTCTGCATTTCTATGAATTTTGAATAAAATAAACGTTTTGCACTGTGCGTACCGGCAAACTCAGTGCATTGTCAATGGCCGAGAGCAATCTTCTTACAGAAAAGGTGAAATATCTCTAAAACCACACCACTTAGAGACAAACCGCTTGGTACACATATAGAAAACATATTCAACGAATAGATTATATTAAATTCATAATGTTAGGCTTCTGCATTTCTATCAATTTTGAATAAAATAACCGTTTTGCACTGCGTGTACCGGCAAGCTCAGTGGCAGTGTGCATTCGTTCTGCAGCCAAGCTGTGTGCGCATACACAATGTTTACAAACATTGAAATAGGTCTATACCTATGTGAACAGTTTTCTCAGTTTTCCACACTGTTGTTGGTGATAGGCATATGCCGTTCTAGAACCGGTTACATACTACTACTACTACTAATAAAAATAATTTGATGATGACGATGATGGTGGTGGTGATCATGATGAATGTTCCAGCTGAATAACACCTCTATCTCCACCACAACACACCTCTATCTCTATCTATATCAGTGTAATAGCTGAATAACACCTGTATCTCCACCACAACCTGCCTCTATCTCTATCTATATCAGTGTAACAGTGGAATAACACCTCTATCTCCACCACAACCTGCCTCTATCTCTATCTATATCAGTGTAACAGCGGAATAATACCTCTATTTCCACCACAACCTGCCTCTATCTCTATCTATGTCAGTGTAACAGCTGAATAACACACCTATCTCTACCACAACACGCCTCTATATCTATCTATATCAGTGTAACAGCTGAATAACACACCTATCTCTACCACAACACGCCTCTATCTCTATTTATATCAATGAAATAGCTGAAATACACCTCTATCTCTACCACAACACCCTCCTCTTTCTATATATATATCAGTGTAACAGCTGAATAGCAGGTCTATCTCTACCACAGCAGGTTTCTATCTCTATCTATGTCAGTGTAAAAGCTATATCTCTACCACAACATGCCTCTACCTCTACCACAACACACTTACATCTCTACCACAACATGCCTCTATCTCAATGTAACAGCTGAATAGCACCTTTATCTCTACCACAACACACCTCTATCTCTATCTATATTAGTGTACCAGCTGAATAACACATCTATCTCTACCACAACACACCTTTATCTCTATCTACACCAGTGTACCAGCTGATTAACACATCTATCTCTACTACAACACACCTTTATCTCCATCTATCCCAGTGTAACAGCTGAATAACACCTGTATCTCTACCACAACATGTATCTATCTCTATCTATACCAGTGTACCAGCTGAATAACACATCTATCTCTACCACAACACACCTTTATCTCCATCTATACCAGTGTACCAGCTGATTAACACCTCTATCTCTACCACAACATGTCTCTACCAATGAAATGCCTTAATAGCAAACCTCTATTTTGCCCACACCGCATCTCTATCTCAACCAGACATGGCTAAAGTGTTGGTTGATTGGTTTTTGTGGCTTTACATCCTGGCAACATGTAAGGTTATATCAGGATGGGTACCGACTTGTGGCAGTGTTCAGTCAAATTATCCTGACACTTAGCCAACCAGTCCTTGCCCTATGCTAATAATGCCCAGTGCCTGGCTAGGAAGCGACGAGTATCAATTTGATGTCATTGATTTGACTCGACCAGGGTTCGAACCTGTGTGTTCGAGTCCCCCAATCTACTAAAACTGGAGATGGACACTCAACTCATTCGACCATCTCTGGCTAAAGAGAGTGAGAAAAATTCATTTAAAAATGAGATGCGAATATCAGCCGATAATAGAGTGATATTGAAGCAGACTCATAGCCGTGGAGTGTATGCAATATTGACATAGAGACCGGATTACTATCGCGATGTGTGCGCAGTGTGAAATCGACTCATGCCTATCCCATACCTCAAGTTGCAATCTGCTGATAATTTTTAAAACGCCGTTGTTGTCAATATGAATACCAAGCGTGCCTTCATCTCATGCTGGCTATCCATTGTAACAGTGCGTATGATAACCCCAGTCCATTACACAAACAGGAGGGAGACTGGAGATTGAGCACAAGCGAACTTAACACTGTGTAATTGAAAGGCCATAGATTGTTTCATTGTGCTATTTCATATCAGGTCATACTCCGGTGTCGGCTGGTCAACACCGGTCTCTTTTTGTTAACTCCAAGGTGCATTATATGTATACACACACACATATATATATATATGTGTGTGTATATACACACATATGTTGACTGTCTCAAAACTTTGTCCATTGTAATGATCAACATACTATCTGCTTATACATTTGCTCATGATAAACTGATTTGCTTTTTACATAGTGTTTCATAATGCCAATAGAATACATATTGATTTGAACTAAATGTCCTTTTGTTTTCAGTGTAGCCGTTTCTGTGCTGTTTTGTGTCAATCGTTACAATGGACAAAAAAAAAGAAGAGGTGTCACCTTTTGGGACAGGCTCATATACATATATATATATATATATATAAATATATATATATATATGAAAAAAGTCCTCCAGTATGTGTGGCGCGAGGGGGGGAGCTACCCACTAATTACCCCAACAGCTGGCGAGGGGGGGGGGGGCACTCTACCAATGTGCCAATGAATTATAGAGAGTGTGTGCTCCCCTTGCATTTATACTCGTATAAAGCGTTATGCATCACATATATATACAGTGAAACCCTTGTAAATTTACCGATCATGGGACCGACTTTAAATGGTCCATTTAGGGAGGTGGTCTGTTTAGGGAGTTATTTTATTGTTACAATGGTATTGTATGGGTGATTGTTTGGGCCCCAAATAAAGCGATCGCTATAGAGGAGTGGTTGATCTGTGGAGATGGTCGGTTAGAGAGGTTTTACTCTCTGTTTGTGTATGTATATATAACCACATTGGGGTTGTCTAATGCGCGATATATGAAATGTTGGGATATTAAGTTTATACTAATTAAAGATCGATTTGAGAAACAAGAAGAACATTTTGCAAAGTTTTTCCAATATATTGACATCCATAATGTTTAATGACTAAGTTTTAAGTACTTTTTGTATAATTGTAGGACTTTTCAGGACTTAATTATTGCATTTTCAAAAGTAAGTACTTCTTAATTTTGTTATGACCCGTACGACCCCTGATATATATAGTCGGCAAATGCATGAATGACAAGAGAAGGCAAAAGTTGGGTTGAGTAAATGTAATCTCTGCCGGGTTATATTGGAATGCCCGGTATAGCCCACTGCGAAACCAAAGAAAAAATACTCCGAATAGTTCTAATTTGTTCCAAAGCTATACACTGATAAAAGCTCTCCAAGCACATCTTTGCTTTTAGTTTTTCAATTTATGCAACCAAATATGTGGAGGGAGAATGCTGAGGTCTGTAATGTATGAATGATATCATGGGTGGGATTCCCTCATCAAATGATCCAGTGGGGTTCCCCACAAACAGGGTAACACAGGGGAACCAAGATGGTAGCCATAGAAAGCTCTCCATTCCACTTTTAAGGTGTATTAATGTACATGCTTTAAGAAATTATTTACCCTCAAAATAGCTGGCTATGATAGCTAAGCATTTCAACAAATATTTAGCACTTTATATTGCAAATTCTGACACTTTTTCTATCGGGTTGTCTAGCAGCCGGTAAACTGAAAAACTAAGCAACGGTGTGCTTGGAGAGCATTTGTCAGAGTACAGCTCCAGTCTCTGTGGACTATACCAGTTCCTTTTAACAGAAATTCAACTCGACTGAAAGCATCTGGATGCAATTAGTTGACTTACTTCAAACTAAAATAAAGGAGATTATAATGATCAACCTCGCAGAAACTCTAAACCATCGGATTGTACAGCGTTTGTAGATCCTGTCACTGCCGAAGCATGTCTTGTCAAGAATTTCGATGAACACCCCAACATTAATTTAGAATATTTTCACTTCAAATATCGACTAGCTTAGTAAGTGTAGTGGCAGTGGCGTGCTATGCAGTGGTGGAGTGTGGTCCTTAAAGTTGCAGAGTGCGAAGTTTTAAGTTTTTTTGTGTTTTGGGGTATATTAATATAGTTGTTTAAGAAGGGGAAATTTCAGTCGCAGATGACTGGTCTTTCTCATTCCACTGCTCCTTGCCCTATCCTAGTAATGCCAAGCATCTGGCTAGAAGCGACAAGTATAAACGTTTATGTCATTGGTTTGACTCGACCAGGATTCGATCCCACGATCTATCAACACGGGAGACGGACGCTCTAACTCATTCGGCCATCCCGTCAGTTCCTGTCTTTTTTTTGTTTTTATTTAGATAAATCTTTAGTTTGGTAGCTGTAATTTACTTTTCTCTGAAGTTGCATAGTTCGATGGTTTTGCGTGTCTGCCATTTCTTCTGAGATAAATATATTAAATTGATCGTTATAATCTACTGTACTTTCATTTGGAGTGACTTTTATTAACCTTTGAGATATTTGAAGTGCAAACATGGAACATTAATTTTGGCTAGAATGTAACACTCTGACACCATAGGCTTCTGCAGTAGCAAGTTCAATTAAATCAACTCAGTATTCCCTTCTATGCGGCAACACATGTTTAATAAGTGCATCAGTTTCAAATCTAGATAATTGTTTTGGTTTTGAAATTGTGATGCTTCATCTGACTATGCAGCTTTAAAGTTTAAATTGACTTTGATTTTAAATGGCTGACTTTTGAGATATTTTAAGTGCCTTACCTGCTGCCAACAAACAAAGTTATCCACCTTACAAATTATTTGCCCAATAACTTCAGAAAATGGATATCAGTCTGGTAGTATTGCTATAAACATAAACACTAATAAAGACTGTACTAAACTACTAACTGACTGAAATGTATAACACTCCAAGCATAGTCTATCCCATCATTACTAACAACCTACTTACTCAAACTACTTCATGTAGTCAAAAACACCCCCCAGGTATTAACCTTTTAAGCATAACCCTACAAGCTAACCACACTCCATAGAACAGAATAAACAAACCATTCTACTAACACTTCATTTCAAAATGCTATCTCCAACAACATGATAATTATGCAATTCACAACACAGTAGGCATACAAACCTGTGAAGGGAAACTAGACACCTAACTACTCTGTCATGTAAAGGTCTAATCAATACACATGTATGTATCTAAGTATGTATATGTAGTGGTCTGCACTGACCTCTCGGGCAAGGAGCCGCATAGATAGGTAGGCGTGGGTAGTGTGTTGATATCAGGGAGCCTAGGTGGTGTAATGGTTAGCACACTGGCCCGGAATGCAAAGAGATGTGGGTTTGAGTCCCGCTCTAGGCGCGATATTTCCCATTTTCATCACCCCCACGACACTGGTTGCCGTGATCAGGATCCTGTACAAGCTTTGCGCTGTATGGTTGTTGAACCTACCCTGTGTATGTATGTGTTAGTGCATTGCCTGTATGTATGTAATTGTAAGCATTACAAGACTTACAATTCCAGGGGGACGAGTGTAGTGGTCTGCACTGACCTCTCGGGCAAGGAGCCGCATAGACAGGTAGGCGTGGGTAGTGTGTTGATATCAGGGAGCCTAGGTGGTGTAATGGTTAGCACACTGGCCCGGAATGCAAAGAGATGTGGGTTCGAGTCCCGCTCTAGGCGCGATATTTCCCATTTTCATCATCCCCACGACATATATATACAAGATATAACTACTATCTTATTTGTGAATTGTCAAACTATACCACATGTACGTCTTGGAATGATTAATATTGTTATTTCAGCGGACTTGAGCTAGCTGCTGATGACAATATCAGACTGCATATACGTATATTGTAAATAACTGTATTGTCACATGGCTGGAAGACCAGTGCCACGGTGCTGACAAAAGACTGTATTCAATGAATATACTATATTTACAACAACAACAACAAATATATGCAAAATTAATTTAGGCAAACATGTTCAAACGTGTATCAGCATAACTTGCAGCAGTAACAGGTTCTATTAAATTGACCTAGTATTCCCGTACATGCAGCAATTAAGGCTTAATAAGTGCACCAGTGTCTATGTCGAATGAAATCTAGATACTTGCCTAGATTTAGACAATTTGATGTTTTCATCGGACTATGCAGTATTAAACTAAATTAATGTAATTTATATCAATCGACCTATTACGTATTACAACTATATGATACGCCACATATGGCCGGTTCCTCCCTGGGCCCGTATGCATGGGTCTGTGTTAGTGGCTTTTGGTGTTACAGCCTGATACCGTTTAGCTATCACTGAGGTCGGGAAATATGTCAAGCGGTATGCAGGAGCGCATAACACTTTGATTATAGCTAAACGTGAAGTTATTTATAGATTTGGGAAATCCCTCGATTCGACAATATGAATAACCCTGCCAATGCGGCGGTGGCGTTATTATCGGTTCGAATTTAGGGTTAATTTGATTAAATTTCGCTTATGGCGTATGTAATTCTGTTAAATATGGCAGCATTTAATAGAATTGGGCCTAATATATTGCCGCCGATACGGTGGCGACGGCGGTGGCCATGTTTAGTTGATGTTGGACAGTATGGTTGTTTAGTTGATGTTGGACGTAGCTGCGGCGGCGGCGATTTGTGTACTTTACGTTCGTCGATTCGACAATATGCATAACGCCGCCAATGCGGCGGCGGCGTTAATATCGGTTCGAATTTAGGGTTAAATTGATCAAATATCACATTTAGGATATGTAATTCTGTCAAATATGATAGCATTGAATAGATTTGGCCCTAATCAGTACCTAACACCACCTGTAAACCATCTATGGAACGGGTTTACTGTAACCTAGTTTAAGCTTGTGGTGTTAGCCCTATCACTGACTCATGCATAGTGACTTTTCGGCGCTAAACCAGAAATCCTGTCTAAACGTGTTTTGTCTCGCTAACACCGCGTCATGCATATGGGCCTTGGTCTCTCTTGCAGTCACACACAGAAGAATGACGAAATAGGCAGGAATGTATGCCTGCACCATTTATTCTGTTCTCCACCCATCATGACATCACAAGACCAAGCGGCCCACTCCTTGACCAGCCAGGTCACAGGTAACTTCTCACGGTAGGAGGAGCCGCTAGCCAGCCGCAATATAGCCAGTCAAAACAGAGACCTGTCAACCAGCTAGCATGCCACCACCTGACGCAGAAGAACTGTGACAGTAGACTGCGTAGTACCTGCAGCCACCGCGTGGTGGAGCTCATGCACTGACTACTATAATTATCTATTTAAAAAAAAAAATTAATGGCAGAAACAATAGGACTGTGCAACTTTAAAAAGTGTAACAGAGAAGGGCTATAACCAAATGGAATGTGGTGGACATGATATTTGAGGGGCACGCCCACTTTTAATCATACAGGATGATTGATACTACCATGCCATATAATATATCATTCTGCTAATTTATGCAGCAGAATAAGGATTATTATGGTAAGATAAAGGCCACGAGGGGCCAGCAGCTACTGGATGTCACGATGGCCAAGCTCTCGTCATTTTTTGTACTTGCAATTCCTGAATATCAGTTGTGTAGGGTGGTGATATTTGTTTTAGGGTGGGCCACTGGCCCCTCGTGGCCTTTATCTTACCATAATAATCTTATTCTGCAGCATAAATTAGCAGAATTATATATTATGATGGTAATCAGGCCATGAGGGCGAGCCGGTACTTTGTGTTGACTGTTATTCTGGAATTGTTTGTCGTTATTATTATTATTGTTATTATTATTATTATTCACATATGATAATTGTTGTTGTTGACATTAAGTCCAGTTGACACATACTTTTTGTTGCTTAATGCTTTTTATTCAGTTCTTTTAAACAACCAGGTGACTCTTAAGTCTATCACATGTATATATGGTACATTTTTTCAACATCAACCTTTGTGACCCTCTGGTCTAGATTGCTTACCTTTCTTGGATATGTAAATATATTGTCTTATCAGTTCTGTTCCTGTTCCCAAATGTCTGGGATCAGGTTCGTTACTGTGTAATTGTCAATGACTGGTCGGTTGTAGAACCTCCTGAACATTGCTTCCTCTGACCACCCTGCTGCTAGGAGTATTGTGGCTAGTAGCACCTGCCTCATAGCCGCTGCACGGGTCGCAGCGTGCCTGCGTGAGTAGGGGGTGTAGTCTTCCATGTTTACACCTGCCTCCGCCATTGTGTTCTTCACGTATCTCGTTAACGTCTCCTGTGATGCCCTTACATGTGGCAGCCTCATTGTTGCGAACACCGCTGGGCCGCTGCCAAGAGGTCACCCCTCTCCACATATGCTTTGAGATGGCTGTACACACACAGCTCCTGTACCTCAAATTCAATGAAATTCAAAACCAATGGATTCCTGCTGGGATCGTTTGATTTTAGCTTTGTGGTGTAGGTCGATGTGTGCATTCCTTGACTCCACGTAAAATCCTCCCGCTTCTTTAACCCTAGTGCTTGTAGTCGTTGGCCAGTCGCCAATAGGAATAATGACAGTGTTCTCTTATTGAGTTTGTCCATATCTAATTGTTCAATTGGGCCCCACCTCTGCAAGAATTCTAATAATGGTTTCGGGTCCCAGATCATTGTGTATTTCAGGCTGGCTGGTTTTAGATTGCCAACCCCCTTGAGCAGTCTGCTTACCAGTGGGTGTTCGCCGAATGGCACGCCCCCCCCACTGTCACAAATGTGGAGAGCAGTGATCTTACTGTATTGATTGTGTTGCATGCTGCCCCCCCCCCCCCCCTGAGAATAGTGACTGCAGGTAGGCTATGCCCTGTTGTATCGTCGGTCTCCTGGGGTTGATCATTCACGCCTCGCAGTGTGGGACCAGCATGTACTGTTTTCAGGAGGACGTGAGAGTGTGGGGAGCGGCCCTGTTCATCCCCATAGCCTCGAACATACCGCCTAGAGTGGTGTTATCCTCATTCGCATGCTGTCCGTCAGGGGGAATTGTTTCTCCTCGTTCCCCTTCAGTGATAGCGTGTCTGGCTTCACCAGGATCATCTAAGATGTTGTGAAGCCCCTGAATTTGTGCAGTAACGGGTACCAGGGCTGTGTTGGCCACACCCGTGTCACCAGGATGCCCCTCGGTCGTTCCTGTATGATCTTGTTTATTACTCTTGACAGGCAGCTGAAAGGCGGAAACATGTGCCCCTTGCCTGTCTGTCAAACTCCTGTGTAATGTATTGTTCTAATTTCTGGTTATCCAAAGAAGCGAATAGGTCCACTGTGGGCTTTCCAAGTGTGTTAAATATGTCTCTGACTGTGTTATCATCTAGTGTCCACTCCACAGCATCCGTGAAGACTCTGAATGCCCAGTCCGCCTCAATGTTGTCTACACCTGGACAGAACCTAATAGATATCGTAATGTTATTCTTTTCCGTGATTTCCCATATCACCTCTGTCTCCTGCTGGCATGTCTTGGATCTCGCAGATCCACCTTTCCCTATGCATCCTACCATTGTGGTATTATCTGCAAACACCCTTGCATGTTTCCCTACTAGTCTTTCTCCCAAATGTTCAAGTGTACGCCACCCTGCTCTGTGTTCTAGTACGTTTATGTGTGTGTTCTCACTAACTGTCTCTCCCATTGTTCCCCTTAATGCACCTGGTGTGTCTGACTGTAGTAGCCCCAGCTGTGCGAGGAGGCATCAGTGTAAACACACACGTCCACCGGTGATGGTTTGTATGCCATCATGGCCTGTTCTAAGTTGTCAATCCAATATTGAATGCATTCTCTCACCTTGCGTGTGAGTGTGCCTTTCCGATGGCCGCCGGGTAATGATGTTGGTCCTGTGGCCTGTCTCCACCCTGTGCTCCATCGTCTCCATATCCGCTTCTGAATTGGTGTCAGATTTGTGCAGTAGTGGCACGTACAATGCTTCCGAAGGCAATTCCACTCTCCTTCTTTCCGCACTTTCAATAAACTCTGTGAGTATACTGGCCGCTCACTCACCCTTGCCGCTGCTGGGGAAGTTTGAAGAGGTTGCCAGGGATGGCATGCTTGAGATGTGGTGAGCCATGTTGAAGTGAGCCGGTTGTGGTGCCAGCGATGGTATATTCGCTCAGCTAATTCCTGGGATTCATAATTTAATTACGCCCCGGCCGCTGATTATGGCCGCAGCGGCATTTAATAGCTCTGTAGGCCTACGGTCTAGTACAGACTACTGTAGTTAGTGTATGCAGTCTTACGCTTAGTTTTAGTGGAGCGGTCTAACTGAATCTGTGGTTGTGTGTTGAATAGCTCTGTAGGTCTACTGTGTAGTACAGACTGTACTGTAGTGTATGCAGTCTAGTCTCTAGACTGTAGTGTTACACTTAGTTAGTGTAGCCACATTGATTTTGACACAACAATGCGGTCGGAAGTGCCATGATTGTCACTGCTAGGCCTACTGAGTTATGAATGTAAAGTATCAAGTCGCTATGTAGAAAAAAGATTCACCGCATACATGTAGTAGGGGTGAAAGACAACATAGTCTAAATACTGGCGAAAATAGCTTTAGTATGGAACAGGAAGTAGAACGCCTGGCTCCAATACCAAATGGCTTCTTATATCAGCACAGAGTTGGTGAAATGGGAGATAATGTAAAAAGACAAGATGGAGGCAACAGAATGCCGGCGATTTCACTTTTAATGTCTCTTAAACTACATGTTTTATTATAAATATTCAACTCAAAAGTAGTGGGGAAATATGAAGCCATATGTAAAGAATAAGTGTTGCTTCTTAGATTGTGAACTTAGGCTCTCATTTCATTTCGCCACTTTTTCAACAGCTTTTATATAGGGTTGACATTCACCCGTGTACTGCAGTACAGGGTGAATCCTTTATCTAGTAGCTATGTAGCGTGTCCTTAAAAATCACTATGACAGTAAGTGATAACCCTAAGGCCTAGTCTTATATTAGTCAATCATGGAATTCTTCATGGTGATCGAGTCTATCTAAAGCTACAAGTCCATGACGTATTGGGGAGGGTGGGCATATTCATAGAATAAAATTAATAAGAATCTTTGCCAACTGTTGGCTGTACCTCATGACCGTGGTCACCGCGCTCCCCCGTGACCTCACCCCCTCAGTTTCGGGTGGGGCCTGGGTAGAATGCCTACCCCCCGAACCCCTACCCGGCCTGGTGGCCCGGTTGGTGGAGGGGGATCCAGGCGGTTACTGCTTCCACCTTCCAGAGGTGAGCAAGAGTCCTTAGACTTGGCCAAAGGCCAGTGCCGTGGCACAACTTACTCGACAATCCGGTGCAAGCACCGTCCGATTGTTTAATCTCCGGTACAGTGCTAGACTCACCATGCGCAATGCAGAGGTTTTGAGACCCTAGGGTCTGGCCCGAGGGCATGGCCTGTAGGCCTCCCCGCCGTGGTGGTGGCAACTCGAAGGTGGCATACTTACCGGGACAATTACCAGCATTTTTGCCGTGAAATTGTCCAAGCCTCCGGTACAGTTTACACTGAGCGCACGCAACGCAGAGGCTGGGGTGGCCCATGGCGCACCCGCTGATACTCGTATCAGTATGCTGCCAGCACCAAAGCCGGCTTCGGCCGCACACCACGCAGCATGTCGCATGATGTCCTGCTCTTGTGATAGCTAATCCAAAAAGTGATGAGAGCTCGACCAATGAGAAATCCAGTAGCGGCTGGCCCTCGTGGCCTGATTACCATCATAATAAGGGCGCTCCCTATCACCGGATGCTTACTCTGCGCCTCACTCCGCACCCTCGCCCCTTCCGCCCCCCCCCCCCCCCACCCTCCGCCCCCTCCTCTGACCTCTGCAGCCGGCTGTCAACTAAATCACACGTGAAGTAGGATACCTACTGCGTGGGGCCAGATGTTGCCCCCCTATTACCGGAACCTGATATGACCTTAGATGTTGTCAGGACGTTTATCTCCAACAACCAAACGGAGATTTAAACCTACACATTCCGATAAAAGCATAAACTTTTCAAAAGCAAAACGCCAATCGAGGTTTGAACCCCCTGCCAGGCTCTCATCTTCACCCCGTCAACACCTCCCGGTGTGGTGGTTTCAGCGTGTTCCCGTGCTCAGACGTGTCCCTCGCTTCTGCGCATGCGTCAGAATCTAGTAAACATGGCCGTAATCGATTAACACGAACCGGGCGACTCGGGTCATCCGAATTTCAAATAGAACACGCGAATGGAGTCGACAAATACACGTCCCGTGTGCAAAAAAAGAATAATTTAGATTAATGAAATGGAAATATAGGTAAACTGGGCCATGATACAATACTTTAAATCCTATTTTGCTGTACTTTTATCGGTTATTAAAAAAAAAAAAAAAAAACTGTCCACCCGAGCGTATTCGATTATTCAACCCGAGTTTGTAGGATGTGCGCATGCGTCAATAAGTGGCTGGGGTGACCCGAGTTGATGCGAAATCCGTGCATGCGCAGAAGCAACGGGACACGTCTGAGCACGGGAACACGCTGAAACCACCACACCGGTTTGATAATATTGCAAGGGGGAGGGTCGGTCAGCTCTCTTCCTACTTCTACTACACCGCCGCTCCTTCTCACAGATGTATCTCACTGAGTAAGGCAGCCATGGTTCTTTATCTGAAGCTCTACTCCTTCCCTTTCTACTTTCTAACCACTTTTATTTTTTTTCTCTCAGGCTTCCCTCTCCCTCATATCAAGGGAGCAGGCCTGCCCGGGTGTGGCCCTTCCGTTCATCTCTCTCTCTTCCTCTTGTCGCTGCTGTTCCCGCCGCTCCTGCACATCCCGTGACACTGATGGTTTGGTCTGTCTAACCACTTGGGGAAGCCATTCTTCCCTACCACAGGGAACCTACATATTAGGTTCCCCTCACCAATGTCACAACAGTACTTCTGCGACCACCTAGTCGTCTGTGACCTGCAGGCCCCAAATTGGATCTGCGAATCCCCCAATGAAAGTACGAACCTATCCAGATTTGAATTTACATATATTTAAACCTACATGTTCCACTTAGATGCTAGTGCACATATTAAGCATTTGTTGCTACATAGAAGGGCACACTAAGTCAATTTAAAGCTGCATAGTCCGATGAACATCAAATTTTCAAAACCAAAGCAATTATTTAGAATTGATTGTACATCTAACATAGATACTGATGCACTTATTAAGCATGTTATGCTACATAGAAGGGCATAATGAGGCAATTTAATAGAACACTAAAGCCTATGGTAGTAGAGTTTTGGCAAGCTTGTCAAAACTAATTTGACATGTTTACACTTCAAATATCTCAAAACTTGGACATTTAAAATAAACAGTACTTGATGCTAAAGTAAAGTAAATTACAATCAGTTTAATGTATTTATCTCAGAAAAATGAGAGAAACTCAAAACCATCGGACTATGTAACTTTAAGCGGAAGTTGGCGTAGGGAGAGACGCTCGGCAGGCAGGCAGGTGGTGTCTGTGTACCTAATGAGTAGTGAGCTGCTCATGTAAGGGGGCGGGGATGGTGTGGTGTGTCGGGGTGGAGGCATGGTGGGGTGGAGGGTGATATGGTTTGTTTGTTGTTGTTTTACGTCATAGCAACATCTAAGGTCATATCAAGATGGATACCAACTTGTGACAGCGCGCACTCATGCGACTTTATAGTGCTGTCCCACTGGGAAACCAGGCCACCAGCACCATGACCTGGTATCCCACTCAGTCACATTATCCTGACACTGAGCACACCATTCTTGCCCTGTCCTAATAATGCAGAGCGCCAGACTAGGAAGCAACAAGTATCAATTTTTAAGTCATTGGTTTGACTCGACCAGGGTTCGAACCCACGACCCCACAATCTACCAGGAGTGATGTGGAGGGGTGCAGTATGATGGTGGAGTGTGGGGTGGGGTGTGTGGTGAGGAGGTGTGGGGGATGGTGGGGTGTAGGGTGAGGTGATGTGGGGTGCTGTAGTGGGGTGCAGTATGATGGTGGAGTGTGGGGTGGGGTGTGTGGTGAGGAGTTGTGGGGGATGGTGGGGTGTAGGGTGAGATGTGATGGGGTGCAGTATCATGGTGGAGTGTGGGGTGGAGTGTGTGGTGGGGAGGTGTGAGGAGTGATGGGGTTAGGGTGAGGTGATGTGGGGTGCTGTGGTGGGGTGCAGTATGATGGTGGGGTGGGGTGTGTGGTGAGGGGTGGGGGATGGTGGGGTGTGGGTGAGGTGATGTGGGGTGCTGTGGTGGGGTGCAGTATGATGGTGGAGTGTGGGGTGGTGGGTGGGTGGGAGGGGGTGGGGGGGTGGGTGGGGTGTAGGGTGGGTGAGTGGGGTGTGGGGAGGGGGTCGGAGTGGGGAGTTGGTGTGGGGGTGTGGGTGGTGAGGGGGGGGGGGGGGGGTGGGGGTGGGTGAGTGGTGTGGGGTGTGGGGGGGGTGAGGTGGGGTGGGTGTGGGGTGGGTGGGGTGGTGGGGGGTGGGGGGTGGTGGGGTGTGGGGTGGGTGGGGGTGGGGTGTGGGGGGGTGTGTGGTGGGGTGGGGGGGGGTGGGTGGTGGGAGGTGTGGGGGATGGTGGGGTGTGTGGAGTGGTGGGGGGGGTGGGTGTGGTGGGGAGGTGTGGTGGGGTGGGGGGTGGGGGGATGGGGGGGGGGGGGTGGGGTGATGTGGGGTGGGGGTGGGAGGTGGGGTTGTGGTGGAGTGTGGGGTGGGGGGGGTGAGGGGTGTGGGGGGTGGGGGGTGAGGGTGAGGTGATGTGGGGTGGTGTGGTGGGGTGCAGTATGATGATGGAGTGTGGGGTTGGGTGTGGGTGGTGAGGAGGTGTGGGGAATGATGGGGTGTAGGGTGAGGTGTTGTGGGGTGCTGTGGTGGGGTGCCGTATGATGGTGGTGTGGGTAGGGGTGTGTGGTGTGGGGGATGGTGGGGTCTAGGGTGAGGTGATGTGGGGTGTTGTGGTGGGGTGCAGTATGATGATGGAGTGTGGGGTGGGGTGGGTGGTGAGGAGGTGTGGGGGATGATGGGGTGTGGGATGAGGTAATGTGGGGTGCTGGTGTTGGGTGCAGTATGATGGTGGAGTGTGGGGTGTGTGATGGGGAGGTGTGGGGGATGGTCGGTGTAGGGTGGGGTGATATTGGATGCTGTGGTGTGGTGCAGTGTGGTGGTGGAGTGCGGGGTGGGGAGGTGGGGAGGTGTGGGGGATGGTGGGTTGTAGGGTGGGGGTGATAAGGGGTGATGTGGTGTGTAATGTATGTGTCCACATCATTACATGGTGGGATGAAGTGTGATAGTGGAGTGTGGCCCTTAAGACCTAATATTACATTTTCTTGAGCAAAATCGGAGGCGGAATGGGTATATCATGAGGGGGCGGGGGGCGGGGGCGGGGGGAGTAGGCGCCACTCGAAGGGCAGAATGTAAAGTTCTGCTAATTTATCCAGCAGAATAAGGATTATTATGGTAAGATAGAGGCCACGAGGGGCCAGCGGCTACTGGATGTTGCATCAGTTGAGCTCTTGTCATTTTTTGTAGTTTAACAATTCTAATAAATGCAGTTGTTCAGGGTGGGTCTAGAGCTAGACATAGGGTGGGCCACTGGCCCCTCGTGGCCTTTATCTTTGTATTGCTGCTGCTTTGTTAGAATTGTTCTTTAAATTCTTGTTTGTTTATTCATTAAGTACGCCTAACACATGTTTTTTGGTGCTTAATGCTTTTTATTTATTTTTAAACGACTCATCGTGGCTCTCAAGCCTGCTACTTACACATATGTTAATATCAGTGCATCACTTAACATGTTTTTTAGTGTCTGTTACCTTTCTTGGATAATGTTTTACATTTATGTTTAATTCTCGCCCTGTTCCCAGATGTCTGGGATCAGGTTTGTAACTGTATTGTCTCTGTTGATCGGTCAGTTGTAGAATCTCTGGAATGTTCCGTCTCCCGTCCACCCTGCTGCTAGCAGCATTGTGGCCAGTGGGATCTGTCTTCGTGCTTCTGTGCTCATGGCAGCATGCTACATGAGTATGGTGTCTAGTTAGCCATGTCTATGCCTGCCTGTGTCAGTGTTACCCTAACATACCTGGTTATTGAGTCTTGGGATGCCTGTATTTGAGGTGGTCGGGTGATGGCAAACATTGCCGGCCCTGCCCCCTCCAGTTCCCGCATCCCCAGTTTCAGGTGGCTGTAGACACAGAGTTCTCTCGTCTCAAACTCCCTGAATGTCAGTGTCAGTTTTTTTTTTACACGGGTCGTTCGATTTCACTGCGCTTCATGAGTCCAAGGGCTTGGAGACTTTGGCCCATTGCTAGTAGGAATAGACATGCGGTTCTCCTGTTTAACCTGTCTATATCTAGTGACTCCAACGGTCCCCATTTTTGGAGGTGGTTCAGCAGTACTTTCGGGGCCCAGATTGCTGTCTATTTAGACTTGGCAGGCTTCAGTTTCCCGATACCTTTAAGCAATCTGCTGACCAGTGGGTGTTCCCCAAAGGGCTTCCCGCCTACTGTTACGAATGTTGATAACATCATTGACCATACCGTATTCATTGAGTTTCTGGCCACGCCTCCCGCAAAGAGTGTCTGAAGGTAATCTATCCCCTCCTGAAGTGAGGGACTTCTGGGATTGATTACTTTTTCTCTGTAGTGGCCCGTCCACCTTCTCAGCACCTTTTGTACAGTTTCTGAGTTGTTGTAGCACATGAGGCTCTGAGGGTGTGGGCAGTCGCACTGTTCATCCCCATGCCTTCAAACATACCTTTCAGAGGTGTGTCACTCTGAGCTGCATGTTGTATGCCAATGGGAATTGTTTCCTCTCGTTCCTTCTGGAGTGTGAGCGTCCCCTTGTCTCACTGGTATCTTGCGTGCCGTCTCATAACCCCTTAGTCTGCGGAACAGTGGATACCATGGCTGTCTCGGCCACTCTGGCATGACCAGTAGTCCTGTCGGTTCGTCTTGCAGTATTTTGTTGAGCACTCTGGACAGGCAGCTGAAAGGGGGAAAGAAATAACCGTTAAATCCTTTCCAGTTCAGCCACAGTGCATCTGTTGCTCTTGCCTGTCTGTCATATTCCCTCAATATGTACTTTTTATTTTATGATTCTCTGTTGACGCAATCATGTCTGTTTCTGGTGTGCTTGACTCACTGAATATCTCATTTATTATTACCTCGTGTAATGACCATTCGCCTGCATCTGTGAATGACCTTGATGCCCAGATATCAGTATGTTGTTAGCTTCTGTTAACGACCATATGGCCTCTGTTTCTTGTTAACATGGTTTTGATGATGCCTACCCCCCATTACTAACACACGCTACTGCAGTGGTGTTGTCAGCATAGACCCTCACATGTTTGTTTTTTAGTTTATCACCCATGTGCTCTATCATGTCTCTGATCGCTCTTAGTTCTAGTACATTGATGTGGGTATTTTCGCTGACTATTTCGTCCCATTGTTCCTCGTAGTGTGTTTGGGGTAATTGACTGTAATACCCCCACCTGTGTGAGGATGCATCAGTGTATACACACAAGTCAACTGTTTTAGGTTTGTACTCCCGCAATGCTTGGTCTAGGTTTTCTATCCAGAATTGTATACTTTCTTTTACTCTCCTGGTGATGAATGTACACTCCTTCTCGTAGTCACCCTGTGAGCCCTTAAGTCCAGTTTAGTGCTTGTAGCATTGATTTTGATCATATTCTCGCCCACTTGTTACCAGGGTCTGTGGCTACTAGTTTCCCTACGAGTGATGCTAATGTTTTTATTTTTGGTGTTTGAATTTGTAGTACTTCATTCGTGAAGAGTTTAAGCTCTGCACACTTCTTTCTTGGTATGTCCACTCTCATAAGATTAGTGTTGATCCTAAACCCCAAAAATAGCAGCTCTTGTGTCGGTGTTGGCACCAATTTTTCACTGTTCACCATGAACCCTAGTCTGGTCAATAGTTCTAGTATTATTCTCACTGCCTCTCTCACCTCAGTTTGGGTTTTGCCTATGATTATTGTGTCATCTATGTAAAAACAAAGTAATATGTTATGTTGTATCCTGAGGTGGCTCATTACTGCTTTCATTATCTTTGTAAACATTCTCGGTCCAGAGCTTAGACCGTTCGGTAGTACTTTGAATCGGTATCTTTCCCCACCATGTATGAATTGTAAGAGGTCATGATCTGCCTCCTTTTTTCTATGCTGTGGTACGCGTGAGATATGTCGATGCTGGCTGTGAAAGTACAACGTCTGAACACTTTGACTTTGACTTCTGGACACTGAATCCTTTATTCCCCGTCCAGGGGTCTAGACCTCCGGCACACTTAGTCATGTGACATCATCTCATTTGCATATATTACAGACGTGTCTAGACGTCTAGCCATCTAGACGTCTATTACGCATATATCACATCCCCCCCTCAAAGTATTTATGAGACATGAAATGTTTCAAAATCCCCATAAAACATACCAGGTTTACTCATTCATCATACAGTAATACAATAACATATACACGCACTTAACTTAAGCGAGTAGGCATAAGTAAGTAAGTAACTTAAACCACAGGTTTAGCGAGTGTCTGAGCACACTATGGCACTGAAGTCCTTTGAACTGTCTGGCTGCTTAGCCTCCAGAAAACACATTGTCCATAATGACACAATAAAAATACATATTCAGTTGTATTTTCTTTCCATTGACAAAACAATTACCATCACTAATAACTAGTCCATAGCAATATTATGATGGAATTATATATCAATATCAGTGGCCTGGCATCCGATGCTTGCATCTCGGTGCTCCGTGTTCACTGCTCGCTGCCTCACCTGTTGCTTAGCTGGCCTGACGTTCTGCGCGTCTTCATCCTGGCCGTTTTCATTACAGCCATTCGTCTCTGTCGATGATCTGTGCATCTTGGCATCCGTGCAGTCGTGTCTGTGCCTCTAGGCATCCGTGCACCCGTGTGCCATCTTTCCAGGCATCTGTGCATTTGTGGGCCATCACTTAGGGCCCTGTCCTCCAATCTGTCCATTCAGATATGGCGTTCTGCTTGCTTGTCTGTGGTAGAGCAAACTCACAGTAACTTGTTAATGCTGCTTCATTTGGTTACCAGGGAGTTGCTGCCTGGTGAACCACAGCTACACGACACTGTCTTTGTTGGTAGCCTGAAGCAATGGGCCTAAAAGCACCATTGCCTACACAATATGTCTGGAATGCTTCTGTGAGTGGTCCGATCTTGTCTCGGTCATCGAGCGCGATGGACATGTTGGCAAAGACTTTTTGCGCTTCCTCGCCAGCGACGTGAAGGAAGATGCAGCATTGCACTCGTTCTGCCTTCAATATGACACCTGCAGCAATGGCGTATATGTCATATGCTCTGATCCATGTTTTCCAGTTTGATCTTGCGTTGTTGCTGAGGACAAGCTGACCAGGCGGCCACAAAGCCGGCAGTGTATTAGCAGGCGACATTCTTCCTCATTTGACACCATGTGAAAGTACAACGTCTGAACACTTTGACTTCTGGATACTGAATGACTTTATTCCCCTCCAGGGCTCAAACCATAGCCGGCCAAACTTTTCCATGATGTCATCTCATTTGCATATATTACAGACATGTCTAGACGTCTATTACGCATATATCACAGTAGTGTTTCGGCTCCTCCTGACGGTGCTGTGAGGAGTACTGTGTCAGGCGGCCTCTCCCCTGGCCACCTCTGTAGTTTCCCTGCCTCCTGTTCTGGTTCCTTGGCTGCTGCCTTCCGCCCTGCTCTCTGCAGATTGCGTTGGCCGTCTTCTGGTTCGATTCCAGAGTTGTCACCTGGTTCGGCAGGTCATCTCCCAGTAGGTATTTAAAGCCTCTGTTCCCGTCTTTTTTGGCCATCGCTTTTAGTTGGTTATTTAGTGTTGGTCTCACATTGTTCCGTCTCAGGCCAATGATGGTGTTGCTCATTCTTGACAGTATCTTGAGTGTGTTTACTAACCCCTCCATGAGCTCTGTCTTGCTCAGCGGTTTGCCAGTCTCTATCCCGTCCAGCAACTTTGCAATCGGCCTGGCCGCAAACTGTACACCCCACTGGGCGATTGTCAGTGCCAGTGCCAGGTCATTTGTCTTTCACTCCCTGATGTAACATGGCTTCGATCTCAGTGTTCATGCGGGTTTTATGTAGGGCTTCCGCATTTGATGGCCTTGGCATTGTCGTGTAAAGCTCCGCCGTCTCTGTTTTTAATATGGGGTTAGTCCACAAGGTGTTGATGAGTTTGGCTGTATTTCCAGCCAGTTCCCCACATTCCGCGTCTAGTGGGTGTTTTCGGCCGGTATGAACTGCTTTAGAAATGAGTCGTTTGTCACTGTTGTTATTGCCATTGTCAGAGTTGCTGTGGGGATTGGTGTGGGGGTCGCCATCGCTGGCCGCCTTGTTGTCTGTTGTACCACTGTTGCTACCGGTATAGAGGGCCGTGTGCAGTACGCCGGGGCCGCTCCTTGCGCCACTGCTGGTGTTGTTGTTAGCGGCGCGACCTGGCATGGTGGGCTGAATGCGGAGGGGAGTGGTCTTTGTACCGGTTCGGGTAGCGCCCCTCGCCCTGTTAATAGAGTATCCGATCCGCCTGTCCCTGATTTCCGGCTCCAGCTCCAGCTTTCTGGCCTCTAGCAGTTCCTACTCGGCTATTGGTGTTGGCACATAGTTCGGCCCCCTCCATTGATCCCCACCCTCGGGAACCGGGGGCCGGCTGAAAGTGTTAGATAAGGCCGCCACTACCATCCTTAAGCCCCTATGCAATTCTCCTATGGGTGGTGGTGTGTAGGTTGGTGAGGTTGTGGCCAATACCAGTCTCCTGGGATTGGTGTCATGTGTCGCCACCATGTCCGGTGACGATGGTGCATTTCCCGTCGATCCATTGTCCTCATACTCGTCCTGTGTAGGCGTCTCGGTTCCTGGTGTCCCTGTGGCCTCCATGTCGGCTTCTGATCCTGTATCTGACTCATGGGGTAGCGGAACGTATAGTGCTTCCGACGGTGAAGCCACTCTCTTTTTCTCCGCCACCTCTATGAAGCTTAATAGGATGCTTATGGCTTGGCTGCCCCTCACTGGGCTAGCAAAGGTGGGTATATTTCCCGTGGATGGGGTGCTTGACATATAGTGTGCCATGTTGTACCGTGGAGCTTTTGCTGCCATGTGGCTAGTGTGTCGTAGCTCACCGGTCTCCTGCCGCCATGTGAGCCTTAATTCAATTACGGCCCTGGACTGATTATGGCGCAGTGGTGCCCTCCTTGAGGTCTTGGGGTCTAGCTGATGGGGATCCAGTGGATCCACCGGAACTCGTCTGGTTGACTGCCATAGCGGCGATATGGCCATGCCGTGGTAACGTCCTCCGGTGAGGGACAAGCCTCCCACCGCGTGCAACACAGAGGTATGTATGGCCCATTGGCCCCCACCCGAGAGTGGTAGCACAAAGTGTGATACTTACCAGTACAATTAGCTGTGCTCAAGCCATGAAATTGTCCTAACCTCTGGAACAGTGAGATACTGTACGCGCTAGAAACTGAGGTATCGGCGTCCGAGTCACCACCCTCTGGTGTGTGGCCACAATCCGCCGCGGCGTCTTCATAGGCGGTCTCCGTCTCCCGCCATGCTCCCATCTCGTATGACGTCCTGCTCTCACGATGGCTAGTCCAAAAGTGACGGGAGCTGAACCGATGCAACATCCAGTAGCCGATGGCCCTCGTGGCCTGATTACCATCATAATTAGGGGAGCTGCTCGGTAGTAGAAATCCAGGTCTCCCAGGCTTCACCCAGCCTCCAGTAACCCAAACTACACTGAGCATATCAATGGAGGTTACAGGAGTAGTGGATAGCGACAAGATTAGAATAATAACAAAGCAGGGGAATTACATACATTAATAATATTTGCACAAGTATGTCATACCTCACATAACACACACAGTACAGCAGTGTGCCTTCAATCTGTCATGGAATTTGGATAGTGTCCCTCCCGCATGCGTATTCAGCTAGGTACACAACTTAGGTTGATGCATAGCTCAGGCTCAACTCTAACGGTCAGGGTGGTGTTTGTGGTTGGAGCCTTCGTGCTAACATTCCCCCGTCCATGAAGACTTATTTTAAAACTACAGCAAATAGCATAGGGCAATTATCATCCAAAAAAAGGAGAGTTCCATTGCAAGCTTGTGACACGGGAACTCTGATTTCTACCCCCGGGTTTATTTATGGAGATCGACGAAAACCTCTGAGTTGGTAAATTACACATCTCATATAAAGACCATGTTAAGAATGAGGAAGTCAGTGCCAAGATCCAACAGGATATTGTTGACAAAGATCTCCTGATCGCATTCGTTGAATAACCAGGAGAAGAATGTAGGCCCTACTAATTGAACCTCCCGTTATTTATATTTGCAAGAGCTCTTTATATCATGTATATTCTGATATATAATACTATTATATATATATATATATATATGTCTACTTATATATATATATATATATATATATATATGTATATACATATATATATATATATATACAGTACAACCTGGCGGAATGAGTTGAGCATCCATCTCCTGTTTTGAAAGATCGGGGGATCTGAACCCATGGTTCACGGTTTCGAACCCGGGTCAAGTCAGACGAATGACTTTAAAATTGATATGTGTCTCTTCCTAGCCAGGCGCTCGGCATTATTAGTATAGGGAAAGGACTGTTTGGGTCAGTGTCAAGATAATGTGACCTAGTGGGATATCAGGTCATGGTGCTGGTGACGTGGTCTCCCAGTCGGCCAGCACTATGAAGTCGCCAGGAGTGCACACTGTCAAAAGTCGTACCTGTCCTGATATGACCTTAGATGTTTCTAGGAAGTAAAACAACAAACAAACCCACAAACAATAGTTACATATTATCATTATATATATAATAGTTTACTACTATATACTAGTAGTGAGATAGACACATCGCGAAAACATCCCCGCCCCAGTGTAGGCCTACTAACTATTATGTAGCGTACATAAAATAAAATGCGCATTTCAGAGCTTCAACTGAATCTTAGAAAATAAACACCTGCTGTGTGCTTCCACTCCATTCATTCGCCGAGAACTGTCTCCAAACACAGTTTGTGTCTTTGGAGAGAGTCGTATTGAAATGTGCTTGGAGAGCACAGACCGGTGCGTCTCTGCCATGTGGTTTAAGTGCCTGTCACACCTTACCGGATTGAGTACCGGACACAACCGGACAAAGAATTTTCTAGTCCGGTGGTGTTCAGTATCAAAATGTACCGAAATGTGTCGAAATGTTGCAAAGGCCGCCAGACGAAACGAATGTTAAACGGACAAGGAACGTACATTAACGAATAGCCACCGGACGATAACCAAACGACAACTGAATGTCAAACGCACGGACCAAACTTCAACCGGACATGTACCGGATTGTTCACGGACGCGGTGAAAAGATATAAAAAACCAACGGACCGAATTCCCACAACACCGTCAACGGACTCTTCAGGAAGCAAACCGGAGACATAACGGCTGGGTACCGGACATGAACCGGACAAAATGGACTAAATGGACAAAACGGACAAAACGGCCTTAAACCGGACACCAACCATACACATCAGTCAGCTGGTGTCCAGTACAAGTTTTGAGCATGTTCAAAACTAGCAACCATACAAGCCAGACACCACCGGACAGAGAACGGACACGCCGAATGCATACTGTATATAAACCGGACATTGATGTATTTCACCGGACAGTGTCCGTTTTCTATTCGGTACCCCAATCCGGTAAGGTGTGACTGAGCCTTTATGGAAGGGCGTGGGGGGGGGGGGGGGGGGGGGGGGCTCTGGACGGTGTAACTATAGACCTATTTCATATGACGTCAGCATAGGTTTTTAGGTTAGAGCGCGCGCTGCTTGGCTGCAGGACGACGCACAATCACACTGCAAACTCAATGGCTATGAGCAATCTTCATGCAGAAAAAGTTAAATATCTCTAAAACCACACCACCTAGACAGAAACCTCTTGGCACTCAAACAGATAACATGCTTAACAACCAGATTATAATAAATGTATAAGGTATGGGTTCTGCATTTCTATTAATTTTGAATAAAACTGAAGTTTTGCACTGCGCATAGGCCTATCGGCAAACTCAGTGCATTGTCAATGGCCGTGACCAATCTTCTGACAGAAAAAGTGAAATATCTCTAAAACCACACCACCTAGAAACAAACCTCTTGGCACTCAACCAGATAACATGTTTAACAACCAGATTATATTAAATGTATAGAGTATGGGTTCTGCATTTCTATTAATTTTGAATAAAATACACGTTTTTCACTGCGCCTCCCGGCAACTCAATGGCAGTGTGCATTCGATCTGCAGCCAAGCTGCGTGCGCATACACAATGTTTATAAGCATTGAAAGGGGTCTATTTTGTAGTTTAATACTAGCATTTGTAAAAATTATATTGGTTGGTTGTTGGAGTTTTACATCCTGGCAACATCTAAGGTCATTTCAGAACGGGCACCTACTTGTGACAGTGACTCACTCATGGTGACTTTATAGTGCTGCCCTACTGGGAATCCAAGCCATTAGCACCATGACCTGATAATGTGATATCCCACTCAGTCACATTATCCTGACCAGTCCTTGCGCTATTCTAATAATGCCAAGCACCTGGCTAGAAAGCAACAAGTATCAATTTTGAAGTCATTGGTTTGAGTTGATTTGGGTGCGAACCGATGTGTTGGAATCCCACGATGTACCAAAACAAGAGACAGGCGCTCAACTCATTCAGCCATACCGTCTGGTTGTAAAAAAAAAAAAAAAAAATTTTTTATTGAGGCTGTATTTATTCTGTCCATAGCATGTAAGCCTAGGTACCCAGGCTTGTTTTCAATGCTGGCCAGCTGTAGTGTTGGTGTTGTCTTACCAAACAGTAGCTGCTGATAAGTTATTTGATTGTCTGCATTTCAGTAGCAGATAGATAGTCTGTTGGTATGTTTAGTAGTCTATGTTAGTTTTGTTGGGCCCTCTTGGCATTGTATTTTTGTTCTATTCTTATTACTATGTTAGTTGTTTTCTTAAGGTTCTATTTTAGTGTTTTGGGGTTTTCTTGGGAAGAGTTTTCTGCCTTTTTCTACTTAATTCTATACTAGCCTATTTTATTTACATGTCCATAGGCTTGTACGTAATAGGTGGTTGAGTTGTGTTTGTTTGAAATTGATTTGATTTATATTGTTCTTGGATATGTTATCTGGCTTTTATATTTCCGGTTATCCCGCCCTGGGCTGTCCAGTTGGTGGGCCGTGACATATCACCTGCCCCCTTGTGGTGCAGTTCAGTTGGGGTTCCCAGTTTTTATTTTGCACAGATATTTTTTGTATGTTTTTAGGTCAGGGATTTGTCTTTCTTTCACCGTTTGCGCATTCCATGCCTTGGCGGCCATTTCCAGTGTGCTCCTTTCATGGGCTTTGATCTGGCTTCTGGTCTGTCTTAGTAGTGGTGCCTTGCTTGCTCTGGTGTCCCTTAGTGGTTGGGTTAGACGCTTAATGTCTTGGCTATATCCATATGCTAATGTTTTTAGGTGGATTATCCTTCTGTTTTCTAGTAGCTTTACTTTAGTTCTTGTGTGTAGGTCATAAGTGGGGTGTAGTTTGTCTACTTTCACTATTTGTGTGCGTATTTCCATCCTTATCCTGGAAGCTTATCCGTTCTTCTATCTTATTTTTGGGGAGTAGTAAGCTTACATTTTTCCAGAACTTATTTGCATTGCTTCCCCAGTCCTTGTCTTGTTTTATTATATATTTCTTTTTTGCTGCCCTTACTGCTTTGAGGGAGTTGTTTCTGGCAGTATTATAGGCCCTTTTATCCTCTGGGTCTTTAGTACGTTTCACTTTGTCACCTAGCCTTCGTTTTGTTGCAATATGCGTTAATAGTTCCCTGTCTACCCATGGGTCTTGGTTTCTCTGTGTTTTTAGTTTCTTCATGGGACACATCTCATCTAATGATTGTTTTATTTCTGTGACAATGTTATTCCAGTAGATATCAGGGTCATCTCTGTCTGTTGTGAGGTCTATATTTTCATATAGGTGGTTTTTTAGTGTTTCTTTTGAGTAGTTTTTTAGGGATCTGCCCATCTTATATATATATATTGGCTTGTGCTTTTGAGTTTTTTCCTTGTTACATATATTAGCTCATGGTCACTTATACCCCAGCTTCTAGTGCCCCATTTTGTGGCATGGTTTGAGTTGGTTAGTATTAGGTCAATTGTTGAGCTATTGTTTCCTAGTCTTGTGCTGTCTGTAATAAGTTGCTGTAGCCCTAGGATTTTGATAGTGTTTTGTAGCATTAGTTTATTTTTGTCGTTGCTACTGTAGTTTATGTTGAAGTCCCCTAGCACAAATATTTCTGCATTTGTTATTTTCTCACTGTATTTATACTTTTCTATTTATATATCTGGATGGTGGTTTTAGAGTGTAGTATTTTGTCAAATTTATATACGCAGTTCATATTGTCATGGGAGGTGGCAGGCATACAACAAATGGGAACATGATGCCTAGACGGCACTCAAACCCATATTGTTGCCATTCACAGGTGAGTGTCCTAACCATTAGTCTATTTAGGCTTGGTGATAAAATCAACCTACCCATGCCTGGCCGTATATGTGACATTTCATCTGGAGAGGTGAGTGCACCTCACTACATTCGTTCCACCGAAGTCATGAATCTCATACTTGAAATTACAAATATCCAGCTAGTGCACTTCACTTCCATTACAGATAGATTTGTTTGTTTGTTGTTGTTTTACGTCCTAGCAACATCTAAGGTCATATAAGGATTGGTACCGACTTGTGACAGTGCACACTCATGGCAACTTAATAGTGCTGCCCCACTGGGAGATCAGGCTGCCACTGCCAGCACCATGACCTGATATCCCACTCAGTCACATTATCCTGACACTGAGCCAACCAGTCCTTGGCCTATCCTAATAATGCTGAGTGCCTAGCTAGGAAGCGACAAGTATCAATTTGTAAGTCATTGGTTTGACTCCACCAGGGTTCGAACCCACGATCCCATGGGTTCGGATCCCCCGATCTCCCAAAACAGGAGACGGACGCTCAACTCATTCGACCATCCCGTCTGGTCTTACAAATGGAAGGCAGATTCAACATCATGTGGTACTTGAAATGTAGCCTCCAGAGTCTTGGTCATGATACCATTGCCATGGGAAGTGTTGCAACAAATTGAAACTTCACGTCCTTCACGTCTCGAAGACCAGACGGGATGGCCGAATGAGTTAGAGCGTCCGTCTCCCGTTTTGGTAGAGCGTGGGTTCGAACCCTGGTCGAGTCAAACCAATGACTTAAAAATTTATACTTGTTGTTTCCTAGCCTGGCGCTCAGCATTATTAGGATAGGGCAAGGACTGGTTGGCTCAGTGTCAGGATAATGTGACTGAGTGGGATATCAGGTCATGGTGCTGGCGCATGAGTGTGCACTGTCACAAGTTGGTACCCATCCTGATATGACCTTAGATGTTGCTAGGCCGTAAAACAACAAAACAAACAAACAATCACGCCTCGAACACACATTCATTCCAATAGACTGACTATGCATGCAATCAACCTATCTCTGGCTACCTGCATATGTATCTGTTTGTGTGGCTTTATAACCTAGAAAACACGTTATTTCATAAACAAATCATATACAATTTACATTATGTTAAAGCTAAGCTGCATAGTCCGATGAAAAATCAAATTTTCTAAACTAAAACAATTGTCTAGATTTTATTTTACATATTTAACTTAGATACTGGTGCACTTATTAAACATTTGTCACCACACAGAAGGGATCTGAATAGAACATGTCACTGCATAAGCCTATGGTTTCAGAGTTTTGGCATGCTTGCCTAAATTAATTGTTCATGGTTGCACTTCAAATATCTCGAAAGTTAGCTATTTTAAATAAAAGTTACTTCAAGCTAAAGTAAGGTAGGTTATACCGATCAACCTAATGTATTTATCTCAGAAACATGTCAGAAACCTAAAACCATCGGCCGTTGGTATCCCAGAACCGTGATAGCCCTCATACCGCCACGCCACCACCGGCCGGCGGGAAAACTTGGAACTAGGCTGGAAGCGGGTTATCTTCTGGAAGCGGGTTAGCGCGTGGTCTACGCATACATATCAGGGCACCACCACCACCACCACCACAGGGCACCGCCGCCGCCGCCACCACCACTACTGCCTCCAGCCGCCACCAGCACCACCGGAACCAGCATCCAGGTGTTTATAAGATCCAGCGTCGGGTGGCGATCCCGGACAGAGAGAGGGCGAACGCCGTACGTAGCATAGGGAGCAACAACCCCTTGGTGTGCGTGGTCAGCGAAGCGAGACGTCCCGCCACACACACACACGTACACACACACACGTACACACACACGTACACGCACGCACTTTGAGCCCGCCCCGGTGTGTTTAGTCTGCCACGACCGTGCACTGACTTTCAGCGTCGGGTGAAAATCACGTGACCTGTGTGAGACCGACTCCTGCACCCGACGCAGCACAAGGCGACCAGTACCCCCCCCCCTCCCACCCCCACGCGCCTCCCCCCTCACACACACACACCTCCCACCCTCACAAACTCTGCCCACGGCAAATCGGGACATCGTCTGTGCGTACACCTATCTACCACCTATTCCTACCTATCTGGTCGGCGGGTTGGCTTTGAAGTCAGAAGCCGCTACACCCCGACAGTCAGGAATAATATAACATTCCCAAAGAGAGGCAAACCCCTTTTGGGAACGGAGCCAGGTGTAATATTCAGAATTCCACACTCATTCCTACTCCGCACCCGTTCAACTGTCACCCTTCCGCCACCCCCACACGGACACTCGGTAGCAGACGACATCCAGACGAATACTAGCAGACGACATTGAACTTTGTGCATAGCAACAAAAGACGCTGCAAGTACAGATCATTTCCCCATATTCGAAAGTTAAGCGTGCGCCACGATGAGTCGGTCATTGTTTGTTAGTTTGCTGTTCGTGGTTGCAATGGCACTTATCTCTTGTGTGGTTTCCAACAAGGTTGCTCACCATCATGTCCATAATGTAGATCGTGTCAAACACTATCATCACGGTGTCATTATCAGCGGCATGAACCGGCTGAGAGAGGACACATTTCGGGTACGCTATGGCAAGTACCATGCCCTGGAGGTGACTGTGCACAAAATGGGAGAAGCGGGTATGTTCTACCGCCAGGTGACTGATGGACACCGCTTCCTGGAGAGCGTCTATCAGGGCACCAACAACCTCATTGACTGCGACATGAACCGCGACAAGGAAGAGATTGGGAAGTTCCTCCATGCCTTCTGGTTAGCAGAGAATGCAGCGCGGGAACATGGGGAAAGCAACGGCAATGTGACCATTTCGGTAGTGCTGGGCCGACACCACCTTAGCCACAAAGCATCGAAGATGATCGAGATAGCATCAATGCGTTCGTCGTGTAAACTACTCCATCGCCAACAGCGTAGGTTCATGCGCGCCACTGCCCATAAACGAAACGCTGACAAGAAGAACACCAATAAGGTGAGGCAGCAGAACGCACTCACTGCCTTCGACCGACTTTGGGGGCAGGAAGTGCCGCTCGAAGCAGTGACAACTGTGCAACCGGAAGTGCATCCGAACCACGAGGGGCGTCCGAACTCTTCACGTGTAAAGAGAAGCTTAATCTATCCGGGCACTAATTGGTGTGGGAGTGGAAACACAGCGCTCAATTACAATGACCTTGGCGAGAATGTGGCGACTGACAAGTGCTGCAGGGGTCACGACCATTGTCCCTACACCATCACGGGTTTCGGCACCAGGTACAACCACTTCAACTACAGGTTCCACACACTCAGCCACTGCCAGTGCGACGAGATGTAAGTCGATGCAGCTTTCTTTAATATTACATGTAGCTATGTCCATTCTGCACCAATTTGCTACAGAAGCAATTTTTTCTCAGACTTAAGGCTGCATAGTCCGATGAAGCGTCATATTTTAAAAACCAAGATAATTATATAGATTTGAATCTATATATCTAACTTAGTTATATATTGATGCACTTATTAAACATGTGTTACCACAAAGAAGGGAATGCTGAGACAATTGAATAGAACCTGTTACTGCTGAAGCCTATGGTGTCAGAGCTTTGGTGTGCTTGCCAAAACTATTTTACATGTTTGAATTTAAAATATCTCAAAACTTATCCCATTCGAAATCAAAGTCACTTCAACCTAAAATAAGGTAGATTAGACTCTATGATGATCTATTTAATATATTTACCTGAAATAAGGTAGATTAGACTCTATAACGATGTATTAAATATATTTACCTGAAATAAAGTATATTAGACTCTATAACGATCTATTTAATATATTTACCTGAAATAGGGTAGATTAGACTATGACGATCTATTTAATATATTTACATGTAATAAGGTAGATTAGACTCTATAACGATATATTTAATATATTTACCTGAAATAGGGTAGATTAGACTATAACGATCTAGTTAATATATTTACATGAAATAAGGTAGATTAGACTCTATAATGATTTATTTAATATATTTACCTGAAATATGGTATATTAGACTCTATAGCGATCTATTTAATATATTTACCTGAAATAGGGTAGATTAGACTATAACGATCTTTTTAATATATTTACCTGAAATAGGGTAGATTAGAGTCTATAACGATCTATTTAATATATGTATCTCATACAAAATGACCAAAGCTCAAGACCATCGGACTATGCAACTTTAAGTAGGGTTGTTATTCACCCCTACTCTGAATGTGGGTGTCTCTTTTATCTACGTTTGAAACTATTCACCCCTTGTCTATAAACCAAAGGGGTCCATTTGCCATCTGAAACTAAAACTACATAGTCCAATGAGAGCATCAAATTGATTCAACCAAAACACTTCCCTGGGTTTTATCCTACATATTCAAGTTAGATACTGGTGCACTTATTAAATATGTGTTGCTGCATAGACGGAATAGCAAGTCAATTTAATCGAACCTGTGAATCTGCTGAAGCCTGTGGAGTAGGGTGTGTCGCATTTCAATGTTTCGATTCCCTGTGCCCCCACCTCTGCCTATTTGGATTTCCACCGCTGTGTATAACTTACAGCGTCATCAAAGGCCAGTTGCTCTCATACCATGTCTATGTGGTGTGGGAGGTTAAAAATCACTTGGGTCGGTAAAAGTGTAGGCTCGGGCTTTCTATCGACAAACTGTCTAATGGTGAAAACAAGTCTATTCACACTTATCCATGATAGGCAGTATAAATCTTCAACAACAAAAAACAACAACAAAATGCCAAAAGTAATGTTGTATGGTTTCATTTCAAATTCCGTTCTGATATGATCTGAGATGTTGCTAGGACGTACAGCTCCAACAACCAACATAATTATTCATATTTCTCCAACAGCCAAGTCAAACCAATGAATGAATTACAAAAATGATACTTGCCGTTAAGTAGCCTTGTGCTTGGCATTACTATGATCGGGGCAAGGACTGGTTAGCTCAGTATCAGGATAATGCGACTGAGTGGGAAATTAGGTCATGGTGCTGGCAGCCTGGTGTCCCAGGGGGACAGCACCATGAGTGCGCACTGACATAAGTCGGTACTTGTCCTGATATGATCTTAGATGTTGCCAGGACATAAACCCCAACAAACAAGCACATCCTAAAATCACCACACTCTGCAGTTTTAACCTCTACCACTGTACCAGGCATCGATCGGAGTAATACCCAAATAGTATAGGAACAGTGGCCACTTTATTCCTCATACCATTTCTATGTGGTGTGGAAGGTTAAAAATCCCTTGGGTCGGTAAAAGTGTAGGCTCGGGCTTTCTATCGACCAGCAGTGGAATGAGGAAGACCAGTCATCTGTGACTGAAATTTCCCCTGCTTAAACAACTAATGGACCAAAAAACAAAAAAACAAAAAATTACTTACGAGCAACTAAAGCTACCATGAAGATATTATTTGGTAGCTTCTTTGTTTGTTTGAGGTTTTACATCCTAACGACATCTAAGTTCATATCAGGATGGGTACCGACCCGTGACAAGGCGCACTCATGGAGACGTTATAGTGCTGCTCCCACGGGGAGGGGGGGGGGGGGGGGGGGGGGGGGGGGGGGGGAGGGGGAGGAGGGGGGGGGGGGGGGAGAAAAAGGTTCCGCCGGCCATGATGACCCGATATCCCACTCAGTCACGTTATCCTGTATACTGAGCCAACCAGTGCGCATGTGTGAGGGGTGTATGGGCGCAGAGGGGATGGGGTGAAGGTGGGTGGAGAGGGTGCTGGGTTCCACTCCGGCTGCCACGGCCTGTCTGCCTACTCATGGTGTGGTAGTTGTGTGGGCGGAGTGTTTGTTCATGCACTCGTCTCGACACAAGTTCAAACACACAATGCTAACATGTCAATATTTTCGTCTTCTTTTTGGGAACAGCGACGCTAAGTTGTTGTTATCTCTTTTTTCCCTGTCTTTTTTTTCTCTTCTGTTTAGTTTAGTTTGCCTTGTTTTGTTTTGCTTTGCTTCTTAAAGTTGCATAGTCCGATGGTTTTGAGTTTCGGCTGTATTTGGAGATAAATATATTAGGTTGATCGTTATTAATGTTATCTCCCTAATACCCCTGTCACACTACAATGTAACGAGCAAACGTAAGCCTGACATGATCACGTTTCGTCATTACGTTGACCTACGTTGGGTTACATCATGATGACGTCAGAATGACGTTAGACTGACGTCGAGCTACGTCACGTTACGTCGTGTTACGTCGGCACGCATCAAAGTTTTGAACCTGTTCAAAACTTTTTACTTAACTCGAACGTAAGGGTTTACGTTCGCCGTACATTCTGTACACGTTCGGCGAACATCAATGACGTTAAACGGACGTTAGTCAAACGATGCTCACTACGTTCAGCTATGTTCCACTACGTTGACCCACATTAAACCCAGTGGAAACGTCCACGCAGAGTAATGGGAACGTCAGGAGAACGTCAGGAGAACGTCAGGAGAACGTCAGAAGAACGTCAGGAGAACGTACGTTCAACATATGTTCAACGTATGTTCAACGTATGTTCAATGTTTCGCCACAGTGTCATAATGTGTGGAACGTCATGTAACGTTCTTCTGGCGATGGAATAACGTTTATAACATTCCGTGAACGTATTGACGTTTTCCTCTCTCATTGAATGACGGTATCACTATGCTTTACCGACGTTACGCTCTCGTCCACTACGCTGCATCCACGTTCAACTTGTGCCCAAATTTGCATACTACGCTGAGAAGTTCAACGGTTTTCACGTTCTCCCGACGCTGACGTCGTCACGTCATAGTGTGACAGGGCCTTTAAGGGGCTGTCACACTACGACGTATGGCCTTAGCGTATGCCGACATATGTGATTTTCGACCAACACGTCGGTGTACATCATCATATGGTATGTGTACATTGGGCATATGTCGGGTATGCTTGGGATACGGTATCATAGGTCGTCTTACGTCGGCGTGCGTCGAGGCGCTCAAAAACTTGTGTGCATGTTCAAATGGTTCTATGATGAAGAAAGACCAGAGGCCCGCCCCACTTCACTACCTATGTTTGTTTGTTTGTTGTTGTTTTACGTCCTAGCAACATCTAAGGTCATATCAGAATGGGTACCGAGTTGTGACAGTGTGCACTCATGGCGACTTTATAGTGCTGTCCCACTGGGAAACCAGGCTGCCGGCACCATGACCTGGTATCCCACTCAGTCACACTATCCTGACACTGAGCACACCAGTCCTTGCCCTGTCCTAATAATGCTCTAACTCATTCGGCCATCCTATCTGGTCACTACCTATGAGAAACCCCAGGAGAAATAAACATGCCTGAAGTAAACTGGCAATTAACAGTTGTGAATATAATATTCTTGAAAGGACGAACACGTCATGACCAACTGATGATGATGATCTAGAACACTGGGTTATATATGTGTGTATGTATTTATTTATATACTATATACGTATATAGTAAAACCTCTGTAAATCGACCGACCATGGGACCAACTTTAAATGGTCCATTTAGGGAGGTGGTCGGTTCAGGGAGTTTTTTTTATCATTGCAATGGTGTTGTATGGGCGATCGTTTGGGACCCAAATAAATCGATCGATATAAGGGAGTGGTCGATCTTTAAATGGTCCATTTAGGGAGGTGGTCGGTTTAGGGAGCTTTTTTATCATTGCAATGGTGTTGTATGGGCGATCGTTTGGGACCTAAATAAATCGATCGATATAGGGGAATGGTCGATCAGTGGAGGTGGTCGGTTAGAGAGGTTTTACTGTATATATATATTACCTCGGTACTACGCCTCTGGCTATTCGTAGCCCAGGGAGAATGAAGCACATCCGGTTTCAGCAATGACAAAAACTCAAAACCATCAGACTATGCAACTTTAATTAGTCAGCTTCAAGTATTCGCTTATCAGTAAGAAGGCCACTGTATCACGTGACCACGGCTAGATGGGAATCTGGGTACCAAACTTGATTTGAACGACGGCACAAATTATGTTGTGTGTTTTCACTTCAAATATCTCCCAAGTTAGTCATTTGTAAAAAAAAAAATAGGTAAAAATGTAAAAAATTTAAATAGTAGTAGATCGTGGGATTCGAACCCACGGGTTCGAGTCAAACCAATGACTTAATTTTTTTTTTATCTTGTAGCTTCCTAGCCAGGTGCTCAACATTAATAGGATAGGGCAAGGGCTGTTTGGCTCAGTATCAGGATAATGTGACTGAGTGTGATATCAGGGCATGGTGCTGGCAGCCTCGTCTCCCAGTGGGGAAGCACTATAAAGTCGCCATGAGTGCGCACATAAGTCACAAATGGGTACTTGTCCTTATATGACCTTAGATGTTGCAATGACCTAAAACTCCAATAACCAACCAACCTGTATGTACGGACATCACATTGCCAATCATCGAGAATGTCGCAGGATGTGCGTCGGGCTTTACACCTGTGACCAGCAGGTGTGTTCGTGTCGGGAGACGCGGGGTGGGGTGGGGGGGGGGGGGTAACAGCTATAGCAACGCACTTGGGCGTTAATGGTTTGGGGGAAACCTAAAAGGAGTTTGTGTGCGTGACTTACCTGCCGGGAGTATATATATATATATATATATATATATATATATATATATGCATATAATTAAGCAGAAGTATGTGTGTACCTGCATATGCGTATATATAATTAAAGCTGCATAGTCCGATGAAAACATCAAATTTTCAAAACCAAAACAATTATCTAGATTTGATTCTAAATATCTAACTTAGATACTGCTGCACTTATTAAACATTTGTCGCCACATAGAAGGGAATACTGAGTCAATTTAATAGAACCTGTTACTGCAGAAGCCTATGGTGGTAGAGTTTTGGCAGGCTTGCCAAAATTAATTTTGCACATTTGCACTTCAAATATCTGAAAAGTTAACCATTTAAAGTAAATGTTACTTCAAACTAAAGTAAGGTAGATTATAACCACCAACCAAACATATTTATCTCAGAAAATGACAGAAACTCAAAACCATCGGACTGTGCAACTTTAAAGTGGCATAGTCCAATGGTTTTGAGTTTCTGTCATTTTCTGAGATAAACATTTTAGATTGATTGTTATAATTTACCTTAGCTTAGATTGAACTGAAGTGACTTTCATTTTAAATGGTTAACTTTTGAGATATTTGAAGTGCAGACATGCTAAATTAATTTTGGCAAGCACACCAAAGGTCTGACAGTGACACCTTAGGCTTCCGCAGTAACAGCTTCTATTAAATACTGCCTCCATATTCCCTTCTATGTAGCAACATATGTTTGATAAATGCATCAGCATCTAAGTTAGATATGTAGAAGCAAATCTAGATAATTGCTTTGGTTTTGAAAATTTGATGTTTTCATTGGACTATGCAGCTTTAAGCAAAGTATGTATATATCTATATAATATATATATATATCTTTATAAATAATATATATATATATGATGATGACGATGGTGGTGGTGGTGGTGGTGGTGGTGGTGGTGGTGGTGGTGGTGGTGGTGGTGGTGGTGGTGGAAAAAAATATGATGATGATGATGATGATGATGATGATGAAGATGAAGAATTCAGGCACAAACCCCGAGAAATGTCATTCGGGCTATGCTGAAACCATGACTACCAAGTTTGAGCTGAAGCTGTCATCATACCGATAATAATATTGGCTGTTTTTGTTGTATTTATTTTCAGAAACCAACACATCCCCCATATTATGATGCATTGCCCGATATGAAATTGATAGACTTTACCTGTCATTGTTACATCCTAATAGTAATATATTTATAGCTTATGGATGAAATGTCACAGTTTCTTATTATCAGAAGAAGATTTATTTTCCTATGAAATTAATGTAAGTGCTGAAATGTGTATTTACAATTGTATTGCTGCTTTATTAGAGTTTTGCAAATCCCTCACACACAGTACTTCTGAGTGGGGGATCCATTGTTGATTCTTTGATGTCCCTTTGCTCAGCACTTAAAATTACATCCGCACCGAGTTAATGACTGCTTGCTATGGTATCATACCTAACCTAAATGGGTCGTTCTCAGAAGTTGTGTACCAATAGACTACATCACGGTTCCAGCGGCGCGGTGCATTGTGGGATGGGTCAGAGCAAAACAACCCTCCCAAAAGCACATGGCACATGCTAATACACTGGGTGCAGCTATGAAATATGCTAGTTTCAGCCATCTCAGCTCTTGTTTGAAACATAGAATACTAACTAAAAATATATATATAATAAATTAAGATATTAATCTTTTATCCAGCATTGCATTTACATCAATATAATCAGCACATCTTATGCCATGTGCATTTAGATTTAGAAAGATCTAGGCACTCCGACTAGTGTTAGAGCCATAGCCAGAGTACTCAATGCATTGTCAATAGCAGTGAGCAATCTCCATACAGAAAAAGTAAAATATTGATAAAACCACACGACCTAGAGACAAACCGCTTGGAACACATATAGAAAACATGTTTAACAAAAAGATTATATTAGATTTATAAGGTTAGGGTTTTGGATTTCTATTAGTTTTGAATAAAACTGACATTTTTCAATGCTCGTATAGGCAAAGTCAATGGCTGTACGCCTTTGCTTTGCTCCCACGGCTGTTTTCAGCGCATGCGCAGTCGGAACCGTGATGTAGTCTATCCTGTGACATCGGTACCACAAAATCAAAATGCTGTCAAAGTCCTATATACAAGCTTCCTCAATGTGTATGTCCTTTTGCATCTGAATAATTGAAAATAAACATATTCTGACATTTTTAATTAGGTTAAATGATGCTCACACTCAATAAATAGCAGTATAGCATGGAAACCAATCTGACTCCAAAATCAAATATTTTCCACAAAAAGCTTGACATTTCTGAGGACATTTCACGTGCCACTTGCTTTATAAACAGTAGTAATAATAATTTGAAACCTCATATTGCTATGGTTTTGTGTTATTTGTGATGACTAAAGAGAAAAGCAGAAAAATATTAACAATGTAACAGTCCAAGTGGAATCAACAATTTTACACAAAAGTTCGGCTTAAATTTCAATGTTTAGGGGCAATTTCAGGATTGATCTTTTACTATACCATAACTGGTTCCATGCATAGAGTGTGAAATGGTGAAAATAGTTCCTGTACTGTATCTGTATTCAGTGTTTGATACAGAGTTTCATAGTATTAGTAGGCCCTACTTGCAAGTGGAAATGAAATGTTACGACGTTAATGACTCCAGAAAAGGTTAACTATTTCATAATTTTTCTAATTTTTTTTAGAAATAAATATCTACAACTCAATGAAGACATTGTATATGACCATTTGAAGTGAAATGTGCCGTTGTTCACAGGTTTTCCTTAAGTTTGTGACAACAATCTCAGCAATCTGATATTTGATGCTGAGAACAAAGTAGTATGTCTGTCTTAACGAGGGTTGACTGTGTTCTACACTAGCATAGTAGTAATTGCCTACCTATTCCTCAGCACTGAAACCTGGTGGGATGCCCGAATGGTTAGAGCATATGCTTCGTGTGTAGGATGTGACCACCGGGTCGAGTCACATCAAAGACTTCTCAAAAGTCTAAACTTAAATGAGTACTTGTCACGAGTCTGCCTGGTGCTGGGCATTACTAGGATATGGCAAGGACTGGTTAGCTCAGTATCAGGAAAATGTGACTGAGTGTCAGGATGATGTGCTAGGATAATTTAGCCCAATCTAATAAGAACTTACTAAATTGATACTTGTCTTTACCTAGCCTGGTGCTTGGCATTACTAGGATAGGGCAAAGACTGGTTAACTTAGTATCAGGATAATATGATTGGGTGGGATATCAGGTCATAGTGCTGGCAGCCTGGTCTCCCAGTAGGGCAGCACTTATAAAGTCACCATGGGTGCGCATTGTTTACAAGAGTCCGTAGCCGTCCTGATGTGACCTTAGATGTTAATAGGATGTAAGAACCCAAACAAACCTAACCAAACCAAGCTGCAGGTTTTAACTACGTCATTGTGAAACGCGAACTGCAACCACTCACAACCAAGCATTGAGATGGTTGACCTGCCTTAGGTGCAATTCTGGTTTACCGCAGCCAAAGCAAACTGAAGCAAACTGAAGCAGTGAAAGGAGCCTATTCATATATACACACATATATATATATATATATAGATATATATAGATAGATATATATATATATATATAGATATAAATAGATATATATAGATATATATACATATATATATACATATATATATACATATATATATGTATATATATGTGTGGAAGGGAGAGTCCATTTAATATGACACAGGGGGCCAGGGCATGCGGTGTGGAAAGGAGAGGTTTAAGGGGGCGGGGCGGGGGTGAGAGGGGTGGGGAATGGGAGGTGATGGGGTTAAGTAGGTGAGACGGGTGGGGGATGGGGCGGTAGAGGGCTACGGATGTGGGGTGGGGGTGAGGGGGTGGGGGAATAGGATAGCACAGTACGTGGTGGTGGGGTGAGAGGGGGTGCAGGTGTGCAGGTGGGTGGGGAGTGAGAGGAGTTTGTCTGGGGAAAGGGGGGGGGGCTGCTCCTACTCCTCCCCCCCCCCCCCCCCCGCCTGGGTTGTGGTGGTGGGGGTTGTGGTGGGGGTTAATGCGCGTGGTGTCTGTCTGCCTGGTTTGACGGACGGACCATTTACCACTAATTACAGGGGTGACATGCCCACAGTAGATGCTACAACCCCGGGCTCTGTAGATAAGGGGCCGACCATTAGGTATGTCTGCGCACGGTGTTTGTTGTGGATAAAAGATACATATTTCTTTTTGCCCCCCCCCCCCCCCTCCACACTCTTCATTTGAGCACACAGACACACACGCATATATATATATATATATATATATATATATATATATATATATAGAGAGAGAGAGAGAGAGAGAGAGAGTTCTATATATAAATACACACGAATATACTACACAAACGCAGGCACCCACGCGCACATACACACATTACATACACGCACGCACACATGCATACATACATACATACATACATACGTACATACATACATACATACATACATACATACATACATGCATACATACATACATACATACATACATACATACATACATACATGCATACATACATATATACATACACACACACACTGGAGCGGATTTCAATCTGATATCATCTGTTTGTATTGTGAGTAAAAGGAAGCACGGGGAGAAAGGGGGGAGAAAGGGGAAGAGAGAAAGGGGGGATAGGCATACGACGAAGCTATGAGAATGGATATCGGGTGGAAGAAGGCAGAATGAGGAGGGGGTAGGAAGGAGGAAGTGGGCGAGGGAGTAGGAAGCGGGAGAGGGGAAGGAGGGGGTGGGGGGAGAGAGGATGAAGAGGGAGGAGGCAGTAAGGAGGAGGAAGGAGTGAAAGAGGAGAGGAATGGGAGGATGGAGAGGTGGGAAGGTGAGAGGATGGAGGGTGACAGGAGAGAGGGGGGGGAGATGAGAAAGGGAGTGAGAGAGGGAGGAGGAGGGCGGGCGGTATGTGACGGAGGGAGGAGTGAGAGGGAGGAGAATGTAGAAGGGGCGTAGGCAGAGGATGGAATGAAAAACCGATGCTATAGACACGGTGCATGTTTATGTTTACATCCTAGAATTCCCACGCATGCCCACGGACTGGTTGGCAGAAGTAACCACAAAGCACTGTCAGGATAGACTACATCACGGTTCTGACTGCGCATGCACTGAAAACGGCCGTGGGAGCAAAGCAAATGCGTTCAGCCATTGAGTTTGCCAATACACGCATTGAAAAATGTCAGTTTTATTCAAAATTAATAGAAATCCAAAACTCTAACCTTATAAATTGAATGTAATCATTTTGTTAAACAAGTTTTCTATATGTGTTCCAAGCTGTTTGTGCCTAGGTGGTGTGGTTTTATCAATATTTTACTTTTTCTGTATGGAGATTGCTCACTGCCATTGACAATGCATTGATTGATTACTCTGGCTATGGCTCTAACACTAGTCGGAGTGACTAGATCTTTCTAAATCTAAATGCACATGGCATAAGATGTGCTCATTATATTGATGTAAATGCAATGCTGGATAAAAGATTAATATCTTAATTTATTATATATATTTTTTTAGTTAGTATTCTATGTTTCAAACAAGAGTTGAAACTAGGACATTTCATAGCTGCACCCAGTGTATTAGCATGTGCCATATGCTTTTGGGGGGGGTGGTGTTTTGCTCTGACCCATCCCACAATGCACCGCGCCGCTGGAACCGTGATGTAGTCTATTGCATGAGAGGTTGGGTCAGAGTTAGATCAAATATCTGCAGATATAACTGCTGATGTAACTAGGTTATGGTTAGGATTCTGTGGCATTTATTTATTTATTTTCTTACTTATTTATTTATTTATACACAATGTTTTCGGAGCCTCGTCCCACAGAAAAAAGTTTACCGCGCTAAGCGTTGCAGCACGCAAACAACCCATTTATTTAATACATCGTTTTTGTTATATTTTATTCATGCACAGTGGAAATCATGAGTGGAAAAACAAACATTCGGGAACGTAACCAATGTACTTAATGTGAGATAAATAGCATTCTATAAATGATCGATTCAACTGAAGTATTACTCTATTGGTTTCTATGCGAAACGGCACCGAACTGCTTTCTTTTGCCAACCATGGCCATTCTGGGTGCAAGTCACGTGATAGTGACATCACTGGTCAACGTGTCAGCATGCACACTAGTAGTGTGCATATTGAGGGTACCTCACGTCTCAAAACAAACTACTCAATGTCATACCAGAAGCGGCGTCCCAGCGCCGCCTGGTGGGGTGCTGACACGGTGACAGCGGGCGTTTCTGAAGGATAACGCCATTAACGCCAGTTGACGTGATCCCCTTTTGTGATAAGTTGGCAAGTTTGGCAGAGTCCCACCAGGGGGTCGGCGAGCCGTTAGTGTTACCAGGGTTACCAGATGCTACCCGTTATGCCGGCCGTACACTTGCCGACGGTTGCAATTGTTGGATCTAGTGTTGTAGAGTGTGAATGTGTAGCACGGGCAGATATGCATAGCGGCACATATAGGCTGTGTAATGAATTATGGGAGTATAAACCAAGGACAGACCACATCGCCGTTAGTCCTTCACTGAGCTAGATGCGATATGAATGTTGGCTCGCTGAGGTTCCTGATTTTGCCGCTGGCGCCCTCAGCGCACAGCCAAACTCCAGCATATTTAGGATTTGCGTGTGACGTAGGCATCACAGTACTCCTGCATCGTGGTTGGATTGAAGCAGTTCCTTCTACTATCAGGTGTATGGAAATAAGACAAAAAGCAAAAATCTATTCACTGCTACGATCTAATTGTGTTATTTAGAAGCATGAATATTCACTCGGGGGTTGAAATCATGTTTATTTAACATACTCAAAAGGTGAAATTTGGTTAAATTAAACCCAAAATCGAAGCGATATTAACGCTGTTACCACATGGCGGTGATATTGTCGAATGTAAACAAAACAAAAAACACAAATCTATTCACTGCTATGATCTAATTCTGCTATTTAGAATCATGAATATTCCCTCGGGGGTTGAAATAATGTTATTTATGAGAATAGCCTACTCAGAAAGTGAAATTTGGTCAAATTAAACCCATAATCCTGGCGATAATATTAATAACGTTGTCGCCGCATCAGCAGTGTTATCCTGTGATTTCTATCCAACCATGATGGCCGACGAGGCACTGATCACGTGGTGCTAATCGTTTGATGCAAATCCTCAATAAGTTATAACTTAATTTTAAATGCACACACATATATATTTATATATATATATCTATATATATAGTATGTGTGTGTGTGTTCAAAATCCGAATGTATATATATATACATACATATATATGCATACTAACACTAGCAGTATATATATATACATATTAATATATACTGTATAACTAGTATAAGTCCTTATACGAGTATAATAAGGCCTGAAGCTTCCATCTGCTCCTCAGCCCTTAGATCTACTTCTCCGTCAATCATTGACTGGAGGAGCCTTGATCTAGTCATCTAGTGTTCCGGCCTAGCTAATCTCAGGTTATTATATATATATATATATATATATATATATATGACCCAATATCCTACTAATTATCTTGATTCTGAGCTAACCAGTCCTTGCCCTATCCTATTATATATATATATATACATATATATATATATACCCCATTCTATGTAGCATTGAATACTTAATAACTTCACCAGCATCAACAATTGAATTTGAAATAACAAACATAAGTACGCGTTTGGCTTTCATCGGACTATGCAGCTTTATGCCTAGTACACACCTCCCGTTTACGATTCACGCACTAAAACTCGCGACTCGACCCGACCCGCTTAAAACTGAAAACGGGCCGATGCATTTTTCGAATCGCGAATCGCAATCGTAATCGGCCCGCTTTAGCCCTAAAAACTGAGTTTTATACGCGAATCGCAATCGCTAGGTGTGCGCGGGGTGTGCACACCTAGCGATTTTTGTGCACGAAACGGGCAGTTTTCGATCGTATATGGGAGGTGTGTGCGCACAAACGGTAGGTGTGTACCAGGCATTAACAATAACAGAGCTCGCTGTCAATGCCAGGCTCGATATTTGAATGGACGCCATCACCAGCTCCCATCTAAAGTGGTTTATAAAAACCAGGCAAGCTGGGCCAGACCTGGCCACATTTGTGCTGGCAACAAAATATCACATTGACACGTCGGTCCAGATAATGTAGAGCATAACTCATCGCATTCCTCATCACCCTCTACCCTCCCTCCTCAACTAACCAGACGGGATGGCCGAATGAGTTAGAGCATCCGTCTCCCGTGCTGGTAGATCGTGGGGTCGTGGGTTCGAGTCCCGGTCGAGTCAAACCGATGACTTTAAAATTGATACTTGTTGCTTCCTAGCCAGGCGCTCGGCATTATTAGGATAGGGCAAGGACTGTTGTGCTCAGTGTCAGGATAATGTGACTGAGTGGGATACCAGGTCATGGTGCCAGTGGCCTGGTTTCCCAGTGGGACAGCACTATAAAGTCACCATGAGTGCGCACTGTCACAAGTCGGTACCCGTCCTGATATGACCTTAGATGTTGCTAGGACGTAAAACAACAACAAACAAACAACAAACCCTCCCTCCTCCATCCATACTCTCCCCATCCTCTCTCCATCCTCCTCCCCCTCCCTCCTCCTCCCTCCCCCTCCCCCTCCTCCCCCCTAGCCCTCCTCTCTCCTCATCCCACCTCCTTCCCTCCTCCCCCTCCTCCTCCCACCTCCTCCCACCTCCTCCCACCTCCTCCCACCTCCACCACCTCCTCCCCCCACCTTCTCTCACCTCCTCCTCCTCCCACTTCCTCCCCCCCCCCATCCTCCCACCTCCTCCCCCTCCTCCCCCTCCTCCCACCTCCACCCTGTGTGCTAACCATTACACCACCTATGCTCCATAATGTCACCACCCAATCCACGCCTATCTGTCTAAGTGGCTCCTTACCTGAGAGGTCAGTGCAGACTACTACAGTACCAAAGATTCTCCTATGCATTGTATAATCATTTATGGTACTTACAGAACGCAAGCTTCGAATATGAACCAAGGTCTGATTGGTTCACATGTGTATCGCACCATGCTCACGTGACCACTTCGCAGCATATCAGGTGGCTGCACATTGTCGTCTGGCACTTTATGTAGTTGTCTGATGGTTGCATTATGAGAAGTTGTAACAATGCGTCTGAAACCGGACGTTATTGCCAAATGAGTTGAGTGCCCACTTCCCATGTGAGAGGTCACTGGGTCAAACATCAGCCAAGTCGCAAATCAATCACTTAAAATTTGACACTTGGCATTGCCCAGCATTACTGGTGTAGTACTAGTAGTCTGCACTGACTGCTCAGGCAAGGAGCCACATATACAGGTAGGCGTGAATAGGGTGATGACATCAGGGAGCCTAGGTGGTGTATTACACAGGTAGGCGTGGATAAGGTGATGACATCAGGGAGCTGAGGTGGTGTCATGGTTAGCTCTACCGATTCGGCCTCCGCGTCCAGTCCCAAATTGGGAAGAGGGTCATGGGTGTTGACCCTGACCAAGTCAAACCAATGACTTCATAAAGTGATATGTGTTACTACGTAGCTTGGCAGTATGCTGTTCAGCATTAATGTGATAAGCCAATGACTGCCTTGTTCAGTATCAGGATAATGTGACTAAGTGGGACATTGGCTCATGGTGCCAGTGACCCCGGTCTCCCAGCGAGGCAGCACTATGAAGTTGCCATGAGGGCACACTGTCACAAGTTGGTACCTGTCCTGATATGACCATTCAGTTATGAGATTGCAAACAAGATTTGTTTGTTTTGTTTGTTGGGGTTCTTACATCCTAGCAACATCTAAGGTCATATCAGGACGGGTGCCGATTTGTAACAGTGTGCACTCATGACGATGTTATGGCGCTGGCCCACTGGGAGACCAGACCACCAGCACCATGACCCAATATCCCACTCAGACACATTATCTTGATTCTGAGCTAACCGGTCCTTGCCCTATCCTATTAATGCCGAGCCCCAGGCTAGGAAGTGGCGAAGTATAAATTTGTGTTGTATGTCATTGGTTTGACTCGACATGCATGCATTTCAACTCCCGACCTTCCGCACTGGAAGCCTGTGCTCTACCGATTCCGAAGATGTTTGTACTCGGTCACAGTGAGTGTGGCAATGTTTTGATAACACGTCCCTCCCCCCCCCCCCCCCCCCGCCCCCAATCCTCACCCCCCCCCCACCTCTCATTCGCAGACGCTCACATTCACCCTTCAACCCCCGGGGCTCTCTCCCGCTCTTAGCTCCTTACACGCTCTCGACGCCCCCTGGTGTGCACCCAAAGTAACACTTCCCCTCCATTTGGTTGACATCGTGTGACCTGAACATTGTCGCCTCCTTCTTGTTGGCGCGTCATTTAAACCTTAAGAAAACAACTAACATAGTAATAAGAATAGAACAAAAATACAATGCCAAGAGGGCCCCCAAAAATACTAACATAGACTACTAAACATACCAACAGACTATCTATCTGCTACTGAAATGCAGACAATCAAATAACTTATCAGCAGCTACTGCTTGGTAAGACAACACCAAAACTACAGCTGGCCAGCATTGAAAACAAGCCTGGGTACCCGGGCTTACATGCTATGGACAGTATAAATACAGCCTCAATAAAAAATATAAAAAATAATAATAATAATAAATACAAATACAAATTTAAAGAAGAAAAAAGGGCCTAGACTAACGGTCCTGCTCTTCTACACACTTGGCATGGTTACCATGACTACTGTGTGTGTGCTATGTGTGCGTGTTATGTCACTGCCGCGCCGCTTCGTCTGTGGCAGGGGACCTCTACATGTTACCCATTGGGGTTTCAGGTGTCCTTTCAATTTCAAATCAAACCAAGGCATTTCCTACCCCATCGGGGGGTGGGGGCGGGGGGTGGGGGAGAGGGGGAGAGGGGGAGGGGGGGGGGGGCACTGCATTCAACCACTCTGCCAGTTCGGCTGGAAAATGGAGTTTAATTTGGCATTCTGCGCCGAGTGAGTGATGTGTTGCATTAAGGCCGAAATGGGTTTCTGCGCAGATGCGGTTCCCCAAAGCAACTATTTATGTGAGACATCTCGACATCTAATGATGTCGTAGATATATGTGGTTGGCGTAAACACTGTGAGACTAAGTCACATGAATCTCTCCCACGTCACAGAAACTCCCACAAGCCGTCCGTTGCCTTGGCAATGCGATCTGTGTCCTATTACTCCTAATGTGATTAATCGGAATCCACGATGTAAGTTCACAAGACAAAAGTTCACAAGACAAAATCTCACAATACAAAAGCTCACACCATTAATGAAAAAAAGAGACAAAAGCTCACAAGCTTTAATCAGAGTCAGTTGTTCTCACCTATCACATCTCATTTCACATCTACTGAATCACACATATTAGGTATGTGACTAAAATATTTAAATTCATGTAATTGTATCGTAACTGGAGGTACCGTTGGAAAGAACTGTGTGAATTATTTTTTAAATGGTCTTTAAAATTTGATTCTAGGACAAATATAAAGAAAGTTATGTCATTTTGAAAGTTGACAATCGGGGTGAATTTTCATCCTTTGTTTTATTACTTTGAATGGAAAAAAAAGAAAAGCCTATGACCAGTCCCTTAAGAAATTCATTTCAAAATAGTCTAGCTAGTGTGACATTTATATGTATTTAATCAAAAAGATTAATTGTTGTGGGGTTTTGTCTCTTTTTCCATTAAGGGTGTAGAGCTTCTGCCTTGTGAGCATTTCTCTTGTCTTGTGAGCTTTTATCTTGTGAGTTTTTGTCTTGTGAGCTTTTGTCTGCGCATCGGTGTTCACCCTGCAACCTCCAGAACATAAATATTCACAAACCGTTTTCAAACAGAGAGGGAAACGTTGTTCATGGGTAATTGTAGATGCCTGTCTGTATTCTACAGATGAGACCAGTCGACATAACAAGCTGGACATATCTTGCTGTAATTGTGTAAACAGCTACAGTAATCAGTCGTCAATAACATTGAAATTATCACATTATATGTTGATTTAGGGGGGCATTAAGCATGTATTTGTCAAAGGCACCCTTCCTGATGTCACTTTAGATGTTGTTAGGATGAAAAACCCCCACCAACCAAATGCTTATCAAGCATTCACGGAAATATCTTGAGTGCTTAGAAATAAGATAATGATTTTGTTTCGATAATATCACTTTTATCAATGATGTCAAGTCGAAGAGGAGAGGCATGTTGATTACAGCAATAGGACAAGTACTCAGATAAGTGATTCTTTCTTGATTTTATTTATTTCTGACAGACTAAAACCAGTTCATTGTGTACTTTGGACCCCTGTAGTAGCTATAGATGATGCTTGACAATGAATGCTCTCAGGGAATCAGGTTAGTAATATTCCATGAGACTTACCTGTCTCGTTCCCACGGATATACGCACTATGAAGGTGTTACTAAGAAATGCTACGTTCCCTGGTGGTTTTCTACTAAACTACTTTTTGGTTTCGGTTTTTGGTCATCATCATCATCATCATCGTCATCATGCTGTCGGTCGTGATGCGACAAAGACTGCTTTCATTACTTGACTTCCGCTCTCCATTTAGCTCTCTGCTGTGAGAGTTATGTCCATGAGTCGGTTTTAATGTCTCTCGGGTTCAGGTTTCTCTTGATGGTATCCTTGAACCGGAGACTAGGGCGCCCTCTCTTTCTGTAACCAGAAGACAGTTGAGAATAGAGGATCTGCTTTGGTAGCCTGTCTGATGACATCCTGATGAGGTGTTCAGTCCACCAGAGATTCTTTTTGATCAGAAGATCTTCCATAGAGGGCAGCCCCGTCCATTCAAGTATTTCCTTATTTGTCATTTTGTCCTTCCAGGTTAGCCTCATGATTGAACGCAGATGTCGCATCATGAAGCCATGCAGCTTTTTCACAGAGTTCAGCTTGTTTCCGTCAACCATGATATCCTCCTCTCGGGTTCTTGTAGAGTTGGGTTGGTACAGCACCTCCGTCTTCTTGATGTTAATCTTCAGGCCAAGCTTCATTGATGCATCGGAGAAAGCGTCCACTATTTTCTGGATCTTTTCAGCAGAGTGGGCAACCAGTGCACTGTCATCTGCGAATAGCAGCTCTCTCACCAGTATCCAAGTAGTCTTGGTCTTCGCTCTGAAGTGTGCGACACTGAATAGGTCAGCGCTCTGTCTGGACTGTATATAGATGCCATCCCCCATGTCTCGGAAAGCCTCGTCTAGCATTGCTGATAGGAAGATGGAGAAGAGCGTGGGGGCCAGTACACAACCTTGCTTGACCCCATTGGTAACCCCAAACGATTCCGAAACTTCCCCTCCAACACTAACGTTTGCCATCATTCCTGTATGTAGAGCCTCGATCATAGTTATGAACTTCTCTGGGCATCCATACTTCCTCAGGAGCTGCCATAGCCCGGTCCTCCCGACTGTATCAAATGCCTTAGTGAAATCGACAAATACCATGTACAGTGGTCGGTCCTGCTCAATGCACTTTTCTTGTAGCTGTCGGAGACAAAATATCATATCCATGGTGCTCCGGTTACCTCTGAAGCCACACTGTGACTCCGGAACTACATCAGGTGTTATGTGAATAGATAGTCTGTTGAGGAGGATCCTGGCGAAGATCTTGCCTGCTATGGAAAGAAGAGAGATTCCTCTATAGTTCCCACAGTCTGTTCGATCACATTTCTTGTAGATGGTTACAATGCTGGCATCCTTCCATGCTTGGGGTACAGAACCCTCCTCCCAGGCATTGGTGATTAGTTGGTGTAGTCTGTTGAACCAATTGTCTCCTCCGTGCTTCCATAATTCAGCAGGAATTCCATCACCCCCAGGTGCTTTGCCATCTTTCAGGCTGGCGATTGCTCTAGCCATCTCGTCCATGGTTGGGATCTCATCAAGGCATGTTTTGGTGTACATTTCATGAAAGCTGCCTGCAAAAGTGTTGAAGTGCTGCTGGCTTTTGCAAGTTACCAGCGGCACTCTCTCAGGGAGCAAATAGAGGTTTCACACCAGCAAGAACATGTCAAGAGAGGCGCAAAACTATTTGTCCCTGCAGTGGCTGGTCAGGAGATGTTGGGAGTTCCATACATCAACCGCCCTTAATGCTGCCACAGTGACATGGTTTTCTGTTTAGGGTTTGCTATCCAATGTTTTTGAGTTTCTGCCATATTTAAAGAAAATAAAGATATCGATTTTAGATATTAGGTTGATCACTACAATATACCTTACTTTTGTTTAAAGAACTACTTTAAGTGGTTAATGTTGGAGATATGTGAAGTGAAAACTTGCCACTTTAATTTTGGTGCACCTGTTGAAATGCTGGCACCATAGGCTTCAGCAGTAACAGGTTCTCTATAAATTGACTTCTACATAGCATAGATTAAATCTAGGTAAGTGTTTTGGTTTTGACAAATTGATCCTAGCAACATCTAAGGTCATATCAGGATGGGTACCGACTTGTGACAGTGCGCACTCATGGTGACTTTATAGTGCTGTCCCACTGGGAGACCAGGCCACCAACACCATGACCTGATATCCCACCCAGTCGCATCATCCTGACCCTGAGCCATCCCATCCTTGCCTTTTCCTAATAATGCCAAGCGCCTGGTTAGAAGGCAACAAGTATCACTTTTTAAGTCCTTGGTTTAACTAGACAAGGGTTCGAGATTATGTTGAATCAATGGTTTTTTTTAATCCACCATAACATAATGTTCACACATTTGATAGAAATGGAGACTGGATTAACGTCCAATTTGATCCAATCAATGTGCATCATCATGGTGAAGCACCATTGTAGTTGTTATATCTACCACTGGATCAGTGTCAATACAGTACCTACCGGTACATATATACCTTACTTTGCTCCACGCAGCGACTTCAAACATAATACCCCAGTCACACTATTGCTTGCGACCACTTTAATAAAGGGTTGGTCGCAAAATGATCCACAATGGTTGCCAACTTCCTTACGACCAAAATGGTCACACGGAGGTTGCAGCTACTGCACTGAAATCCTTGTTGCAACCAAAATGGTTGCCCACAGGTCGGCGACCATTGCTCTAGCCGGAAGGAAGTCGCCGGTGACAAAGTGGTCAGAAGTAGTCACAAGCCATAGTGTGAGTGGGGCATTAGACTGTATCTTCTCAGGCACTCTGCTAAACCATAGTACCATTTAAACGTGGTTAAAAAGGAGAACACTTAAAGTTACATAGTCCGATGGTCTTGAGTTTCTTACAATTTTCTGAGATAAGTATATTAAATTGATCATTATAATCTACCTTACTTCAGTTTGAAGTAACTTTTAATTGAAATGGCTACCTTTTGAGATATTTGAAATTCAAACATGTGAAAATAATTTTGGCAAACAGGCCAAAACTCTGATAACATAGGCTTCTGCAGTAACAGGTTCTATTAACTCGACTCAGCGTTCCCTTCTATGTGGCAAAACATACTTAATAAGTGTATCAGTATCTCAGTTAGATATGTAGAATCAATTCTAGATAATTGTTTTGATTTTGAAAATTTGATGCTTCATCGGACTATGCAGCTTTAATATATTAGGGACTGTTCAGAAAGTGCCACAACCTCCACAGCTGCTGCTTTATAAAAAGAAAAAGACAACTGGAAAAAAAATCATGATTACTGGTTACAGACAATGTAACGGGGGAAACAATAAAGTTGTGGCGCAAGACCTAAATTGTCCTGTTCAGAGAAACATGTACAGCAAAACCTCTCTCACCGACTACCTCCACAGATCGACCACTCCCCTATATCGATCGCTTTATTTCGGTCCCCAAAATACCATTGTAAAGATATTCTAGCTTCTTAAACCGACCACCTCCCTAAATGAACCACTTAAAGTCTGTCCCATGGTCGGTTGATTTAGAGAACTTTTATTGTATTGTGATTCCAGCCATCTGCTCATATCACAACACAGTATTGGATGTCTAGACACAACATCCTGGCATCCAAGCTTTCAGGTCAAGTATCACTTTTTACACAGACGCAGTAGCTAGTCATTTTCGATACATGCCATAGTTAACTTACAGAGGTCAAAGGGTGCCCCCCCCCCCCGCCCCCCTTGGGCTAAATGGCAGTTTTTGTTGGTTGATTGAGGAATGATTTATAGGAATACAACGTTTCAAAAACAGAATACAGTGGAACCCCATTGTAATGCGATCATTACGGGCCATGGAATATCATAGTGGGAGAAGTGGGGTTGCGCTGAGGCAGGGTTTAGTTTACTCAATTAAAGCTATGAATCGTCGCCTTATATCCGAATTTGTGTAAATGAGGGGTGTGTACAAATCGGCGGGAGTAGGATTCCATGGCGCATTCATTTGGATCTTACAGAGTTTACATAATTGTCATAGTATATGAATAATACCAAATTAACATAGTTGTGTGAATAAATATTTGCATTCGATAAAAGATTATACACTAAAGTTTGAAAGATTATCAAATTAATGAAAATCATGTGAAATATATATATGTATGCATATATATATATATATATATATATATATATATATATATATATATATCTCCTAGTCAAGTTAAACCGGTGACTTACAAAAATTGATACTGATCGCTACCTAGCCTATCACTCGGCATTACTATGATAGGGGAAGGACAGGTTAGCTCAGTATCAGGATGATATGGCTGAGTGGGAAATCGGGTCATGGTGCTGGCTGCCTGGTCTTCCTGTGTGGCAGCAATATAAAGTCACCATGAGTGTACACTGTTACAAGTTGGTAACTCTCCTGATGTGACCAGAGATGCTGCTAGCACATGAAACTCCAACAAACATATATACATTTAATTTGGATAAAAGATTCACCTGTCTGTTGACAATATATTATATAATAAGGCTGCTTAGCTTAAATCTGCATAGTCCGATGAAAACATCAAATTTTCAAAACCAAAACAATTATAAAAATTCGATTCTACATTTATCTAACTTGGATGCTGGTGCACTTATTAAACATTTGTCACCCCATCGAAGGGAATGCAACCTGTTACTGCAGAAGTCTATGGTGTCAGAGTTTTGGTGTGCTTGCCAAAATTAATTTAGCATGTTTGCACTTCAAATATCTCAAAAGTTAGCCATTTAAAATAAAACTTATTTAAAACTAAAGTAAGCTAGATTATTACGATCAACCTAATATAATTATCTCAGAAAATGGCAGGAATTCGAAACTATCGGACAATGTAACTTTAAATTGGAGAAGTGTTTTGAGTTCTGTGGGATAGCTCAGCAGCTCCACCCACGTAGTGTGGGACCTCGGGAATAACTACATTCAACTGGAAAACTTGAATAAGCATCATGCAATTGAGATCAAATTTAGTTTCGCAACCCTGGCAATGGAACTGCTGTGGAGTGATGGGTTGCGGTAGTAGGCCTGAGCCCTAACTAGCTGCAATTGTGCAACGCTAAAATGAATTCAATAGGGCGCCTATTTGGCTCGGTAATAAGATGAAGGGTGGAAGGGAAACCCCAAGAAAAGCGCGCCAAACGAAAGGAAGGCAGACGACAGTTAGTACAATGGTTAACATGAGAGAAAATAAATATAACAAAAAGGAAGGGCTTGGCCTTTCAGACTCTCGAGGTGACTATTGACACCAGGTGGCGCCACTGCGGAGAAAGGCGCGTCCGCTTGTGGGTTCTTGATTGGTTAGAATTGGGACATGACGTCAACAGTACCGAAGGTTCTGACGTAAGTGGGTTACACTCTCCCAACAGAGATGGTAGTTTTCACAGCACACGTCGCGGATATTGAGTGACGTTGTGCTTGGAGAGTGTACATGCCATATTACCCGCCACGAAGGATAAAATTGCGTTTTAAGTTTATAATGCTTCTCCCATTTACTCAATATTGGCATGAGGCTCCCACCAGTTGTAATAAACAGTATGTGAGTGGAGGATGGGACAAATGTTGCATAGTTGAGTTCATGCAATTATATATATATATATATATATATATATATATATATATATATATATATATATATATATATATATATATATATATATATAATTGCATATGCTGATGGCCGAATGAGTAGAGTGTCCGTCTCCTGTTTTGGGAGATCGAGAGATCCGAACCCATGAGTTCATGGGTTCGAATCCTGATCGAGTCAAACCAATGACTTAAAATTGATTCTTGTCACTTCCTAGCCTGGTGCTCAGCATTATTGGGATAGGGCAAGGACTGGTTGGCTCAGTGTCAGGATAATTTTGACTGAGTGGGATATCAGGTCCTGGTGCTGGGGGCCTGGTTTCCCATTGGGGCAGCACTATTAAGTCACCATGAGTGCACACGTCCTGATATGACCTTAGATATTGCTAGGCCGTAAAACAACAACAAACAAATATATATATATCTATACATAGATATAATAAATATATTTTTTATTTATTTATTTATTTTTGTACATAAATACATTAGGTTGATAATTATTTGCTACTTTACTTTAGCTTTAAGTGGCTGATTTTAATTGGCAAAGCTTGGAGATATTCAAAGTGAAAACATGCCAACTTAATTTGGCCAATCATATCAACATTTGACACCATAGGCTTTAGCAGTAACTGGTTCTATTAAATTGGCTTAGAACCTGCAGCAACCAATGTTAAATGTATCGGTACCTAAGTTGGATATGTAGAAACAAATCTAGACAAGTGTTTTGGTTTTGAAAATTTGAGTCTTTCATTGGACTGTGCAGCTTTAAGCCTGTGGTGTGCAGTATTTCGGTGTGCACATCAAAATGAATTTAACATATTTTCACTTCAAATATATTCAAAGTTAAACATGTCAAATAAAAGTGACTTCGAACTAAAGTAACGCTGCCTAGTCCGATGAAAGCATAACATTTCCGAACCCCAAAATACTAACTTTGACTTGAGCCTACATATCCAACTTAGAAACTAGTGCATTTAACACATATTTATTGTTGCATATGAGGACTACTCAATCAATTTAAAGTTGCATAGTCCGATGGTTTTGAGTTTCAGTCATTTTTCTGAGGTAAATATACTAAATTGATTGTCATAATCTACCTTTCTTTAAATTAAAATAACTTTTATTGTGAATGGCAAACCGTTGAGATATTTGAAGTGCAAACATGCCAAATTAATTTTGGCAAGCATGCCAAAACTCTGATGTATAGGCTTCAGCAGTAACCGGTTTGATTAAATTGACTCAGTATCACCTTCTATGTGGCAACAAATGTTTAATAAGTGCATCATTATCTAAGTTAGATATGTAGAATCAGATCTAGATAATTGGTTTGGTTTTGAAAATCTGATGCTTCATCGGACTGTGCAGCTTTAATAGAACCTATCACTACTGAAATATGATTCGAGCATTTAGGTGTACACACAATCAAAACACAAAAAAGCCCCCCCCCCCCCCCCCCCCAGTTCAAATGTATTCAAGGTTGACCCATTAAAATAAGAGTCACTTCAAACTAAAGTGGCGTGGATTATAATTATCAACCTAATATATTTATTTTAATAAACATTACACAAAGCTAAAACCATCAGATTATGTAACTGTAACCAGACATGACCATAATAAATACATTAAGAATTAATCTGGAACCAATCACAATTACTCATTACAAAAGTACCTTTCAAAATTGACTGGGTAGTAAATTGGCTTCGTTACTACTACTACTAGTACCCTCGGACAATGAGAACGAGGCATTCCAGTAATTCTAGATGGAATAGACCAGGGACTGTTGTGCCATGTTACGGTTCTTCTGCGCACTTTATATATGTAGTAGGCTGCGCTGGCCTCTCATGCGGGTAGCCACATAGACAGGTAGGCATGGGTAGTGTGTTGATATCGGGGCACCTAGGTGGTGTGGTGGTTAGCACACTGGCCCGGAATGCAAAGAGATGTGGGTTCAAGTCCCGCTCTAGGCGCCGTATTTCCCATTTTCATCACCCCCATGACACTGGTTTCCGTGACCATGATCCTGTACAAGCTACATGCTGTATGGTTGTTGAACCTACCCTGTGTATGTATGTGTAAGTGCATTGCCTGTATGTATGTAATTGTAAGCATTAAATGACCATTTAAAAGACTTACAATTCCAGGGGGACGAGTGTAGTAGGCTGCACTGGCCTCTCAGGCAGGTAGCCACATAGACAGGTAGGCATGGGTAGTGTGTTGATATCGGGGAGCCTAGGTGGTGTGGTGGTTAGCACACTGGCCCAGAATGCAAAGAGATGTGGGTTCAAGTCCCGCTCTAGGCACAGTATTTCCCATTTTCATCACCCCCACGACATATATAAAAAATAAAATATTGGTAGTTTATTTACCTGTCCATAGCACATAACTATATAACTTATAAATATAATATTTAAAAAAAATTAAATTATGTTAAGAGGAGGAAACAAAACTCAAAGTGCGCATGTTGTTGTCTACTCCAGGTTCCGGTCGTGCCTGCGTTCTGCAGCCAACAGCGTGGCTGACATGGTCGGCAGCGTATACTTTAACGTGGTCGGCATGAAGTGCTTCATACTCACCAAGATCGAGGTGTGCAGTAAGCGCTCCTGGTGGGGCCGGTGCATCGAGTACGGAGACGACTTCAAGGCCGAGGTCAACGAGCCGTTCGAGTACTGAGAGGCGCCTTCACGCAGTCACTCAGCAATTTAAAAACAAATTTAACTCTTTTTCTTCTATTTTCTTTCTTCAAAATGCCGTCCTGCATAAGTCACAATAATCATGTCACACGGCCGTGCTTGGTGTAGGCCTATAATGACGGTTTGATTGATTGATTGATTAACTGTTTTTTCCCCGGCTGGCCAGCCTAACTGACCAGTCCATTCATTCCATGGTCATTTAGATTGATATCCGAAGTCAGTTAAAGTTGCATTGTCCGATGGTTTTGAGTTTTTATCATTTTCTGAGATAAATATATTAAGTTGATTGCTATAATCTACCTTACTTTTAGTTTGAAGTAACTTCTATTTTAAATGGCTAACTTTTTAGATATTTTAAGAAGAGACCCACAAAAGTAATTTTGGCAAGCACACCAAAACTCGGACATCATAGGCTTCTGCGGTAACAAGTTCTATTAACTTGGACTCAGTATTCCAATCTGTATGATGGCAAATGTTTGATAAGTGCACCCATATCTAAGTTAAGTATGTAGAATCAAATCTAGATCATTGTTTTGGTTTTCAAAAGTTGATGTTTTCATCGGACTGTGCAGCTTTAAGCAGACAACAAAGACAGTCAGCATGTGTTTGTAGTAACGTACTGTTTCCAAGTCAGACACAGACACAAACACGCACACTGAGAAGCTTTACACTATTAGTATTACCAACATTGGAACAAATTGCAAACAAAAATGTTCGGGTCAGGTATCTAATTAAAGAAAGATTGACTCTATATATATATATGTGTGTAATAGTTATTACCAAATACTAGATCAAATCACATATATGTAATAGTTATTATCACATACTAGATCACATTAGAGAGTTGTAAAGCTGTGCGAAACCTTCATGCATCGTGTATGGTGATGCCTTCAACACTAGCGTCATTAGCCTAATGAGGTCGCTCAGGAAGTTAAGTAATTAATTCAGCGCCACGACCCTAGATGGTGCCGTAGTGTTAGCTTACTTTATAGAAAGTACTTCTTGCTGCATATAAATACATATATATATATATATATATATATACATATATATGTATATATGTATGTGCAGCAAGTCTCCTATACACACATAGGGGCCTTCGTGAGATTGAATTATATATTTATAATTCAATTATATATTATATAATTCAATTGCATGGATCATATATATATATATATATATAGGTTTGTTGTTGAGGTTTCACGTCCTGGCAACATCTAAGGTCATGTTTGTTGTTGTTTTACGTCCTAGCAACATCTAAGGTCATATCAGGACGGGTACCGACTTGTGACAGTGCGCACTCATGGCGACTTTATAGTGCTGTCTCACTGGGAAACCAGGCCGCCGGCACCATGACCAGGTATCCCACTCAGTCACATTATCCTGACACTGAGCACACCAGTTCTAAGGTCATATCAGGACGGTATACATATATAGTTCTATATATATACATATAAGCCTCCCCTACGAATTGAAGAGAGAGACGGCAGATTGGGTTGGTTCGTTTATTGACTCCGGGCTGAGCGATAAATGCCCTACCTAATAAAAAGCAAAAAACAGGAGGCAAGTGACGATTCAAACCCGATCGGGCCGCGTCGAGCGCCGCAGCACGCAGCAAGGGACAGCGGACGACGGCGATTGGCCAATATTCAGTCGGTTAGAATCGACACTAATAAATAATAAATAATTCTCCGAGTGTTTATATGTATATAATAGATTATATATAATATATATATATACATATATATATATATATATATATTATATATATATATACTCATATATATGAAGAGTTCAGGTACAAATCCACGTAAACGCCAATCCAAAAATGTAGTTTAAATAACAGATTTTTACCTGAAAATAATGTTAATTCTCACTAATTCCACTGTTCATATGGTCAAATGGTTATGGGGAAATGAACAAAAGAGTAGGAATATAAAGAAATCTTCTTTCTCTAGGTTTGATTCCAATGTTTATCTCAATTTTTGGATTGGTGTTTACGTGGTTTTGCACCTGACATATATTCAAATGTGTCACTATGGAGTCTCGAGATGCTATCCCATATTGTGAAATTCAGCCATAATAATATATATTGCATATATTCATATTGCATATAAACACTGCACCCCAGGCCTATAGTATAGGGAGAGGAACCACCTCGTGCATGTTCCTCTCCTGGGAGCTGCAGTGGGGAATGTATATTACATATATCACATATATCACTAATTAGTCGCCTTCAGTGTACTTGCTGTTTTGATTTCTCTGCAATTTTGACAACTAATAAATGATACAAAGCAGTGGTTGTATGATCTATTTTAGGGGGTAAATCTTTTTTGGTAAATGAATTGTATTCATATATATCTTTTATCCGTGCTGTAGCACTGGTCTTCCGACCGTAAGTGTTACAGGTATATATAAGTATTTTACACTTTTTTTAAACGTGGTTTATATATTAAATTGAAACCTATATAGTAATGCTAATCCAGTCTCTATAGGGGCATTGTCCTGATGTTGGAATTGATAAGTGGCGGCGGATATCGGAAGTCGTTTAGATGTTGGTAAAGGATTGGAAATTTCAGAACGGAAGTCCGATGTCAGTTACATGTTGCAAAAATGATAGGAGATTTCACACCGGAAGTCCGATTTCGGTTAGCTTGCGCAAAATGATTGGACATTTCGAACAGGAAATCTGATGGTGGTTAGATATTGCAAAATGGTCGGAAATTTCACATCAGAAGTTTGCATCGGTTAGTCTGACCGTGATTAGCTGTTGCAATATGATCGTAATTTATACAATGGACTTCAGAGGTTAAAGAAAAATGCAGTAAAGTGTTTAAATTGCGATCCTATTATGAATTATTGCATAATGTTTTAAAATATGTTTTAAACAGGCTGGAAATCTGAAGGTACTTGTTTTTAATCCTTGCCGGGCAGCCTTTTTTTAGAGAGAAACCTTTTTCCCCTTTTAAAATATTTGTTCCTTTCTCTGCAGATGCACACGTTTATTAATAATAAATCAATATGCATACACGATTTGGTTAATTGATTCTATGGAATTGTCTAAGCATTGTTGAACGTCCGACATCTTTCCTGACGTTGATGCAACCTATTGCCAGTACCGGTATCTGACATCATCCCGACGTTGATAAAAACATATTGCCAACATCGGTATCTGACATTGTCCTAACGGTGATTAAAACATTGTCAACACTGGGATCTGACATTGTCCTGATGTTGATCAAACCTATTTCCAACATCAGCATCTGACATTGTCCCGATGTTGATACAACCTATTGTCAACATCGGTATCTGACATCATCCGGATGTTGATGAACCTATTTTCAACATCTGTATCTGAAACTGCCCTGAAGTTGATAAAAACCTATTTTCAACATTGGTATCTGACATTGTCTGTACGTTGATAAAACATATTGCCGACATCAGTTTCTGACATTGTCCCGACTTTGATAAAAACATATTGCCAACATCGGTATCTGACATTGTTCCGACATTGATAAAAACATATTGCCAACATCGGTATCTGACATTGTCCCGATGTGGATAAAACCTATTTCCAACATCGATATCTGACATTGTCCCGATAATTATACAACCTATTGCCGGTGGTCAAAATCATCTTAGAACAGCATCGGACCGATATCGCGCCGATGCGGGACCTGACGTCCGAACGATATCGGGATGACGTCACACTGCAAGTTGGGAAGAGTAATAACCACCATATTATATCAGGGTAATTAACTCCACTTACACCTGCCTCCATGGGCATCTGTGAGAATAATAAATGACTTGAAGACTAGCTATTGTATGTATATGAACTGTACAAGTTCAACACATCATGTATTATTATTATATTACAGAGCTGTTTGACATGAAATCCTGACTAAAGGAATCCATGATTCAGTAATCAATGTATATTTATAGGAAACATGCATGACTTCAGCAATAAAAACAAAGATATCATTTACAATAAAAGCAGGTCTCATGTTATTCATAACAGGAACAAGGCTTGTCATTATTTCAAGCAACACAACAAGGTGTAAAGAATAATGATTATAGCTCAGGCGGTAGAGTGTCCACCGTTGAAGGTGTGGGTCATCCGATCAATCCTTCTCAGTGAACCCATTTGCAGTTTGGGCTATGTTCCATTCCAACTAGTGATTCATCAATGGCTGTTGTATGTGCTGTCCTGTCTATGGGAAAGCGCATATAAATGACCTCTTGCTGCTTATCGGAAAGAGTAGCCTGTGTGGCAGCAGCGGGTTTCCTCCAAAGAAATATGTCAGAATGCCCATATGTTTGACATGCAATAGCCGAAAATCAATGTGCTCTAGAGGTGTCGTTAAAGGCCCTGTCACATTACGGCGCATGGCGGGAGCGTATTGAAAACCTACATAGGTCCTGCGCGTGTCGGCCTATGATGACATTTGGTGACCTTTCGGGTGGTTTTGAGCGTATGTGGAACCTACGAGGAGCGTATGAGGAGCGTATGGGAGCGTGCTGTGACATTTTTTGACAGTATGGGCCATACGCCCTCATAGGTCGAGTTTTTTTAGCATGCACAAAAAAATTTGGACGGACGGATTTATGAAAGGGTATGGCGGCGTATGCCTCATACGCTTCACATAAGCCGTCATCTGGCGGCGTATGAGTAGCGTATGAGTAGCGTATGCGTAGCGTATGAGTAGCGTATTCAGCGTATGCCGACGTATATGACGTAACGCACCTACGCCGCCATACGCTCCCGCAAAAAACCCTAATGTGACAGCCCCTTTAATGAAACAAGTTTTTATTTACATAAAGTATATAAATCTAGAATAGTTTTATTGTAATCGCCCTGACAAAAGAAAGCCTCATAATGCCCCTACAAAACAAGCATCTGCATCGGACAAACAGGGCACCACTATCATTGTGACAAGCATTTCCAACATAAGCCGTGTTCACACGGGGAAAATGTAAAGCGATTTAGACAAGGCGAATCATATGAATCGATTTAGGCGCCCGTTCAGACGGGCAGTACTTGGGCCGGAAATCGATATCAGCGCATGAGCAAGTCCAGTCTGACCAGCGTCAGTTTTCGGTTAGGCGACGTCACCACGAGAGAGTGGGTTCGACCTAGATATGTATGTACTGAATCGTATTGGTTTGGAACGGTCAAAACTTCTGCTGGGCAGTGAAACCCTAAAAATAAATGATGAAAAAAATATCTGTGCACGGCTAGCAGTTTCATAGAGCAAATTTACCGGAAAGTCAATACACGCAGGTCTCGACTGTCACGTCCTTAATCCGCCTCAAGTAAGTCGGTTGGGTTCACACTGGCAAAATAAATCGCTTCGCAGAAATCGACTCACGTAATCGACCTCCACAGGTGTATCCGGATCACAGAAATCGATTCAGCCCTAATTCGACTCACACGCCCGTTCACACGCGAAATGTAACCCAAACTATACAAGTCGATTTCTATGAATCGATTTACATTGCCCGTGTGAACACGGCTATAGTTCCTCACTTACAAAATGATATCGATAATAGACTCATACTACATACAGGCAGGTAGGTATCCTCCAACAGTTCCTGTCATCGTCACCTAGCAGGGGCATATCCAGCAATACAAAGAATTACAAACACAAAAGTGTTCGCACACACACGAAATTAAACAAAATCGTAAGCACAACATTTTAAAAAGTGCATATTATAAAAGATTTTGTGTGGAAAAAATATTATGCTGAGAGAAATTGTTTGCACGAGCTTACAGTGCGACAATGTAGCTACGGCCCTGTTTAGTAATTAGTATGACTTGAAGCACCAGGGTGGTAGCACCATAGATTGTGCCTTGATGCGCGAAAAGGAAGAAGGCAAGGCGGAGGTGGAAAAAAGAGGCGTTTATTGGTACGCCTGCGGCAGAAACATAGCAAGATAACAGTGAGGAGGCTCATGAGGAGCAACAAATCAAATAGAGGGAAAACTACAGGGTACAGTGAGGAGGCTCATGAGGAGCAACAAGGCAAACACAAGATAACTAAGTAGAAGGCCCATAAGGAGCAAAGTCAAAGTTCAGTCTTTTTAGGAGTTTATGTGAGGGGGGGGGGCGCCGAGGAGCCCTCCGCCAGCTGAAAGAAAGAGGAGGTGTAAAAAGAGAGTTGGGTGGGTGGGTGGAGGAAAAAGGCAGAGCATCGAGGAGGCTGGAGGGCGAGTGACTGAGGGAGGCCGGCGGGCGGCCTTATAAGGGAAAGCAGGAGGGCGATGGCAGGGGAGGTGAGAAAGCAGCGGGCCCGGGGGAGGGCGAGGGAGAAAGCTGAGAGGCGGACGTCGAGGGAGGTGCGAATGCTGCGCGATGACCTGGGGGGCGGATGGAGGGTCTCTTCCTCTCCACGCATCAAGCGCAATGCTCGCATTACGACCGATGCGCGAAAAGGAAGAAGGCAAGGCGGAGGTGGAAAAAAGAGGCGTTTATTGGTATGCCTGCGGCAGAAACATAGCAAGATAACAGTGAGGAGGCTCATGAGGAGCAACAAATCAAATAGAGGGAAAACTACAGGGTACAGTGAGGAGGCTCATGAGGAGCAACAAGGCAAACACAAGATAACTAAGTAGAAGGCCCATAAGGAGCAAAGTCAAAGTTCGATCTTTTTAGGAGTTCATGTGAGGGGGGGGGGGGCGCCGAGGAGCCCTCCACCAAAGCGGCGGAGAGGGCTCGAGGCGCGCCCGAGGGGGCGAGGCGGGGCACGTATGAATGCACCGCCTCAGAGGTCCAGGTGCCCTGGGCCATGATATCCGCGAGGGGCACCCCGGCGTGCTGGCGCTTGCGCGGCGCCTCGGCGGAGGCTGTGGAGAGTGAAGGTATCGGGGGCCGGCACCCCTTGGGCCTGCAGGGCACCCCTCAGGAGTGCGGTGAGGGAGCGCGGGTCCAGGGGCCGGCCGGAGGGCATGATGAAAGCCGGCGCGTCGGGAGGTGCCGGGCACTGGGCGAGGGCACTCTGCCAGGCCGAGACGGCGCAGAGGGTAGATCCCGGGGTGGCAGGCACGAAGAGGGTGACCGCGCCCGAGGGGCCGGAGATGGTCTTGGAGCTCCTAATGAGAAGCTGGAGGCCCCCGGGTGCGGGGCGGACATCAGCACGGGTGAGGAGGGCGGCCCGAGGAGGAGGGCGGCCCGAGGCACGAGGGAAGCAGGGCCCGCTCGCGTGAGGTGGGCGATGGCGAGAGCGAGGTGATGCGGGGTCAGGGGAGGGGCCTGGCGCGGGACGTGCGTGGAGGTGCATTCCCCCCCCCCCCCCCCCCCCCCCACCCCCCCCCCCCCCCCGACACACGTCCTTGGCGGGGCGAGCGTCGAAGCCCGAGGTGAGGCCCCCCGCCCCCTCCACCCAGGACCGCGCCCCCGAGACGGCGTTCTTGACGGAAGCCGGGGCGAGGGCGCGGCCGAAGAGGACGGCGGTTGAAGGAGGGGTACCGGGCCCACGCCTCGCCGGAGGTGTGGGGCCAGGTGGACAGGATGGTAGGGCGGTACTGGGGGCCACAGGAGGGGGCAGCGGGGAGGGTGGCCTGGAGGTGGGGGTCGATGACGTCGACGGTGGGCTCGTCGAGGGTGAGCGCCGAGGCGGGAGGGGGTGGGGGGGGAGGGTGAGAAGGTGCGGTGGGGGCGGGAGAGGGGGGCAGCGAAATCGTGCGGGGTGGGGGTGGGGGGGGGGGGGCGGGGTCGGGGGTGGGGAAGGGGGCGGGGTGGGGGAGGGTCGGGGGGGCAGAGGAAGGCGGTGTCGCCAGAGGTGAGGTGGGCATCGGGGTCGAGGGTGTTGGTGGACACCTGGTGCTGGGAGGCGTTGAGAGCCTTAGGGGCGGGTGGTGGTCCCCGGCTGAGGAGGTGGCGCTGACGGGATCGGCGCCGAGGCGGTGGTTGGGCCTCAGGGGAGCTGGTGGTGCTCCGGGCGGTCCGGTGGGTGTCCGGCTGGGGGCCGGGGGCGATGGCAGGGGGGCTGGCTGGGGTGTTGGTGGTTCTGTCGGCAGCTTTGTCTTGAGTGGGCCGGTTAAGGGCCTCCGGGCCGGCCGGGGGGCACCGGCGCACTAAAAATCCGCCGAGGTGACGGGCATCGCGCGCTCACGTGCGCGCTTAGCCATGCACACGTCCTCACTGTGCATCGTGAGGACTTTGCGCACGTTTGCGCAGTACGCGCACATGTGGCGCTGCCTGGTGCCCCCTTGGCCATGGGCCTCCCCGGGGGTAGCGTGGGTGCAGGAGGTGGGGTCCCTGTTCCAGGCGTTGCAGGGGGCCCCATGGAGGTCCCTATTGTAGGGCACCCGGGTGTCGGCCTGGGTGCAGGGCTGGGGCCGGGGTCTGGCTGGGTCTGCGGCGCGGGCAGGGGTGGTGGCGGCTTGGTGGGCGGGCATGGTGAGGGATTCCACCCTCAGCAGATTGAGGGCAACTGGATCGTGCCATCCGTGGGGGAGCCTCCCGTCCGCTATCCACGTGAAGATGGTTTCAGAGTAACGGCGGACGGTAGGCCACGGATACACGAGGTTGTCCCTCAGCACGGTGAGGTGGTGGTGGTGTAGGCCTTGGACGGAGTGGGCGGGGAAACTTGGATGGCTGACCAGGGTGAGGAGGGCGAGGCTATACTCATCCTTGGTAGCCTCGCCTCTCTTCACGGGCTTCCGCTCAGGGCCCCTCTCCACCAGGTCTGAGGGGAAGATGTAGTCAGTGGGTATACCTTGGCGCCTGACCGTGTGTTGTGCCTCGGCGGAGGCCAGGATCTCGCGGACGGCGTCGGCCGCGGATGCTGGGGTGTGCTCGACCATGTCCTGGAGGTAGGCGGGGGGCGGAGCGGGCGCGGCTTGGGCGGTGAGGCGGCTGTAGCGTTCGTACTGGGGGTGCACTGCCCCGGCAGAGTGGCTTGAGGTGGCGGCGGGGGGCGGGCCCCGCCCGCGGTCCGCGCCCGAGCGGCGTGGTGTAGGCGGCTTGTCGCCTCGGCGCAGGCGAGGGGCTCTCTGGTGGTCCTCGGGGTCCCCCCGACTCGAGGGCGTCCATGCGGGTAGTGAGGCGCTGGAGGGCCTCGAGAATTGCGGTCGTCTCGGTGCCCGAGGGGCGGTCCGAGGGTGCCGAAGGGGACGCCGGGGCCGAGGAGGGTGAGGCGCCTCCCGGCGAGCCCGAGGAGGGTCCCGGCGTGGCCAGGACGGTCGCCCGGGAGCTCTTGCGGCCCTTGCCTTTTCCGTGTCCGGGCATGCAGGAGCGGTCCGAGGGGATGCAGCGTCCGAGGTGAAGGTCGCGGAGGTGGAGAGCCAAACAGGAAAAAGGCAGAGCGTCGAGGAGGCTGGAGGGCGAGTGACTGAGGGAGGCCGGCGGGCGGCCTTATAAGGGAAAGCAAGAGGGCGATGGCAGGGGAGGTGAGAAAGCAGCGGGCCCGGGGGAGGGCGAAGGAGAAAGCTGAGAGGTGGTCGTCGAGGGAGGTGCGAATGCTGCGTGACGACCCGGGGGGCGGGGGGAGGGTCTCTTCCTCTCCACGCATCAAGCGCAATGCTCGTATTATGACCAAAGCTTTGACCAGTGACAGTACCGTACAGTGTGTAGAGCCTATAACAGACACCACTGTGTCACCAGTAAGTTTCTCACTGACCTGTATGACCTCAGATATTGCTCCGTAAACCTGCAGGCAATCACTTTGGTTGATTGCTTGTCGGGGGGGGGGGGGGGGGGGGGGGGGTTACGTCCTTGTAACATCTAAGGCCATATCAGGATGTGCACCGACTTGTGACAGTGTGCACTGATGGGGACTTTATAGTGCTGTCCCATTGGGACAATCAGTCGCGGCACCATGACCCGATATCCCACTCAGTTACACTATCCTGAAGCCAGGATCCTACTAATGCTGAACACCAGGCTAGGTAGTAAAAAGTATCGCAGTCAAATCAACGACTCAATCAATCCCTATGACATCTGTACTTTCTGTAGTTTTAAGAAAAAGAATGTTCTTAATCATATCCATACACAACACTTTACATGTGTTTCCCAAGGCAACATAATTCCACCAAAATGTGCTAATTTTGTCTCAGTGGATGGCAGCTAATAATTTATATATACTTTGTAATAATAATAAAAAGGTAGATATTGAACCCATTATTAATTAGTCTGACAAACCGATTAGACTCATAACAAACTGTCTCCTACAGGAAACATAATTTTACTAAACACCCAAGATGTTACATGTGATTCGCGAGAGTTGTCAAAATCTCTCAGGCTAGAGAACTTATGCCTAAACTGTAAATGACAATCTAGAATGAACAAGGCTGTGAATATCTATATATATACAACTTTAAAATTTTAAAAAAAAAAGTGATTTGACCATTGAATTCGGTATTGTGTTGTTCTGTTGTGTGTATGTTGAACAACTTCCAAAATTGAAATAATATGCACATTTTAAGAATTGGCATAGATTCATACTCAGGGAGCTTATCAGATTTAAAGTTACCAGCATTTCAGTAAAGAAAAACTGCAATCAGGGTTCATACAAAAAAGTTTGCCACCAAAATCAAGAACATTTTCAAGGAGAGACACATTTTTATGCAAAATTCTGTAGACTGAGTGAATGAGAACCTGACTGGCAGGCAAGGGGCGGTCGGGGCTAAGTGTGTGTGTGGGGGGGGGGGGGGGGGGGGATTTAAGAACACTCTAGACCATAGCCCTACAGTTAAAGCTGCATAGTCCGATGAAGCATCAAATTTTCAAAACCAAAACAATCATCTAAAATTCATTCTACATATCTAACTTAGATACTGATGCACTTACTAAACATTTGTTGCCACATAGATGGGAATACTGCATAAATATAATAGAACATGTTACTACTGAAGCCTTATGGTGTCTGAGTTTTGCCAAGCTTGCCTAAACGAATTCAACATATTTGCACTTCAAATATCTCAAAACTTAGCCATTTAAAATAAAAGTCGCTTGAAACTAAAGTAAGGTAGGTTATTATGACAATCAATTTAATATAGTTATCTCGGAAAAATAATAACAGAAACTCAAACCATCGGACTATGCAACTTTAAATTCAAGAAGATTCGACGGTAGGCCTATTCAAACCGATCAACTAAATTCAAGAACATTCGAGATTTTCTACGACACACGTGACCCCTCAGTGTCATTTATTCATTTAATCAACAAAACTGACACGCATTTTCTATGGTGACAGGCCGGACGTTCCAGGTCGGGGATTACGTGCATGAGTGTGTGTGTGTGTTTGTGCCCCCCCCCCCCCTAAAAGCCTATTCACTGTGCGCTATTTACTGTGCGTAACAGCTGACATCCACTGCCCTTTGTGTACACACCAATAGAATCAGAATACTGCAGAGGACTGAATAGTATTAGTAACTAATAGAACTTGCACTGCCCCTACCATTTTGTCTTCCTTCGTGTGTGATATATTCTGATTTATATTCCGAGGAAGACAACATGGCCAGGGTATATATATATACATATTTATACATATATATATATGTATATATATATATATATATAGAGAGAGAGAGAGAGAGAGAGAAAAGAAGCCTAATAAATAAATATGTATATATATAAAATATATATATACTAAGGAACACAAAACGGTCAGTAAATATATATGATATATATAATGTATATCATATATATAATGTATACCATATATATAATGTATATCATATATATTATATATACTATATATAATATATATAGTATATATAATGTATGTGTATATATACCATAAGATTCTATGGCAAACAAAACTACATAATATATATTAGTTATAGACGTTCCTAAGTAAACTGGTGATATACTTATGTGTTGTGTTAATTAACACAAATCGAAATATACTCGAAGTCCACAGACCTTCCACAAATAAGCTAAGTAAACCACCAATTTACAAAGGCAGCATGATGTGCAACAACCTACCATCCAGAATCAGAGGAGATCGACCTGCCTACTTACAAAGATTCACTAAGAGCACATCTTATCAGGCAGATCAGTAAAGGATGTTCCATGGCGTTATTAAACCTTAATAGATAGTTATAAGTGGCTGGCTCCTAAATCCTCAGCCTCAGTTCCCTCTGTTTACTTGTAGCCTTTCCTTGGCAACAAAACAGATTCTTATTCGTCATGTTAAAGCTGCATAGTCCGAATGATCTAGATTTGATTGTATATATCTAACTTACATAGTGATGCACTTATTAAGCATTTGTTGCCATATAGAAGAGCACACTGAGGCAACTTAATATAACCTATTACTGCTAAAGCCTATGGTGTCAGAGTTTTGGCTAGATAAAGGATTCACCCTGTACTCGCAGTACACGGGTGAATACCAGCCCTATATAAAAGCTGTCGAAAAGGTAGGGAAATGAAATGAGAGCCTAATTTCACAATCTAAGAAGCAACAATTATTCTTTTTATATGTCTTAATATTTCCCCGCTACCTTTGAGTTGAAAAATATAATAAAACATATAGTTTAATAGAATTTACAGGTGAAATCGACGGCGTCCGATGGCCACCATCTTGTCTTTTTGCATTCTCTCCCATTTCACCAACTCTGTGTCGATATAAGTAACCATTTGATACTGGAGGCAGGCATTCTACTTCCTTTTCCATACTAAGGCTATTTTTGCCCGTATTTAGACTACGTTGTCATTCACCCGTGTACCACAAGTACAGGGTGAATCTTTTATCTAAGTTTTGGCATGCTTGCCAAAACTATTTTTATGTGTTAGGACTTCAAATGTATCATAACATAGCCATTTAAAATAAAAGTTACTTCAAAGTAAAGTAAGGTAGATTATAACAATCAAATTCATATATTTATCTCAACTTTAAGTTCAAACTAAAACGCTTTGGTGCCAGCTTGCACTAAAAATAAAATGCCTCATGATGTAACATTTCGTTTAAAGTTACATAGTCCGATGGTTGCAGTGTCTGTAATTTGAATAAAGATAAATATTTTAAAGTGATCATTGTACGGTGTTATTTTTAACATGGATAACTCTTGGTCGGAGACAGGACCTTACTGAACCCACCGAACTGCCCGGTGGCACCACCTGTATGAAACCCCCCGCACTACACATTGGCACTAACCCAGCGGCCGCCGAACTGCGGTCACCACCTCGCGGAACTCGCCCGAACTATAACCACTGGAAGCAGACATTAAAAATTGCATAGTCCGATCGGTTTTGAGTTTCTATCATTTTCTGAGATAAACATTAGTGTGATCATTATAATCTACCCTACTTTCACTTGAAGTAAGTTTTATTTTAAATAGCTAACTTTTGAGATATTTGAAGTGCAAACAAGCTAAATTAGTTTTGGCAAGTTTGCCAAAACTCTGACACCATATTTCTGCAGTAATACTAATAGGTTCTAATAAATTGCCTGAGTATTCCCTTCTGTGTGGTGACAAATGTTTAACAAGTGCACCAGTATTTCAGTTGGATATGTAGAATCAAATTGAGATACTTGTTTTGGTTTTGAAAATTTAATGCTTCATCAGACTATGCAGCTTGAACACCAGGAGGTGACACTAGTCCACCCGCTCTTTTCCCACAGGTGCAACAGTCTATCCGTTCAAACCAGAACACAACTGCCGCAGCCATCGTCATCGAGCCACCTCAAGTTTTTCTTCGCCCACCCACCCACACCGAAAAATAAGGAGTACGGGTAGGGCTGAGGGTTCGAGGCAGGGAGCTCGACGTTTGAGCTGACCCGAGACGACGAGAGAGACTGAATCGATGAGATCACTGTTCCGACTGCACATGCACTGAAAATGGCTGCGCATGCACTGAAAAACTTCAATTGTATTCAAAATTAATCAAAATACATAACAATTTGCCACAAACATGGATGGATGGAAGCAATATAATAATATAATGAATGTGTTTAAGACACAACTCTCCATAATTAAGCATTTTGAGCTAAGAAACATACAATTTCAGTCACTTTACAGGATGATGTTTACATCATCATTGTTGATTAAACATAAGTTTTCTGTAATTCTTGTTCTAAATATTAAAATGTCAAATGTGTCAACAAAAACTTGTTTCAAAGAAATATATAACCAATGTCTGATTAACCCTACCCATTTCCTAGCCCAACAAATGTTATTAACCATAGGATATAAATAAAAAACATGAATAAAATGAGTAAAACTGACTCTGGCTATGGCTCTAACACTAGTCTGAGTGCCCAGATTTGTCTCAATCTAAATGCAGATGGTATAAGATGTGCTGATTATATTGATGTAAATGCAATGCTGGATAAAAAATTAATATCTTAATTTATTATATATATTTTTGTAGTTGGTATTCTATGTTTCAAACAAGAGCGAACATGAGCTGAAACTAGCAAATTTCATAACTGCACCCAGTTATGAAATCACATGTGCCATGTGCTTCTCGCAGGTTTGTTTTTCTTCCATGCATCCCACAATGCACATCCGGATGTGTCTTGTGGCTCCATCCGAATAAAGCTGCGAACACACTGGACGCGTATCTCGCGCGTGCGTCAAGCGTCGCGCGTGCGTCAAAAATCAAAATGTATGTAATAAAGAGAACCCGAACACACTGGCGCGTGCGTTTCTCGTGCGTGCGTCACGCATGCGTCGCGCGTGCGTCACGAATCGCTTTTTGGAGCGATTTTTTACGCTTGACGCGTGGTGACGCTTAGCTTTTGACCGAATTTGCCCGTCTTTGCCCGACTTTGCCCGACCACACAGTGTGTTATGTGTGTGTCCTTCCATTCCCCCTCTTCCATTCCCCCTCCCCCATTCCCTCCTCTTCCATTCCCTGGTCTTCCATTCCCTCCCCTTCCATTCTCTCCTCTTCCATTCCCCCTCTTCAAATCTCCTCTCTTTCATTCCCCCTCTTTCATTCCCCCTCTTTCATTCCCCCTCCTTCATTCCCCCTCTTTCATTCCCCCCCTTTTTCATTCCCCCTCTTTCATTCCCCCTCTCCCATGCCCCCTCTTCCATTCCCCCTCTTTCATTCCCCCTCTTTCATTCCCCCTCTCCCATGCCCCCTCTTCCATTCCCCCTCTTTCATTCCCCCTCTTTCATCCCCCTCTTTCATCCCCCCTCTTTCATTCCCCCTCTTTCATTCCCCCTCTTTCATTCCCCTCTTTCATTCCCCCTCTTTCATTCCCCCTCTTCCATTCCCCCTCTTCCATTCCCCCTCTTCCATTCCCTCCTCTCCCATGCCCCCTCTTCCATTCCCCCTCTTCCATCCCCCTCTTGGGGAATGAAAGAGGCGGAATGCAAGAGGAGGGGAATGCAAGAAGGGGGAATGAAAGAGGGGGAAAGCAAGAGGGGGGAACGGAAGATGGGGGAATGGAAGATGGGGAATGGAAGATGGGGAACGGAAGATGGGGAATGCAAGACGGGGAATGCAAGACGGGGAATGGAAGATGGAGAATGGGGAATGCAAGAGGAGGGACAGAAGAGGAGGGACGGAAGAGGAGGAACGGAAGAGGAGGGACGGAAGACGGGGATCGGAAGAGGGAGAATGGAAGAGGGAGAATGGAAGAGGGAGAATGGAAGAGAGCCGAATGGAAGAGGGGGAACGGGAGAGGGGGAACGGAAGAGGGGGGAACGCAAGAGGGGGGAAAGCAACAGGGAGGAACGCAAGAGGGGAACGCAACAGGGGAACACAAGAGGAGGGAATGGAAAGGGAGGGAATGGAAGAGAGGAAATGGAAGAGAAGGGAATGGAAGAGGGGGAATGGGAGAGGGGGGGAATGGAAGAGGAGGAATGGAAGAAGGGAATGGAAGAGGGGGAACGGAAGAGGAGGGACAGAAGAGGAGGGACGGAAGAGGAGGGACGGAAGAGGAGGGACGGAAGACGGGGATCGGAAGAGGGAGAATGGAAGAGAGGCGAATGGAAGAGGGGGAATGGGAGAGGGGGAAATGGAAGAGGGATGGAAGAGGAGGAATGGAAGAGGGGGAACGGAAGATGGGGGAATGCAAGAGGGGGAACGCAACAGGGGGGAAAGCAACAGGGAGGAACGCAACAGGGGGAATGCAAGAGGGGAACGCAAGAGGGGGGAAACACAAGAGGGGAACACAAGAGGAGGGAATGGAAAGGGAGGGAATGGAAGAGAGGGAATGGAAGAGAGGGGAATGGAAGAGGGGGAATGGGAGAGGGGGGAATGGAAGAGGAGGAATGGAAGAAGGGGAATGGAAGAGGGGGAACGGAAGATGGAGAATGGGGAATGGAAGCGGAGGGACAGAAGAGGAGGGACGGAAGAGGAGGAACGGAAGAGGAGGGACAGAAGATGGGGATCGGAAGAGGGGAATGGAAGAGGGGGAATGGAAGAGGGAGAATGGAAGAGAGGTGAATGGAAGAGGGGGAATGGAAGAGGGGGAACGGAAGATGGGGGAACGCAAGATGGGGGAACGCAAGAGGGAGGAACGCAACAGGGGGAATGCAAGAGGGGAACACAAGAGGGGGGAACGCAAGAGGGGAACACAAGAGGAGGGAATGGAAAGGGAGGGAATGGAAGAGAGGGGAATGGAAGAGGGGGAATGGGAGAGGGGGGAATGGAAGAGGAGGAATGGAAGAAGGGGAATGGAAGAGGGGGAATGGAAGAGGGGGGAATGGAAGAGGGGGGAATGGAAGAGGGGGGAATGGGGGTTCTATACGGGAGGTGTGTACCGGCCTTTAGACGCGTGGCAGACGCGTCCAGTGTGTTCGCTATTTACGCGTGAGAACCGCATGACGCACGCTTGTATTTGACGCACGCGCGACGCATGCGTCCAGTGTGTTCGCAGCTTCATACGTATATAAACCCACTTCCGGTCCCAGTCGAATAGGAATTTGGAAGGAAATATTTTGATATTCGCATAGCGAGGCCCAGTCGAATACCCCCAGTCTATCTCAACTCAAACAGGAGCATTTTGAGAGGAGAGTTGTGGCGCCACCTGGCATTTGCGTTTGGAAGAATCTTACATTAATGTGCACGTTGCCTAGATGGTTACCGCTAGGTGGCATGACAATAGCTGATGTGGAGTCTTAAGCTGTGGTCACACGGCAAAATGTGAAGCGAATTAGACAAATTGAATCTGGTGAGTCGAATTAGCGGCCCGTTCACACGGGCAGTACTTGGGCCGGAAATCGATATCTGCGCATGAGCAAGTCCAGTCTGACCAGCGCCAGTTTTCGGTTAGTCGACGTGACCACTAGAGAGTGGGTTCGACCTAGATATGTATGTACTGAATCGTATTGGTTTGGAATGGTCAAAACTTCTGCTGGGCAGTGAAACCCTAAAAATAAATGATGAAAAAAATATCTGTGCACCTCTAGCAGGTTCATAGACCAAATTATATAATATGTGCTTTTGATCGACCGGAAAGTCAACAAACTAAGGTGTCGACTGCGCATGCGTGTGAGGTGCTTAATCCGCCTCAGTGCGTCCACACGGACAAAATAAATCGACTCACAGAAATCTACTAGTGTAATCCATCTCCACAAGTGGTTTCCAGTATCAGGATCACAGGAATCGATTCAGCCCTAATCCGCCTCAGACGCCCGTTCACACGCGAAATGTAACCCGAACTATACAAGTCGATTTCTACGAATCGATTTACAGCGCCCGTGTGACCACGGCTTTACTCAAAAATGTTGGAGGCTCTTTGGCGTGGCGTCATATGAAATAGACCTATGGGGACCTTTCATGAGCCATTTCTCTCGCTAAGCGCTTGGTGGCAGCACCCGTTCCCGGTCCAAGCAAATCGTGTGTTCTGGCTGATTCAGGATAGTTCATTAGTAAACCATGGCTTGCAAAATTACAATTAAAGTGGCGAGCTATACCTCGTCAGGAAAAGAAGCAAACTCGGAATAGTTCAAATTTATGCCACAGGGTGGTGCATGCTTAGTACTGAACTTTTCCACTTGGTGGTGTAGAGTGACCTAGATCAGATTTGTGTCACAGGGTGGTGCATGCTTAGTACTGAACTTTTCCACTTGGTCGGGTAGAGTGACCTAGTTTGGTCATGTGACAGCTGTTGTTGTGAAAATGGCTGGGTCAGTAGAGAGAAGGGAGCGTCAAACTGATGTATTTTCAATTTTCTTTAGAGTAGTTCAAATAGGAAATATATTTGCTTTAATGTAAAATATATGTTAGTACAATTAATTACATTGCATAATTCAATGAGAATCACATATAGATGAAAAACGTTTTTTTGTTGTTGAATGTAAAAAGGTTTTGGAGTGTATGGGGTTTGAACAAACACCACCAAACAACTTCAGATTACAAGTTCAACACCCTAACCACTAGGCCACAGAGACCACAGATCATTACTAGTCTCAGACAGGATGGCCGAATGAGTTAGAGCATCCGTCTCCCGTGCTGGTAGATCGTGGGGTCGTGGGTTCAAGTCCCGGTCGAGTCAAACCAATGACTTTAAAATTGATACTTGTTGCTTCCTAGCCAGGCGCTCGGCATTATTAGGATAGGGCAAGGACTGGTGTGCTCAGTGTCAGGATAATGTGACTGAGTGGGATACCAGGTCATGGTGCCGGCGGTCTGGTTTCCCAGTGGGACAGCACTATAAAGTCGCCATGAGTGCGCACTGTCACAAGTCGGTACCCGTCCTGATATCACCTTAGATGTTGCTAGGACGTAAAACAACAACAAACAAACAAACAAACAAACTAGTCTCAGTTCAGGCTATTTGTGTATAGGACGTCATATATACAAGATGTGTATGTATAATTGCATGTATGTATGCATATATTTATTTATTTACTTACATATCTATTTATGTATGTACATTGCATCATTCAATCAGAAATACATATAGAACAATAAACATTATACACCTTTTCTGTTTTATATACAGTGTAATACCCCAGTCACACGAGGTCTGCGTTCGCTTACAATCGATCCGCGAGCATTTTGCAATTAAATTACGACCATCTTACGACCACCTTATGACTAATCGCCAAGTGCTCTGTGAGCGATCGCTGACTGATCGCCGACCATTTCGGCCCTTTTTGATCGCAAGGAGGTTGTCGCTGCAGCACCAACAATCTCCTTGTGACCTCTGGCGTCTCCAACGATCGCCGACCGGTCAGCGCCAATCTAAGTCTAGTTGTCGGGCAAGAAACACTAATTAGTCAAGAGGTAAGTGAAAAACAAACAAAAAAGTCATCAAATTTGAGTTGTTGTATTTACTCAAGTGAGCGATAATACATGAATGTTCCATAAAGACCCACATCATAGCCCCGTTTTAGCCATGTTTATGCAGAAACATGTTGAATATTATAGATCTATCCTAGGTATTATTTGGAAATTATGTGAATACTTTTTATTGACTCATAACTCTGTAACAGAGTGGTCCATGTGTTTGTTGTGAAATATAATATTATATCCTATGTATGTTCATAACATGGAGTGAGACTCAAATAAAATATTACTTTTCCTTTACATAAAAGTACATATATAAAATGTGAAAACCCATTTAAAATGAGTGTTGGGAATACATCTGACTACCATTACATGATTGAAGTAAAACATTAAATTTAGCTTTCCCTCATACAAAATAAAATAACTATGTTTATATGCTTGTATATTTTCAGTTACCATCAGTCAATGAAGAACAGGTAAAATCGTACTTGAAGCTGTTTGATCAAGAATTGAGAGACAATAGTGTTGACATGTACAAGGGCCACTTTCTGCTGTCTATCAGATGTTCTGGAGACTGACTTCACATTTGTCTGTGGTCGTGTGTCGGCGGAATATTCCAAAAAACTTGTATACAAAGTTGACATCAAAATTGATAGGCATGGAGTTGCGGTAGAATGTCAATGTCAATGTGCTGCAGGGATGGGTCCAGATGCTCACTCCAAACATGTGGTTGTTTACTATGCCCTAACAAAATGTCACTGGCTGTTTTGATGCCAAAAGGCAGGCAGGTGTACCTGTACCAGCCCCACGGAGTGTTAAACGTGCACAGATGCAAACTTTCTTCATCTAACTCTATTTGCCAATACCCTGTCATTGCATCCAAAACTGAGAAATATTTCGCATCTGCCATCTTGGCAATAATTCTGTCAATTGTTTTGGTAGGGAAAGGCCCTCTCTTTATCGCTTTGTTCAACTTAGTTGGATCCAGACAAATCCTTATCTTATTTGGGTTTTTTACGATAGTTATGGAATTAACCCACTTGGTAGGTTCATCCTGCTCAACTATTACACCTAACTCTACCATGCGATCAAGTTCACTACGTACTTTACTTTGAATAGCAAATGGGATTTTCTGAGGTGGATCTATAACAGGTTGTACAGATTTATCAACGTGAATGACAGCATTTGCTTTGATAAGACCTAAACCTTGAAACATGTCTTTGTATTCGCTTAACAGCTGTTCAGCCCGGGCGCTGGGACTGTCGTTCGGCTTGAAAATATTTGTCGGCACGGCAGAGTGCACCTCGTCAACCCGTGCCAGCAGGTTCAATGTCATACAAGCCTGTTTCCCCAAAATAGGCTGATAGTTCCGCACCACTTGGAACCTGAAGTTTCTGCCGTTCACGTCAACCAACGCCTCCCCATCAGGCGTGATCCGATGTCCCGAGAACGTCACCAACGAACACCTGGTGTTCGTCAGCTGCCCCGGAGCGACTCTGTCGAAAACATTCCTTGGAAGTACGTTTACCTCCGACCCGGTGTCGAGCTTGAATAACTTTAGAAAAATTCTTATTTGAAGCAGTTTTTTTCTCGGATTTAGGCATAGTTTTCATTCACCACGTACTCCAAGACTACTGCATACGTACGTACGTACGTACATACACACATACATACATGTAAAGGGCCTACATGTCATGACGTGTGTACATGTATATATACATGATACATACCCAATCCTGATATGACCTGGCTTAGCCTTAGAGGTTGCTAGGACGCAATACAACAACGAACAAACGTATACTGGTGTAGTAAGTTCAAAACACTACCCTACAAAAACACTATGGTAGTGTTTTCAACACACCAAACAGGTCCAAGGCATATTAGAGCTGTATCCTATTGATTGATCTTCACCATACATGTATACATACATGCATGGATACCTACATACCTACATACCTACATACATACAGGGGATTAGCTTGGGATTACCAGATGGAATAAAATGCTATTGGAATAAAACGCGATGGAATAAAGCATTATATATTTTATTTTTAATAAAAATAAATAAATTGTAATCTCTTTTGGTTAACGACCCCCCCCCCCCGCCCCCCACCCCGCCACAAAAAGTAAACATTGGCTATTGGGGGTAAATTGTAATCTCAGGTGGTGCGTAGTTGCATACCTGCGTATATGGAAGCTAGTCCCATGAACATTCATACATGTATACATATATATATACATACATACACATAATACATGCATACACATACATAATACATGCATGCATACATACATACACAAACATCCATGCATACATGCACACACACAAGGCATCATCATTATAAAAATAATCAAAGAAACCCACGAGTGTACCTAAATATTACATTAACCGCCAAACCAGCTCCATTTCTTATTAATTAGACCTGAGTTATAGTTTTTGTTTTCCATATGGATGTAATATATTCCCGATAAACGTAATTTAATGACTGCGTTGCATAATGTTAGCACTCAACTTACGCAACACGCTGTTTTCTCATGTCGCTCTCAGCCCAAGGTCATGGCCACCCTGCCCCCCTCCCTCCTCCTTCCCCCCTCCCCCCTCCCACATAGGCTGAGGCTGCCCTCTCAGTCTGTCCCAGATTCCTTCACCCGACCCGAACACTGGCACACACGTCCAGTTGCCAGCCATCAAACACTCAGGGTCCTTTACACTTGTAATAGTCCGACAACAATTTCCACACATATTTACAACAAACCAGTCTGTCAGCAAGGACGGTTTCTCGGAACACTCAGCAGCCGGCAGTAAATGGTAAGTTGACGGCGAATGGTAACGCGTGAGTGTCATAGGACATAGGTTGGTTGTGGATTGAGTGCACTGACGTCACGCGAAGCGGAAGTGCGGCCATTTTGTGGGGATAGTAACCACAATAATAACACACTGTCTCACTGCAAACTCAATGGCTATGAGCAATCTTCATACAGAAAAAGTTAAATATCTATCAAACTAATCCACCTAGAAACAAATCGGTTGGCTCACATATAGAAAACATGTTTACCAATAAAGCCGTGTTCACACCTCGGCGTTAACTCGCCTCATCTAGTTCGCCTAATCTAAGTCGGCTCACATTGGCCGTGTGAACCCGATGTTGAGGCGGATTAGGGCTGAGTCGCCGCATCTAGTTCGCCTCATCTAGTTCGCCTCGCGTGGTGGTTTAAATGAAGCGAACTAGCTTGGGTCGGCCCATCTTGCTTGTGTGAATGCAACCGACTTACTTGAGGCGGATTAAGCACGTCATACTATATAATATAATTTGGTCTATGAAACCGCTAGCTGTGCACAGATATTTTTTTCAGCATTTATTTGTAGGGTTTCACTGCCCAGCCAAAGTTTTGACCGTTCCAAAACAATACAATTCAGCCGAAACAGATCTAGGTCGAACCCACACTCTCTCTGCCGACGTCGATTAACCGAAACTGGCGCTGGTTAGTATGGACTTGCTCATGCGCAGATATCAATTTCTGCCTTAATCCGCTCCGTGTGTGGACATGACACTAGTTCGCCTCATCTAGTTCACCTTATCTAGTTCGGCCTAAAGTTGTGGGTGTGAACACGGCTTAAGATTATATTATATTGATAAGGTTAGGGTTCTAGATTTCTATTAATTTTGAATAAAACTAATGTTTTGCACTGAGCGTACCGGCGAACTCAAGCCAGTCAAGGCATTGTCAATGGAATGGTCTCGTGAGCAATCTTCACACAGAAAAAGTGAAATATCTCTAAAACCACACCACCTAAAAACAAATTGCCTGGTACACATATAGAAAACATATTCAACAAATAGATTATATTAGAATTTATAATGTTAGGGTTCTGGATTTCTATTAATTTTGAATGAAATAAGACGTTTTGTACTGCGCGTACCGTTGCTAGGACGTAAAACAACAACAAACAAACGTCACGCCTCCACCCACACCTCTCACATCCCCGCCGCCCCCGTCCCTCACATCCCCGCCGGCCGCCGCCGCCGCCCCCACACCCCCACCCCCGCCCCCGCGGCCCCTCCCCCGGCGACACCGCCTACCTACACTGCCTCCGTGGTCTTGACCCCAACCCACCGACACCCACCTCCACACACTCGGGCCGCCCCCCACGGCAGACGAATTCGCCCGCCCCCTCTCCCTCTCCCACCGCACGTCCTCCCCCGCCGCACCTCCTCCCCGCCACCTACACCCATGCCCAACTCCCCACTCTCCCTCCCCCTCCCTATCCCCATCCCCCCCATGTCCCACCCCCCTGCCCCACCGCCCCCCCTCGGTGACCTGGGAGAGCCCGTCGCCGACGTGGTTAACCCTGATTTCCAGGATACCCTCCCCGCCGCCCCCTCATGCGGCCCCACCCCCCACAAATACCGCCCCACTCTCCTCTCCATATGGCCCCACCTATTCGGTACCGCCTGGGAGCGGTACCCAGCCTTCTCCCGGGCCTACGATGCCCTCCGTACTGCGGGCCTCCCAAATTTTGTGGCCGCCCGCATCCCCCTCCTCTCAGGCATTCACATCCCCGCCTGGCGAAGCCGCCTCCAGGTTTATCACGACCAAGATCTGGTTGATCTCCTGGAGTTCGGCTTCCTGGCGAACTACTCTGCCAACACCCCTCCCCGCCCCACCTACACCAACCACCGGGAGGCCCCGGAGCACCAGGCCCACCTCCGGGACTTCGTCGCGGTCGAGTTGGCCCATGGTGCTCTCGCAGGCCCTTTCCTCGCCCCCCCCCATCACCCCCTGGGCCCAGGTCTCCCCCATGATAACCCGCCCCAAATCCGATCCCGGAAAGAGGCGGGTCATCGTCGACTTGTCCTACCCTCCCGGGGGCAGCGTCAACTCCGGCATCCCCTGCCGGGAGTACTTGGGCAGGCCCCATGCCTACAGGCTTCCCTCTGTGGCCGACATTGGTCGCCGCCTCCTTCGGGAGGGTACGGGGGCATACACCTGGACCACGGACATATCCAGGGCCTACTGCCAGCTTTGGCCGACCCCCAGTCCTGCCCCCTCTTCGGCATCACCCTGGAGGGGGCGACCTACTTCGACCTCGCCCTGCCCTTTGGGTGCCGCTCCTCAGGGGCGGCCTGCGTCCGGGTCACCTCTGCAGTCGCCTGGGTTCTCCGCCGCGAGAGCTTCCATGCCCTAGTGTACGTGGACGACTTTGTCGGGTGCAAGCTCACCTACCTGAGGGCCCGCCAGGCCTTCGACGCCTTCATCGCCCTCGTCGGTGCCCTTGGCCTGGAGGTCGCCTCAGAGAAGTGCCCCCCCCCCTGGCCTTACCTGGTTGGGCTTCATGATCGATAGCGAGGCCATGCTCATCCACATCGCCCCTGACAAAGTCGACGAGCTTGTGGTCGCCTGCGAGGCCCAGATCCCTCGCCCCACCCTCGGCCGACAGGAGTTGCAGAGCATCCTCGGCTGACTCAACCACGTCGGCAGCTGCGTCCTTCACGCGAGGAAGTTCATGGCCCACCTCCGAGCGGCCCTGCGCAGCTGCTTCGGGTTCCCCTCCATCACCCTCGGGGACGAGGCCCTCCGGGACCTGTGGTGGTTTGCAGCCTACGGCCGGGCCTCCAACAGCCTCCACCTTCTCCGCGACCCCGGGACCCGGAGGGTCGTCATCGAGTGTGACTCCTGCCTCAACGGCGGATGGGGGGGGGCTATACACTCCATAGCCTGCGCCGGGCCTCGGCCCAGGCCTGCCAGCGCGCTGGGGTTCCCCTCGAGGACATCATGGCCCAGGGCACCTGGACCTCGGGCGCGGTCCACGCTTACCTCCCTTGCCTCGCCGCCTCGGGCGCCCCTCAAGCCCTCTCCTCTGTTTTGGTGGAGGGCTCTTCGGGGCACCTCCCTCCTCATTGACTTTGACATCCCCATTGTCTTTGATATTGCCCCTTGATTGATTATCTCATATTTTTCCCTTACTTGATATTGACTTATTAATTGATTGATTATTCGCCTTGATCTTATTGATGATTGATTACTCATTATCCGCTTTACCATTGATGCACTTGACCTTCATGTGAATAAAGTGTTTTTATTCCACCTCTGCCTTCTCGTCCTCCCTTGCCACGTATCGGTCGTAATGCTTGCATTGCGTTTGATTCGTGGCGAGGGAGGACTACTTCACCGCTCTTCCTCCCTCTCGCCCGTTGGCTCTTACATAACCCCCCCCCCCCCGGGCTCCCGGCCTTATAACCGGCTGCCCAGCTGTTCATAGCCACTCACCTCCCCTCACCCCAGGAGCACGCACCCTTTTTTTGTCCACCCACCCACCCATACTACTCTAACCTCCTTCTATGGGGTGGAGGGCTCTTCGGGGCACCTCCCTCCTCATTGACTTTGACATCCCCATTGACTTTGATATTGCCCCTTGATTGATAATCTCATATTTTTCCCTGACTTATTCATTGATTGATTATTCACCTTGATCTTATTGATGATTGATTACTCATTACCCGCTTTACCATTGATGCACTTGACCTTCATGTGAATAAAGTGTTTTTATTCCACCTCTGCCTTCTCGTCCTCCCTTGCCACGTATCAGATACTAATGCACTTATTAAACATTTATTGTTGTGTAGAAGGCAATACTGAGTCAATTTAACAGAACCTGTTACTGCAGAAGTCTATGGTGTCAGAGTTTTGGCAAGCTTGCCAAAACTAATTTTCCATGTTTGCACTCAAAATATCTCAAGTAACTTTGAACTAATGTAAAGTAGATACTAGTAGTCGATCTAATATATTTATTTCAGAAAAAATACAGAAATTTAAAACCATCGGACTATGCAACTTTAAGCATTTGTTGCCACATGGATGGAATATTGAAACAATTTAATAGAACCTGTTACTTCTGGAGCCTATGGTGTCCGAGTTTTGGCATGCTTGCCAAAACTAATTTAACATTCTTGAATTTCAAATATATCAAAACTTACCCATTTAAGATAAAAGTTACTTCAACCTAAAATAAGTAGGTTATAATGATCAATTTAATATATTTATCTCAGAAAAATTACCCAAACTCAAAACCATCGGACTATGCAACTTTAAGACCGTCGAGTAAATGTGATGGGAGGCTGGGGTTAGTCAGACATTGGTAATATATTTCTTTGAAACAAAGTTGCTATTGACAAATTTGACATTTTAAACGGTCCATTATAGCTCTTGGTGACGGGAACCATACTCCGACAAATGCTCTCCAAGCACAACCTTGCTTAGTTTTTATGTTAATAGAACATTTGAACCAAATATGTGTGGGGACAGTAGTGGATCCACTGTGTTCAGAAGTGGGTTAGTGCTCAGGTCAGGGTCTGAGGCTAGGACTGTAGCTGGCAGCTGGTGTTTTGAAAATGACTGAGTGAGTGGAGGGAAGGGAAGGGAGAGTAAAACGGAGTATTTTCTATTTTGTTTAGTAGTTCAAACAGGAATTATATTTGCTTGAATGTAAAATATATGTTAGTACAATTACATTGCATAATTCAATCAGAAACACATAGAAGAAAACGTTTTTTTGTTGTTGAATGTAAACAATTTGTTTGGACTGTATGGGGTTTGAACCCACAACACCAAATTACAAGTTCAACACACTAACCACTAGACTACAGAGGCCACATGTAGTTGGTTGTCTCAGTTCAGGCTATTTGTATATACGACATCATATATACAAGGTGCATGTATGTATATACCTTGTATAATATACCTTGTATATATATTTGACGTATATACTAGTGCATATATAAAATTTCTAAACCAAACTCCCGACCAGAGTCAGAGAAGCACAATCAATACTAGTCTTCAAAAATGCATATAGAGCCCACCTGGCTATTCAGGCCCTTGAATGACTACCACAGTAATTACTAACAAATTATATATCTCATCAATCTGCAAATAAGTAGTATGGTAGTCAGGCTTAAAAGTAGTACAAGCAAATTAATATCATCTGTACTGATGATAGTCAGCTTGAATATGACTTGTTAGTTATTCATAGCCGTATCAGAGGCTAGTGTAAACAATTTTAAGCCTGATTAAAAATGTATTAGCCCCAAAATGAAATTTGGTGTCTGGTTTTGAATTATATAAGACAGACAAAATGTCTTGTCAACTATAAACTTACCATGCTTTATGAGAGGAAAAATGTAACCCTCAATGATTGCTTGAGTTGCCCCGAGTATACACTTTCTACTCGGTGCTGCTCCCCATTTTTTGCATGAACTACAGTGACTGGTCCTGTAGATTACACAGCAGGAGCCATTCCTTTAATTCTACAGGATCGTGCTGTAACTAATACACCACACATCAAACTTAGACTATATAGACTGTCAATTTTCAATTGTAATATGGCTGGAAGACTAGTGTGCAGCACTGACATTTTCGTTTGCATGAACCACAGTGACTAGTGCTGTACATTATAGAGCAGGAGCCACTCCCTAAATTCTACAGGATCGGTGCTGTAACTAATACAGCACTGATCAAACTTAGATTATATAGACTGTCAATTTCCATGAGTACGCACTGTCACAAGTCGGTACTCGTCCTGATGTGACCTTAAATGTTGCTAGGACGTACAACAATTAACAAAACTACACTGAGCATTTGAAGCACGCCAGTTGGAGTACGATAGGTGCAGGATGTGTTTTTCTAAGTGGTAAAATTGAGATGTGATTTACAGGGGATCTACTCATTGTAATCATATTTAAAGTTGCCAAATACGATGAAAACGTAACTACTTCGGAAATTAAAATATTTTCCGAAGATTTTGTCATGTAGACTGTAAATCTAACCTCTATACTGGTGCACTCGTTAATCGTATTTATTTGGGGGGGGGGGGGGGGGGCAGAGGGGGGGGGGGAGGAATCCTCCCTCATTCGGGGCATCAAAGCGTACGTAATTTTACCGACGACAGACAGTGTGGCCTACTTAACTTTGCAATGGTGTATCATCATCATCACCATCCTCCTCCTCCTCATCATCATCATCATCAATCCATTAAGCTGAAGGTTAATGGGGCACCACAGCTGAGTTTGCAACCAGTTTGCTCCATGTTCCCTGGCTGACATCTGGGTCATGTATTTGAGCAAATAACAAGTAACTGGGCCACGTTCAGGGTCCGTCTCAGAGGCGCCTCGGCGACGGGCATGATGTCACGCCAGTCTGAACGACAAAAGCAGTTGGTTGCCCCGAAAATGGCTGCCCCCATAGGCGGTGGCCATTTGCAATGGACAAGCTGCGCTGTAATTGGCTGAAAGCACTGAATGCGGCGGCCATTTTCGAGGCGCTTTTCATCTCCAGTCTGAAAAGAGAGGCGTCTCCAAGACGTCGCCGAGATGCACTCTGAACGGTATTAGGCCAAAAAGCATCGCCGAGATGTCTCTGCGGCGCCTCCGAGACGGACCCTGAACGCGGCCCAGGCCATAATAAAGCACCTGAGAATGGCCAAGCTGGATCGGGCGCTATATAAATGTTTTATTTATTTATAACATATTGGAGAGGATGGATGTATCGTTAAGAGTGCTGGATGTTGTCGGTTTGAACACCAACTGAGGCCAATCAGTTGCTTACAGAATTGATACTTGTTACAACCTAGTTTGGTGCTTGGCCATTAATAGAACTGGTTTGCTCATTATCAGGTTAATGTGTGAGTGGTATATTGGTTCATGGTGCTGGCAGCGTGGTTTTCCCAGTGGGGCAGCATTATAAAGTTGCCATGAGTGCGCACTGTCACATGGTGGTACCGGTCCTGATATAACGTTATACATGTATGTTGCCAGGACCTTAAAGCTGCATAGTCCGATGAAGCATCACATTTTCAAAACCCAAACAAGTATCTCAATTTGATTCTACATATCTAACTTAAATACTGGTGCACTTGTTGAACATTTGTCACCACATAGAAGGGAATAAATAATACTGAGGCAATTTAATAGAACCTGTTACTGCAGAAACCTATGGTGTCATTTTGGCAAGCTTGCCAAAACTAATTTTGCTTGTTTGCACTTCAAATATCTCAAAAGTTAGCTATTTAAAATAAAAGTTACTTCAAGTTAAAGTAGGGTAGGTTATAACAATCACCCTAATATGTTTATCTCAGAAAATGACAGAAACTCAAAACCCATCGGACTATGCAACTTTAAGCAGCAAACAACATTGATAGTGAATTGCGGTCAATTTGATATTAGTTTTATCCAGCATCGCAATGGATGTCGACATAGAATATATGCCTATCCTGCCTATCCTGCCACACTCGTGGCTTACACATGCTTTTCTGCTCAAGGGGGAACCTCCCCCTGAATGTATTGGGTGTCAGTGCCCACTGACACTCAAACACATTTTACTCAGTTGTGTTGACTTTTTGGCCCTGCGCCAACAATTCTACACTGCAGACAGTATGCGTGACCTTTTTACTAAAGTAGAACAACAAGACATTTTGGCCTTTTTGAGGGCAGCTGGTCTGTACCGCCTCATCAATCAATCAATAGTTCCATCCTCTAGTCGAGGGTTGGATGCAATGGTTCTCCACTTGTCCCGATGTTGTGCTGTTCTGATAGACTGTGAATAATTCAAGCCTGTCCACTGTGAAATATTTGTAAACCATGATGTTCTTGGTCTCCCTCTCCCTCTGCTGCCTCATATAGTTCATTAAAACAATTTTTATCAATTAATTCTTTCATTTAAGAGACCAGACGGGATGGCCGAATGAGCTGGAGCGTCCACCTCCCGTGCTGGTAGATCATGGGGTCGTGGGTTTGGGCCATGGTCGAGTCAAACCAATGACTTGAAAATTGGTGCTTGTCACTTCCTAGCCAGGCGCTCGGCATTACTAGGACAGGGCAAGGACTGGTGTGCTCAGTGTCAGGTTAATGTGACTGAGTGGGATACCAGGTCATGGTCCCGGCGGCCTGGTTTCCCAGTGAGACAGCACTATAAAGTCACCAGGATGCGCGCTGTCACAAGTCGGTACCCGTCCTGATATGACCTTAGATGTTGCTAGGATGTAAAACAACAACAAACAAACAAACCTATCCTGCCATGGTGTTTCTAAATATATTTCCAGGTAAACATGGCAACCTATGATGTATCATCGTTTGTGGTGGATGTTGATTGGCTGAAAAAGAAGATCAATGAAAATGCAGAAAATCTAGTTATATTGGACACGTCATACAGCAAAGACACAAACATGGAAGAGCTCTTCAAAAAGTAAGTAAAGTTGTTATAATACAAAAATTACAATTAAAGAAATCAACTAATTTGAATCTTGTTCCATGCGGAAGGGCGGCAGTTCGAATCTTAGCTGAGTCAAACCAATATGACATACATAATCAATACTTGTCGTTATCTAGCCTGGTGATCGGTATTACTAGGATACGGCAAGGACTGGATAGCTCAGTAACAGGATAATGTGACTCAGTGAGATACCGGGTCATGATGTCAGCGATCGGGTCATCCAGTGGCTCAGCACTATAAAATCGCCATGAGTGCAGTCGTAACTCGGTACCTGTCGTGATATGACCATAGATATTGCTAGGGTGTAAAAAAACAAACATAACAACAACTATTTTAATTCTTGTTATCTTCAGTGTATTTCTACCGTGTGTCCTACACAAATAGGGAACGACACACAGTCACTCCGTTCAATACTATCGGGCACGGTGGCCGAATCGGTAAAGCACAGGCCTCCCGTTCGGGAGATCGGGAGTTCGGTTCCCGGTCGAGTCAAACCAATGACATACAAAATTGATACTTGTCGCTTCTTAGCTTGGTGCTCAGCATTAATATGATAGGGCAAGGACTGGTTGGCTTAGTGTCAGGATAATCAGTGGGATATCAGGTCATGGTGCTGGTGGTATGGTCTCCCAGTGGGGCAGCACTATAAAGTCGCCATGAGTGCGCACTGTCACAAGTCGGTGCCCATCCCTATATGATCTTGCATGTTGCTAGTATGTAAAACTCCAACAACCAACCAACCACCTCAATACTGGGGTCGTCACGGTGTTTATTGCTACCAGTAAGAGAATTGGTGCTCTACCACCCAGATAGCACAAATGGCTACATATATTGGCACAGATTTGGTGAAATGGGAGAGAATGCAAAAAGACAAGATGGCGGCCAGAGAACGCCATCGATTTCACTTTTAAATTGCATTAAAGTATATGTTTTATTATATTTTCCAACTCAAAAGTAGCGGGTAAATATGAAGACATCTACAAAGAATAAATGTTGCTTCTTAGATTGTGAAATTAGGTTCTCATTTCATTAACCCGCTTTTTTGACCGTTTTTATATAGGGTTGGTATTCACCCATGTACTGCGAGTACCGGGTGAATCCTTTATCTAGTGTACCATGTGATATTATAGACCAGTAAGGAACTCTACCCTCCAGTTGCCAGCAACATAGGTATTCAGCCGCATGCGTCAATCTTCTTGTTTTCTTTTTAATGACAACTTAGCCTAGTCCTGCGTAGAACTGAGAATGAGTTTGCAGAAATGAGGCTCACCAAGGTCTACATATATATATATATATATATATAGAAATGTGTGTATACAGTAAACCTCTCTAACCGACCTCCTCCACAGATCGACCACTCCTCTATATCGAGCGCTTTATTTGGGTCCCAAACGATCGCCCATACAATACCATTGTAATGATTATAAAAAAAACCTCCAAACCGACTACCTCCCTAAATGGACCATTTAAAGTCGGTCCCAATGACGGTCGATTTAGAGAGGTTTGACCTCGGGCTGGATATATACATATATATATATAATATTGTTGCTAGGTATCGATGTACTTGTGTAATTTAAGACATATATCACCAGTATGTGCGGCTTTATATAGTCGCAGCTTTAACGTCTTTTGTTTCTAAGGTCTATTAAAGTTGCATAGTCTGATGAAAGCATACACTTTTCTTAGCCGAGACGCTTACCTAGATTTGATCATATGTATTCAACTTAGACACTGGTGCACTTATCGAACATTTCTTGCTGCATTGAAAGGATAATAAGTCAATTTAACAGAATTTGTAATGGCTGAAGCCTATGGGATCCAGCATTTCGGTGTGCACACCAAAAGTAACAGTGCATGTTGTCACTAGAAATATCTCCAAAGTTTGCCATTTAAAATAAATGTAACTCCAAACTAAAAAGTAAGGGAGATACTACTAATATATCTCTTGAAAAGATATGGCAGAAACACGAAACCTTTAAAAGACATGGCAGACAATCAAAACCATCGGACTGTGCAACTTTTAAGTGAAAGCAAAGTTTTTCTTGAAGATTTTTATACTGCACTATATGAACTGTACGACGCCTCACAGCAGGCACTGAGCTGGTGTTGACGACCGGGGTGTGTGTGCACTTAGAGGTGAGGGGGGGGGGGGGTGATGTGGGAGGGGCGGCTGTCCTTGGTTTGCCCTTGAGCGCCGAGCTGTAACTGTTAAAAGTTGCCTAGTCCGCTGAAAGTATCAAATTTTCAAAAGCAAAAGACTTATCGAGATTTGAACCTACATATCTAACATGTCTATCCAGCCTTCTCTCGAATGTTTCTACCGTTGGTAGTCCTTGAGCACACCATCACATTTGAGGTTTGATTACCAATACCAACAAGGACGGAAAGTCACCCTTATTTTTCAGTTAGCCTTACATGTTGCATGTATGAAAAAATGTGATGGACATCTCAATTCCACAGCTAAACCCATTTTTCAAAATGGCCACCATTTTTGATCATATCTCATAAATTTGACCATAACCTTTAATTGGCTGGTCTGAGGAAAATGCACCCTCACGTAAGATGTGTTCAGTATGTCATTTGACATTTTAAAGTGAACTAAAAGAAAATTGGTCCACTAGCTGTCGAGATAATTGAGAAAATATGTCACAAATTGTGTCCTAAGCATTGCTTAGGACCGACCCCTCACGTTGATGATTAAAACATTTAGCAATTTTCGTATTTTTTCCCCACTGGTGTTCAATCACGTTGTAGTCCTTACGGGTAGAAAGGATTTTACCTCGGTAATAATGCTGCGTTCATATGAACCGGTGAATATGGTGTTTCCCATTTCACAACCTGTGAATTGCATTCAAGTGACCTCACAACTGGTGAACACCACGTGTGAACTGGAGATTTTTTAAGCAGCTCGCTACTCACCACTTTTGAAGAAATGGCAGTGTCGCAGTTTCCGCCGCCTGCCGTACTCGCGGTGCAAAACATTAGTTTTATTCAAAATTAATAGAAATCAAGAACCCTAACCTTATAAATTTGATATAAGGGTCGTTCTCAGAAACTGTGTACCACTTGAGGTAGTCTACTAGAAATGCATATTTCAAAGAAACCCTTTATTGGAGTGTCAATATTTAGATTTCACCAGTTAGCCAAATAATGTGGGAGATAGTTTAGATCAAAAGTAAATCTTAATATTGTGTATTATGTATCTTATTGGGATGGATGTAGCTAAATACATAGAAAATTACATCACTAATTTGTGACATTGTCAACAGCATTGAAAATAAAGTGTCACAAACTTAATGAAAACCTCTGAACAACAGCTCATTTCACTTCAAATGGTCATATACAATGTCTTCATTAAGTTGAAGACATTTATTTCTAAAATAAAATTTTAAATTATGAAATAGTTAACATTTTCTGGAGTCATTAACATCGTAACATTTTGTTTCCACTTGCAAGTACTATGAAACTCTGTATCAAACACTGAGTACAGATACAGTACAGGAACTATTTTCATCATTTGACACTATGCATGGACCCCGTTATGGTATAGTAAAAGATAAATCCTGAAATTGCCCCTAAACATTGAAATTTGAGCCGAACATTTGTGTAAAATTGTTGTTTCCACTTTGTTACTCTGCTAATCTGTTACTCTGCTAATATTTTCTTACTTTTCTCTTTAATATTCACAAATAAGACAAAACCATAGGAATGAGGTTTCAAATTATTATTACTACTGTTTATAAAGCAAGTGGCATGTGAAATGTCCTAAAAATGTCAAGTTTTGTGTGGAAAATATTTGATTTTGGAGTCAGATTGGTTTCCATGCTATACTGCTATTTATTGGGTGTGAGCATCATTTGACCTACTTAAAAATGCCAGAATATGTTGATTTTCAATTATTCAGATGCAAAAGGACATACACATTGAGGAAACTTGCTTATAGGACTTTGGCAGCATTTTGATTTTCTGGTACTGATGTCACACTATTGGTACACAACTTCTGAGAATGACCCATAATCTTTTTGGTAAAGATGTTTGCTATATGTGTACCAAGCGATTTGTTTCTGGGTGGTGTGGTTTTAGAGATATTTCACTTTTTCTGTATGAAGATTTGACAATGCCTCTATTATCACCCAGTATGAAACGTGTTTACCGCGAATTGCCAAATGAACGCTCTCAGTTTACATGGTTGTGTTTACCAGCAGTAAGTGGGAAGTTCACCATATTCACGAGACACCTATGAACGCAGCATTAGCCTCAGGCTAGTCTATATAGCCTAGGGAAAAGGAAGCACATCTGGGTTCAGCAATTAGCATAATGTACATTCGTGAGTAGTTCAGCGTTCTTTTTCTACAAATAACTCCAAAACTCGCAGTAAGTTTCTGGAAATAATTCACACTATGCTTTAGGAAGACGTTTAGGATATTTTTTTGCGAATTTGATTAAATTGTCGAATATATTAACGAATTTATTGGCGTTAAACCAATTCGTTATCCGGTACGCTAGATTTGAGTAATGGGGGGAAAATCGTGCAAACTTTGACAAAAGCATGAAAATTGGCATAGAGATAGCTTTTCATGTGTAGATTCATATAAGCCTACATACGCATCGCTATCACCATGGTAACTGGCCACCATCTTGAATTTAAAAATGGCTACCCTCACAATACGATATTGGTCATATTTCGGCTCCTAAGCAATGTAGAAACATGATGCTGATATCTAACATAACATTGTCAGGGTCAAGGAATCCATTTATGCGATAATCAATATGTTGAGATTATGAGGGTGTTGACCACTTATAAAAATTACAGCTTGTTGGCTTCGAGATGCCCTAGTTAAAGGTGCCAGGCGCTCTGCATTATTAGGATAAGGCAAGGAATGGTTGGCTCAGTGTCTGTAGTTTATTAAAGTTTGCATCTTTGCTTGGAAAGTTGTAGTACATTTTTGCCTCTAAACTACTAGGTAGTAAACATGATTAACAAATACGATTCCTGGTGTGTCTCCCACAGGGAGGATAGTAATAAAAAAGGAGAAAAGGTAGAGGGCCCAAAAGTAATTCTGACTTGGGGACACATTGTTGGGTGGGACATTGGACTATTCACTGATTATGGCCTAATGCCGAATTGTCAGCTGCTCGGTGCCAAGATGCAACAAAGGCGTATCATGTATAGACACACCGGTGCCAGTAGAGATGGAACATATGGGGAGTAGGGGATGTTGGTGCCAAACCATACAGTCATAACATACAGGTGTCTCAGTTGCAGAAGGGTAGACACGTGGTGCAATCATAGTGCGCATTCCTGGTTTGCCTGTTATCTGAAGGTTGGGACTGGATCGGCTGCATATCTGTCTACTACTAGTACTAGTTCTTTTTGTGACATGGTTGATTGGTTGTTGGAGTTTTACATCCTGGCAACATCTCAGGTCATATCAGGACTGGTACCGACTTGTGACAGAGCTCACTCTTGGCAACGTTATAGTGCCTTCCCACTGGGAGACCAGGCTGTCAGCACAGTGACCTGATATCCCACTCAGTCACATTATCATGATACTGAGCTAACCAGTCCTTGCTTGATCCTAATAATGTCCACCCGACGGGATGGCCGAATGAGTAGAGCGTCCGTCTCCTGTTTTAGGAGATCAGAACCCATGAGTTTGTGGGTTCGAATCCTGGTCGAGTCAAGCCAATGACTTAAAACTTGATACTTGTCGCTTCCTATCAAAATGGGAGATGGACGCTAAACTCATTCGGTCATCTCGTCTGGTCTGACATATTTGGTCTTATTATCTAAGACGGGTTGGGGGCTGCGGGGATGGTCATCCAAAGCTTTCAATATTTCCATCGTATAAAGAGTACTACTCTTCCTAAAGGGGCTGTCACATTAGGGTTTTTTGCGGGAGCGTATGGCGGCGTAGGCGCGTTACGTCATATACGTCGGCATACGCCATATACGCTACTCATACGCTACTAATACGCCACCAGGTGATGGCTTATGTGAAGCGTATGAGGTATACGCCGCCATACGCTTTCATAAATCCTTCCGTCCAAATTTGTTTGTGCATGCTAAAAAAATCTCGACCTATGAGGGCGTATGGCCCATACCGTCAAAAAATGTCACAGCATGCTCCCATATGCTCCTCGTAGGTTCCACATACGCTCAAAACCACCCGAACGGTCACAAAATGTCATCATAGGCCGGCACGCGCAGCACCTACGTAGGTTTTCAATACGCTCCCGCCATACGCCGTAATGTGACAGGGCCTTAACCTCATCTATCACTGCCGCCTCCACAACCACCGTCTATCGTAGTGACCGGCACGTGGTAATCGAATTGAGTGCAGGCTTCTTGTGTGGAAGGGCATGGTTCATAAACCTGCCAAGTCAAACCAATGTCTTATAAACAATTTATACTTGTTGCTACCTATAAATTATGTTACAATGAGTGCAAACTGTCACAAGTTGGTACCTATCCTAAGCCCATATATGTTGCTAGAACGTAAGCCCCAACAAGCAAACCTCGCTTTGTGCTCAGTGGACTTCTTAGTATTAACACCTTTCAATTGCACTACACACACAGGTGCCACATCCCAGGTGCCTCCTTCTTCGACCTCGACTACAAGACGACAAGGACCGAGGACTTAATCTTCCCCATTCCAAATCTTGAGGACTTCCAAGAATACGCTCGCAGTCTCGGTGTGAACAACGACTCGCATGTGGTCATCTACGACAACACTGGTAATGGAGGCTTCTACTTCGGGGGACGTGCCTGGTACACATTTATCGTAAGTATTGTCAGCGTCTAAGTTTAAGGGTTACACCAACAACGGCTCTAGGGTTGCTGGCGCCTATGGGCAAGTTGAACTTTCTTTGGCGCCCCTATGAGTATAATTTTGAATAATTTATAATCAAACTCCATGTGATAGTCTATGAATGCTGACAAATTAGCATACTGTATTCATGGTAAAAAAGAAAAGAAAGTGAATTAAGAATTTAATAAGAATGATTTGAAAACAGTTAAATTATAGTTGGCGCTTCCTAACACATGGCGCCCTATGCGACTTCCCGGTACCTTCGGCCTTACCTAGCATTCCTTATTAGCATCTAATTTGAAGATGTAGGATCAAATTTAGGTAAGTGTGATTGGTTTTGAAAATATGATGCTTTCAATTGGTTATGCAGGTTGAACTCGTGTGCACACACAAGTTAGTTTGCATATTTTATAGCACTTCAAATATCTCCCAAAAAAATTATTATCAAAAAGGTTACTCTGAAAACGAAAGAAGAGTAGGTTATAATTGTCGACCTAATATATTTAACTTTAAAATATCAGAGGGGGATTAAAAACCAATGGATTATGCCACTTTGAAGTGGCCTAGTCCATTGAAAGCATATACTATTCTAAGTTACTCCGCGTTCCAACCGATAAACCCAAATAAAACCAGTATCTAACCCCCATCAAATAGCTGGAAATGGTATTTCAGAGCCTCTAGATTAAAAAATGTCCTTTCCCCCGAAACCCCCTAGTGCCTCGGGCCTTTGGCACTCGTGTCTGTTCCAAGAATTTATCTGGCACCCCAAACAAAGTTCCTATCTACGGCTATTTTGTATACATATTTGATAGGATATTGATCTCATATTGTACAAACCAGACGGGATGTAGGTGTACGTGTGTGGCAGCACTATAAAGTCACCATGAGTGTGCACTGCCACAAGTCGGTATCCGTCCTGATATGACCTTAGATGTTGCCAGGACTCCAAACAACCAACCAACCACATTTTACTAACTGCATATTGGGATCGGGCTGATTGCTGATTTTGTTGTTTTTTTAATGTCTAGCTTTACGGGTTGAAAAACGTCTCGGTTCTGGACAATGGCATTCATGATTGGAAGGAGAAGGGCTACCCAACAACTGACAACAAAACTAACCCGAAGGTAGGTTCAGATAAAACATTCACCCCTACCCAGAGTAGGTAGGTATATCATCTAAAATTTCAAAACACAACAAGCAGTATAAATCTAAGCTCTTTCAACAGACCTTGCTGAGACAAACTCAAATCTGTGTTAATTTTTAAAATATCTAAATAGGGGAGAAAGTGTTGGCTTAACTGTTATATTTAGTCCTGATTCACCATTATAATAAACTGTGGCCAGTGCCGCATTGTCATAGCTTTCTCTGCTTTAAATATTTGGATTTTGCTATTTTAATGTATATTTTCAGTGATATTAGTTTATGATCTTTCCAGTGAGATAAAATTCATAAAAATACAACGCGAAAGTACTTTAATCAAAGCCGGGCTGTGGACAATGTAGTAACACTTAGCCATATGGCAGATAAGTGACATCCCTCTATCGGTAGCTGACACACCTAGAGTAAGGATAAATGACAACTATGTTTAAGTACAAGTAAAACTGTTTTACTATGAACAAGGAGTGGAGTTCCTGCTTCCAGTATCCAGTGTATATCTATATTGGCTTAGAGTTGATGAAATGGCAGAGAATGCAAAAAAACAACAACAACATGACGGCCCCAGAATGTTCTCAATTTGACTTTTAAATTACTTATATTAAGCTACATATAATGTATTTAGCAATTCGAAAGTATAGATAAATATAAAGAAGTATTTGACTACCCAGCCTGGCGCTCAGCAGTACTAGTATAGGGTAAGGACTGGTTAGCTCAGTATCAGGATAATGCGACTGAGTGGGATATCAGGTCACGGTGCTGACAGCCTGATCTCCCAGTGGGGCAGCACCATGAAGTTGCCATGAGTGTGCACCGTCACAAGTCAGTACCTGTCCTGATATGACCATAGATATTGCTCGGATGATAACCCCAGCAAGAAAACAAACTTATTTTCACATTCGGACAGCGTGGGAACTTTGTGGCTGAGCGCCAAGGTCACCTGTATCGGGAGTATTCGGAGGTCCTGGAGAACCTGAAAAGCCAGCAATTCATCATGCTGGACGCCAGGCCTGAAAGCATGTATAACGGGGATTCTACCGGTAAGATAAGGCTTCTTGTAGTTTCTCAACGGGCGCGGTGGCCAAATCGGTAGAGCGCAGGCCTCGCGTGTGGAAGGTCGGGAGTTTGGTTCTCGGTCGAGTCAAGCCAATGACTTATAAACTTAGTACTAGTCGCTTCCTAACCTGGCGCTCGGTATTAATAGGATATGGCAAGGACTGGTTAGCTCAGTGTCAGGTTAATGTGACTGACTGGGATATTGGGTTATGGTCCCGGCGGCCTGATTTCCCAGTGGGGCTGCACTATAGTCACCATGAGTGCACACACAGTTACAAGTCGGTACCCGTCTTAATGTGACCATAGCTGTTGCCAGGACGTAAAACTCCAACAACCAACTTTTAAACCTAGAATAACCTGTGGTCAGACTTAAACAATTGTTATCCATGTTAAATTACAGCCCAATTTACTTCATATGCAGTGGTACCACTTATAGTTACTATATTTTCCTGTATGCATATTTACCAATATTGATTTAAATTCCAGTACTGAACTAAAGTTGTACAAATACACCTGTTTTGTGATGACTAAATATATGAAGGTCAATAACATTTCATTGGAACCGGGTACGGTGGCTGAATCGGTAAGAGCGCAAGCTTTCCGTGTGGGAGGTCAAGACTTTGAATCCCGGCTGAGTCAAAGCAATGACTTACAAAATTGATACTTGCCCCTACCTAACCTGCTACTACTAGGATAGGGCAAGGACTGGTTTGCTAAGTATCATGATAATGTGGTGGCCTGATCTCTCAGTGGGACAGCACTATGAAGTTACCATGAGTGTGCTGTGTTAGATGTTGCCAGGATGTAAAACACAAACAAAAATGTTGCTGGCTTCGCATATATTACATTTCTCACCTCAAGTCATCACACATGGAATATGATTAATTTGAGAATGAAAATGTTAGTTGCTTTTTGCTCCAGTACCCAGGTCCGGCCATATTCCTAAGTCAATCAACATCTCTTTTGGGAAGAAGCTTCTGGACCCAACGAAAGGAGGTCGGATCCGTGACACAGAACAGTTCAAGAAATGTAAGCCTTTACAGAATGCAGGCCGTCAAGTGTCTTACTTTTCCCTATTTTTTTCCCATGAGGCCATATTTAGTCCTATTTTCATTTAGAATTTTGTTTTCTCCAAAATGCCATAATTTGTCTCTGCTCTGCACACTATTTGTTCTGGATTATTAGAAACCAGGTTTTGCAATATTTTTGTCAGGAAATGTCTATCTTTAAAGAAAAATAGGGGGATGTCTACTAAGTGGGAGTTGCCGACTAATGTGGGTAATGTGGTAGTCTACGAATTAAATAGAATAAGACTTGAACAATTAGCACGGTATGATCATACCAGCCAAAGTCCCAGAACATCCCCCGTGGTCGTTCAGGAAGCCATCGGTTATCCTCCGACTCACGGAATTGAGGAAGTCTGGGACACATCCACTCGAGTACCAAGGACTGCATGCAGAGATTCAAGGCCAGTTTGCAGACCACCTCTCCATATACACTGATGGTTCGAAAGACCAAAGCCGGGTAGCTGCTGCGGCAGTCTGCCAACGGGAAAGATTTGGCATATGCTTGCCCAATCAGAGCTTGATTTTTCACTGCGGAAGCCCAAGCACTCCTTCTCGCGTTGGAGTGTATCGAGGTATCCAACCACACTAACTATGTTATATACAGTGATTCGTTCTCTTGCTTCCTGGCTGTTGCTGGACTGAAAACGAATCACCCTATTCTAGCAACGGTCATTTATAAAATGAACCAACTGGCAACTGGTGGGTATGACCTGTGCTGGGTGCCTGACCATGCCGGCATACAAGGAAACGAACGAGCTGATTGGGCTGCGAAAAAGGCCCTGGACTGTGATCTTGAACCGTGTCTGATCCCTCACTCTGATCTGAAACAACTAATAGCCACCCACATAAAATCCAAATGGCAACATGAGTGGGATGAAAACATTAATAAACTTAAAGAAATTGAACCATCTGTGGGAAAACCACCACAGACTCATGCGGGAGGTCGGCAGGACCAAGTGGTCCTTAGCCGCTGCCGTATTGGCCTCTCATGGCTTACACATGCTTTTCTGCTCAAGGGGGAACCTCCCCCTGAATGTATTGGGTGTCAGTCCCCGCTGACACTCAAACACATTTTACTAAGTTGCGTTGATTCTTTGGCCCTGCGCCAACAATTCTACACTGCAGACAGTATGCATGACCTTTTTACTAAAGTAAAACAAGAAAACATTTTAGCCTTTTTGAGGGCAGCTGGACTGTACCAACTCATAGTTTACTAAATAAATTCTATCAATTATTAATAAAACTTTTCTTTTTCTATGGGAATTTGTTTCCCTTGAACACAAATATATGATTGTGAGCTTTCTAATTTAATGAGTCTCTATTGGCAGATAATTGATTGTCTGCTTTTACATGTAAAAGCGATGGTTTGAACAAAAAACAAACATTTCTCACCGTGAATATGGCCTATGCTGCCGACACGGCGTAAAGCAGCCACCAATCAATCAATCATCAATGATCATACCATACATTAAAATTTGAACTAAGTGGGAGTTGCCTACTAATCTGGGTAATGTGGTAGTCTACAAATCAAATAGAATGAGACTTGAACAATTAGCACAGTATGACCATACCATTAAAATTTGAACTTCAATCGTTTGTTTCCTGTTTTCCTACTTTTTGCGGTGACTACTCATTTGATGGCCTATATACACTATTTTGGTACATTTGCTCTTATACAAAATTCATATTTTGTGGGGGGGGGAAATCATTATTTTATCCCTATTTTTTCTGACAAATAAAATCCCTATATCTTTACACACTGCCTGACTTGACGCCCTAAGAATGACTTAAAGTTGTATAGTCCGTAGATAAAGGATTCACCCAGTACTCGCAGTACATGGGTGAATACCAACCCTATATAAAAGTGGTCGAAAAAGCGGGTTAATGAATTGAGAGCCTAATTTCACAATCTAAGAAGCAACAATTATTCTTTACATATGTCTTATTGATAGCCCGCTACCTTTGAGTTGAAAAATATAATATAATATCTAGTTTAATAAGATTTTAAAGTGAAATCGACGGCGTTCTGCGGCCGCCATCTTGTCTTTTTGCATTCTCTCCCATTTCACCAACTCTGTGCCGATATAAGTAACCATTTGACACTGGTGCCAGGCATTCTACTTCTTGTTCCATACTAACGCTATTTTCGCCCGTATTTATATAATGCCGGTCTTCACCCGTGTACTACTAGTACCGGGTGAATCTTTTATCTAGATAGTCCGATGAAGGCATCAAATTTTCAAAAACAAAAAATACTTATCTAAATTTGATCCTACATATCCAACTTAGATACTGGTGCACATCTGAAGTAGTTGCTATATTGAAGAACATACTGAGTCAATTTAATCAAACGTGTTAGTGCTGAAGTCTATGGTGTCAGAGTTTTGGCACACATGCCAAAATAAATTGTTCACGTTTACACTTCAAATATCTCCGAGGTTAGACATCTAAAATCAAAGTTACTTCAAACAAAAGTAATGTCGATAACGATCAACCTACCATATATATATATATCAGGCAATGAGAGAAACTCAAAATGATCGGACTATGCAATCTTTAAGGAATCCTTCCTTGAAGTTGCATAGTCCAGCAGCTTTTGAGTTTTTGACATAATTGTAGACATTAGGGTGATCGTTGTAATCTACCTTACTTTAACTTGAAATAACTTTTATTTTAAATGGTTAACTTTGGAGATATTTGAAGTGCAACTATGCAGCATTAATTTTGGCAAGCACATCAAAGCCCTTGACACCATAGGCTTCCGCAGTAACAGGTTCTATTAAATGTATGTAGTATACCCTTCTATGTAGCAGCACATACTTAATAAGCGCACCAGTATCTAAGTTGAATATGTAGAATCAAGAAGTCTTGATAATTATTTTGGTTTCTAAAATGTGATGTTTTCATCGAACTATGCAACTTTTCTTAGTTGAGTGCACCATCGTTAAAACGTACTAATACTAATGAGGAAGGTTATGCCCTTTTAGTATTAGAGTATGTAAAACAAATACAGTAAAACCTCTCTAACCGACCACCTCCACAGATCGACCACTCCTCTGTATCGATCGCTTCATCTGGGTACCAAAGTATCGCCCATACAATACCATTGTATGATAAAAAAAAAAAAATCTCTAAACCGACTACCTCCCTAAACGCTCAATTCCATTTGGGAACCCCGCCTGGTAATGTTTATTTCCTATTCTCTTTCAGTGTTTGCCGAGTATGGGTTGGACTTAACAAAGCCGATAGTGTCTTCGTGCAAGGGAGGCTTGTCTGGCTGCTGCCTAATGATGGCGCTCATGATGGCTGGTGCTACCAACTATTCCCTATATCACGTAAGTCAAATTCTGCTGCGCCTTTGTGGTATACACAGGGTTGCCAACCATTACGGTTTTGCTGTCAGGTGTACAATATTTTATGTGGCATCATCACCGTATGCCGTACAATACCATTAAAATAGTAATATTATATCAACCTTACAGATTATTGTGGAGAAGTCAATGTAGAGACCTATAATAGAAAAGAATGTAGAAATCTATCTCTACAGAGCATCTAAGATTTAAACATTTGTCTGCCCCCCCCCCCCCCCTCCCACTCCCACTCCAATATATTGATTGATTGGTGGTTGCTTTACGCCGTGTCGGCAGCATAGGCCATATTCATGGTTTTTCATTTTCCTATGTTGGCAACCCTGTATACAGTTAGAGAGCTGTTAGTTCTAGTATACATTTTTCACAGGGGACTGCTACCCACAATATTAATTCTTGCCGTTGCCATCAGAAGAAAGGTTGGTGGAGGAAATCCTCCATAAGAACTTTTCTGTAGAACATGCACAGTGAGCTGCTATTCGGACGTGTTTCTTGCCCTTGCTATCGCCATCAAAGAGCAGATTGGTGATGGCCCCCAATAGCTGATGTTTACTTTTTGTGCTGGGGGGTCGTTAAAAAAGGTGATGGAAATTGTCTTCTAAAAATGGAATTCTGATATATAGTACAAAGATGGAAACAGTAGATTAACAACAGTACGGTGGGACTGACTATTCTTGCTGTGATGAATAAACACTGAGCTGTAAGTTACCTTCTCTGTAAGAACAAAACTATCCGTGTTTTTCAATACTATCTTAATGTATGCGTCACATTACACTTATTCCAATTATTTATTTTTCGAGTAATCTTCAGATAAGCAGCTTCTTTAAAGGAATGAGTACTGCCAATATTTATCACAGTTAGCTTGTATAATTGTTTATGTTGCATGGCAATATGGGTAATTCAGCATGTGGAACCCCTCGCAATTGCCCACAACGCTCTACCCTGGCACCATACTATCACACCCAAACTAGCCAATAACAATCTCCCACCCCAACGCCCCCTACTGGCCTCTGCCAGAACCACTCTGCACTTCGCCTGCAGCACCCGAACTGGACGCGTGGTGCGTAGGGTTGTCTCGGCAAATTTAACCGCCCCACCCAAACTGAAAGATACCGGGCAATAGGGTTAGTCGCCCTGTGTTCCGAGCTACAGACTGAGCTTAGCTCCTGCTGAACATTCTCCTTTTGATAAATAAAGATTCCAAGCTATAAACGAGTTCCACATTGCTGAAGTAGCCTCATGTCGCAAGACACCGTTTTAACCAGTTGGTGACTTGATGTAATTCATTTCAGGGGAGTGCTACTGAATGGCTCAGGAATGCAGACCTGGAGAACATTGAAAAGTCATAAAATATATACATAAAATCTGGAATAGAGAATACAGAAAACTGTTGACCTAAGCATCATAGAAGACCTTTTGCACAAAGTAATCAATGTAATATAACCGACATTCACCCCATAAAGTAAAGATATTAAATGCTAACTTTAGACATAGCAAATAGAATAGTGGTTCTTTGTGTCTTAGATAACGTATCGCATTGTCTTCTCCCAGATGTATTTATGTAAAATGCTGATCATCAAAGCTTTTCTAACAAAAGATTTATATATTTATATCCAATAAAATATAAGGATGGCTAAGATTTATATGTAGTTTAATGTTCCAATTGATGACACTGCAAGTTATACATAGAGGTGGAAATCCAAATTAGCAGAGGTGATGGCATGGGGAATCGAACCCTGCTTGCTTGGATCCCAGGTCGGAAGGATCCAGAGCCCTTGAGCTTCCGGTGTGATTTTTCTTTTTTACATAGGCGGACGCGAGGCTCAGTCAGACATTGGTTGTAATATCTAATTGTAATATTTGATTGTATAACATTGTCATTACTCACTAATTAGTCATTTAAACTATCTAAGCTGACGGTGAACAGTTTATGCCGCTGGTTAACGGTAATTGATATAAAATAAACACGGTTTTCTCCACCAGATCGTTCTTGTCTACTTGCTTTTATATATTATGGATATGTAATATATTCTCAAATGAGATGATTCATAAGTCATGTGACGGAAGTCAGCCACTGGACTAACAACCACTACAATACATTCTTCAAGTCACTCAAGCTCAGGGCCGTAGCCAGCGGGAAGGGGTAACCCCGACACACACAATCCCACCAAAACAAACCCTAGTATGTAACCCCCTGAACACCGAGCACGGTGGCCAAATGGGTACAGTGCAGGTATCGCATGGGGGAGAGTTTGGTTCCCAGTCGAGTCAAACCAATGACATCAAATTGATACTTGTCGCTTCCTGGCCTGGTGCTCGTCATTAATAGGATAGGGCAAGGACTGGTTAGCTCTGTCAGGATAATGTGACTGAGTGGGATATTGGGTGATGGTACCAGCAGCGTGATTTCCCACTGGGGAAGCGCAATACTTCCCAGATTTTGTGGAACTATAGAATATATAGCATTAGAAAACTGAATGTAGCATATTATCTATGCAATATTGATTTGTGTTAATCCATATTTAAATATTGTTATTGCTTGGCAATACTATTATTTCTATTAATATTTTTTATATATTAACCGAGTTCTTATGGCTGGCTCCTTTCCTGAACCCCAGGCCTCTTATTGTACCTAGTTGCAGTTGGAGGTTTGCTGGCCTGACGACCTTCCGGGGCCTCTGGTTTCTGTATTATTCCTGCTCTCTGAGTGCGACTGCGCCAGTCTTAAGTTCCTGGCCCCTCTAAAAGGTCTTGAGTTAATCCAACCTTCACCAGCATCAACATCGTTTGTTTATTTTGTTAAAGCACCCTAACCACTACGCTACAGAATCCACATGTAGTTTGCTGTATCACTACAGGTGGTGCATGATTAGTTCTGAACTTGGTGGTGCAGAGGGACGGACCTAGAATGGTCATGTGACATCCAACTCCTTTCTGACCCTTTTTCGGTTTTATTATAATCACCTCAAGTAAATTATGCAATGAAATTGTACCAACAAATATGTTACATAATATTAAATACATTTCCTGTATGTACTACTCTATATTATTATTAGTATTATTTTATGTTAATACCTAAGCATTACTCTCCTTTCTCTCCACTCTCACCCATCCATTTACAAAACAGCAGATGCATTGACCAAAACACTCTCCTCCCCGCCCCCACATATTTGATGATACAAACCGAAAACTGGTATGCTTGGAGAGTATTTGTCAGGTATGGTTGGTTCTCTTTAAGGTTCTGGTTCTGTAAGCTGTAGATAGATACTCCGAATCCCTCTGCTCTTATATAGCTTTTTTTTTATTTTTTATTATCATTAGGTTTTCTTTCTCATCATGTGTTTTTGATTCATCATTGCAAGGAAATTATGCAATGGAATTGTGCTAACAGATATCCTACATTAGCCTATATCAAATAATTGAAACATCACTTCCTGTGTATGTACTACACTCTCAGATTCACAAATAGAAATGCTCTCCAGCACAACTTTGCATAGCAAATTACGGGTCTGAATATTTGAATTACTGTATTCTCGCGGGTTAATGCCCCCACCCCCTTGGCCAATATTTCGTTAACGCCCACCACTTAAATGCCCATTTGTGGGTAAATGCCCCCCCCCCCCCCCACTCCAGTGATTTGCCAATTTAAACGAACAGGGTTTTAACCCACGAGAATACAGTAATATTTAATTTTTGTTAGTATATAATTTTACTTGGTGGAACTAACTAAGGATCTCTTTCAGTTAAAAACAACACACAAAAAACTATGAAACGAACAAACCAACCTGGATGTTTACTTCGGAACTTATCAGAAGCAACAAAGACAAAGTCTTGAATACGCCTATGTATTTTATTGTTAGCAGTCTGCCATTTAGTTTCATTAACATGTAAAAGCCAATTCAAAACAAAACTTTATGTTGTGTTATACCGCTCTGTCTGCATACGGCTTGTCCACCTGATTTAGCGGAATGTTTCCTGAAAAGAAAGAGGATGAAGTCAAAAATCGACATTGATCGACATTCAAAGTAATGATTCAGAAAGGCGGAGAAAACATGAAAGTGGAAGCAAATCACATTTGAATCAGGTCAAGTGTAACATACTAGCGGACACTTGTAAGTAATCATATTCAAGTAATCAAAAGAGAGAGATAGAGAGACAAAGACAGACCTAGGTTGTTGTTTGAGTTGAGGCTCGACCAGCATTCTACCAAACTCACCAGGTGGTGCTACAAAGTATTCCTCTTCAGTGCGAGCTGCATTACTGAGGATATCGCCACGACAGCCTCCCTCAGTGACTCGGTCCTCTCTCAGGTAAAGCTCTCTACAAAGGAATGTATGGGGAAGGGTTATGTGTTGTTGCTTGAAGCAATGCAAATATGTTGGTAATGTTTCATTTCATTGGGTTTATTGCAGATGTGACGATGACAAAACAATGGCAATGCTTATAATACATATGTAAACAGAATAAACACATATATATGTTTTGTGTGAAGGATTTAAGTTGAGAAAATTGTACATATCATTATTTTCCTAGACCATGAACTGTATACAGTATACCCCACCCCGTTAAACCAAACTTGAAGGGGCCCTAGAAATTTGTTTGGATTAACCGAGCATTGGTTTAACAGAGATTTGGCTTTGACTTTGAGAAAGCGTGTATTGCACATGTAGTATACAATGTATGTGGACACTTTTATTGTTTTCTATGTATATAACCCCATTAAACCAAGCTCGGTTAAACCAAACGATCGGTTAATCAAAACTTTTTCGGTGGCCTAGCAAAATACCTCCATTTATCATATAAAAAAGTCGGTGGGGTCTTAAGCCGTGTTCACACGGGTGATGTAAATCGATTCGTAGAAAGCGACTTGTATAGTTTGCATCACATTTGTCGTGTGAACGGACGTCTGAGGTGGATTAGGGCTGATTCGATTCACGTGATGCGGATCCTGTAAACTACCTATCGAGGTAGTTTACGTGAGGCGATTTCTGTGATGCGGATAATTTTGCCCGTGTGGACGCATCTGAGGCGGATTAAGCACCTCACACGCATGCGCAGTCGACCTTAGTTTGTTGACTTTCCGGTCGATCAAAAGCGCATATTATATAATTTAATTAATGAAACCGCTATCTATGCACATATATTTTTTTCATGATTTATTTTTAGGGTTTCACTGCCCAGCAGAAGTTTTGACCGTTCCAAACCAATACGGTTCAGTCCATACATATCTAGGTCGAACCCACATTCTCTAGTGCCGACATCGACAAACCCAAACTGGCGCTGCTTAGTATCGACTTGCTCATGCGCAGATTTCGATTTCCGGCCCAAGTACTGCCCGTGTGAACGGGCGGCTAATTCGACTCACCTGATTCGATTTGTGTGATTCGCCTCACATTTTGTCCGTGTGAACACGGCTTTAGATGACCTTATAACCACATGAAAGTTTGGTTTAACCATACCAGAGTAGCCTGGGGTCCGACAATTTTGTTTGGATTAACCAACTTCTTTTTATATAATAAATGGTAGTATTTTGCCAGGCCGCCAAAAAAAGTTTGGATTAACCAATCACTTGGTTTAACCGAGCTTGGTTTAACGGGGTTATACTGTACCTATCTCAGCTTGCATGCAACTTTGGCCACTGACCTGTGAACCCTCTCCTATCCAGGCCAACTGAACATTCGAATCTACCAAAGCCTGAGCCAGAGACACCCTGGTCTATTACTTTATTAGTAATTTAAAATCTTAAAGGGACCCGTGCCTTGCCGTTCTGGTTATGCTGATTTTAACACCAGGTGGTGCATTCCATGTTCCAGTAGTTTCCAGTTTTCCCACAGGTGGTGCATGGTGCTGACCTGTGACCTAGTCATCCATTCTGACCCAGTTTATGGTTTATGAAGGTCAAAGTCACGAACCAAGTGACCCAGCTGGGTGAGAGTGAAGAGAAGGGAGAGTTATACATAGGTATTTCAATTTTTTAGAGTAATACATCAAGAAATGTTTGCTATAATCTAAAATATATGTTAATAATCTGAACTGAGCCAACCAACTATATGTGACCTCTATAGTCTAATGGTTAGGGTGTTGAACTTTCAATCTGAACTTGTTGGTCTTGTGGGTTCAAACCCCATATGGTCCACTTCTTTTACATTCAACAACAGCAAAAAACGTTTTCCTTCTATATGTGTTTTTGATTAAGTTATGCAATGTAATTGTACTAACATACATTTTACATTAAACCAAATATATTTCCTGTATGCACTACTCTAAAATTTTGTTTGAAAATAACTAGGTTTTACTCCCCCTTCTCTCCACTCACCAAGCCATTTTCAATTCAGCAGCCCCAGCCTCAGCCCTCCTGACCTCAGCACTCTCAATGAATGACCAAGTTCTGGTGTAGTGAGTCTACTACTTTCCCCACACATATTTGGTTCTTTAAACATAAAAACTAAGCAAAGTTGTGCTTGGGGAGCATTTGTCGGAGTACGGTTCCTGTGGCTACGCGCTATAACAGGCCCGTTTAAAGTCTTGGCTCCCATTTGTGAACTGATTGCATTCTCTCTAAATATCAAAGCAATCCACGGATTCCTTTCAACAGGCTATTTGATATTAGGTACTCCAAACTGATGTATGTTTGCATTTCACTTTTGTGGTAATCAGATAAAACTTTACACACTGATTTCAGTGGTATAAAATCTATCTTGATGTGATAATATGCTAAAAATGTTTGAACCACAAAGCCATAGAAGATGTGCAGATACTTGAAAACCAAAACTAAGGACATAATCAAGTTTCATATATCATATAGATACCATTTTTGTTGGGGTGGTGGAAGAAAAACAAAAAAATAACACAGATATACCACTTTTAAAACAGCTAAAATATCAAATTGGCCCTGTCATAAAGTTCACAGTACCTAACAATAAAAGTAACATTTTCATGGATATTTCTAAATGCTATATCTCAGCTTTTAATTAAGATACAGAAATAAATTTGGTATCACTAGAATCAACTTTAAAAATGTAGACAATTGAACACAAAACTTGTGTTCCAACTACTATTCATGACACATGAAATTTGGTTGTATGCCTCCACCATGTCTTCAATACACTCCAATGACAAACATGACATTCACAGCTCACAAACAGAACATTGTTATGTTGTAGGAATCAGCTACAGCAACATCATCCACTTTGGGGCATTTGAAATAGTGTTTTCAGCTCGCCGGTCACCAAATCAGACCCACTTCTTCAGCTTCTTGATTCGCATGTTGTGAATGAATTTACTATTTTTTAGTTGATGGCATTGTATAGCCCTTAGTGTGCTGATATGCCGTTAAGCATTTATTCATTCATTACTATTTTTTATGCTGATTTAGTAGCAAAAATACTTGCTCTTCTATTTTATAGGCTATAAACCTGAAATTAGTGTCTTTGTCACTGTGAAATCTTGTCTTCAACTTTACCCTTTGAATTTTCCCTCACTTCTATCACATGTATCTCAACATGTTTCATCTCAAAATTAGGCTCAAACTGTGTTCTGTTCTGCCATTGGTAGATATTTTTTGTAACTCTTTAACACGCCAATCACTGCCACACAAAAGACATGAGGGTTCAATGCCAACTCCTGCCAGGTTTCATGCAGCCTGGCTGAGTCACTGATGGCAGCCGCTTTGGAGTAGCTATTAATATCCTTTACTTTGATTGAGTGATTGATTGACGCCGTGTCGGCAGCATAGGCCATATTCACGGCGAGAATTGTTTGTTTTTTTATTCAACCATCGTCTTTACATATAATGTAAAAGCATACCATCAATTATGTGTCAATAGACACTTATGAATTTTTAAAAGCTCACAATCATAGAATTTGTGGTCAAGGTAAATGAAATAGATGAAACAGTGAATTAATAAGAATTGATAAAAATTGTTTTAATGAACCATATACCTCTTTCACATGACGTCAGCATACGTATCTAGGTCAGTGTGCATGCATTTTGGCTGCAGGACGACACTGTGTCAGACTGCAAACTCAATGGCTATGAGCAAATTTCATACAGAAAAAGTGAACTATCTCTTAAACCACACCACCTAGACACCAACCGCCTGGTATATATATATATAGAAAACATATTCAATGAATAGATTATATTAGATTTATCCGGTTAGGGTTCTGCATTTCTATTAATTTTGAATAAAATAGACGTTTTGCACTGCGCGTACCAGCAAACTCAATGCATTGTCAATGGTTGTGAGCAATCTTCATACAGAAAAAGTGAAATATCCCTAAAACAACACCACCTAGAGACAAACCGATTGGAACATATATAGAAAACATATTCCACAAACAGATTATATTAAATTTATACGGTTTGGGTTCTGTATTTCTATTAATTTTGAATAAAATAGACATTTTGCATTGTGTGTACCGGCAAACTCAATGCATTGTCGATGGCCGTGAACAATCTTCATTCAGACAATGTGAAATATCTCTAAAACCACACCACCTAGAAACAAACTGATTGGAACACATATAGAAAACGTATTCAACGAACAGTATATATTAAATTTATATGGTTAGGGTTCTGCATTTCTATTAATTTTGAATAAAATAAACGTTTTGCACTGCGCATACCGGCAAACTCAATGCATTGTCAATGACCGTGAGCAATCTTGAATTATCTTCACACAGAAAAAGTGAGATATCTCTAAAACTACACCACCTTGAAACAAACCGACTGGTACACATATAGAAAACATATTCAACGAATAGATTATATGAAATTCATAAAGTTAGGGTTCTGCATTTATATTAATTTTGAATAAAATAGACGTTTTTCACTGCACATACCGGCAAACTCAATGCATTGTCAATGGCCGTGAGCAATCTTCATTCAGAAAAAATGAAATATCTCTAAAACTACACCACTTAGAAACAAACCACCTGGTACAAATATAGAAAACATATTCAACGAACAGATTTTTATCAAATTTATATGATTAGGGTGCTGAATTTCTATTAATTTTGAATAAAATTAATGTTTTGCACTGCGCGTACCGACAATCTCAATGGCTGTGTGCCTTCATTCTGCAGCCAAGCTGCGCGCGCATACACAATGTTTATAAACATTGAAAGGGGTCTATATGAGGTGGTACAGACCAGCTGCCCTCAAAAAGGCTAAAATGTCTTCTTGTTTTACTTGAGTAAAAAGGTATGCATGCTGTTTGCAGTGTAAAATTGTTGGCGCATTGCCATAAAATCGACAAAGTTTAGTCAAATGTGCTTGACTGTCAGTGGGGACTGACATCCAATACATTCAGGGGGAGGGTCCCCTCTAATATATTACAAGCCTAAAGCTGGCATTTCATATACACAATAGCAGTATGCAATATTTTGTTTGGATGCCACACCAATCGCTACATGCACCAAATTAATTTGAAACACACTTGTATGCATTTGTATGTAAAACTGCAACCACAGCCACTTCTTGACATGGAATGATGCTAATGCATCTACATTCATATATTCTTGTTTCCACATCAGCATAACGCATGACCTATACCAATTCCATGCATATGGAATCTTAGCTTAAAGTTGTCTGGTCCGATGAAATATAATTTATACAATGGATCCCGTCCAAACGATAACACAAAGGCATGACCAGAACTGCTGCTGCAATCATAGCATTAAACCCAGAAACCTGCGCAATTGCGCCGGTTCCCGTCAAACCATTAATGCTCAGGCCCAGCTGAATCATAGAATGTGCAGTTTGGTGGGTGGTTGCATAGTTTGATGTTTTGAAATTTCTGCCATTGGGACGATGTCAATCATATACCGATGTATATGTGATGTTGGATATTCGATGCTACTTATAGATATGAATCAAATTAACCTTTCTACAAAATAATATTTTGTTAAAAACCCTAGTGCCACGGGCCTATGCACCAATCCGTTCCCAGAATGTTCACACCCCAAACAGAAATACCTATCTACAACCCAGTCAGGTTCCAGGATTAGTAGGTCATCTCACATCACATGGTCACCTCGAGATGACCATCTGGGTCACAGCCAGATGACTTTTGGCAAGCTTGTCGAAATTATTTTGGGTTCTTTCAGCTCAAATTGCTCTAAAACTAGCCATTTTTCATCAAAGTTAACTCAGGACTAATGAATATTAGGATATAATGGTCAACCTGAGCTATTTATCTAAAATATAACTAACAAATTCAAATGGCATCGGACCATGCAACTTTAAGCTGTAACCTTCATAAAAAAAAAAGGAAAGCTTGTTTAATTTAACTTCGCCTCTAGAGTACATTGATTCTAATTATCGGCTATTGGATGTCAAACATATGGTCATTCTTACATATTTCTTCGGACGAAACCCGCGTCTGCCACATAGGCTCGTTCCAATAAGCAGCAAGGTGTCTTTTATATGTACTTTCAACCAGACAGGACAGCACATACCACAGCCTTTGATGAACCCGTTGTGGATCACTGGTTGGAACGCAAGATAGCCCAAACTGCAAGTGGATCCACTGAGAAGGATCGGTCCGATGACCAACAGCTTCCCAGGTGGACACTCTACTGTCTGAGCTACATCCTGCTCCCCTGTATCCCTCGTAATACATATTTCTCTACTATAATGTCATTAATGAAGAAATACAATAACTACACATGTTTGTTTGTTTTATGTCCTATCCGCACTCATGGTAACTTCATAGTGCTGCCCTACTGGGGGATCAACGTACCAGCATCATGACCCGATCTCCCACTCGGTCAGCTTTTAAACTCATGACCTACAATCCAGGAAGCCTGCGCTCCACCAATTGGGTCTCATGTGTACGGTATTACACAACATTTACAGAGTTAAAACATACCGGTCTTCAAGTACACTGTCCATCGGTTCGATGCCAGCTGTGTCGACGGAGTGCAACTGGTCAGCAAACCGTATTGCAGCATGCAGGCGGTGAATACCAGCCTCATTGTTGAAGTCAACCAGGGCCAGCCTCTCCAGGTGCTCAACCATATTTGCATCCACCAATGTCTCCTGGAATGTCCATCAAGATGAACAGTTATTCAAAGCGATAGTCATCATGAATTCATTCAATAGTTTTACACCCTCAATCAATCAATAGTTCCGTCCTCTAGTCGAGGGTTGGATGCAATGGTTCTCCACTTATCCCGATGTTGTGCTGTTCTGATAGACTGTGAATAATTCAAGCCTGTCCACTGTGAAATATTTGTAAACCATGATGTTCTTGGTCTCCCTCTCCCTCTGCTGCCATTCACCTTCCCTTCCAACAATGTCGGTATATTGAACTCTGACGAATGATGTGGCCAAAATAAACACCCTAGCAACTTCTAAAAGTCCGATCAGGGCGGGTAACGGTTTGTGCAATTATGCGCCCATGGTGGCTTTATAGTGCTATCCCATGCCAATGAGGTGCCATGCCCTCAGCATCTAGATGTGATCGCCTACTCAAGTCACATTATCCTGACACTGAGCAAAGCAGTCCTTCACTTATCCTAGTAATGCAGAGTATTATTGCTAGGTAACGACAAGCATTTGTGCCATCCATAAGTCTCTTTTATAAGGGCTGATTCGATAGTCAATAAATAATGACACATTGCCATACTTGCTTTTAATGGACTATGGATAATAACCTTTCTTGACATTTAAGAATTGGCCCTTTCACACAAACAAATGTTAAACTGTCTCGCTTTCTTCTTTCGCTTTACTCCAGACGTGAATTCCCTTGATTAGGACACTTTTTTTTTTTTAATTGGTGATAGACCCGACTCCCATTCTGGTGGGTTGTGGAATTCAAACTCCTGGGTTCGAATACTGACTGAGTCAGACCAATGACTTTTAACAGCTAAAATAGATTTTTTTAACATTCAGAGGCAGACGATTTTTCACGCACGGGCGGGGACGATCACTAATTTATTTGATTTTATTTGGCCTTACTTCAAAACTGTCATTTGGTGATTACTCAGCCCCCCCCCCCCCCTCCCCCATCACAAAAGAATAATCCTATAACGGTTAGACCAAACTTAATCTAGAGGTTTAAGCTAAACAAAAGGTTAGTGAGTGCCTATGGATTATAGTTCTAATATCAAGATACTTACTTCAGGTAGATCTTTGGGTTCTACAGCTTTCCATGTTGGCTCCTTCGGAACCTGAAATTAAAATGAAGAGAGTAGCCTCAGTAGGTTGTTTCTAATGCAGATGGCAGTGAAGTCCTAGCAAATATTTCACAGGACCTAAAGTACCACTTGCTGTATCATGTTGTATGTCTAAGCATTGCTTATTCATATTACTGACCCACCCAGGTGTGGGGGGGGGGGGAGGCTAATGACTAACATGTGCATATAAACAATACCCATAGGCATAGAGAGGGATAATAAGTTCACCAGAATCCAGAAACCGGAACCAGATGTTTCTGAAGAATAGACGAGATCGCCATTCCGACTGTGCATGCGCTGAAAACGGCGTCGAGAGAAAAACAAAGGCACTCGGCCATTGAGTTTGCCGATACATGCAGGGCAAAACTTCGATTTTATTCAAAATTAATTTTTTAAATACATAACAATTTGGCACAAACATGGATGCATGCATGCAATATAATAATATAATGAATATGTTTAAGACATAACTCTCCATAATTAAGCATTTTGAGCTAAGAAACATATAATTTCAGTCAGTTTACAGACTGATGTTTTCATCACCATTGATTAGACATAAGTAATTCTTGTTCTAAATATTAAAATGTCAAATGTGTCAACAAAAACTTGTTTCAAAGAAATATATAACCAATGTCTGATTCACCATACCCATTTCCTAGCCTAACAAATGTTATTAACCATAGGATATAAATAAAAACATGAATAAAATATGTAAAACTGACTTTGCCTATGGCTCTAACACTGGTCTGAATGCCCAGATTTGTCTAAATCTAAATGCAGATGGTAAAAGATGTGCTGATTAGATTGAGGTAAATGCAATGCTAGATAAAAGATTAACATCTTAATTTATTATATATATATTTTTTAGTTGGTATTCTGTTTCAAACAAGAGCTGAGATGAGCTGAAACTAGCACATTTGATAGCAGCACCCAGTTTCTTAGCATTAGCCATGTGCTTCGCGGAGTTGTTTTTTTCCCCCACGCATCCCACAATCCACCGCACTTTGACACTGACACTTCTGCCTCCTGTGTGGTCAGGGTTTTTGTGTGTGTGTTGGGGGTGTAGTTGTGTGGTGAGGGTTTAGGGATGTGGTTGGGGTGTAGGTGTGTGTGGTTGGGGTGTAGGTGTGTGTGGTGGGGGTGTAGGTGGGTGCCCTATAATAGTAATAATCCCCTCCCCCTCCTGAGATAAGAAATTAAACAAATTAAAATACCTCCATTTTTTATTTTTTTTATTAGCCGTGTTTACACGGGCGATTTAAAACGTTTCATATGAAACCACTTGCCTAGATCGACACACATTTGGCGTGTAAACGCGGTGCTGTGGCGTTTTAGGGCTGAATCGCTTCATATGAAACGTTTCATCTATACCACCTCGGGAGGTTGTTGTTTTGGGGAGTTTTCAGTCGCATTGGTGCGCTGAAGGCTGCAAATCTGCAGCACTGAATGGGCACCACTGAAAGCAGTCCCATATGGTCGGGAGTTGGGTTCCGGTGTGTAGTGATCAGAGGAATTTAGGGGTAGGGGGGAGGGGGCGGAGGAGGAACAAGGCAGCCTAAGAGTCCAACCACAGTCCTCTGAGAGGGCCAGGGGAGGCTGGGTGGTTGGTGTAGTTTTACACCCCAGTAAGACCCTAGGCCATACCAGGATGTGCACCGACTTGTAACAGCGCGCACTCATGGCGACTTTATAGTGCTGCCCCACTGGGAAATCAGGCCGCCGGCGCCATGACCCGATGTCCCACACAGTCACATTATCCTGACACTGTGCGCCCAGTCCCTGTCCTGATTTCATAACGCCAAGCGCCTAGCAGCAACAGGTACCCATTTTATAAGTCATTGGTTTGACTCGACCAGGATCCAAACTTCAGTCCCTCGAGATTCACCGGTATGCACCGTAAGTCCGGCCAAGGCCAGAGGAAGAAGTGAAGTGAGGATGGGATTAGTTAGGCAGAGGGTGGGGTTACCTGGTTGTTGCAGTGAAAATTAGTGGTTAGTTAGTAGTGGCACCAAGTCAGCTATGGCGATGAGGTGGGGCCTGCTAGTCCCCGATGTCATGAACTGGTCGACCGACAGTGTTGATGATGTCTGCATTCTGGCGGTAGAAGCGCGCAAGCGCGTTCCAGGATGACTTGGAAATCCTGGAGAGGATAGCCAGAGCGGCCCTATTGTCGCTGAGTTGGCGGTCAGCATCCTCTATGAAGTCGCTGATGGCAGATCTGTCGATGGCGCCACATGAGGCGAGTATGTGGGCCACATTAAAGATATTAGTTCCGCAGGGACAGCGCTGGAGGTTGGGGACATCAATCCAACGGCGGTAGCCAGTCCTGAAGCGGTTGATGGCAACTTGTGTAGAAGCAGGAAGGCTGACTGGATGGGGGATGTTCGTTCTGACCAGGGTGTACCAGAGCCAGCTTATTGAATAAGGGTTCCGTACTTGTTCCTTCTGTGTGGCTCGTTCCCAGAGTTTGGTGGTGGCTCGAGAAGTGGCGGCGGCCAGTTTGGTGATGGATGGAAGGATGGCTGTCTCTACGTCTGCTCAGTTGGCACCAGCTAGAGCGGCATAGTCGGCCTGGTCATTACCATACAGTCCTATATGCGAGGGGACCCATAGCAGGACTGTGTTGAGGTGTGCCTGATGTCTGGTGAAGATTTTAATATGGATTGCATTGGCAAGGGAGTGTCGGGCATTCTCTTTGATGGCATTCAGAGAGTCGGTAATGATGATGGCACTTGAGTTGTGGAGGTCTTCGAGGGCCAAGTGAATGGCGGCGAGCTCGGTATCGAGAGTGGAAGCAAAGTCTGACACCCTGGTGGTGTTCTTTGTGTTGGAGAAGGGGATGAAGATTCCGGCTCCTGCTCTACCTGATGTTGGGTTAAGGGAGCCATCGGTGTAGACAGTCTTTGCGAGAGGAAATTCCACCTTCGCCTGAGTTATGGCGCCGAGAGCTAGGGAGTGGAGTTCTGGGGTGGTGTAAGCCGCCTTGGCAGCAACTAGGTTGGTGGTTCGGGTTTCCACTGGGATGGAAACCCAAGGTGGCTTGAGAGGGCTCAGGGCGAAGTCTGCAATGTGGAGTCCGTGGGAGTCCTTGAGGGAGGTGATGGCGTTCTTGAGACGGTAGGAGATGTGAGGGTGACCGCGGGTCCCATCTCGGAGGTAGGCTGCGGCTCTGCGGATTGTTGTTGAAAGGCCTGAGGAAAGGGTTCTTGTGAGATGGGTGGTGCGAAGTTGTTTGCCTCGGAGGTGGAGGGGAGGGAGGCCAGATTCAAGGAGGAGGATCTCGATCCTGGTGGTGCCGGGAACACGGAGGACAAGCCTGGCAGCCCGGTGTTGGATGTTCTCAAGTTTCCGGAACTCGTTCAAAAAGATCTTGTTCTTGGGTAGTTGAGTTTGGGGGTTGTCAAGCCCGAGGGCTGTGAGAGCGAGTGTGGGCGCAGCGTAGTCGAAGAGGGAGCGGACTGCCTGGCGGTAGAAGAGTGCGAGTACACTGTCCGGGGCGCCCCAGGAGAAACCGGAGATCCTCTTCATGAGGAGGAGTCTGTTGGTCATTCTGGTGGCCAAGTGGCGGCAGAGGGCTCTCATGTTCAGGTCTCGGACTAGACGGATACCTAGGTAGTCGAAGGTGGAGACCCATTCGATAGGGGATCCATCTAGGTAGAGGGGGTGAAGTGGTTGACCTCTGAACATGTGCATGATCTTGGTCTTGGTGGGGGAGATTTTTAGTCCAAGGTCCCGGCAGGCGTTTCCTACCAGGTGGAGCACCTGCTCAGCGAGATCCTGTGCATTGATCGCATGGGAGCAGGTGATGGCGATGTCATCTGCGTAGCAGACTATGGTTGTGTCTGTGATCTCTCGGGTGGCTAGGTCTTGTTTAAGCCTCCTAACGAGAGATGCCATCACTGCATTGAAGAGGAGGGGGCTGAGCACTGCACCCTGGGGGACGCCATTTTTTAGTTTGAGGTAGGGAGAAGAGGTGCCTTGGACACATACTCTGGCTCGCCTGTTCTGGAGGTAATTTCGGAGATATGCAAGAGGCCGGCCGGCAATGCCAAGATCAGCCATTGATGTCAGTACCACGTTGTGGTCGATGAGCTCAAAGGCTTTCTCGAGGTCAAGGAAGATGATTGCAGTTTCATGTCCAGTACCAAGGCCATAGGAAATGCTCTCAATGAGGGTGGCGACGGCGTGCTGAGTGCCTCGTCCTCCTCGGTAGCCGATGACCTCCTCAGGTAGGCCAGTGGTGGGGTCTTCTGTGATCATCTGGAGACGGGCGAGGACAATTCTTTCACTAACCTTCCCGAGGGATTGGAGAAGGGAGATGGGTCTGACTTTGCCCGGGGTTTTCTTGGGGATGGGGATGATATCAGCATCCTTCCAAGATTGGGGTATGTCCGCATTGTAGAAGATATTGTCGAGGAGGGGGAGGAGAGTTTCCCTGTTAGTGGCAGATAACTTTGTCCATGCAGTGTTAGGGACTCCGTCGGCTCCCGGGGTTGTCTTCTTTGTGGTGTTGCCTAGGGCTCGGTCAAGCTCAGCCCTGGTCAGGTGGGTGTCAAGATTATGGGTAGATGGTGTGGCTGTTGAAATGTCTATGAGGTCGGCTCTCCAGGTGGAGTTCCTGGTGAGGGTTTGTTGGTGGGCATAAGGGAGGTTGATTGCAGGGTCTGTTCTGTCCGTGAACATTTTGTTGTGTTCTGCTGCAATTTGGCCAGGGTGTGGGTAGAGTGGGGGGGTGGTGAGTCTCCCCTGGATGCTGTTAAGTTTGCGCCAGAGTTGTCTGGAGGTGGTGTGAGAGTTTATTTTGGTACACCAGAGTTTCCACTTCCTGTCTGATTCGGCAAGCTCGACATCTTTGGCCCAACTGGTGGCTATTTTAACGAGATTCTCAGTGCCTCGGTTGGGGTTCGTGCGTAGCTTGTAGAGGAGTTTGTTGCAGAATCTTTTTGCTCTCCTCATTGCATTGGAGATGGTGCGGCCAGTGTGATTACAGGAGATGGTTTGCTTTATGGTGTCTGTCATTGCTTGGTAAGTGAGTGTTGTGAACTCATCACATGTGGTCGGTGGGTTCAGATCTATTAAGTTTTTTAGACGAAGGTTGAAGGTTGCCCAGTCCGCATGGTTTAGGTTGAATCTGGGTGATGGTGGGGGGTGGGTGACTTTGGGTGCATTGGTGTGGAGGAGAGCTGCGTGGTGGTCTGAGTATAGTGTTGTGAGCTCCCAGGAAGCTGCGGCTGCAAGGCAGGAGTCGGTGATGCAGAGATCGATTGATGTGCTTGCCCTGTAGGTAGGCGAGCCATCGTTGAGGATAGAATGGGATGTTGAGTCGAGGATCTCTGCTAGGAGGACACAGCCTCGTGGGGAATCGATGTTGTTGCGTCCCCAGGAGGAGTGGTGGGTGTTAAAGTCTCCCATGACAACCTGGTGATCTGTGCCGTTGCCGAGGGCCCGGAAGATGTGGTTTAGAGTATAAGTAGTGTTGACAGGGTTGTAAATGTTGTATACATCCATGACGGAGTGTGCTAGGTGGAGACGTATGCGAAGGGTGTCAGCATGAGGGTTGAATCTGTTGGGTGGGATCTTGGTGGAGTGGATGTGGTTGCTTACGAATGTGGTGGTTCCTCTTGAGGGTCTGCCTGCTGCTGCGCGTCTTACTGCGGGGATGTGGTATGTGGTGTAGCCTTTGATATGGGGTGGATCGATGAGGAAGGTTTCTTGGAGAAGTGCGACGTCAATTTTCTCTCTTTTTAAGGTGTTGCCAAGAAGAGCCATCTTGGATTTCAGTCCGGCACAGTTCCAGGAGAGAATGGTTAAAGAGTTGTTAGTGGAACGGGGATGGGAGTGCGGGCTGGTGGGGGCATTATTGTGTACCTCCATTTTGAGCTGTCAGGGCGGCACAAAAAGAAGCTGGCAGGTCTTTTGGGACATGCGGAAGGAGATGCTGGATGTTGGAGTCGACTTGGAGCCAGTTAATTAAGCCGAAGGCTAGGGCCTCAACTGAGATACTGGGTGTTATTCTGGAAAGTGATGTATTAAGAATGTGGAGGAATATAGGGGTGGGATTTGGGTCGGAGGCAGGGGGGTCGCTTGGTGTGGAGGGGAAGGTGGTTTGGGTGAAGGAGTCAGCAGTGGCTACAGTTTGAGTGGAGATGGATCTGGTCTGTGGGTGGGAGGAGTAGGGGTGGCAGATCTTGGGTTTGGGGGCGGTGAGGTTGAGGGAGAGGAGTGAGGGGGGCAGAGGGGCAGGGCTGGGGTGGAGGGACAATGCGTTGGTGGTCGTGAGGGGTGGGTAGGAGGAAGCAGAGGGAGAAGGAGGGGCAGTGGAAGGGAGGGCATCAGGTTGGACAGGCAGGGCAGCAGTAGGGGGGGCCTCAGGTTGGGTGGGGGGAGTGGGGCAGGCCGGAAGGGGAAGTAGGGGTGGGTTTAGCCGCTTCCACAGCTGGATGCGCACTGGGCAATCTGTACTCTTGGCTTTGTGATTACCTTTGCAGGCAGAGCACCTGACGGGTGCCTCACAGTTAGCGGCAATGTGCCCCGGAGCGGCACAGCGTGCGCAGACAGCGGCAGTGGCTTTGCATTCGTGCCTGTAATGGCCGTATTGTTGGCAGGTGGTGCAAAAGGTTGGTCTGAGGTGAGGAGTGGCGATTCGTAGGAGACCATAGGCTCCACAGTCAAGCCGGCAAGTGGTGTCTATTGGATGGTCGGTGAAGACATTGGCACAGTAAGTGGCAATGTCTCCCTTCTTTATCCGGGAGGCGCTGACAATGGAATGTCGTCCTATCAGGTCGGCGGGATTTATGCGTGGGTGGAGGCCAGAGATGACATAGTGGTGCGTCTTGGCTGATCCACGCATCTCCGTAAAAGTTGTTGAGGCTCGGAGTCTGTCGAGGGAAACCTGTGTCTTGGCACCAATGACCAGGTGGTCAGGGTATTTATCCAGGGAGAGAGGGGTAGTGCCTTGGGTGCGATCGAACTTGTCGAGTTCCTTCAGCGTGTCTTCTAACTTACCATTGAAGAGGAAGAGGGCAAGGAACCTCTTGGGGCGGCGGCTATCACCGTGGTACTCGGTTTGTGGAGGTGTAGGGGTTGTGGGCGTCTTGCGTTTGTTCTTTCGAACTACCTTGGACCAAGAGTCAGCCTTGGTGGGGTATTTGGAGTGGGGGGCTGGTTGGGCTGCGGCTACTGGGCGTGTGTCAACGGACTCATCGTCGCTGGACTTGGGGTCCTTGTCGGTTTCAGTGAGCGTGGGCACACGGGGTGGGGAGACTGACCTGTTGGTGATGGTGTTGTTGTTCTTGTGCGTGGAAAAGGAGGTGATTGTGGTGGTGGGGAGGCTGGACGAAGAGGTGATGGCAACTGGGTGTGGAGTGTGATTGACGATGTTCCGAGGTGGTGTGGGAGGGCCTCGCGGAATGGGCTTGGCAGCAGGTGGCGCGCCGCTGGGTCCAATGGTTGGTGGAGTGGCACAGCTGGAGTAGGTGTGGTCCGTCGTAGGAGTGGTGGGGAGAGTGGTATCATCTTGGTCACTGAACACCGGCTTTATCAGTGGTTCTGGTTCGGGTATAGGTGTTGGTGAATCGACCTGCCCCGCCTCGCTGTGCACACATTCCTCCAGTATGCGCCACAGCTTCTTCTCGTAGACCCGGCGTGTCGACTCTAAGACGGGTCCAGGGTTGATTCCATGGTCCTTCAACTGAGCTCTGAGGTCATCGTCCGACAGAGCCGAAACTTCATATGCTCCTGCGCCATTCATTTCTGGAGATGTCTTCTTTTGAGGCAAACCGGGTTTTTTGTTACGTTTTGTTGGCGAATTCAGTATCGTCACTTTTATTTATTAATACTTAATGAAAGGACCGTGTCAGCTTCTGACAGTTAAAATTGGGAATGAGAGCGTGCGTCCACTGGAGATGTAATGGTGCTGATAAGCAAAATGGTACCCCATTGACATGGAGAATTTATATGCTCCATCAAACCAGGCTGAGTATTCATGAATAAATGTTTTTATGTGGCTGTGCAACTTGAAACAAGGAGGGATTGAATGTAACTTAGCGTTTGTGTAATGTTGGCTAATACTAGGTTCAAGCACTCTAACTAATGATCACTCTACATCACATTTAATTGATATATTTATCAATTACAAAACTTAGGTTCAAGGTTCAAGCACTCTAACTAATGATGTACTGTTGGCTAATACTAGGTTAGCACTCTAACTAATGATCACTCTAACACATTTAACTGATATATTTATCAATTACAAAACTTTAACAAAATAAACAAAACATATTAACAAACAATCCCTTAAAATAATTCCATAAGATTCCTTCGATTTATGGTGTATTTAGTAAAAAAAAACCTGCTAAACCAACTCGCGCACGTCCACCGTGACGGTCGCCATTTTGAATGTGTAGGGGGGAGGTGGTTTATATGAAGCGATTCAGCTGGTTCCTGGGCGGCGATAGTATAAAATAGTAGTGCTTGCCAGCTACAGGCAGAGCAGTAACTAATCGCTGGTGCCCGGCAGTGTTAGGGCCTGATTAAGCCGAAATCTAGTGAATGCGATCATATTTAACAGAAATACAGACTCAAATAATGAAATTTAATTAAATTAACCTTAAATTCCAAGCGATATTAACGACACACTTTCCAACTCCGCCGTGTAAACACACATCTAAAACGCTTCATATAAATCGCCTTGTCTAGAACGTTTCACAATTCCCCGTGTAAACACGGCTAAAGTGCCCCCCCCCCCACCGATATAATTATATATATAAAATTCCCCTCCCCTCCAAAGGTTGGAAATAGCTGAAAATTGTGTATGCATGTATGACTTAAGCCTTGACTTGAGCCGTGTTCACACGGGCGATGTAAATCGATTCGTAGAAAGCGACTTGTATAGTTCGCCTCACATTTGTCGTGTGAACGGACGTCTGAGGCGGATTAGGGCTGATTCGATTCACGTGATCCGGATAATGTAAACCACCTATAGAGGTAGTCTACGTGAATCGATTCCTGTGATACGGATTATTTTTGGCCGTGTGAACGCACTGAGGCGGATTAAGCACCTCACACGCATGCGCAGTCGATACCTTAGTGTGTTTACTTTCCGGTCGATCAAAAGCGCATATTATATAATTTAGTCTATTAAACCGCTAGCTGTGCACAGATATTTTTTTCATCATTTATTTTTAGGGTTTCACTGCCCAGCAGAAGTTTTGATCGTTCCAAACCAATAAGATTCATTAAATACATATCTAGGTCGAACGCACTCTCTCGTGGTGACTTCGCCTAACCGAAAACTGGCGCTGGTCAGACTGGACTTGCTCATGTGCTGATATCGACTTCCGGCCCAAGTACTGCCCGTGTGAACGGGCCGCTAATTCGCCTCACCTGATACGATTTGTCTGATTCGCCTCACATTTTGCCCGTGTGAAAACGGCTTTAGTCTTAGAATCCATTGACCAGTATTTGCGCAGTCGCTGTGCGAATACGGACACCACATGCCACTATTTGCACCCCGATGTGCGAATAGCTGCGTGCAATCTAGATAAAAGTTTCACCCCGTAGTTACAGTGTACTTTAAGTATAGGGTGAATCTTTTATCTATCTGTGACTTAGATAAGCGTGAAAACCAACCCATTAGAAAAACTGGCAAAGAATTTTGACATGCTTGGGAAATGAACTGTGCTTGTAAATTCTTAATTTCAGAAGCAAAATATATTCTTCACATAAATCTTCATATCTATCCGCTACTTCTGATTTGAAAATTATAATAAAACATGTAGTTTAAGGAACTTTAAAAATAAAACTGACAGCATGTTATCACCACCATCTTGTCCTTTTGCATTCTCTCCGATTTCACCAACTCTGTGCCGATATGGGTAGCCATTTGATACTGGAGCCAGAATTTCTACTTCCTGTTACATACTAAACCTGGATAAAAGATTCACCTCGCACTACAGTACAGTATGGGATGAATCTTTTATCTATTCTAAAGCCAGTAAAGGGTTTGTGTTCACCCCTAATGGCTAATACATGATGCCACAGTTTGGCCTTATATGGGCATGACCTAATTTCACGAGAACGAGGCTACTTCCGTTTGTGGGTAAACAAAGGCATGTGTAGCTATGTACAACGTTATTAACTTACAGATTAACTTACATATATATCCTCTTCTGGCTGAGATAGGCCCTAATGTTCAATCAATCAATAATTCCGTCCTCTAGTCGAGGGTGGGATGCAATGGTTCTCCACGTGTCCCGATGGTGTGCTGTTCTGATAGACTGTGAATAATTCAAGCCTGTCCACTGTGAAATATTTGTAAACCATGATGTTCTTGGTCTCCCTCTCCCGCCATTCACCTTCCCTTCCAACAATGTACGGTATATTGAACTCTGACGAATGATGTGGCCAAAATAAATAAGTTTCTTTGTCTGTATAGTGGCAAACAAGCGTTTCTTATTTTTAATTTTTCTGAGAACTTCTTTGTTGGTGATCTTCTTTGTCCATGATATTTTCATCATCCTTTGATAAGTCCACATCTCAAATGCTGCTAAATGTTTGTACATTTTCTTAGAGATTGTCCATGTCTCAGCCCCATACATTAGAGTAGACCACACATAACACTGAAGAATACGCTTCCTTGTATGTATTAATATCTGACTTGATGTTAACACTCTATACATTTTGGAGAATGTGTGGATGTATGTATGTGTGGATACCCATCCTGATATGACCTTAGATGTTGCTAGGATGTAAAACAACAATAAACAAACATCGATCTGAGCCGGTTTAACACACATGTCTGAACGAGACACACTTTGAAAACTCTGTATGTGTGAACGTGCCGCTAGTTTGACGCGTGTAGTTCGCCTCATCTAAGTCGGCCTAACGCTGTACATGTGAACATGGCTTATGTTACTGTTACTGTTAGTGTTACTACAGTGTTAGTATGTATTTACATGTTAAAGTCGCCGGTTATACCTCACCCAGCTACAAACGAATCCAGCATCAAAAGCTCTCCAAACATACCTTTGCTTAGTTTGTTCAGCTCATGCCACTGAACATGTGGGAGGAGAGTTGAGGTATGTGATGTATGAATGACATCATAGGTGGGATTCCCTCATCACATGACCTAGAGGGGTTCCCCACATACAGGGGAAGCCATGGCAACCACCAAGATGGCAGCCACAGAAAGCTCTCAATTCAACTTTTAAAGTCTATTAATCTACATGATTTAATCAATTATTCACACAAAAAGTAGCTGGTTATGATAAATAAACAGTTGAACTTTATATTTATCATTTTAGATTGCAATTTCTAGCATTTTTTTCTCTATATGGTTGTCTAAAAGTGTCAGTGCTGCTGGACTAAATAAAACACAACAGAGGCAACCAATGTCAGCACTCTCCCACCACATATGTAGTTGCATAAACTGAAAACCACCAAACGTATGCTTGGAGACCATTTGTCAGAGTATGGGTGGTGTCTCAGCGACCTATTCTCGATGTCGGCATGGCTTCACAACCCCGGAAACTAGCCCGCGAAGGGTAAAACAACGCAGTGATGGGTGCTGCAGCAATGCTATGTCTATGCGGAGCATTTATTTTTGCAAAATAAATTTAAAAGCTTTCATTGGATCAATTAAAAATATCTTAATGCGCGATTGAAGAGGAAGATCTGAAGTATTTAATTTAACCTAAGACTGAAAGTATTAAAAGCAGAGATAATAGTGAAATTTGGGATATTCTGAGTGTCAGTGCCAGTGTTAGCCTTACCAGATCATGGCCTCAAAACCTATTTTCGCAAAATAAATTCAAGAACTTCCAATTGGCTGATAAAAAAAAGCTGAATGTGAAATTGTAGAGAAAGATCTGAACTATTTAATACCGACCCACCCACGGGGAGGCTAATGACTAACATGCGTATAGATAGATATACATAAATGATAAAGTAAACAATACCCGCAGAGGATTTCGCCAAAATCCAACAACCGGGAAGGGAAATAGGCCTCTATGGGCGCCGCCATTTGTAAACTCGTGTTGAATAACGGAATAATCAAAATCCAGCAAACGGAAACGGAAATCGCTCGTCAAACTTCGGTACGGAGCAAGCAGGATGGACGACAGCAATTGGCCTAACGCCTTAATGATGCACCGCCGCAGAGTAGCACACGTCGAATCGAAGAACAAGTACACTGGTCCCTCCCCACAGACCTTCCATATATGGTGTGATGACGTCACTGGGACCAGTGCATTTGTTCCTGTGATAGTCTGCAGCGGCCCTGTCAAGGCATTAAGTCCATAGGCCCAATTGACGGTATTCGGGGTTAGCTATTGGTTAATAATATATCAAAACAAATGCCCGCTGCCATAGAATTTGCCGATACGTGCAGTTCAAAACTTAGATTTTATTCAAAATTAAAAGAAATAAATAAGAATTTGGCATAAACATGGGTGCACAAATGAAATATTAATAGTTTACTCCGCGGAAACGACGGCCGTATTCGGGTCACCCGAGTTGATAGAATTTCAAATCGAACACCGCGAGTGGCGTAAAAAAAAATCATAAAATACTTTGCTGTAGTTATATCGGTGGGTCAGTCCTAAGCATTGCTTATTCATATTAGAAACAAGAGAAATTTGCTTTCGCACCAAAAACCACAAATTACTGTGATAGTTAGGGTAGTTTTAATGTTGTCTCTATCATCTATGACAGTGGCATTTGTTTTACCCTTCGCGCGATGCGGACGCAAAGAGTGCCCGGATGTCCGACATCGAGAATAACTGGCCCCTTTAAGTTTAATTGTTATCGCTCACTCACCTTAGTATGTATTCGGCGAGAAGGATATAGGTTATGACTTCTTATATATTTTAAATAAACATTAATCTTTATGATACCACACGATTTCGTAACGAGAGCCTGAAAGAGCGGATAATTCATCCTATGACGCTATGTGCATGGTGGTATCAGCACTGCGGCATCAGTGCTAGGCTAGTTTCTCGAGTTTCTTTTTCCACAGCGACGAATGGATGAAAAACGAGTTCCCACTGGGTAATATCGAGCATACCGTTGCAGGATGAGTTTCCCATTCATTAAGTAGTGATATTGTGTGATTTAAACAGAAATCAATGTAGATCAATTTCAAATATACTTCAAACAATTTAATCTGTGCAAAAGATACATAAATATGTGATAATGTCTGAACAAACAACAACAACAACAACATAGTCAAATAATATTTTACTACACTGCTAGCTCCGTGGAGGTCTAGCCTGGTCCCCTGGCATTTATTTGCTCATGCAGAGGCATAGGGGTTTTCATCTATTATCGCTCAGTTTCCATCCTGGTCCCCTAGCCTTGCAACACCTGAAACAAGTTTAAACGAGCTCAAATGAGTTCTACCGTGGCTGGTTGGGTCGCACCGTGGCTGGTTGGGTGGCTCCGTAGAGCGCTGAATATGCTTATGGGGATTCTTCGTCTTACTCGGCTGTCCTTGCACTGGAACTAAAGTTCCCTAACCCCTTCATCTTAACAGCTGGTGCCGAGTTGTTGAACAAAAGATGTTGCGGTTTCGCTGGTTAACGGAAATAAACATCAAGTCGTTAAACGTGCAACACCGGAACCAGTGAATGTCACATTCGCGTAACAATCTATACCGTTATTAATTATATGTTAACTTAGGCGAAATATTAACGTATTAGTGTAGTACTATCTGAATAGAATACTGCTTTAAATGCAGATAATATGTGTAAATTAGATTAAATTCCTAATACCAATAAAACAGTGTAAGGTATACATTTGATCTCGTAATGTTTTCCGTGAGATGTCCTTCGGTCATACCACATGTGTTTTAAGTGTTCCTTCAGGGACGTTGACTTTAAAGTTATTTCATCAGACTTCAGCGATTTACGTAATACAATGAACAGTGTCAGTGATACTTGCCAACCCCTCAAAAAGGAATATGACGCCTGTTTTAATTCGTGGTTCAAAGACAAATTTTTAAAAGGTGATTCAACTGACAGTTGCGTCAATCTGTTCAAGTCGTATCAGACGTGTGTGAAGGTACGTAGCTCACACAATATAAACACTAATATGAATAAGCAATGCTTAGGACCAACCCACCGATATAACTACAGCAAAGTATTTTATGATTTTTTTTTACGCCACTCACGGTGTTCGATTTGAAATTCTATCAACTCGGGTGACCCGAATACGGCCGTCGTTTCCGCGGAGTAAACTATTAATATTTCATTTGTGCACCCATGTTTATGCCAAATTGTTATATATTTCTTTTAATTTTGAATAAAATCTAAGTTTTGAACTGCACGTATCGGCAAAGTCTATGGCAGTGGGCATTTGTTTTGATATATTATTAACCAATAGCTGTCGTCCACCCTGATTGCTGCGGACCGAAGTTCGACAAGCGATTTCCTTTTGCTGGATTTGCTGTTATTCAGAGAAGAACATGAGTTTACAAATGGCGGCGCCCATAGGGGGTTATTTCCGTTTCCGGTTGCTGGATTTTGACGAAATCCTCTGGGTATTGTTTATGTATATATTGTATATGTATATATATATATAGGTTAAGTTAGACGAGACTTACCTGGGTATAGTTGAAACTTCTGTTTTACCGAGGGCTGTGCCCCTTGGTAGTCGCAGTACAGGGAGATGAAGCAGTTCCGGTCTCAAGTCAATTTTTAACTAATTTGGAGGGTTAAATATGAGCTAAATGTCTATCTAGCTGTCTTACCTGAAACTAATTTTTTCTTTGTAAGCTTATTTAATTTTTCATTAATTTGCAAATGAATACTTCTGTATCGCAAGGAGCGGGTTGGGAGGGCCCTGTACTGCGACTACTAAGGGGCACAGCCCTCGGTAAAACAGAAGTTATCCTTCAACTATACCCAGGTAAGTCTCGTCTAACTTAACCTATTTTACCTCGGGCTGTTGCCACCAAGGCATTCACAGCCCAGGGAGATTTTTACGTACCGAGTATTTAACCCGACTACTATTTAATTCCCTTCTCATAAAAGAACCATGATCGACATTGTAATAGCTTGCGCTTAACCTTTCTTTATTGAGTTTATAACCAGAGTAACTCTGAACGATGTTTACAAGTTTACCAATAAATTGTTACACATTACTTGTAATATTTGTCGTGGTATTACTTCATACAGACTAAACTCGCTTGTTTTTAGCGTTGTCCAACAACCTTTTGGCTACTTTGTTATGTTTCTCCACCTTCTTGTTATAGTGAAGAGCAAAAGATCTGGCCGTCTTCCAGCCTGCATGTTTTAGGATAGTGTTAACTGAAATTCCCAATGCTCTAGCCTTTGAAGCTGCCGCCCCTCGAGTTGAGTGCGGCCTAAACTCTTTTGTATTAACACCTGCCCTGTCAAGTAATTGAACAGTCCAACGTGCCAAAGTGTCCCTTGAAATTGGCGCATGTGGTCTTATGTAGCTAACTAAAAGTTGCTTTCCTATCCTTATGTCTTTTGTATGCCCTAAGTACGCTTTAAGAGCTCTAACAACACATATACGTGGGCACTCATCGTATGCATACAAAGATATTGACGACTATGGATCTCCGAGTCTATTTGACTTAAGTAATTTTTTCAGATGAAAAGTCACTTCTTTCTCCTGTTCCTCCAACCCCTCAATGGAGAGAGCAACAATGGTTTGTCCTCTATGTCCAGTTACCAAAAGTAATAGGATGACCAATTTTAACGTGAGTTCCTTGAGATTCAAATTCCTGTTTCCCGGCCAATTTTGTAGTAAATCAAACACTTTATTCACATCCCAAAACCTGGAGTACCTTGGTTTTGGCGGATTTTTTGCATACACTGACCGCATAAGCCAATGCACCAGCTGATGTTTGCCAATTGTTTGTCCATCCTCCCTGGGTAAAACCACCGACAAAGCACACCTTGCTGTGTTAATCGCACCAAACCCCAGCCCTTCCTCCGCTAGAGTCCTTAGGAACCGGCAAACTTGTGCCACTGAAGGTGCTAACGGTTTAACACCTTTCGTAATGCAAAACAGTCCCCACTTTCTTAACGCATTTGCATAAAGCTTAACTGTCCCTTCACGCCAAGTCGATGACACAATGAATTCCATCGTCGTTGGGTCTAACCCAAACGGTTGAAGATATCTTCTTAAAAACGGAATACCGCCAAGGGGGTTGTTGACACGTCTCCCTTTTCCTCCAGTGGCCCCTGTGGGGCCAGATTGTTTAGTGCTCGAGGCAGAAATCGCTGTTCTCAACTCCACCTGTTGAGTGCAGCAAACCATGGTTGGCTTGGCCAATGCGGCGTTACTAGGATAGCATTGGCTTCCTCTATCCACAGTTTCCGGGCGACTCTTGCAATCATGCTGAATGGTGGAAACACATAGAAAAAATGATGTGACCATCCAAAGGTAAATGCATCTACCCTCCAAGACTCAGGTTCTGGTTTCCACGACACATAGTTAGGAATTTTGAAATTTTTTCGTGAGGCAAACAAGTCTACCTCTGGTTTTCCCCAGAACCCACAAATTTTCTTGAAGATTTTTGGGGACAGTGGCCATTCAAGATGGTCCTTAAACTCCCGACTGTGCTTATCTGCTAAGACATTAAGCGAACCTGGGATGTAGGCCGCTGTGAGCCAAATCCGTTTCGCCTCTGCCCAATGCCAAATTAGCTGGGCCACTGCATTACATTCTGGAGACCTTGTGCCTCCCATTCTGTTTATATACGCCAACGTAGTCGTATTGTCTGTATAAATCTGAATGTGTACTTCCTTTTCTGTTATCAAACTTTGCAATCCCAGCCATACGGCCCTTAATTCCAACACATTAATATGCGTGTTTAATTCAACTTGCAACCATCTACCTCCTGTGGCTGTGTCTCCCCTGTGAGCGCCCCAGCCTTGGAGTGAGGCATCCGTTGTAATTTCGATCGATGGGTTGTCTAACCTAATTGGAGATGGGGAATTTCCCACTGCTTCCTCCCACCAACGGATGTCCTTCCACCCCTCTTCTGAAATGTTCATGGACCTTTCAAAGTTTCCCTTACTCAATTTTAATGCTTTATTTTTATTTATTTCTAATCCCTTAACATGAGCCTGCCCATAAAGCACAGCTGGCGTGTAAGCCGTCATGAGTCCCAGCATTGCTGCTACTCTTCTTATTTTTAATTTCTTTCCTTTTCCCAAATTTTCGACAAAAGTGTAAAATTTATTAATCTTGTTGGGTGTTAAGGAAACCTGCATTTTTACGGTATCCAGTTGGAACCCCAGAAACTTAATCATTTGCGTAGGTGTCTTTACCGATTTCGTCTCGTGGATGTGAAACCCCACCTCAGTCAGGATAGAGCACAGGTCATTAACCGCTTTTTTGCATTTGTCATAGCTGTCAGCAATGATAAACGGATCATCTATGTAAGGAAAAAGTACATGCCCTCTAGTTGCTAATTCAGCGAAAATCGGCTTAATTATGCGTGTGAACATGCGTGGGGCTGGTGATAACCCATTGGGGAGACAGGTGTATTCAAACAGCTGCCCCTGCCATAAGAACCTCAGGAATTTCCTATGTTCTTGTGCTATCGGTATAGTATAATAAGCGTCCTTAAGGTCTATGCTGGCCATAAATGCCCCTGGTGTAATAAGGTCAATAGCCGTATTAAGTGAAAACATTTTGAAGTGTTGATATTCTACTAATTTATTTAACGTTGTTAAATCTAAAATAATTCTGAATGACCCATCTGGCTTCGGCCTCAGAAAAACATTAGAAATAAATTCTCCCTGCGTGTGTGTTGCCTTCACCACCACCCCTTTTTCACACAGTTTAGCAACCTCTTTTGTTAACTGCCACCTCTCCTCTTCAGAAAATCTGAACGGGAACGGAGTCCTTGTTTGAACAGGGAATTCCAGAAAGGGTATAAACACTCCTTCTATAGCCGACAAGACCCAACGACAATTTGTTAACCTTTACCAAACCTTAGTATGATTCATTACATTGCCCGCCAATTTATGAACAGTTACCCTATCCAAATCTGAGGGGGTTTCTTGAGCAGATGAAGTAAGGCGCACTACTTCATTCCCCCTCTGTGGAAACCCTGATGTTTCTGTCCGTTGGGTGTTTGCTGACGGTTCTGTCGGGTACGGTTGTAATCGTTCCAGTTGGTAGTGGCTCTGCTTACTCCCCTACCCCTGAAAGAGGGCGAGAAGTGTCTGGCCCCTCTGAATGCCTGCCTTTTCCTGAAGTCATTTCTGCCTCGCTTACCGCGTCCAAAGCCCAGGCTGTCACTTCTGCGCGTGGCTGGTGCCATCTGTCTTCCGCATTTACTTCCCGATTCTACCCTCTTCAGTAGTTGTGGTATCTGGCCCCCAAACATCTTGCTTTTGTCAAAGGCTTTGCCCTTAATCGCTTTCGGGGCGAGGAAGAGTTTGAAATCTTTCCCGTTCTTATCTTTAACCTTCTTCGAACGTGTTATTTCCTTGCCTGCCTCTGTTGTGACTAACTTGAACACATTCTCGTACCTTCTGTACGTCAAGAAAGTACTGGCTGCAGCCAGTAGCTCAATCGCCTTGTTAAGGTCTGAGGCAAGTGAAGTGAAAACCTTCTCCTTCAGCATACGGTTGGCCACCGGAAGAATAGCCGTCAGAGCTGCTAACACTGCCCTCTGGCTTGTGTACATCACATTCTCTATTTTCTTTTTGTCCTCCGACATTGGGACTTCACTGTCCATTTCTTTAGGGCATGACGCCTCGATGCCCTTAACGCTTGTGAATTTCTCCGCCCCTCTGAGTATCACCTCAGCTGGCTTGAAGGTGTGGAAGTGACCTTCCAACGCCCTCCTTAACAAAGTGCATAGTCTCACTTTCTTGTCCGGTTTCGTTGGCCTATTCTTAGCCGCCAGATCAAACTCTTTTGCCAGTGCTCCCGTGTGATTAGTGTCAGAATCAGAATCCTCTGATGACGAAGAGCTGGAGCTTGAGGAAGAAGACGAGGATACGCGCTTCCTCTTTTTCTTGCCCTTTTTTGTCTTCTTATCCTTCCTTTTTCCCCCATTAGCTCTTTTTCTGGCCTTATTATACTCGTCACCCTCCGACACCTCAGAGTTTACTTTCTCCACTGATTTAACGTGTCTACTATTCAGAGAAGACTCTGACTCACTAGTGCCTGGTGACAACTCATCCCGCCACATGGACTCATCTTCTGACTGTAAGTCTTGCGAGCCTGTCTGATCTCCCCAATTGGTCGACGGTTCTGCCAGTCTTTTCTCCAACAGAGAAGTGAGCCTGTCTTCCAGACTGGCAAGCTGTGCCGCATCAACAAAATGATTCACCAATTGGTCCTGGGCCGTCTGAGTCTGGGATGTAGAAGGCCCCGGATTCTCACTCGGGCCATGCACCGCAATGTTATTACTGTCCGAATTACCAGACTGCCCCTGCCCAGACTCAGTGACAGCAGCCCCTTGCTGCGCTCTTTGTGAACTCTGTCTCGCCGCCATCTACAATATACAAGCGTAGAACCCAATCAGCGCTAATTGTGACGGTAACGGCAATTGCAACCATCTACACTCATAATATTACCTCTCTAATGCAATGCTCGGCGACACGATGTGTGACACCAATCGAGAACTTCAGTGGTCTTGAAGTTTTTTGGGTAAATAGTTTCCTATAAACCACCCGAACCATCCCAGTCAAAGACCCATGCCGACCTAGTCGAACACGCACATTGACAATGGAAGTCGAGCCAACTCGATCAATAAGCCTGGTGGTGACCATTGGGTCCCCTAACCTCTATTCCGTCAGCCGAAAATGAATTTCATAGTCGCACTTCAAGAGTGTAGGTATAACCAAGACTAAGTTCATAGAGAACTCCCCAAACCGCCGTCATTCAGCCGTACGCTAACATGCGAACGCACCAAAACAGCGGCCATATTCACCCAACGGCAAAACATGCCGTCACCCGATCCGGTAACCTACATAATTAACTAGGTCATAACGCTAACGTTTTACGGGTGCAGCACGCTAAATCCTCCGGCGCTAATTAAATAATACCCACTCATATCCTCCGGATCGGTATAACCATGTAATTACCACATGTCTTTAATCTATCACCCTTAATAAAGTTATATAACACTTTTTGGGGTTTAAGACCAACTTTAAAAAAAAACTCCCATAAAAAGATAAAAACGTACCTTGAAACAACTCAGCGTAATGTCTGAGTCTGTTGGATTTATGCTAATTGACTTGAGACCGGAACTGCTTCATCTCCCTGGGCTGTGAATGCCTTGGTGGCAACAGCCCGAGGTAAAATATATGTACACGTGTTAGTCATTAGCCTCCCCGTGGGTGGGTCGGTAATATTTTAGTTATACTAGACTTGTAAGTTGTGGTATTACTAAGATTCTTACGAATCTATGAATACAAAGGTAAGGATCAGGGGAGAGGTCAAGGTCGCACAGGCCCGGAAGTAGCCTCAGTTTTCGAAGTTGGAGGATACAAAAAGCTAATATTTACTTAAGTATCCAGGGAGAGTCTTCGTAGCCTGTTTTTTTGGCATCCCGACCTCATTTCCCGTCTACTTTTCCTTCCTCCCTCTCTTCTCTCGTTCTCTCTCTTGTCTTTTCCCAGTCTTATCGACTGCAATTTATACAATGTAAAGCATGGTCCGTTGACAACATTAGTTAATGTTTCCGAACCCTTTTCAACATTGATTCAAATCTGGTTGATTTCATTTATTTTCCTTTTGACAATCTTTATTGATCCAAGTCATCGACTTACACTTGCTATCCGGACCGCACTTCGTCCACACCTCTCTCTATCACCTCTCTGCCGGCCCAGCACCTCCTTGATATGTCTGAAAAGAGTTCCAGGAGGGGGTGCCCGCCAGCATTTTCACTTTCTATTCTAACTCTGTCCGTGTCTATGGCTCGCTGGATGGTCACCGTAGGGCAAATAGACACGGTCCTTTGACTCAACTCTCCTCATTTCTCTTTCCTAGATTCTGCCCATTCGATTTCTCCCAGGCACACTTCTTCCCCTGACCAGGGTTGTTGTGTTCTTGGGTGGGGCCCTTGACCTATTATGATTTCTCTGTCTGGTTCTTGTTGCTGGAACGACCGCTGCTCCCACCTTTGCCCGCCTTCCTCAAACCCCTGCTGACCGGATTCAAGTGCTACACTACACTACACACACCTACAACTACACACCGGCACGGAGAGATTCGCTGCCACCGACGCCCCGCCGTCACTACGTCGTGGAAGATGTCCCCAGCTTTCACAACACTCCCTCTACGAAGACAAGTCTTCAACCAAAGATTGGGCCGATTTATCGGAGCCTCTCTACCCAATGTTGCAGTTCTGCAACCTGTAACCGTCGTAAGGTTACGAACACCCCCATTTGATTGATTGATCGACTTACATGTACTACGTAACTACCGTAACTAAGGACCTTTGTTGTTCCTGCTTAAAATCGCTCTTTGGACCTCGCCTGGGTCCTCTATTCATTTGTGGTAGAAACGTGCGAAGCTCGCGCTGTTCCTCCATGAAGCGTTCCTCATGATCGCATTTAAGCTCGCACCCAGTGCCTTTTCTGAGGATGCCGACGCCCCTCACGTGCTGTGTCCTTTGTAGTTTGCCGTGTCCACTCCTAGGAGTTCCAGCATGCTCAGAGTCCATCTGGCCAGAGTGGCCCTGGAGATTGGTCCATGTGGGCCAATGTAGGAGATCAGTAGCTGCTTACAGTCTCACCTGATCTTGGCAGTCCTAACCAAGTATCTCTTCAGAGTTCTAACTACACACAGTTTTCGGTCCTCACTATATTTGTGGAACCGTACCGAATCCAGTGGTTGTCCCTGCTGGTTATGTTTCAGTAACGTTTTCATCTTGAAGACTATAGAGTCATCTTCTATCCTCATCCTGTCCACTGACAGGCTGAGGATCGTTTGTCCCCTTTGGGGCGACACAAGCAATAACAACAATGTAAGTTTATACGACAACATTTTCAAATTCAACTCAGAATTACCTATCACTGTCTGAATCCATTTCAGCACCGTTTCTACACTCCAGAATGTATCATACCTGGGCTGTGGTGGTCTCTGCTCATGGCAGCTCTTGCACAGCCATCTTACCAAGTAATGTTCACCTATGGCGCTTCCATCCACTCTAGGTAGGATGAGGCTCAATGCGCATCTCGCCACATTTACAGCCCCGTAACCCACACCTGTCTCAAAGTATACTCTTAGATATCTAAGTATGGCCGCTAATGGGGGGGCTAGGACACTCACCCCATGCTCTAAGGCCCACTGTGCCCATTTGTTAATCTGGGTCTTGTAGCACTTCCTCGTGGAGGGTCTCCACATGTGTTTGAAGTAAAGTAAAGTTTGCTTATCTATGTCATACCCGTCCAGCGTACGAGCTAGAAGAGGTATGCCGTCAATCTTGACCTTGTTAGTTCCTCTCCTGTAGATCCGCTTCCCTGGTCGATCGTTCCAACGAGGTTCCCCTCGCCTTTTGGGAACTCTCTGCTGTCCGTCGACTCGCCTTGCAGGAGGGGGTGCCAGGGTGGAGCCACCACTATCGCTGTCGTTCGATCTTTCATGAAAATTTGTGGTCCCGGTGACAACCCGTTTGGCAACACTTGATACTCGAGTAGTTCGTTCCCCAAGCGGTATCTTAAGAACTTACGGTGTGATTTCATTATCTTTACCCAATAATATGCATATGTGAGGTCTGCACTCGCCATCCACATACCTGGCTCTATTAAATCTAAAGCTGTTTTCAAATTAAACATTTTGAAATGCTCATATTTCACCAGCTTGTTCAACTCAGTTAAGTCTAAAGTCTAGGATCATCCTGAACTTCCCATTAGCCTTAGGTCTGAGGAAGATGTTTGACACCCACTGTTGGTCATCTTCCTCCACACCTTTCAACACTTGTTTGTCTATGAGACTGTTTACTTCTTTCCCCACAAACTCCTTCTCCATTTCATCCATTCTGAATGGGAAGGGTTCTCTCTCCTGTACAGGGGCTAAATGTATGAAGCACAATTTATCGGCTGCGGAGTTAAGGGTGGCCGGCGGGGTAGCTATTGTCGGTGTTGATATATGTGTCACGGGGGATGTATCAGTCCAAAGCGTGCGCGGGTTAGCTAACGTTTCAGTTATTTATAGATTTGGGAAATCCCTCTGCGTTTGTAGCCATATATTAGGCTCAAATATATTAAATGCGACCATATTTAACAGAATTACATACTCAAATCATGAAATTTAATTAAATTAACCCTAAATTCGAAGCGTTATTAAGGCTACTGCCGCATTGGCGGCGATATTAATAGTTATATTTTCGAATCGACGAAGGTACAGTAAACAAACCGCCGGCGCCACCAGTATGGAACGCGGCGGTTGCGGCGATTTGTTTACATTACATTCGTTGATTCGAAAATATAACTATTAATATCGCCGCCAATGCGGCGGTAGCCTTAATGACACTTCGAATTTAGGGTTAATTTAATGAAATTTCACGATTTGAGTATGTAATTCTGTTAAATATGGTCGCATTGAATAGATTTGGCCCGAGTCGGTGCCTAACCCTGACGTTAACCCAGGTTAGTGAAGGCAACGTTAACCCTCGAGGCGGTAGCCTAACCCGTGCACATACATTGACATTTTGGCCGCTAACCTGGGAAATCCGCACGACGCGTGGGTTACGAGCCCTAACCCCGGACTCTTACATTTGGCCCCTGGAGTTGTTAACAGTGGGATTGTCATCCCAGACACACAGTTCAAAATCCATGGGTCTGACGTGATCAAACGCCAGCTGGCCCAGTTATTCCTTAAATTACCAGCTACAAATTTAATGTCATGTCTATCTGTTACACATTTGACCTTAGACAAATGTTCAGTAAGTTCCTTCTTACCAGGGTTCAATCCCGTCGAGGCACCCACCTGGATAGGGTGGCTCACTTCTGAAAACCCCCTCGGTTTGAGTTTCCCTGGCCACGCCCCTTGTTGTTGGGGGTGCTGCCGTACTGGGCGTAGTCCTCAGCTGAGCGTCCAAATCGCTTATCGGGAGCTTGTTGTTTCGCTCCCCAGCTTGACCTCCCACGTCTACGGTTCCCTCTAAACCGTCCGTTCCCTCGATACCTGTTGAACGAGTTGCCGCCTCTGGCTAGATGGTCCGACTGTGAGCGCCGCTTCCCCCGGTAAGGTAGATTCGTCTGCATACAGTTGTCTGACGCTCTGACTGACTTCATCAGCTGCTTGTTCCTGTCTGCTAGGTTGTCACCCAGCAGGTATTCTATTCTGTCGGGGGCAGTACGTCTCCGTAGACATCCCACTTCTCCTTGATAGGCTCCTTCCCAAGGCGCGAATTAACCACCTTGGTCACGCTAAGTTTTCTGTCCACTTGCATCTGACTGTGCGTGCAAACTAGTAGTTTAACCGCATTCAACATATGTAATGCATGCTTATTTAACTCTGGGTCCGCTGACCCCCTCTGCAAAATCACATCCATCACTGGTGCTATGGCCGTCAGCACGCCTACCACACCTTTAGTCGCCGTTACTAACGCTGACTCGCCTTCCTTCCTCCCGTCTCCGAATCTAATTTCTTCGTTTAGCATTTGTACTCTGGCGCTCGGTACATCCGCTAGCCCAGTGTACTGCCTGGAGAGTTCTCTTATGCATTTAAGTGGCTTTGGGCCGCCTTCTGCAGGCCCCTCATAAAAGTGGTTTATCACTCCTGCCATGCTCTCGCTGATCGTGACTCTACTCGCGACCGGTTTCTTGCGTTTCTCATTCTCACTCAGGAGGGCTCCCTCCTGCAGGTCCGTGTCTAACTTAAAGTCTCTATGCTTAGGTTTAGGCTTAGCTTCTGCCGTGGTAGTGCTCTCCGCGCTTTTAGTTTTCACCGTTTCGGCCACCATCCGTGTTGATGGTGGCGGTGTCCTGAAACTGCTGAATGGGGCAACCCTTGGTGTTCCCGCCATCTTCATCGGTGCTTCTGTGTCATTCGCACCCACCGTCTTCTGCGCTCCGCTGTATTTATTTCTTAAAATCAACAACTGTTCTGCCATACTCTGTGAGCTTACTGAGTCGGCTTCACTATCATCTTCCTCGTAGTTCACCTATGTGAAGGGGGTCCGTAGAATAAGAATTTTCCCACTGTATCCCTCTGGAGCATGTCGTAAGAGGCGACTAAATGAGGGCAACCTGTTTGCCGTGGGTTGTGACCTGTGTCGGAGGATGATGGGATCCTGGTGATTGAGGGATAACCAACACATCACTTCAGCCTGGATTTCTCCTAAACAGGTGGTCAAGTTTGGCTCACCTTGATCAATCGGCTGGTGGTGTCATGCCCTAGGACTGCCATTCAATTATGTGATGATTCATTATTCTTTCATTCTTACCAGACGGGATGGCCGAATGAGTTAGAGCGTCCGTCTCCCGTGCTAGTAGATCGTGGGGTTGTGGGTTCGAGTCCCAGTCGAGTCAAACCAATGACTTTAAAATTGATACTTGTCACTTCCTAGCCAGGCGCTCGGCATTATTAGGATAGGGCAAGGACTGGTGTGCTCAGTGTCAGGATAATGTGACTGAGTGGGATACCAGGTCATGGTGCCGGCGGCCTGGTTTCCCAGTGGGACAGCACTATAAAGTCGCCATGAGTGTGCACTGTCACAAGTCGGTACCCGTCCTGATATGACCTTAGATGTTGCTAGGACATAAAACAACAAACAAATCATTCATTCTTACGGTTGAATATTACTATTTGAAATTTAGAATGCATTGTTGTAATTGTATTTGTGGTAGTTCTAGAAGGCGGCTGGCTGCTCATGAGCTAATCAAGGCGAAGTAAGTTTTCGATGGATCGTATAGTGGATCATATTGAAGGGGGGTTAAGGTTAGAATGGTCTGCTATCCTTTTTATTTAAAATTTTGCTTCCTGCGAGTATATTATTTGCATATCCCCATGCATAAGAGTGCTGGGCTCTGCCCCACTCCTCTGTGCATCTTCATATGGTCAGAGTAGGGCTGGGGACTGCAAATAACGAAGTTTTGAAAATACTATGGATATTTCAATTTCACACGGCAAAAGATTGAGGAAGGATACTTCCTCAGATGATGACGACAAAGGAACGAACAAAGGACATACGACGACAACATTTCCAAGATTTTTGGTGATTATGGGCTCAGACAGTGATACTACATTGTCAAAGATGTCACCATTCGCCATAGCGAAAGGGATCCAAGGCATTGCCGGAGATCCCATCAGTGTTAGAAAAATGGGAAGTGGTATCTTGGTGGAAGTCGGCAAAAAATCACACGCCGACAATCTGCTAAGAACCACCAACCTGGCAAGGGTTCCTGTGAAGGTCACACCACACAGGACTTTAAATACAAGGAAAGGTGTCATACGATGTGCAGATTTAATTGATTGCTCTGAGGATGAAATTGTTCGAGAATTGGCTGACCAGAAAGTAATACATGCATTTCACATCCATACCACAGGGATGAAAGATCTCCGCGATTTCATGGATTTCCGGGATTTTTCAATCCCGCAGCACGATTAACATATAAGCTCTACTGTTTTACGCTGCAGCACTACCAGGGTATAGTACTAAGACATGCTTCAAATGGTGCAGCACTATCAGCGTATACCAGTCTATATATATATGAAACCTAACTTCCGGGAATTTTCCGCAATTCCCTGACAATGCTAAACCTATGGGACAATATCAGCATTTCCACTTTTTTTCCCAGAAACCACTTTCATCCCTGATACCAAAAGAGAAGGTGTCAGAAAGCCGACTCAGACTTTCATCTTGACATTTGAGACAACGGTGCTACCAGATTCAATTAAAGTTGGATATTTAAATGTCAGGGTTGATACATACATCCTGGGCCCGCTCTGTTGTTTCAAATGTCAAAGATTCGGACATGGTAAAGATAGATGCAGGCAGCAATTGGTTTGTGCTAAATGTACTGGAAATCATGATGACAATTTGTATGAAAGTACCATTTTTAAATGTGCCAACTGCAAGGGAGATCATCCATGTAGTCTCGGCAGTGCACAAAATATGAATTTGAAAAAGAAGTGCAGAAGATTAAGCATACAAGACAGGTCAGTTTCCCAGAGGCAAGAAAGATTGTTGAAAGTTTGAATATCGACCTCAGAGCATCATATGCACATGTGATAAAGTCTGTTGCCCCAAGTCCAGTCAAGTCGGTCTGTGTTTCAGTTGAAACGCAGACTGAATTGTCCTGGCCAATTGAGGGTGCTAATGAATTTGTAACATTGGAGGACTACCGTATCACAACACCTAAGCCTAGCACTAGCACTTCAATTTCTGTACAAACTAATACATCTAAAGAACAAGTAACATCAAATAGCAAGAAAGTAACACATAAGAGCAATAGCAATGCGTCAAGCAATTTAAAATCACAACCTCCCTTAAACACAAACTCGCAAGTGACAAAGAAAATAAATAATGAATCACAAAGAACTGGAAGACAATCGAAGGGCTCAAACGACCCTGTCAAATTATTCAACAAGTTTGGGCACTTGGATGATATGGAGGTGGAGAGTGGAACGAGAGCTAGGTCTCACTCTCCAGTTCACCCTCCGTAGCATTTTAGTTGTTTATAACTATATAATTATTGTTTTAAATGGCTGCTGCAACTATGATACAGTGGAACTGTCGTAGTTTACAGGCAAATCGAAATGAACTGGATCTTATCACAAAATGGGCACAACAGATGCTATGGGTAGGGCACATGGTGGGGTGTCTATTTTTACAAAAAAGCTCTCTGCCACAGAGTGAAGTTAATTTAAATACAAATTTACAAGCTGTCGCTACCAAAGTAACTCTTCACACCACAATAACATTTTGTTCATTATATCTTCCTCCTTCTAGTCCTGTAATACCTGCAGATTTAAACAATCTTTTTGCTCAATTACCCCAACCCTGTATCATAATGGGAGATTTTAATTCCTACAATCACCTCTGGAGTGCCACAGACAATACCGATCCAAAGGGACGCATTGTAGAAGATTTCATGAGCAGGCAGAATCTCTGTCTGTGGAACGATGATAGTCACACATATCTCCATCCAGGTACAGGTTCCCTAACTTCAATTGACCTCACCATGTGCTCGCCCCAAGTTTTCCTTGATTTTTCTTGGGAGGTGGAAGAAGACCAATGGGATAGTGACCACTATCCCATTGTTTTGTCCAGCCACTTTTCCCCTTCTGATGAGAGAGTACCTAAATGGCACTTTCAAAAGGCCAATTGGGCCAAATTTCAATCTCGTTGCCTTGAAAAGATCACAGGCGATCTTTTGCAAGATGTGGAAGATCCCATTAAAGCTTTTACAGACACACTGTATGACGTTGCTAGCAATTGTATTCCTAAGTCAAATCCTAACCCTAAAAAGCCAGAAAAACCATGGTTCACAGAGGAGTGTAAGAAGGCTGTAAACACTCATAAGAAAGCTTTAAAACAATTCAAGAGACAGCCAACACAGTGCAATCTACAACAATACAGAATAAAAAGAGCCAATGCCAGATATATCATTCGTTGTAGTAAAAAGAAAAGCTGGATTATACATCAAAACTGAACACCCGAACACCCATTAAGAAATGTTGGGATACGATTCGAAGGATAAGTGGTAAAGGGGGAGGCGCAAGAATAAAACATCTTAATAAAAATGGCCAAAGCATTTCAAATCCAAAGGATATAGCCAACACCTTTGGTGAATCTATATCCCAGAACTCCTCTTCCAGTAATTACACTCCTAAATTCCAACGAACAAAAGCAAGGCAAGAAAGAAAGCCTCTTAATTTTATTTCTCAGAATTTAGAAAATTATAATAAGCTCTTTTCCATGGAAGAATTACAAATTGCTCTGATTAAATCTCACGACACAGCACCTGGACCAGATCAGATCCATTACCAAATTCTTAAACATATGCCAGCTGAAACCACGATGCGCCTCTTAGAAATATTCAACACCATCTGGATGAGTAGTAACTTTCCCCCTTGCTGGAGCGAGGCCACAGTAATCCCGATACCCAAACCGGGAAAGGATCCACCAATCCCAATAACTATCGACCAATAGCACTCACCAGCTGTGTATGTAAGCTCATGGAACGCATGAAAGGCTTGTTTGGTTTCTTGAAGAGGCTGCTATTATCTCCTCTTCTCAAAGTGGTTTTAGAAAGACCAGAAGCACCATGGACCTCAGAAGCCTTTGACCAAGAAATGGGTGTACCCCAAGGGAGGATCTTATCGGTCACACTGTTCATAATCAAAATTAATAGCATTGTGGGTTGTGTCAGACCTGAGATTGATAAATCTCTCTTTGTAGATGATTTCCACCTTTGTTACAGGTCTAGAAACATGGCAGCTATAGAAAGAAAACTGCAACATCACCTGAACAGAGTAGCCGAATGGGCTGACGAAAATGGTTTTAAATTCTCTCACAGCAAAACTGTGTGTGTGCATTTCTGTCAACAGCGGGGTGTACAGTCAGACCCAGAGATCTATCTCAACCAAACACAGATTCCTGTGGTTGAAGAAACCAAATTCTTGGGTGTCATTTTTGACAAGAAATTGAATTTTTTTTCGTACATTAAATATGTCAAAAAGAAATGTCAAAAAGCTCTAGACCTCCTGAGAGTTGTTGCTCATACCAATTGTGGGGGGGGGGGGTCGACCGCACCACTCTTCTTTCTCTCTATCATGCACTGGTCCGACCAAAGCTCGATTATGGCTCCATGGTCTATGGATCAGCCAGACCGTCATACATCCAAATGTTGAAACCCATTCAAAATCAAGGACTCAGACTCTGTCTTGGAGCACTTTGAACTTCGCCAGAGGAGAGTCTTAGTGTAGAAGCAGAGGAACCTCCACTTGTGCTGAGGAGAGAAAAGCTCGCTCTACAGTATGCATCCAAGATCGCAGCAAATCCCAGCAACCCTGCTTATGACTGCATTTTCAACCCAGGCAATGAAACACTCTTTGCCAATAAACCCAAGGCCATTCCAACTTTCAGTATACGTATTAAGGAATCATTAGAAACACTTGAGTTTGATGTAGATAACATTGCAAAATTCCAATATCCAGACACACCACCTTGGACATACGCTGTCAATGTGAACTTGGCTCTCTCTGAAGCAAGGAAAGACTCAACTGACCCTCTGATCTAGACCTGAAGAGACCTTTGTTGCACGTATGCGAATTGGACATAGCTATTTGACTCATAGTTACCTTTTTAAAGCAGAAGACCAGCCAGAATGCATACCATGTGGAGTGCCTCTGACTGTGAAACATATTTTGATTGAATGCATTGATTTTGCAAATGTTCGAGCACAGTATTTGAATGTAGCAAGTATGAAATGTTTATTTGACACTGTTAGTACTGTCTTAGTTTTATCGTTTTTAAAGCACATTGGACTGTTTAACCGGTTTTAAGACATTTTGATGGCATTGTATAGCCCTTAGTGTGCTGATATGCCGTTAAGCATTTATTCATTCATTCCTCGTAGCATTCTTCATCTTCCTCATCATCATCCATGTCGTAACCCTCGGGGGCACGGCTCGCTGCCCTTCTGACCTACATAGTGGTCATGGCACATGCCGCCATTCTGACCTACATATGCGGCGTCTTCTTCTTGGCACCATGCCGTTCGTGCTTCTTTCCAGCATTCTGCTTCCGCTCGCTGTCTATCTGACTCTTGTCGTAATGCTAAGAGTTCCGAGTAGATCTTCTTGATCTCCGACATGTCCATTGATTGTAAGTCATTGGACGGTGTGCTCGCCTGCACCGCACTGGTGCTCGCTTGGCCTGATTCCGCCATTTTTGTGCGAGTTTTCGGCTTAGCCTCGGGTACCATCTTTTTTCGCTTGGCTTTGGAACATGCTTCCAAGTTCTCCGAATCACTCCCACTGAGTGTAGATCCGTTATTTGGCACCGATTCGTCCGTAGACATCATTCTTGCCATGAAGCTATCACCCTTGTGCTTGCTTTGCGACCACTCCACTTGCTCACCCGTTAACTGGGTTTCTTGCAATGCAGCCAAGACTCGTGATAGTGCACGTGTGCTCGCAGTCTTGTTTTACGATCTGGAACGACAGGCGTTAGATTTGTTTCAGTTCACCATAAAGCACGACAGTTCAACATAATCACACAGTTTTCACTTGCAACGTATTCCACGTTAAAAATGCGCAGTGTTTCCTAACTTAGCTGAAAGTGTGTTCCTCCTCCAGCTCGCTGCTGCTCCCCCGCTGCCGAGTTGCGTACTGAGCCTACTTCCAGGTCTGCGTGAGCTTGACCTCTCCCCGGATACTTAACTTCCGGTATTCGGAAGATGAAGTAAGAACTAGTATTAGTAGTAATACCCCAGTCACACGAGTACTGCGTTCGCATACGATCCGTAAAGGGGCCGTCACACTACGGCGTCAGCGCGTGCTCAGTGTACAACAATTTGCCAGTACGTCAGCATTCGTCAAACTTTTCAGGGGGTGGGGATAATGGGCATCCACACAACGTACGTAACATATGCAGAATGTATCTCTGACCTATTGCTAGCGATTGAGAGTGTCCATATGCCTCGCAAAACGCTCACGGTACGCTGACCAACGTTACGTACGTTACTTCATCGCTAGAAGTATGGCATATACATTAAGTACGCTGGAGATACGGCAGGCATACATTAGGAGTACGTTATGCATCTGTTGGCTCTATGCAGACTGCACGTTCCCAACAGGCTGAACGTACGGCTAACGTGTCCCAACATACCCCGACCTACATCTAAAGTGCTCCTGATGTACGCGTAGCGCATGAGGGAGCGTGAAGGGGAAGAGATGGAAATAGTTGAAGAACCAGAAAACAGCACACAGATAAGCCCATCTGCCAACCGGCCCAGAAGAAATAATAACAGAGACTATGCCGAACCATTCCATGCCACCCAGTCCCACTCAACAACCAACAGCTAAGCCAGTACCTAGCCCACGGAAACCTCCTACACCTGGTATGAGATCTGGCACCCAACCGCAATGAGACGCTACGACCCAAGAGATTCAACCAATCCGATGTCTTTCCGGATCCTGAAGAGTGGGAGGGGGCAGGCCAGGGGAGGCCATAACTTTGGGGATCAACGTATATAAATGCAAAGAGATAAACATTGTTTGCAGTATCAATTGTATAGACCAAAGTACATAACATAGAGAGATGGACACAGTTTGTATTGTTGATGATCAGGTTAGGTAGCCATGTAATATGAGGGGGGATGTGGTGACTAAGTATTTGGGTTTGAGGCTATACCCCAGTAGTGGTGATGTCACACCCTTACTGGGTCAGGGGAGAGAATAGGGAACCAGAGAATGGCTACATGGTGATATGTAAAGCTCCTACATAATACATGAATCCCCTAGATAAAAGATTCATCCCCATTAACACAAACCCTATATAAAGGCTGGCGAAAACTGCTTTAGTATGGAACAGGAAGTAGAAACTCTGGCTCCAGTATCAAATAGCTACCTATATCGGCACATAGTTGGTGAAATGGGAGAGAATGCAAAAAGACAAGATGGCGGCGATAAAGTGCTGTCGGTTTATATTTTTAATGTTCCTTAAACTATGTTTTATTATATTTTTCAGATCAAAAGTAGGAGGTAAATATGAAGATTTATGTAAAGAATTTATTTTGCTTCTTAAATTAAGAATTTACCAGCTCAGTTCATTTTCCCAGCATGTCGAAATTCTTCACCAGTTTTTCTAATGGGTTGGTTTTCACCCCTGTACTGGAAGTACGGGGTGAATCTTTTATCTACCAAGCCCCCCAAAACATCGGCGACCGCCGTGCCAGGAACATCAGAATTTTGGTCGCCGACCTACCTCTTTAAACATCGGCGGGCGCTCGCCGACTGCGTCTTTGATTCAATGTAGCAAGTCGGCCGCATCGAGGTCGGCGCCTTTTTGGTCGTAAGCTGGCCGTCGTGTCACTGGGGTTTAACAGGGTTAGATAAAAAAAAAGATTCACTCCATACTCTGTGTAGCTGTAGCATGTCTTCTCATTCTGTTCAGGTAGATCATAGATTCAGCCCATACTTGGAGTACGGAGTGAATCTTTTATCTACTGTAAAGTGTAACACTTAATTAAGCCACATGATTCTATGTAAAAGATTCACCCCCGTACAGTACCCTAAGATGGGGTGAAGAACAACCCTATATATACAAGCTGGTGAAAAATGTTTACATGCTGGGTAAACAAAATGAGAAGATAAATTGTTAATTTAAGAAGAAAAATATATTCTTGACATATAATGATATATCTTAATATTTACCCGTTACTTTTGATTTGAAAAATATAATAAAACATGTAGTTTAATGGATTTTAAAAGTGAAATCGATGGCATTTTATGGTCGCCATCTTGTCTTTTTGCATTCTCTCCCATTTCACCAACTCTGTGCAGATATAAGTAGCCATTTGATACTGGAACCAGGGATTCTACTTCCTGTTCCATACTAAAGCTATTTTTGCCCATATTTAGACTATTTTGTCGTTCACCCCTACTGCAAGTACAAGGTGAACATGATTGAATACATTACTGCTACGATCTAACCAATTGAGCACTCTAAAGGTAGTGGGCTATTATAGATAAGTACTGGAGTGGAGCAATATATTTAATAGTGATGGGAGTTGGTTGCATCTTCATAATCGGTTTGAGCAAACCGATCGATTGATTCATTGGTGGTTGCTTTATGTCGTGTCAGCTCACGGCGAGAAATTTTGTTTTTGTTCAAACCACCGCTTTTACATGTAAAAGTATACAATCAATTTTGTGTTAATAGACACTCATGAATAGTTTTTGGTCAAGCTAAATACAATTCTAGATGATAGTATTATTCACTGATGAAATTTGTTTAATAAGCTATATGAAGTGGTATAAACCTCAAAAAGGCTGCAAACCGATCGATGATTGTTTATGAATCAATTTGGACAAATGGACACTTTCATACATATATCTGCAGACAATGTGCGTGTCAACTGTGGCGAATGTTGACTGATAATTAATTGTGATAATTAATTGAACACAGATTTAAGTTCTATTAAATGTGCGCGTATATAATATGGGTTATTCTCAGAAACTTTTATGACATCGTAACCAAAAGTGAAAACATTCCAAGTAATAGCAGAATTCATATTCATATGAAGGTTTCAATGTTGTACATATGTCATAGTTGGATTTTTGTTTGTTGAGAAAGCTATTAAAATTGACCTTTTAACATCCATCCATACCATCATTTTAACACACACAACTAATTCAAATACAATTTTATTGACTACAGTTAAGCCAAAATAATTGCTTCTTCCATGAAAAAGATTGAACAAAACATTTGGGTAGATGTATGGTGTCAATATGCAAATTTTCATATTCTCACTTTAGCACAAAATAAAATAAGCATATTTTGGATACATGTTGTTGGATAGATTAAATTAGTAAAGTATTATTGCTAACATACTTGAGCCAGACGGGATGGCCGAATGAGTTAGAGCATCCGTCTCCTGTGTTGGTAGACCATGGGTTCGAACCTTGGTCGAGTCAAGCCAATGACCTAAAAATTGATACTTGTTGCTTCCTAGCCAGGTGCTCGGAATTATTAGGAACGGGCAAGGACTGGTTGGCTCAGTGTCAGGATAATGTGACTGAGTGGGATATCACGTCATGATGCTGGCAGCCTGGTATAAAGTCGCCATGAGTGCACACTGTCACAAGTCAGTACCCATCCTGATATGACATTAGATGTTGCTAGGACGTAAAACAACAACAAACAAGCTAACATACTTAATACACAGTCAACAATAACTATTTGATTGACTACCCAGAAAAAATAGGCTAAATCATTATCAATGTAATATGGAAACCAAAAATGTGGTACACAGTTTCTGAGAAGGACCCGTATAGATATATATATATATAGTGATGCGCGAAAAGGAAGAAAGCAAGGCGGGGGTGGAAGAAAAGGCGTTTTTATTTCACGCCTCAGACAGAGCATACAGGGTAAGGAACATAGTCAATAAAGCAAGTAGGCTCAGAAGGAGCAAGTGTTATGAATGCACAAAAATACAGAGGTAAGAAGGTAAGCTCATGAGGAGCAGATAAGGTGAAAGTTCTGGTCAGGTCAAATGTCAGTGGCCTGAGGGGGTGCCGAGGAGCCCTCCACCACTGGGAAGAGGGAGGCTTAAGAGGGAGTCGGGTGGGTGGGCGGAGGAAAATGGATAGAGGCGGAAGACGGCTGGAGGGTGAGTGCCTGAGGGAGGCCGACGGGCGGCCTTATAAGGGAGGAAGGGGGCGGGACAGCAGGTGAGGTGTGATAGCGGGCGGCCCGGGGGAGGGCGAGAGGTGGCGAGCAGCGGGCGTCGGGTGAGGCGCGAGCGCTGGAACAAAGAAGGTGGGGAGGGGGGTGGCGAGCCGGGGGTCGGCCGAGGTGAGGAGGCAGCGCCGCAGCGGCGGGGGAGGGTCTCTTCCTCTCCTCGCATCAAACGTAATGCTTCGCATTACGACCGATGCGCGAAAAGGAAGAAAGCAAGGCGGGGGTGGAAGAAAAGGCGTTTTTATTTCACGCCTCAGACAGAGCATACAGGGTAAGGAACATAGTCAATAAAGCAAGTAGGCTCAGAAGGAGCAAGTGTTATGAATGCACAAAAATACAGAGGTAAGAAGGTAAGCTAATGAGGAGGAGATAAGGTGAAAGTTCTGGTCAGGTCAAATGTCAGTGGCCTGAGGGGGTGCCGAGGAGCCCTCCACCAAAACGGCGGAGAGGGCTCGAGGGGCGCCCGAGGGCGCGAGGCGGGGCACGTATGCGTGAACCGCCGCGGAGGTCCAGGTGCCTTGCGCCATGATCTCGGCGAGGGGGACCCCGGCACGCTGGCAGGCCTGGGCGGCTCCACGGCGGAGGCTGTGTAGTGTGAACGCCTCGGGCGCCGGGACCCTCTGGGCGGACAGGGCCCCCCGGAGCAGCGCGGTGAGGGAGCGCGGGTTGAGGGGGCGGCCCGAGGGCATCATGAAGGCTGGGGCGTCCGGTGCAGCGGGGCAGAGGGCGACGGCCCCGAACCAGGCCGCCACGGGGCAGAGGGCGGAGCCCGGGATGGCAGGAACGAAGAGGGCGACCGCGCCCGAGGGGGTGGAGATGGTCTTGGAGCTGCGGATCCGGAGGCGCAGACCACCGGGCGCGGGGCGGACGTCGTCTCGGGTGAGGGTGCGGGGGCCGCCTCGGGGCTCGGGGCCAACAGGTTGGATTGCCGTAGCATCCCGAAGTACCCGAGGAGGAGAGCGGCCCGAGGAACGAGGGAGGCGGGCCCCGCTCGGGAGAGGTGGTTGACGGCGAGGGCGAGCTGCTGCGGGGTCAGGGGCGGCGCCTGTCGGGGGACGTGAGTGGAGGCCCGTTCCCCGCCTCGGCAGACGTCCTTGGGGAGGCGGGCGTCGAAGCCCGAGGTGAGGCCGCCGGCGCCCTCGACCCAGGAGCGAGGGCCGAGATGGTGTTTTTGATGGAGGCGGGCGCGAGCCCGCGGAGGTAGAGGGCGGCAGTGAAGGCGGCGACGTCGAAGGGCGAGGGCGCGAGGGGGTCCACGCCTCGGGCCACAGCGTAGGCGACGAACTCCTCGGCCTGGCGACGGCGGTTCCTCCAGGTCGCCGGGGCGAGGGAGGCGGCACGGAACCGCGAGACGGCGGATACCTCGTCCAGGGGGAAACCTACAGACCGGGGAAGAAGGGAAAGGCGTCATGGCTGATGCTGACAGGGAGAAGCCCGAGGCGGGCCACCTCGGCGCGGGCCGTCGCGTCCCAGGGTCCCGGCAGGTGGGCGCGGCTGAGGGCGTCGGCGAGGAGGAGGTCCGCCCCGGGCTTGTGGACGATCCGGAGCTCGAAGGAACCCGTGGCCGCCATCAGCCACAGTTCCCGGGCGCAGGTCCCGAGGGTAGCGTCTCGGGCGCGTCCCGACTCGAGCGCGAGGGCGGAGGCCATGTTGTCCGTGTTCACCGTCACCGTCGCCCCCGCGGCGTCATCCGGGAGGAGGGCGCGGAGGGCGGCTACGAGGTTGACCGCCTCCAGCTCATGAATCGTCGGGAAACGCGCCCGGAAGGCCTCGGAGTACCCTCGGGCGTAGTAGTGAGTGGGGGAGAAGGCCCCGCCCCCGGTGAGGCAGGAGTCACACTCTATCACCCACCGACGGCCTGCGGGAGCCCGGAGAAGGTGAAGGCCGTTGGAGATGCGACCATAGGCGGCAAACCACTTCAGGTCCCGGAGGGCGTCGTCGGCGAGGGTGAGGGCGGAGGCCCCGGAGCAGCTGCGCAGCGCCCCGAGGAGCCGGCCCATGAACTTCCGGCCGGGGAGCACGCAGCCACTCACGTGGTTGAGGCGACCGAGGAGACTCTGAAGCTCCTGCTTCCCGAGGGTGGGGCGGGCGTCGCAGTCGTCGACGAGGGCCTGGATCTTTTCGGGGGCGACCCGGATGGTCATGGCCTCGCTGTCGAGGGCGAACCCGAGCCAAACGAGGCGGACAGCGGGGGGGTGACACTTACCGGGTGCCACGTCGAGGCCGAGGGCTGTGGTGAGGGCGAGGAAAGCATCAAAGGCCTTGCAGGCCTTCAGGTAGGAGCCCTCGCACCCGACGAAGTCGTCGACGTAGACGAGGGTGTGAAAACCCTCTCGCCGAAGGATCCAGGCCACCGCCGAGGTGACGCGGACGCAGGCCGCGCCCGAGGAGCGGCATCCGAAGGGAAGGGCAAGGTCAATGTAGGTCCCCCCGTCGAGGGAGATCCCGAAGAGAGGGCAGGAGAGGGGGTCGGCGCGGAGCTGACGGTAGGCCCGGGATATGTCCGCCGACCAGACGTAGGCTCCGGTGCCCTCGGACACTAGGCGGCGGCCAACGTCGGCGACGGACGGGAGGGTGTAGGCGTGAGGTTCCCCGAGGTACTCGCGCCGGGGGATGCCAGAGTTCACGCTGGCGCCTCGGGGATAGGACAGGTCGACGATGACCCGTCTCTTGCCCGAGTCGGACTTGGGGCGGGTCATCATCGGGGAGACCTGCGTCCAGGGAGAGAAGGGAGGGACGTGGAAAGGGCCGATGAGGGCGCCGAGGGCGAGCTCAGTTTCAACAAACGCCTGGATGTGGGGGAGGAACTCCGGGGGCTCTCGGTGGTTGGAAAATGAGGGCCGAGGGAGGGTCGGGGCGGAGTAGTTGGCGGGAAAACCGAACTCGAGGAGGTCGAGGACGGCCTGGTCGGGGTAGTCCTGGAGGCGGGAGCGCCAGGCAGGGATGTGGAGGCCTGAGGGAAGGGGGATGCGGGCGGCCAAAAAATTAGGTAGGCCCGCTTCCCGGAGGGCGGTGTAGGTGCGGAGGAAGGTGGGGTAGCGGTCCCAGGCCTCGCCGGAGGGGTGGGGCCAGGAGGCGAGGATGGTGGGGCGGTAGTGGTGGGGGGTGGGGCCGCAGGAGGGGGCGGCGGGAAGGGTGGCCTGGAGGTCGGGGTCGATGACGTCGACGGTGGGCTCGTCAAGGGAGGGGGGGGGTCTGAGGGCGGGGGGAGGGGGAGGAGGTGCGGCGGGGGCGGGCTAGGGGGGCGGCGAAGTCGCGGGCGGTGGGGGGGGGGGGTCAGGGGGCGGGTCGGGGGGGTCTGGGGGGGAGAGGAAGGCGGTGTCGCCTGGGTCGAGGTTGGCATCTGGGTCGAGGGTGACGGGCGAGTGGCGCCGGGAGGCGGTGGGAGCCTTGCTAAGGGGGCACTGGGGCCGGGTGGCGGTGGCGGTGGTAGCCTTGCCGAGGGGGCGCTGGGGCCCGAGGGGGGTGAGGTTGCCGATGGGGACGGCGGTGCCGGGGCGGCGGGCAGGCCGCGCCTCGGGCGACTGGGGGGTGGTGTCCGGTGGGCTGGTTACACTGTGGTGGGCGGCTTTATCAGGGTGGGTTGGCCGGTCTGGGGCCTCCGGGCCGGGCTGGAGGTGCCGGCTCTCTAAAAATCCGGCGAGGCGGGCGCCGCTGCCCGTGCGCGCTTTGCCAAGCATGCTTCCTCCGTGTGCTTGGTCAACACCTTGCGCACATTAGCGCAGTATGCGCAGGCGTGGCGCTGCCTGGAGGCCCCCTGGCCATGGACCTCCCCCGGGGCTGCCTGGGTGCAGGAGTTTGGGTCCCGGTTCCAGGCATAACAGAGTGGGCCGTGGGTGTCCTTGCTGTAGGCCACGCGGGTGTCGGTGTGGGCGCGGGACTGGGGTCGGGGCCTTGCGGGGTCGAGTGGTCGGGGTTGGGCGGCAGCGGAGTGGGCGGGCATGGAGAGGCACTCCAGTCTGAGGAGGTTCAGGGCTACAGGGTCGTGCCACCCGTGGGGGAGGGTACCGTCCGCGATGGCAGTAAATACCGTCTCAGAATAGTGGCGGACGGCAGACTGCTAGGTGGTGGTGGTGGAGTCCCTGGGCGGAGTGGGCGGGGAAGTCTGGGTGGTCGATGAGGGTGAGGAGGGCGAGGGTATATTCATCCTTCGTCGCCTCCCCCCTCTTCACCGGCTTCCTCTCGGGCCCTCGCTTCACTAAGTCGGAGGGGAAGATATAGTTAAGTGGAATACCTTGGCGTCTGGTTGAGTGTCGCGCCTCGGCGGATGCCAGGATGTCCCTGACGGCGTCGGCCGCGGAGGCGGCGCTGTGGCGGGTCTCCTCCTCCTGGTAGGCTGGCGAAGTGAAGGCCGGTGCTTGGGACGAGAGGTGGCGGTACCTCTCGTATTCCGCGTGTGCGGCCCCAGGGAGGGTCGCCTGAGGCGGCGGGGGCCGGGCCGCGGTGGTGGCAGGCGCCCGAGGTGCGGGGGCGGGCTGGCGTTCCAGGGCCGGCCGGGGCGCCTCTGGCGCGGGCCGGGTCTCCTTGGTGGCGATGGAGTCGATCCGGGTGTGGAGGTCGGCAGTGGCCTGCCGGTGCTCCAGCTGCATGCGCTGGAGGGCTTCCAGCACTGATGAGATCTCGGAGCCCGAGGCGCGGTCCGAGGGCGCCGGGGGGGAGACCGAGACGGACGCCGGTGACTCGTCCCTCCCGGGCGACGGAGAGGGCCCCGGGGTGCGGGGGGCGGCCCGGGAGCCCTTCCGTCCACGTCCTTTCCCTTGAGGCATAGCTGGAGCTGGGGTGCGGCAGCGATCCGAGGTGTAGAGCCAAAGCAGGAAAATGGATAGAGGCGGAAGACGGCTGGAGGGTGAGTGCCTGAGGGAGGCCGACGGGCGGCCTTATAAGGGAGGAAGGGGGCGGGACAGCAGGTGAGGTGTGATAGCGGGCGGCCCGGGGGAGGGCGAGAGGTGGCGAGCAGCGGGCGTCGGGTGAGGCGCGACCAAGGTCGCATTACGACCAAACCATACAATACAATTAAAAAATATATTTCTTTTCAGTTTGAAATGGCACCAGTACAACTTATTAAGTTAATCTCATTTGTACAAAGCTTGCTTTGATTTGACTAACTATTTTGTAATGTTTTGCTGCTGCTTCTGTGGTTTTTCAGAACGCCATTAAGGAGAAGGGCATTGATCTGGGTGAGGTGGAACGCACTGTGCTGGGTACATCCGATGAGCAGCTGCCGCCCCCTGGTGACAAGAAGTGAACTTGAGAACCGGAGATGTCTAATGAGCTGCGACTAGCAGTGAAGCAAAGCATGACAAAGATGCTAGGACTTGTAGCACCGAACTAGGGCTACTTACTCCAGCCCAAAAGTAATACGTGATATTGATAAAATGTGTGCCATGATTGTTATAGCTCAAATAATCGATAGGTTTGCGTAGTTTACCTATATGTGTGGACGTAAACTGATGATCCAATGATAAGGATCCCGTGTTAAAACTGCAGTGTCCGATAGTTTTGAGTTTCCACCATGTTTTTAGACATCATCGAGTTATAGTTTTTAGTTTGATGAATGTTGTATTTGTTATTAAATGGGAAATTTCAATCATGGACGATTGGTCTTTCTCATTCGACTGCTTTCCCAGAGCTGCCAATCATTACACAATTACGCCCGTGTACTGAAACATTACGGATATACATATAAAATGTGTCACTCCTGAAAACTGGCCAGAATTGTCACATGGAGAGTTAAAATCTAATATTTTAATTTTTAACATTTTTTGGTTGCAAATGAAAGCTGGAAATCTCCACGTTACATCTATGTAAAATATAAATTGATGAGATAAAAAATAAAGGTGTAGTCCATGATTAAGCTCTATCATATGGCAGTATAACATGCGTTGCTGACACGTAACACATGTTTAGGGCACCACAGAGTCTGCTCATCAAATCTAAGCAGAATTAAATAATTTCATACTGAGAAGTATATTAATCATGGCAGAATATACAGAAATATGTAGTGCTTATATTGATTAAAAAAGGAGAGTAATTCCCAGCCATGCTTAATTCACTGAATAATTAGTGTACAATATTTGTGTGGCATCCAGACACCACTGGTTACATGTGTGACAGAAATTTGTAATGTTATTTCTAAAGACATCAAATAATTCTTTTTTTTAAATTTAAGCATAAATACATGTTAATAAATACTTCCTTTTGAATTGGGAACTGTTTTGTTTGATATATCAATGCAATACAAGATGTTAGTAAGGATCCAACCATGTCCCATGTCATGTTACAAATGGCTGACTGTAAAATGTTTTTTTTTGGTACGAAAACACTTCATAACTAAAGAGACCAAAGTTGCATGCGGTTTATTTTATTTCCCTTATTTCTTGTATCAAATCTGAACCTGAATATGAAAGGTATAAGGAAAACAATAAGTAGGACGTTTTTTTATTGATGTTTTAAAATCCCATCCTATGCTGGCCAATTTTCAGGAGAGTGATCCATATATATATATATATATTATATAAAATTATATATATATACATATGTGTGTAATATATCAGTATATATAACAATTATTTTATTATACCCATACTCTGAAACACTATGGTAAATCCAGCTTTTCCCACCTGGCCCATTAAATAGGTTTAGAGATATTTAAATTCAAATCATCCCAAAATTAATTTCAGCAGTGCCGACTGAAAGGATTTTTTCATTTGTCACTAAAGTGAAGACTGATTTTTGCCCCGACCAAAACTCTTAGCAGTTTACTAGTGCTGTGTGCACAATATGTGTCAATTCACGCAATATATCACGATTTATGCAATTCGTGTGAAAAAGATGACGCTTTCCCGTTTTTAAATGTTGGCAGCTATGCTTTCCCTATCCTAGTAATGCGGAGTGCCAGGCTAGGTAGTGACAATTATACATTTTTAAGTAATTGGTTTGACTCGGCTAGGATTCTAATCACATTGACTTTGTATTCCCGTCTATGCAGCAATAGATGTTATACGAAGTGGAGCAGTATCTAAGTTGGATCTGTACGATCAAATTTAGGTAAATATTTTGGGTCAGAAAATTGAATGCTTTCAGACTGCACCTTTAAGCTTATATATAGAGAATACTCAGTAGGAAGTTGTGTAAATTTTACTTTTCCTACAGGGAAGAAAGATATCCACGATTTCCCGGATTTCCCTGTAGCTATAAGTATATACTAATACGTCGTTCAAATGCTGCAGCCCTATAAGTGTACACGAATACGTTGTTTTACACTACAGCACTCTCAGCGTATACTACTAATACATGCTTCAAACGGCGAAGCACTATCAGTGTATACCAATATGTATGAAACCCGACTGCCGGGAATTTTCAGCGATTCCTTGACAATATTAAAATCAGCATTTCCGCTTTTTTTCCCCGGAGACCACTTTCATCCCTGTAATTAAATGTTTCCCCATCTGACTTTTGGGCTCCGGCCAATGTGTATAATATTTTGGACACGGTCATAGGCCCTTGAGAGGGTCCTCACAAGTGGAATAGCCTGGAGCGCTTGTACATTCCACCTGCGCTGGTAATTATTTTTCATTCTGAAATGTGAACCAGCCACAAAAGACTTTGTGGGTTTGAAATACTGGGTGTTAAAGCAGGGTCACCTAACTGGGTGACTCACTTGAAACTCTGGTCGTTACGTAGTTCCCCCGCCAAGGCTTCTACAATTTCTTAAACTTATACGCAGCCCGCTGTGTTGTGTGTATTCATTGTTTGTATGACCAAATTATTTCTTGCCATTTTGTGCCTTGCAGTACCACACTGGTGTTCATGTAGTTCTCGGATACACACTAAATTCCTTGTTCCTCTCACTCAGGCACCCGAGGCAGTAACTTAGTCGGTAGAGCGCAGGCTTCCCGTGCAGAAAGTCGGGAGTTGGAATTTCAGCCAAGTCAACCCAATGACTTATAAAATGTATACTTTTCACTACCTAGCCTGACGCTCGGCATTAATAGGATAGGGCAAGGACTGGTTAGCACAGTGTCAGGATAATGTGACTGTGTGGGATATTGGGTCATGGTACCAGTGGCCTGGTCTCCCAGGGGGGCAGCACTATAAAGTTGGCATGAGTACGTATGTTGCTAGGATGTAAAACAACAACAAATAAACTCACTCGGGCTCTCCTAGCAGATGTTATGTTCGCTCAAAACTGAACAAAGCGTGTTGGAGGTGCTGACAATAGACAAACCTTCACCACCAACCTGCCCTCTGGTGGCAGTAGTAAGACTTGAGGTTGTGGGTAGTAATAGCCGAGTGGTTATGCTCTAGCGAAATGGTCTTTTATAGGATTTCCACCACCAACCCGCCCTCTGTTGGTGGTGGCAAGAACTATGTATGTAGCAGCTCACTGCGCCTGCTCTGCATGCTCTGTGGAAAAGGTCTATTCCATTGGTACACTCAGCGAGTATAGGACACACCCGGCGTACATGCACCGCTCGTGTTCGTGGTGTTACCATTCATTTGAATGTAAGATGGTTAACTGAGTCTTTAACTAAGGTTCCATTCACGCATACATAGTGCGATGTCACGTGACATATATATTTAATCGTTGCATTTTTCTGGTGCGGTAAGTGATAATTTTCATAAGTCCCTGCGTGTTCTGATACGACCTCAGATGGTTCTAGGATGTAAAAACCTCATTCATCTAGATATCCTGTGTGTTGGTATGTTTCATTCTGACTCTTTTGCTTTTGAACACTCCCACCTCCGTCTGAACCAGACTGGATGGCCGAATGAGTTAGAGCGTCCATCTCCCGTGCTGGTAGATCGTGGGGTCATGGGTTCCAACCCCAGTCGAGTCAAACCAATGACTTAAAAATTGATACTTGTCGCTTCCTAGCCAGGCGCTCGGCATTATTAGGACATGGCAAGGACTGGTGTGCTCAGTGTCAGGATAATGTGACTGAGTGGGATACCAGGTCATGGTGCTGGTGGCCTGGTTTCCCAGTGGGACAGCACTATAAAGTCGCTATGAGTGTGCACTGTCACAAGTCGGTACCCGTCCTGATATGACCTTAGATGTTGCTAGGACGCAAAACAACAACAAACAAACAAACCCACCGTATTCTAAATTTGTATATGAAAACGCACCAATTTTACATGAGCTTCAATTTTACACGTGCGCATACTCCTGTGAAAAGACACAGTGATGCCCTACCGGCGCTGTTTTTTTCCTAATGGGTTGTATAGCAGACTAATGGGTTGTATAGCAGACTGCTGTGGGAGTAACTATATTTATTGGAGATCCATCATCCTAATGGTACATTCCCACCCCCAACCCCACCCTACTTTTAATACACACAATATGCTATTCACTAAGTCGAAAGCGACCAGACGGGATGGCCAAATGAGTTGAGTGTCCGTCTCCTGCTTTGGTAGATCGTGGAATTCTCACCCTGGTCGAGGCAAACCAATGACTTATAAATTGAAACTTGTCATTTCCTGGCCAGGCAATCAGCATTATTAGGATATGGCAAGGACTGGTTGGCTCAGTGTCAGGATAATATGACTGAGTGGGATATCAGGTCATGGTGCTGGTGGACTGGTCATCCAGTGGGGCAGCACTATAAAGTCACCATGAGTGTATACTGTCACAAGTCGGTACCTGTCCTGATATGACCATGTGTTCGGATCCCCCCAAACTGGAGACGGACGCTCAACTCATTCGGCCATCCTGTCTGGTCCCAGGTATGGGAGATTATTTTATTCAGAGAAGACAAAACGCAGGGAGTTGGGGAATGTAATTGGTATTAGTGAATATTTATGGTGAATTGCCGTGCAATCATTAGTCCACAATTGTAGTTGAATATATGTGTACATGGTTTATGTGATCAGATCTAAAATAAGCATGTTTAATACTTGAGTGATAAGTTTGGAAATAATTGAAACAAAATGTGTTGAACGATATATACACGATGCAATAGATTATTATTGCACACACTAACCAATGTTATGTTAGGGGAGAAACGTATTGTACTTTTGAGTATATATTATATCACAATATAGTGCATATCCTTGAAATAAATAATGCTTGTTATTACGTGGATGAATAAAGAACATTCGTTTTGTAATCTTTTATGTCTTGTTTTTCTTTGATACATGAATGTCTTCTTATCGGTCAGTTAAGCTTGTATAACGATGCCTCCAGAGCACATTGATTTTCGTATCGTTGGCTATTGGACATCAAACCTGGTCATGCTGACATCTTTCTTTGGATTGATGGTTTCTTTATGCCGTGTCGGCAGCATAAGCCATATTCACAGTGAGAATTGTTTGTTTTTTATTCAACCATCGCCTTTACATATAATGTAAAAGCATACAATCAATTATGTGTCAATAGACACTTCTGGTCATTTCTGACATTTCTTTGGAGGAAATCCGCTGTCACTACATTGGCTACTCTTTCCGATAAGCAGCAAGGGGTCTTTTATAGGCACTTCCGACAGACAGAACAGAACATGCCACAGCCTTTGATCAACCAGTTGTGAACCACTGGTTGGAACGGAAAATAGCCCAAAATGACATGTATATGACAACACTTGGGAAGTTGGAATTCCGTTCTTATATAACCTTAGATGTTGCTAGAATATGAAGCCCAAACAAAAACGAGTTATGTATGGGGTTATAATAGTCACAAGGCTAGTTGAAACATGACTTCCGGCATCTCCTCGTTCCCGCATCTCGTCTGCCGCCTCCATCTCCTCCACCTCAAACCAGCAGCAGAACACCAACAAGAGGGTGAGGAAGTGCGACTGCACTCTGCCCGGAGCAGATGAGGAGCTGATGCTTGAGTTCCTGCACCACAATCCCGTCATATCGAACGTCAAGATGACTGATTACCGGCGGAGAGACATGGAAGGGAAGATGTGGGAGGACCATGCTCCAAAGATGGGGAGAACTGCAGCGCATCTCCAGGGCTGGTTCAAGTCCATGCAAGGCACCAACACGAGGCTGCACAAGAAGAAAAGCGGTGATGGGGCTCCCCTGCGCACAGAGAGGGAGCAGTGGATAATGGACAAGTTTGGCTTCCTGAGTTCAGTCGTCAGACACCGGCCTGAGCCCTGCAGAACTGTAAGTACTATATATTTTACTGACATTGTAATTTGTAATGATGTGGATTTGATTTATTATTGACCTCATTCCGGATAAATCTATGTATATATTTTAATGGTATTATAATTTGCAATGATGTGGATTTGTTAAATTCTTGACCTCATTATGGAAAACCTATTTGTATTAATTTTACTTAGGTTGATTTATTATTTTGTCTTGCAGGTGTTTGCCTCCATAGACGCAGCTCAGGGCGATCTGGGGGCTGCAGAGACTACCTGTGCTGAGCTGCAGATCAGCCGGGACGAGGATTGATTGATTGATTGGTGGTTTCTTTACACCGTGTCGGCAGCATAAGCCATATTCACGGCAAGAATTGTTTGTTTTTTATTTAACCACCACCTTCACATATAATGTAAAAGCATAAATCTATTAGGTGTCAATAGACACATGAATTTTTAAAAGCTCACAATCATATAATTAAATAAAATAGAGGTAGGATTAATTGATAAAAGTAGTTCGAATGAACTATATGAGGTGGTACAGACCAGCTGTCCTCAAAAAGGCTTGTTTTACTTTTGTAAAAAGGTCATGCATGCTGTTTGCAGTGTAAAATTGTTGGCGTACTGCCATAAAATTGACACAGTTTAGTAAAATGAGATTGACTGTCAGTGGGGACTGACATCGATTACATTGAGAGGGAGGGTCCCCCTTGAGCAGGAAAACGTGTATTAGCCACAAGTGGCCGATACGGCAGCAGCTAAGGACGAGGAGCCGGGTTGATTGATCAAGATCCCAAGCTGCGGCCCGAGACAAGGGAAGGAGTCAACGGTGGTGGAGGGGGACATTCTGCTGGCAGCTCTCCAGCAGTGTCTCGATGTCTCCGGGAACCTGCTCAAGGTATATGTGCGGGACAGCATGGCGGCAATGTCCATGGGGAAATACCAAAAGGCACGGGATGGGATCTACCGGGTATGGTCGCAGGTGATGGAGGTGGACAGTGACAACGAGAAGCCACCTGTGCAGCTGGAGCTGCCCCTCCATGGCTATGCCTGTGCGGCCCACGTCTGTGATGTTGTGGCACTCGTTGTCTTCACGCACGTCCTCCTCTCCGTCACCAAGCGAGGTGTACCCCACCAGTGGAGACACCAACCACCACCTGGCTCACCCTGTACATGATGCAGTCGGTGCTGCCTGCGCCACCGGTGGCGATGCATCACCACCTGATGGCGCCGATGAAGCACCAGCCGATGGCGCAGGTACTGCATCCGTTACTGCAGCCACCGCAGGCTGTTTGCCCAGCAGCCCATGGGTCCTCCTCCACCAGTGGGGATTCCTTCAGCACTGTCACAACAGACTGGCAGCTCCGTGTCAGGGGCGAGGGCTTCAGCCCAATCTGTGCTGAACCAGTCCACCAGTACTCTGGCCACTCCAACAGACACAAACAGGTTGTTGAATTTGTCTGAGCTGTCGGGGATTTCAAACGTTTCCAACTTGAACATTGAGCCGCAGGAGCTATTTGCTGCGGCTGGGGACCTCGACACCCTATCAAAGGACCCGGAGGAGAAATAACTAATGTTTTGGCTGTATATATCTATATATTTATTGTTTTTAGTATGTTATCATTGTGTCTGTATATATATTGTATATAAACTTTCAACCATATAGTATAAATGATTATCCTTTGAAGATTTATACTGCCCATCATGGATAAGTCTGAATAGACTTGTTTTCACCATTAGACAGTTTGCCCGAGCCTACACTTTTACTGACCCAAGGGATTTTTAACCTCCCTCACCACATAGACATGGTATGAGAGCAACCGGCCTTTGATGACGCTGTAAGTTATACACAGCGGTAGAAATCCAAATTATCAGAGGTGGGGGGCTTGGGGAATCGAACCACTGACCTTCAGATTATGTGTCCGACCTAGAAAAAAGTCAGACACTCTAACCACTCTGCCACAGAGAACACCACATGAGTGTGACTTTAAAAAATATCAATACAGACAGTAAATACCTTACAATAGATGAATGTAATCACAGTAATAGTAATATGAGAAACAAAATATCATATATACATCTAAATGCAAGAAATTTTAAAGTAAACTTTAGTAAAATTGAGAAGCTATTAAATGAAATAAGTATTAATTTTGACATTATTGCAATATCAGAAACATGGCTGGAAGTTCAGAGACTACTAAACCTAGAGGGCTATACATTGAATCATATTGCAAGAGTAAATCGAAAAGGAGGTGGAGTTGCTATATATGTACATAATTCCATACATTATAAGGTCATAAATGTTATGTCTTTGACTGTTAATGGCATAATGGATAGCATCTCAGTTGAACTCTGTATTAATAATAGAAGAAAGGTGATTGTAAATTGTAGAACACCAGGCTAAGATTTACTAACCTTCATTGACCAAATTGAAATGATAATAAAACATGTAAATAAAAGAAAATCACTCTTTCTGTGCAGTGATCTTAATATTGACCTTCTAAAATATAATGATAACAGAGGAACAAAAACATTTTTGGACATGATGTTCAGTGTAGGGCTCTATCCATTAATAGCTAAACCAACTAGGATAACAGACCACAGTGCTACCCTAATTGACAACATATTCACTAATCAACTGGATCACAACATTAGCAGTGGATTACTTATAAGTGACATCAGTGACCATTTACCCAGCCAGCATTCCCAGCTGGACCCTTGGTGGGCCCCACATGGGGCCGAGCTAAATTTGGCCACAGGCTCCAAGTGGGCTAGCCCAGGTGGGGCCTATCTCAGTTATTGAATATGATCACTATATCTTAGACAAAATATGATAATTTTTTTTTAAAGCTGAGAATCTAGCCCATGTGGGGCCCATCTCACACCCACCTGGAGCCCCTGCCCAGCTCACCCATTGACAATCCATGTAGGGCCCACCAGGCATGTTGGCTGGGTACCTATATTTGCCATATGTAAACATTTAGATATAAATAGAACTTCTAATAAGAAATATACCCTTATGAGAAAATCGGATGAAAATTATATTGCTGCATTGAAAAATTATCTATTATTACAAGATTGGAATGGTGTCATGGATACAAATGATGTAAATAGTGCTTATGATAATTTTATAAAAACATTTGGCGACCTATACAATAAACATTGTCCGATCAAAAAAGTGTGTGCTAAAGACTTAAGTAACAAAACAAAACTATGGATTACTAATGGTCTTCGTAGTGCATGAAAAAAAAAAAAACTTATACAGAAAGTATCTATGATGTAGAACAAAAAGTGCAGAAAACAACTATAAAACATATCAAAATAAATTGACATAGCAAATAGTTTTAATGACTTCTTTGTCAATGTAGGCCTCAATTTAGCAAAAAATATAAAAGCACATAACCCAAATATAGATGTACTGACTTTTTTTAAACACAAAATCCTTAATCAATGTTTTTAGCAGGGGTAGAGGAGAATGAGATCATTAAAGTGGTCAATAATTGTAAGACCAAAAAGTCAACAGGATACGATGACATAGATATGAGCATCATTAAACAAGTAATATATTACATTGTCAAACCATTTACCCATATATGTAACAGCTCCTTTAAGAATGGAGCTTTTGCAAATAAAATGAAAGTCCCTAAAGTAATTCCTATACTTAAAAAAGAAGATAAGTGTTCTCACTAATTATAGACCGATACCACTTATGCACCAGTTTTCATAAATATTAGAAAAACTGTTCAATAGTAGACTGGAAGCATTGATTGATAAACAAACCTTGTGTACCAAGTCATTTTGGTTTCAGATCTAAAAAGTCTACATCATTGGCATTATTAGTACTGACAGAAGAAATTACCTCAGCTCTGGAAACAAAAAATGTACTATTGGTGTATTTATTGACCTTAAAAAAGCATTCTACACAATTGACCATAATTTGTTATTTAGATTACGAGGACTCAGACTTAGCAAATGTGGTATGTGGAGTCCCTCAGGGCTCAATTCTGGGACCTAAGTTGTTCATTTGATATATAAATGATATTTGTAATGTGTCATCGCTTCTTAAATTCATTCTATTTGCTTATTACACCACTATCTTTCGGTCAGGAAATTGATTGATTGATTGATTGGTGGTTTCTTTACGCCGTGTTGGCAGCATAGGCCATATTCACGGCGAGAATTGTTTGTTTTTTATCCAACCATCGCCTTTACATATAATGTAAAAGCATACAAACAGTTATGTGTCAATAGACACTTATGAATTTAAAAAAACTCTAAATCATATAATTAAATAAAGTAGATAAAAGAATTAATTAATAAAAATTGTTTTAATGAACTATATGAGGTGGTAGCTACAGACTTAGCTCAAAAGGGCTAAAATGTCTTCTTGTTTAACTTTAGTAAAAAGCTCATGCATGCTGTTTGCAGTGTAAAATTGTTGGCTCAGTGCCATAAAATCAACAGTTTAGTAAAAATGTGCTTGACTGTCAGTAGAGACTGACATGCTATACATTCAGGGGGAGGGTCCCCCTTGAGCAGGAAAAGATGGGTTAGCCACGAGTGGCCAATACGGAAATGACCCAGTTCAACTTGGCAACGATATATAAGCAAAGAACTTATTAAATTGAACATATGGTTTGCACTCAATGTAGCAAAAACAAATTTCATGCCATTTAGTAATTATATAAACCAATCTAATGTTACTGTACGTATAAATGATACTGATATCGAAATGGTGTATGTCAGTAAATTTCCAGGGGTGCTAATAGATCATAAACTTAATTGGAAAAAGCATATTAGTATGATAAAATATAAATTGTCCAAAACTATTGCAATTATGCACAAGGCAAAATATGTACTAAACAAAAATGAATGCTTAATATTGTATTATTCATTATTTCTGCCTTATGTATGGTATTATTGTGAAGTATTGGGAAATGCATATAAAATAAATATGGAGTGTATTTATTTGCTACAGAAGAAAGCAGTGAGAATTGTTTGCAACTTTGGATATCGAGAGCACACTAATAAGCTGTTCTTTGATCTTCATTTATTAAAATTAATAGACTTGGTTAAGATCAAATCTAGGATGATAATTTACAATGCAAACAAAGAGCTACTGCCAAAAAATCTAGTCTTTATTCAAAATAAGTTCAGATAGTAGCCATGACATTTACATCCTAAGACAAGTATTTGCAAGAACATCTTTATAAAGTCTCAATGTATATCTATCTATATGTGGTATAAAAATATGGAATTCACATGACGATAATATCAAATGTTCAAAAAACATCTATGTTTCAACGAATGTATGAAAAGAAAATATTTAAGCTTTACCAGAGGGAAAACACATAGTAGTTTAGTACATAAATATTGAGATGTAATTTACAGTATTGAGGGTAATGTTGATATGCTTTTAATTTTTATTTTTCTATTTATTATTTCTATGGTATAAGCAATGTATCTTGTGTTATTTTTAAATGGTTTGTTTGTTTGTTGTTTTACGTCCTAGCAACATCTAAGGTCATATCAGGACGGGTACCAACTTGTGACAGTGCGCACTCATGGCGACTTTTTAGTGCTGCCCCACTGGGAGACCAGGCCGCCAGCACCATGACCTGATATCACATTATCCTGACCCTGAGCCAACCAGTCCTTGTCCTATCCTAATAATGCCGAGCGCCAGGCTAGGAAGCCACAAGTATCAATTTTTAAGTCATTGGTTTGACTCGACCAGGGTTCGAACCCACGACCAACCAACACGGGAGACGGACACTAACTCATTTGGCCATCCCGTCTGGTCTATTTTTAAATGGGGAAAGCACCTCATAAGTATTGTACTTCTGCTTTCTCCTTTTTCATGTGAAAAAATTAGTGATATAAATATCAACTTGAATGTACATTGATCATCTGGAAATAAATATTTTATTATTATATATTTGTTATTATGTATATTTTGTGTCTATATATTCCTATATAATGTGTCTCAGCTTAAGACCGACTCATGGACGCAACTCTCACAGCAGAGAGCTAAATGGAGAGCGGCAGTCAAGTAATGAAAGCAGTCTTTGTCGCATCGCGACCGACAGCATGATGATGATGATGATATATTCCTATTTATAAAATGTAAATAAAACTATGTGTATTTTAAACTAGATTTTGGTTTCTGACTATTTGTTTTTAACCATTATTTATCCATATTATATATAATGCACAAATCCTGAAATAATGTTGGCCTTTGCCCATTTAGGTTAAGCGAGTGCTAGACGTATGCCTTATACCTCAAATACGTCAAGACATGCCAAGCGAACGTTGACATACGTTGTCAATACGCAGACTCTACAGACCGTCAGACTAACAAAAGTCAACGTAGGGCTACATATGAACAAGGTACCTCTAACGAACGTCTAACATACATCGACATATGTCTAACGTATGCCCGACGTAACACCCACATGTTGTCGCATGTCGAAAGTTTTGTGCATGCACAAAACTTTTGCGACCCATTGACGAGCGACACCATATAACGACGAACATCGACGGATACCAATGTACACATAACGAATGTGTCAACGTCAGAGTAACGTAGAGGCCCAGAATCACCTACGGCGACACACGTTTGCGCGATGCGTCATAGTGTGATAGGGCTATAAGGGAGACTAATACATTTGAGAACAGTCCATGTAATTATTAAGGAACAGTCCATTTACAATCGGACGCGGTGGCCGATTCGGCTAGCTGTGTGGAAGGTTGGGAGTTCGAACCCCAGCAGAGTCAAACCAATTACGTGGTGGCCGAATCGGTAGAGTGCAGGCTAACTGTGGAAGATCGGAAGTTCTAATCCCAGCCGAGTCAAACCAATTACTTACAAAATGGATACTTGTCACTACCTAGGAAATTGGGTCATGGTGCATGCAGTCTAGTCCCCCAGTGGGGCAGCACTATGAAGCCAGCACAAGTCGGTACCCGTCCTGATAAGACCATAGATGTTGGCAGGACGTAAAACTCCAACAAACCTATTTAAAATAATGAACATTTTTAATGGAGCATTACCCTCATCCATCACACTTGTGGAGTATTCGTACACAGAAAAGACAAGTCCGATATTTGTTGTGAAGTTAAAGTTGTGCGATCAACAACCATGTGTTTTTTCCCCCAACAAAACACAAGGGCAACAATTAGAATTAATAAATTTTATTAAGACAACATACGTACATGAAAACAAGACCAGGTACCCAGACGATTCAATAAATGCATGGCGACTAAAGACGGAACCACTCGCTGTTTGTTGTTGCTTTTTAAATTCTTTTCTTTTCTAACAAAAAAAAGCCCAACCCAAACACGTTAATTCTGTTATTGACCAACAAATGAGGTGATGAGCGAAAACAACCAGACTATTCACTTTTGAGAACAGATTTGATACTCGTATTTTGGTAAATGGCTATAACAAAAAAATCCTTTGACAAAATGCTTTTAACACATCCCTATTCATTCAAAAGTCTAGTGAATGACACACGTTTAGTTCTGTACCAAACCTAAGGCCATTTAAAACAAAAAAATTGTGATCGTCATTTTGAAATATAAATCAGGGTCGGTCGGGCCGTTTTTATCTTCGATATAGATGTAATACGTAACCAGACTCAATGGCAGAATGAGTTGACTTGAGTATCCGCCTCCCATTCTGGTAGGTCGTGGTATTCAAACTCCTGGTCGAGTCAAACCAATGACTTAAATATCGATACGAAAGTTGTTGATTTGCTGTTAGCCCAATGCATTTGTAACACCGTAAAAATTTTAATCAGGGCAGGCGATTTTTCCAGAATGGGCGAGGACGATTACCATTTTTTTTTTAAAAGGGGGATTATTCTCTTGTATTCATCAAAACAGATGAGATATAACAAACTCGATAGCTGTGATATTTGATATTCATATAGGTAAAATCATAACAGCCTGGTTTGTTTGGGTATCTTTTTACGCGTGATTTTGTTATTCCTTTTTTTGTGATGGGTGGGGGGTTCCGAACGAAAAGTTCAAATTTACCCTCTTGTGTTTGACGTTGTGCGTCATTTAAAGTGGCATTTGTACGAGCTTGGCCGAGGTTTGAGGCATTCGCGAATTGAAGATGGATTCATACAACACGTTCATATTTAAACCACAGTGTAGCCAAACCGCAACACGTAAACTCATCTCTAAAGCTCCAGTCACACTACAGCTTGCCACCCCTTTGGACCAAAGAACTCAGTCACCGATCACCTTGCGACCAAAGCAGGGGTCGCTGACCTCTGGGTGACCAATTTGGTCGCACGGTTCTTAATGTAGTAGGTGCTAATTTCTTGTGACCTTTTTGGTCAGAAGATGGTCGGCAAACAGTGAAGACCACTTGCGACCAACCCTTTTTTTTGTGGTCGCAAGCAGTAGTGTGACTGGGGTATTACAACAGGGGCATAGCTACATCGTCACACTGTAAGCACGTGCAAACAATTTCTCTCAGCGTCATATTTTGTCTATACTAACTCTTTTACACTTAACAAAAAATATTGATGCTGACAATTTTTTTCCTATAAGCATGTGCTTACAATTTTGTGTTGCAATTTTTTTTTATAATTTCTGTCTACGCCCCATAATAGCCGTATTTCACAAGCACACACTTGGCGCTGCCCCATCAGCCATTCGCAGTCACACCCATGAGTTTAATGCTTCAAATCAAACCAGCCCACACCCATGTAGCACCCCAGAGACCAATCAGAGATGACTGCCAGCCAACAACACTGCCAGTTCCCAACATGTAAATAGAACACCTCAACACCAGAAACTAGGTCAGCATTATTCAAGCTCCACCAACCCTGTGTGCGCGCGTGCATGGAAATTTGTATGTATGTTTGGTTTTGTTGGGGGCTTAAGTCCTAGTAACATCTAAGGTCATATTAGGACGGGTATACATTTGTATAAAATGTATACGTACATACGCAAGATTGGTTAGTGGTCCTTGTGCCGTGTCGGCAGCATAGGCCATATTCACGGTGATATATCTGAGACTGTCTCAAAAGGTGCTAAGCAATATGGGACAAAACTTTGTCCATAGTAACGATCAACACACTATCTACTTATGCATTTGCTCAGGATAAACTGATTTGTTTTTTATATGGTGTTTCATAATCCCAATAGAATACATATTGATTTGAAGCAAATGTCCTTGTATTTTCAGTGTAACTGTTTCTGTGCTGTTTTGTGTCAATCGTTACAGTGGACAAAAAAAAAAGAGTTATCACCTTTTGAGACAGGCTCATCTATGTATGTATCTATGTAAACTACTGGTTTACTTACAAACTTTCAGCGAAATACAATTCGCTCACAACCAATCATGCATATATTTAAAACGTTTCGGGGGGGGGGGGGGGCGGCGGGATAAAGGTCTTCGATTAGATGCTTTCTAACACTTGCCGCCGTCGCATGGCGATACTTAAGTGAATAACTGTGTGGACGATTGCATTATTTTTATTTATTTTTTAATCACGGCAGAGGAAGTTCTTCACAAACAAATTGTTTTCTCTGGCAGAGTAACCAGAAAATTAAGTAGCCTGCTGCATCTTTTTAATTATGCTCTAATGCTGGGCGTTAACCATGCTGAGCAACCGATTTAACCCTTTCAGCCCAAGAGATTTCAATTGTTAAAGTCCCTGGAGTCCTGATCAAATTGTTGAAAAATCTGAATATGTGATGTTAGTGCAATGGGGACCTTTCATGAGCCATTTCTCTCGATATACACTTGGTGGCAGCACCCGTTCCCAGTCCAAGTCGGCCATTATGGTTGGCTAGAAGGGTGTAGGTGTGTGTCTGTTGGTGGTGTAGGTGTGTGGTGGGGGTTTAGGGATGTGGTGGGGGTAGAGGTGTGTGTTGGTGGTGTAAGTATGTAGTGAGGGCTTAGGGGTCTGGTGGGGGTGTAAGTATGTGGTGGGGGTGTAGGGGTGTGTGGGTGGTGAGGGTGTAGGTGTGGGTGGTGAGGGTGTAGGTGTGTTTGCGGTCATGAGTGGTGGGGGTGTAAGGGGTACTGGGGGTATAGGTGTGTCACGGGAGTGTAAGGGGTATTGGGGACATAGGTGTGTGTGTGCGTGTGTGTGTGTGTGTGTGTGATTGTGTGTGTGTGTGTGTGTGTGAGTGTGTTGTGTGAGTGTGTGTGTGTGGTGGTGTGTGTGAGTGTGTGTGTGGTGTGTGTGTGTGTGTGTGTGTGTGGTGTGCGTGTGTGAGTGTGTGTGTGTGTGGTGTTGTGTGTGTGTGTGTGTGTGTGTGTGTGGTGTGTGTGTGTGTGTGTGTGTGTGTGTGTGTGTGCGTGTGTGTGTGTGTGTGTGTGTGTGTGGGGGCTTAGGGCTGTGGTGGTGGTGGTGGTGGTGTGTGGTGGGGGTTTAGGGATGCTAAAGATTGTGAGGTGCCACTGGTTATGAGATATGATACAAGATATGGCGGGTGCATTCAGGTGACCCCGGCCCATAAGCACATATAACTTATAGGCATATTTGAGTGCTCCCATCCTTAAAGGGTTACATCAGTTGCCAGCCGAGAACAAACACAAGAACAAAGTAATAATGATAATCGGATGCTGACGGGTACCAGCAGAAATCTGCACGACTGAGAGAAGACAGTCGGCGCTCGACTAAGTTTTGTATTAAAACTTATAATCAAGTATCTTTGTTAAACACATAACACATTTACAATGTAGATAAGTGTACTGGAAATATTCATCTCCTGTCAACTACATAAGTACAAAACAAATTGTTTGATTGATTTTGTCTGACAAGATGGTATGGGTTCAGACCACTTCCTTTCTCATTGTACATATAGATCTTTAAAATAAAGAGAAATGAAATATGAATGAGAATGCCGAGATGGGTGGTTATGCCATGAAGAGAGGAACCATTCAACCAGACGCCAAATATTGCCACCAATAACTGTCAACAATTAAAATATGACACTTAATAGAAAACAACAGCAAAATGCAATAATAATAATAATAATTCCTACGAATATTCAGTCGTAAGTGTTGTCAATAGATAATTATTCAACAATAATTCTACTACAGCACAAAAGAAAACAACCACTGTTACTGAGTGCAGTGGTCAAATGTTTTCATGGAATGTAATATATATATATATATATTTTAAGAAGAGGTGCGGTGGAACCATGAGCATTGTCACAATTACCAAAGTAATATTAAACAATTATTTATACGATCATTTGCAAAGCCAAAACTGACGACGGCTTTATTTAAAGCTGCATAATACGATGAAAGCATCAATTTTTAAACACATCCAACTTGGACGCTGATGCACTTACTAAACACTTGGTGCTGCATAGAAGGGAACACCAAGCCAATTTAATAGAACCGTTTACAGCAGGAGCCTAAACTAGTATAGTGACAGAATTTGTACATGCTTGCCAAAATTAACTTGACATGTTTTGACTTCAAATATCTCCAAAATTAACCATTTAAAATTAGTTACTGCAAACTAAAGCAAGGTAAATTATAATTATCAACCTAATGTATTTATCTTTGACAAAAAGAAAACGGGCAGAAACTCCAAACCAACGAACTATGCAACTTTAAACATGAAACAGAACTCTGGCAGATGCAATAGGGAGCGGACGCCTTACGCAATGACGTCATGAGTCACGTGTTTTGCCACGTCATCAGCCGGTTCATGCAACCAAATGGACACTTTTACAATAAGCGCCTTATTCCCCTTCCTTCAATAGATCACATCCGCTATAATGTTGAACCACTTACTCAAAATTACCTTCGGTTATTTGTGCATGATTGTATATACCATGAATGAAGATGTTTTACAACACTAACTGACAGTCCTCACAAGTGGTCTCAAACGATCAGTACATTCGCAGATAGCTAATGACATGCGTGGTCAATCAGGGCCATTAAACCGATCACACAGACACAATCAAAGTTGACATAAAATGGTAGTCAACGGAAACTAAAAATAGCTACATACCAGGTGCAGTAAGCAGGGAAAATAATCCACATGGGTTGCTTATGAGGGGGACAGAGTGCATTTGGAAAACACTACACATAATATACAAATTGATTTGAACAATAAGATAGATGCATGTCTAGATTCTGCTTCTGTTCATTAGTTGTGCATTGTGACTATTCCTAGTGACATTAACACAAACCAATGATTAATACACATGATCAACCTCATCTAGTGTCATAGATACAGGCATGTCTGCCTTTTCAGCGAACCCAAATATTAAGTACATTAAAATGTAATCATTTTCGTCTACGGTTAATTGAGCTACAATTATTATTTGTAACAACCCAACATGATTGACTGTGTTCTTCCAGCTAGATATCCCTGCATGGCCAATTCTACCTCAGGTCAGCACATCCCAGTAGAATTAAGCTACAATTATTATTTGTGACAAACAAACATGGTTCACTCGTGTTCCTCCAACCAGATAATCCCTACATGACAAATTCTACCTCAGGTCAGCACATCCAAGTAGAATTGAGCTAGAATTATTTGTAACAACCAAACGCGATTGACTTGTGTTCCTCCAACCAGATAATCCATACATGGCAAATTCTACCTCAGGTCAGCACATCCCAGTAGAATTATGCTACAATTATTATTTGTAACAATCAAACATGATTGAATATTGTTCTTCCAGCTACATAACCCTACAGGGCAAATTCTATCTCAGGTCAACACATGCCAGTAGATTGCAAGGAAAACCACCAAGACGACACTAATATTTGAATTGAATACTTTGCCATATCAGTGAAGACTGTGACTGGCATTGACAAAGATTCTCACTGATCCCTGTCAATGAATGCAGAAAGTTGCAATCAGACTCAATGAGAACAGCGAACATGCCAGGTCTGCGGACCAACCATTACACGGATAGGACTGACGGGCGTGTACAAGGGCGGTTTACTCCCAGGATATGAAGATGACTTAATTGTGCAGCTTCAAGTTTCAACTGGGAGGTCATTTTGGGGTATGGATTTGATGGTGGCCAAAGAGTTGAGTGGTATTCTGTAGAATGGACCCTGAGTTAATGATATTTGGCAGAGTTCAGCTACTCAACTCTCATATATGCCAATAATTATACACACCTCGGAAAGTATTTGTAGATGTAAATAATCTGAAAAAAAACTAATTTAACACTGGCATAACAACCAGCATTTGATGAATTATGTGGATGATTAACCATTTTCTTGCAGCCCACACCGCTGTTTCATTTCAAGCTAGCTGGAAGAAACAATCCTACCAGGACAACAGTTTTCATGTTGAAACCCTTCTTGGGAAGACATTTCAATACTTTCAAATAGACTGCTGAGATAACAATATGCCCTCTGTTGGTCATGTACAGAAAAAGACTAAAAGATGAAAGTGCACACATTTAAATATCACTTTATCAAAGAATAAATCTTTGTATATTGAGGAGTGCCTGCTTTCTGTTGTAAGTGTAATTGTTTTTAAAGCTTTAGCCATGACCGATGTCGCTACCACTGGCTTATACCACAAGTGATGGTAGTTGTGGCTATACCACACGTGATGGTCTGTGTGGTCCCACCCACCTATCCCTGCTTGGCCAACTCTATCTGCCTCAGGTATGCAGTCGCCAACAGATCGCTAGGCTGACCGGGGCCAAGAAGACACGACACAAAACATTTCACCCGAATGCTTGATGACATAATAAACATTCCGGGTGATCGCTATGTCTACCAAGGTACAAAATTCTAATCAGATCCAGTCAGTCTATCAACCTTGATGGCTTGTGCACTCTAATGTTTCACACAGGGGGGGATTACTTCCAAGGAATGAACCATAGACTGGAGCGTCACAAACAAGTATAAATTTGCGAATGTTTTTTGTTTTAATGACTTTTGGGAATAAATAGTCGTTTTTTGCTGCGTAGGTTTCATATTTTTTCTCGTTTTTTTGCTGCGTAGGTCTCATATTTTTCTCAGTCGTCACTTGTCGGTGTGTTATATGGACCCTGGCCTTGAGTGTGCATGCCTCCATCGAATACCCTCGTTGTGAAACAAAAGTGGGTGAATCTTGAGCCTGCCAAACAGTAAATCCACTGTCCCATTCACAGCAGGTTGCCCTGCCTGTGACTGTCAACAGATGGATAAACCCTCCAGTTCTACCAACTAGTCACGCGTTCCTCGAGCACGCGGGTGAGGTAACTGTGACGTAGTGGCAGTACTGGCCCTCCCATCCTCCCCAAAACAGCAGCTGATGTTGGGCACACTTCCTCCCCGCACTAACAGTACATGCCATTCAAGTCTAATAAATCAGTTTCAACAATTAAACACACCCTGGTAAATGTCGGTAAGTTTTATGGTTTCAAAAAAAAAGAAGATTCACCATTTTCATGGTTACCTGCATAAGATTAACCATTTGTTTCTGACCCCATTCCGTTGTTTCATTTCAAGCTAGCTGGAAGAAACAAGCCTTTCAGGACCACAGTGATCCATTGAGGCACAATGTGTACCCAACTTCACAGGACATTTCAATACTTTCAAATAGATTGCTGAGATAACAATATGCCCTCCGTTTATCCATAAAAACAAAAAAAAGTGATAGTGCACACATTTAAATATCACTTTATCAAAGAATAAATCTTTGTATATTGAGGAGAGCCTGCTTTCTGTTGTAAGTGTAATTGTTTTTAAAGCTTTAGCCATGACCGATGTCACTACCACTGCCTTATACCACAAGTGATGGTAGTTGTGGCTATACCACACATGATGGTCTGTGTGGTCCCACCCACCTATCCCTGCTTGGCCGACTCTATCTACCTCAGGTATGCAGTCGCCAACAGATCGCTAGGCTGACCGGGGCCAAGAAGACACGACACTAAACATTTCACCCGAATGCTTGATGACATCAACATTCCGGGTGATCGCTCCGTCTACCAAGGTACAAAATTCTAATCAGACCCAGTCAGTCTATCAACCTTGATGGCTAGTGCACTCTAATGTTTCACACAGGCGGGGATTACTTCCAAGGAATGAACCATAGACTGGAGCGTCACAAACAAGTATAAATATGCGAATATGTTTTTTGTTTTGATGACTTTTGGGAATAAATTGTGAGTTTTTTGTTGTTGGGGGTTTTCATCATTTTTCTTAATAGTCACTGGTCGGTTTGGTATATGCACCCTGGTCTTGAGTGTGCATGCCTCCATCTAATTCCCTCGTTGTGAAACAAAAGCGAGTGAATCCTGAGCCTGCCAAACAGTAAATCCACTGTCACATTCACAGTAGGTAGCCCTGCCTGTGACTGTCAACACATGGATAAACCTTACAGTTCTACCAACTACTCACGGGTTCCTCGACCACACGGGTGAGATAACTGTGACGTAGTGGCAGTACTGGCCCTCTCATCCTCCCCAAAACAGCAGCTGATGTTGGGCACACTTCCTCCCCGCACCGATTGTTCATGCCATTCAAGTCGAATAAATCAGTTTCAACAATTAAACACACCCTGGTAAATGTCGGTGGTTTTCATGGTTTCAAAAAGAAAAGACAGCTTGCCTGGTTACCTGCATAAGATTAACCATTTTCTTGCGACCTCACTCTGTTGTCTCATTTCAAGCAAACTGTTAGTAACAAGCCTTTCAGGACCACGGTGATCTATTGCAGGACATGGTATACCCTTCTTGGGAGGACATTTCAATACTTTCAAATAGATTGAGGAGATAATGATATGCACTCCTCTTTTCTTTCAAAACCCCCACAAAAACAACTATTGAAGCGATAATGCACACATTGAAAGGACTGTAGGCTAGAGTAACAAGGTCAAATATGCATACATTTCTTTGCTTTGAGAACCGTTGGGCCCAAATATCGACAATGAGCGTTGAAGTTTTGATTATTCTAGTTTTCAGCGATCCAAGGAGGCACCATTTGTACACTTTTTGGCGGGAATATTTCAATGCTCTGTCGGCAGGACTGTAGACCTTTCAGGCTTCCTCGGTTCCATCAGAGCAACAAAGCTGTCACAAATATACTAATTTTTGACTGATCTATTCACTATGCAGCAACTGGGAAGCATTCCAAAGTGAATTTAGTAGAGACGTGTTTCTATTGTACCCCTGCGATTTGAAGTAGCCTTCTTAGCTCAACTGCTTTCCCACCACCACAATCATGGTTGTTATTTGTTGTTTTACATCTTGGCAACATCTAATGTCATATAAGGATGGGCCACATTCATGGGTTTCACATGACAAATCCACGACTGTACTATGCTTTCCTTCTACAGACAACAGACCGATAAAATGATTCATGGTGGCAAGTTAATAACAGTTATGTAATATAAGCTACCAACATAACAATGACCTACAGAGAGATCATCTTCAGGTGTCAGACCAGAACCCAAGACACCTAAGCTCAGTTGTACCTCAATGTTGCACAATGGTAAACTGGCCCGCCCACTCTCCCAAGACCTCCATACAAGCAACACTATTCATCTAATGCACTAATAATTTATTTTATCCAAAGCCATGATCCCCACTACTACTCACTCTAGTGTGCACTATCTACTATCAGCGTTTTGAATAAAAGTGGTCTCGGGCAAACAAAAAAAAAGGAGGAAATCAGGCCAAGACATTTGGCGCCACCTAGTGGGTTCAGTCAAAACCAACAGCGAATTTAAACTATAATGCAGAAATTCCTCCCGTAGGATTAGGGCTGGAAGTCAGGTTTCAACTGTCCCTATTATGACTGTATTATCGCCTATGCCAAACTCTTTGTTTGGGTTTTATGTTCTAGCAACATCTAAGGTCATATAATAAGGACAGGATTTGGACTAACCAATTGCTGTCATATATATCGGCATTTTGTGAACATTAATCAGTGATCATAAAAAATCAAGGAAATCTGGAAAACACTGAGATCTTTCATCCCTGATTACATGATGCTGAAATCTGCAACCTGATAGTCTGGGACGTGCTGACACTGAATGGCTGTGCAGGTATATGGTTCGGGTAAGTAGGTATAATAATAGAAGGCAGCAGACAACAACAGTAGCCTACAAAAGAAACACGTTTGGGAAATGTCAATCCAAAATCAATCTTGGATTTGAAACTTTTGAGGAACACTACCTCCATCTACATGTACTGACCTCCACATAACGTAGCCATTTTTTACACATAGCAAAGGACCAACTGCGAAGGATCATACGTATATGTATAACAACCTAGATAGGAACTTGTTGGAGCTGATATGGTGAAATCACAACCTGCTTGATTCAGTTACCGTCATCTGAAACCTAATAGAAGCTGTGAGAACTTAGAAAGATCACATTGATAAACCATACATGCACATGGTTCTCACAACTGATCATTGTATCTGGGGGTCAGTTCACTTGGTCAATTTAAAAAGAAATAGAAATTGGTCACTCTAGTAACAGTTATGCAACACACTGTTAATGGGTATTGGAAGCTAACCATCACTTCGAGGTAATGAAAGACCGTTGATCTAGCTAGTGCTGGTGCTGGAACATACACCGGATTGCACACCCACAATGAAACAACTGCTGAACACTTAAATATGTGCAGCACTGACAACGCACGGCTGGACTGTCCAAAAACAAACTAACAGGCTCACTCTACTGATTTTGGACCATACCATCATTTTCTATATAAACAAATAAAACACACGATCACACACACCTCAGACATTAATAACGACTCAAATATACTGCTGCGACCTGGTGGGGGCGGACACTCACCAGCAATAAACCAAACACAATCACCATGGTTACAACTTACACAGGCAGAAGAGCAGTGGGATGAAAGCGCCAATAGCAATGAACATTGGGAGGAGCATACTGCCAGTGTCGTCGGTGGCATACGGGTCTTGCACCTTGGGTCCTGATGGCCGCCTGCTCTTCTTCTCCTTCTTTGGTTCGATTGGGTCGTCTACTTCTTCCTCCTCCTCTTCCTCGTCTCGCGCGTTCGGCAAGTCTGCGACTGTCTTGGAACGGTCTGGTATTCTCGGCATCGCCGGAAGTCTGGGCACATCTAGGATAGCACAGCAATATATCACCTGTATTAGCATCCCTCTACCAGTATGGTGTAATATAGGATACCATATAGAAAAATTATACAGAATTACTAAATGTGTTCCCCCTGATTCGGCATCAGCTGTATTAGTTACAGATAATAAGGTTGTTGTTGGTTGTTGTATTACGTCCTAGTAACATTATAGGTAATATCAGGACGGGTACCGACTTGTGCCAGTGCACACTCATGGCGACTTAACAGTGCTACCCCACTGGGAAATCAGGCTGCCAGCACCATGACCCGATATCCCACTCAGTCACATTACCCTGACACTGAGACTTGCACATCCGTGTGAAATGGTCCTCACACAACGTCGCATAGGAAAAACTTGACAGCGCCAGATGTTGCATCACAAAAGCTGTGTTCACACGTTCAACGTTAGGCCGACTTAGATGACACCAACTAGTTGAGGCGACTTAATGCTCCTGTGTGAACGGGCCTTACAGGAACTAGTTGAGTCAACTCAACCCTAATTTGCCTCAGCAGAACATTCACACGCATGATCCGAGTCGACTTAAGTTGAGGTGACTTAAGGCCCCTGTGTGAATGGGGCTTAAGACGTACAGGAATTTTGTGTTGATATTAAACAGCACATATAGATCTTACATAAGATTAGATTCTTCATTTGTTGGTACTTTTATATCCTAGATATTTAAAAGGCTGTACCGCGGCCTATCACAGTCCGATGATTTTGAGTTTCTGTCATTTTCTGAGATAAATATAATAGGTTGATTGTTATAATCTACCTTACTTTAGTTTGAAGAAACTTTTATTCCAAATGGCTACCGTTTTGAGATATTTGAAGTGTAATCATGGAAAATTAATTTCAGCAAGCACACCAAAAGTCTGACACCATAGGCTTCAGCAGTAACAGATTCTATTAAAATGGCTCAGCATTCCCTTCTGTGTGGCAACCAATGGTTAATACATACATGCAAGTTAGATATGTAGGATCAAATGTACTTAAATGCTTTGGTTTTGAAAATGTGATGCTTTAATCGGACTACTTTAAGCAGCACATGTAGATATTTAAGAAGCAACATAAATAACACATATGATAGTTATACTAGACTTACCTGTAAGTTGACGTATTACTGAGATTCTTACGAATCTACGAATACGAAGTTAAGGATCAGGGGAGAGGATAAGCCCATGCATGCCGGAAGTAGCCTCAGTTTTCGTAGTTGGAGGGGAACAAAAAACATAACATCATCTAACCATGATCAGGACCCCCTCCTCATAAGTACCCTTACTTTTTCACCCGATCTATCAATTTTTATACTCGAGTAACACTCCGGGTATTCTTTCCATGTAAAGGCGTGGGTGGGCGGGCCCCTGATCCTTAACTTCGTATTCGTAGATTCGTAAGAATCTCAGTAATACGTCAACTTACAGTTAAGTCTAGTATAACTATCATATTCTTACTTCATCTTCCGAATACCGGAAGTTAAGTATCCGGGGAGTCTTTGAAGCATGGTTTTTTTTGTGACCCAACCTTTTTTGCTTCTTCCTCCTCCCTTCAACTTCCTTCCTTCCTCGTCTTTTCTCTGTAATATACACTTTAGAGGTGCCTCAGCACATATATTAGTCATATATATAATTCTATTATGCCCTCAGGCAACATGTATTCGCATACGTGTACATTTGTGTGTGTGTACGTCAATAATTTTAACCGTAAGCTTTTTTACACTTTCAACTTGGATTCTTTCCTTTTTTATTTTGTTCTCACCAATTACAACGACTGCAATACTGTGTGCTTTTTGAAAAAACTTAATCCTAATGACTGACAAGTTTAGACAACCTGCCCTTCTTAGTACTTTTTTAAAAACAATCTTGTACCATTTACTGTCCATCAAGCTGTACTCAATAAACCTTTTATCTCTTACCATCAGCAAATGATTTTTATAATTATTTAGCATCCACCGTTTACTTCGTAAACTCTGTAACCATCTATAATACTTGAAACCGTAATTTACGTGACTTTTATCACTTCAACCATGACCGGATTTTAACAGTTACAACCCGGCATTAACTTCGTTTTGTGTTAACCTTTCACTTGTAACAACTTCTTGACTTTAAGTCAGCTTCCTGAGAACTTGTGTTTAAATCAGCTTTCTGACAACTTGTGTTTATACTTTAACAATGTAACCAATTTTTGTAACTTTTTTATATACATATGTATGGGCGTCTCACCTTCATCCGTGCGTGCACTTTACATAGTCTTATAAGCCTCATGTTTTTTGGGCTTTTCTATTTCTAACCCTGCTCAGAATCATATGTTGTACTGCGCTAGGGTCCTCTATTGATTTATGGTAGAATTGGGCAAAGCTCTTGCTGTCTCTCCAGCATGCGTTTCTAGGATTTGCTCCTAGGGCCTTTGCCGTAGAGGCTGACGCGCCTCTTGTACTGTGGCCTTTATACCTCTCTGTATCAATGCCTGCTAGCTTTAAAGCATTAATTGTCCAACGTGCTAACGTTGCCCTCGAAATCGGCTCATGTGGGCCTATGTAGGACAACAACTGTTCTAGCTATATAACGTTTTATCGCTCTTAATTTTCTATTGGTTTGGTAAGAAAAGAATCTTATCGAGTCTAGAGGTTGTCCTAATTGGTTGTGTTTCAAAAGCTTGCTCATTTTGAATACTATTGAATCCTCCTCTATTCTCATCCTATCCCCCGTTAAATTTAAGATAGTCTGTCCCCTCTGTGATGACACTAGAAGCAGTAGGATAGTAACCTTATAAGAGAGGAATTTTAAGCTCATCTTATCGTTGTTTTGTAAACCTACGATCCAATTTAACACCACCTCCACACTCCAGAAGCTGTCATATCTGGGTTGTGGGGGCCTCTGCTCATAGCAGCTTTTACAAATCCACTTCACTAGGTAGTGTTCACCTATTGTATTCCCATTTGATCTTTGTAAAATCAAGCTCAACGCACATCTGGCTGCATTTACTGCACCGTACCCCACACCCGTCTCAAAATACGTTCTTAAATATCTAAGTACGGTCCCAATGGTGGGGTTCAAAATTTTTACATCCTGTTCTAATGCCCACAGGGCCCATCTATTGATGTGTGTGAGATAGTTCTTTTTGGTCGAATCTCGCCAAGTATACTTAAAGTACTGAAGGGTTTTGTTGTCAATGTCATACCCTTCTAAAGTTCTGGCAAGGAGGGGTACTCCCTCTATCTTGGGTCGTTTCCGCTGTCCGCAGTTCCTCTTTCTTACCGTCTTCCTGTCCCACAGTGGCTTCTCCTCCTTCGAGTCCACCACCAGCCGTGTTCCTTTCTCCGCTGGCTTGGGCGTTCTTGTTGTAACCGATCGTCCCTCACGATCTCGTCCACCCCCAACCTGTCCTTCTGTCTGCTGCCCTCGACTTTCTGTTTGAGGCTGTAATTAAAGTCCCAGAGTTAGTGACTTAATATTCTCAACTTTTTCTTTATTCGTTGCAAATTATTTATATACAATAAATATATAAATCCATATCTATGACCCCATATACAGTACAATTTGTATCGCCCTTTCAGGCCCTAGCCTGTTAGTGTGCTCCTTTAACCGAGACTTGTACTGAGGGTTGGTCTTCCTTCCTACCCCTCTCACTATCTCAGTTAAGGAATTACTGTTCTTTCATCAGTTATTCAGACGGGTATTCGTTTATTCGTTAGCTAAGGTCTTATGGATCCCTACTGTTTCTATGTAGGTGAAAATTTTCAGTGTAAACCCTTAGTTTACCTCCCACTTCTCTGTATTGTTCCACCAAAGTTTCTACCGATTCGGTCTCTGACTCGCTTAATGCATGTAGCGAGATAGGTTGTTGATCTTCAACGGTCATCATTTTAGCCATTGTTCAATCAGTAATGCGACCACACCGTCTACTTTTCGCTTCTTCACGCGTGTTCGAATCGGCCGAGAGTGTGTCAACCACCGACTCCCGCAGTCTTACTGTCACCGTCTTCTGCAAAGACACGGTGCGACACATGATTAACTTCAGTAAGTAAACCACACGTCTATAACCTCACAACGCTTAACACAATATCACCTGTGTTTAACGACTAAAACTCATCCTCCTAAGGTCAACTTACCTTTTATAAGGGTAATCCTCCTCCAACTCGCTGTTGCTTCTCCGCTGCCGAGTTTCTAACTGAGGCAACTTCCGGCATGCGGGGGCTTATCCTCTCCCCGGATACTTAACTTCCGGTATTCGGAAGATGAAGTAAGAATTAGCAACAACCGTGGACACTGGGGGACTTTATCACAGCTGATTTATGACAATATTACAAATACATTTTCAACTCAAATATATTGCTAAAGACACAAAAACTATAAAACCATATATCAGGTGGATGGGCTTATTTGGGTTCTTTTTAAACATTGGAAAACAGTTCAAAGCAATTATTGTGAATTGTCAGAAATGTTGGCTTTAAATTTAAATATATATATTTATTTAAACTGCAATACAATGTGTTATGCAGTGCTGCCACTCTGGATTTGACCAAAAAAGTATCAAAATTGTCTTTTAAAAAAAGTAGAAATAAGGGTCAACTTCCCCTGATTTGTGACCATCTGTTACCTTTTTAGACTAACATGTGCTGCTTGTGAACACGCTTCAGGAATGATGTATGCAATGTTGTGAGGAGTTGTGGCTGTTGAGCCCTCAGTTTTGCGTAGTTCAGTGCACTGTCACTTGGACACTGACAGCAGAGAGCTAAGGAAAAGCTCCATTCAACAGAACACACACCACTCCTGCCAAAGCGCATCTCTCAATTTTCAATTAACAGATTGGCTTTTTTTCCCCGTAAAAAAAGCATTAAAAAAGTATTTACACCTGAAATAGTATCATAAGTGTGGTCTCCTTGAAAATAGTATAATACTTTTTTCTTAAACTATGAAGTAGCAGCACTGGTTATGACAATTTGAGTGTTAACCACATGAAATCAGCCAATCAGAAATGAGAAAGATTACCATCGCCAAGGAAGAAACTTACGGTGCAATGTGTACGCTAAAGACCAAGCAGCGGGTTTCGACTGTCCTCACGCTGAGTTGCTTGTTGACTGAGGTGGAGAATGCAAAACACCAGCGAGCAACGCAGTTTGTTTACTCATCGCTTAGCGCCCAAACAGGGCTGAGTTGCTTGTTGACTGAGGTGGAGAATGCAAAACACCAGCGAGCAACGCAGTTTGTTTACTCGTCGCTTAGCGCCCAAACAGGTCCGACGCAACCGGTAAACAGTAACCACCTCTCTATCGGTTCCAAACTCACCATTTTTTGTTTTGTTTTGTTTTGTTTTTTGTTTTGCTCTGCTCTGCGTTGCGTGCGTGCGTGCGTGTGCGTGCGCGTGCGCGTGTGTGTGTGTGTGTGTGTGTGTGTGTGTGTTTGTGTGTGTGTATGTGTATGTGTGTCTGTGTGTGTCTAATGGAACTATGCATCCGGAGATGTCACTTCACCTCACCACACAGTAAATCTCAATACATACAATTCCAAATGCCCAAGTTGCACACTTACAGTACATGCACTACAGGGATGATTCAGCACTATAAGGTGTGCAGCAGGCACATCGTCCTGGTCACAGCACCAATGTCATAGGAGGGGGGCGAGGGGAGAGGTGGTTTTGCAAACAAAAGGAGAAACAGTACACTTAGAGTGGGACTTGAACCCACACTTCTGTCATTCTGGGACTGGCATCCCAACCATTAGTCCATCCGTATAAATATATGAGCAGGAAGGCCGATTCTAATCCTTTAATCTCTGGTGGTGCTAGTAGTCTTCACAACGCCCCTACTGGTATATGCGGGTTCAGGGTTTCACGCATTTGAAAACCAAAAGATGTCTATTCCAACACCAATGCTGAAACCCTAGGGTTAGGTTTTCTAAGTGTTTGTGTAGTTCTTCATTTGGGCCCCCCCCCCACCCCCCACCAAAAAAAATGTTTTAGACACGAAACTAATATATTTCTTATTCATGCATTTTGAACCTTCCTCATTTTTTTTTTAATTCTCAGTTTAATATTCAGAAAGGTAATTTATACAGGGTTCATAGCCATTTTGACACATGGACCTTCAGTGCATAAATCCAGGGCGTTTTAAAGATGTTTATTACATTAAGGTACGCCAAAACACAGCTGTATTCATAGTTGATTCACTGTGATTGATTGATTGGTGGTTGCTTTACGCCGTGTCAGCAGCATAGGACATATTCAAGGCGAGAAATGTTTGTTTTTGTTCAAACCATCGCTTTTACATGTAAAAGCATAATATCAATTTTTTTGTCAATGAGCACTCATGAATTTTGTAAACTCACAATCATATATTTTCTGGTCAAGCTAAATAAAATTCTAAATGATAGTACTATTCACTGATGAAATTTGTTTAAAAAACTATATGAGATGGTACAAACCAGCTGCCCTTAAAAAGCCTAAAATGTTTTCTTGCTTTACTTTAGTAAAAAGGTCATGCATGCTGTTTGCAGTATAAAATTGTTGGCGCAGGGCCATGAAATCCACACAGTTTAATAATGTGTGTTTCACTGTGTAAGATGTGATGTGTAAATAAGCATAACAAAATAACAAACGTATGTATAGTCTTAATCAAAAGATCAAGAAGCAGGATAACAAACCCACAAAAATCATCTTAAATTCAAAACATCACTGATTAGTGAATAAAGAACACATTCCGCCAGCTATTTGTTATTAAAAAATAACCTAGGCTTTAAAAAGGCAATCACGATTTTACCATGACTTTCCAGGCCTGGAATCCTGAATTATCAAAGTCCATGACTTTCCAGAAGTCCAGAACGCTGTTATATTTGTATGTCAAATGCTCCAATATTTTGGTATGTTCAGGGATTTACGGTAATTACAGAGCGATTTTAGGAGTGCAACGGAGGAAATACGGCATAGCTAGGATATTAGCCCCAGAATGGCAAGAATTGTCGGTTCGAACCCTGCTCTAGGCACAAGGTTCCATATATTTGCATCACACCCACAAATCAACCACCGGAGACCCACATAAAAACCAATGTATCCACTGTGCAATAAGACGAGTGAGTGAGTGAAGCAGCTGAGGTGTGTGTGGGTTGGTTGGTTGTCGGAATTTTACGTCCTGGCAACATCTAAGGTCATATCAGGACTGGTACCGATTTGTGATCAGACTGCCAGCACCATGACCCGATATCGCACTCAGTCACATTATCCTGACACTGAGCCAACCAGTCCTTGCCCTATCCTATTAATGCCGAGCACCAGGCAAGGAAGCTACAAGTATCAATTTGATAATCATTGGTTTGACTCGACCGGGAACAGAACTGCCAATCTCCTACACGTGAGGCTCTCTACCGATTCTCGGCCACCGCACCTGGTCGAGATGTGTGTGTATGTGAGTGTGGGGCATACAGGTCCTAACGTGTCAGCACATAAAATTGGGTGTCTACGGCTAAAGTCCTGACTGTTATAATATTACATATAACACGTCACAAAAGCCACTCACATACAGTAGTGCCCATCTTCAGCGGCCCCTGCTCGGTGAACCCCTGCTATGTGCGGACAATTTGTCAATGTACAAACTGTCTATAATTTAACTGTACCGTCAATGACAGAGCACCTGCTATGTCCGGACAATATTGATCTGGACGCAGAGTTGTCTGATGAAACCACTGTATATAGTGCCAGCAGTATAAAATAATGTATGGAGTGTACTTTTATTAAAGTACACTACAGACAATATTTTTTTTCCCAACAGTGTCTCAAGAAAAAATTGAATTTGTCACTTGGGATCGCGGGGGCACAATGGCTCCATTTTAGTGGTTTTGATTTACTAGCGTGAAAAGAGTTTTTAACTAACCATCCAACGAACCCTTCATCACGTATATAGCGTTAATCTTTGGATTGTCAAAGTCGCCCTGAAAAGCAAGCACAGTGTCATTTACTACAAGCGAGGGAGCGACAAGTATCAATTATTAATTTTGTGTGATGAATTTATTTACTCTGCTCATAACGGATATATGTGTGCTAACACTTGTTTTAACCGCTGGGCAGCACTAGTACAATTTATTCAAATCTTTTAAATTTAGTTTTAGTAATAATTTAGGTTTATGGCTTGTAACTGTTTCTAGATTTCAAACAGTCCAAAATTCAGCTTTCACTATACTCCATGTTAATCCATTTAAACATCATCTGTATTTCTAGGTTACAGTACATTATTTGTTTGTAGTTTCTTAAACACTAATATGTTTTCTGCATGTCATGTTGCAGCTGGCAGTCTATTCCAAATATTGGCACTCATGTTAGGCTACACTGCGATCATATGCACTGTATTTTGATTCTACCATTGCTAGTAATAACATAAACCATTCATGTTCTCTGATAAAATATTGATGAGTACTACTTTCGTGGGGGTGGGGGTGGGGGTGGGAATAGATTGGAAACTTAGCACTCTACGTTTGTTTGACGACCTCCGTGCCACCCCAGCACAAAAAGTAGGCCTTAAACATCGGCTATTGGGGGCCATACAATGGTTAAACATCTCTGATTTAAACTAGGTATCCCAAGTGAAATTTTGTATGAGTTCGGAGTTTGATATAAATGATTCCATCTGTTAGTATATGCAATTCGAAATACAATGATACTTCATTTGTCAAAATCGGTCAAGTATTAAGGCAAATACAGCCTTTTTAAATTTTACTAACCCTACTTGAAATCGGTCACGCTGCAAAGTCTAAAAGATAGCATTTTTGATGGTCTCCAAAATTTAAAGGGATCACCCAGCTTGCTCCACAAGGCAGAGGCTAAGAGTCCCTGGTCTGTACACAGTGTATATACAGTTACAGGTGCATGGGGTGGCTAGTTTAAAAAATATAGACCTTCAAACTTGGTAAAAATAGCATTTTCCTTGAATTCACCATTTGTGAAATTAGGCCCCAGAGCACTTTTTCGAGTGCGCTGGTGGTAAAAATTGCCACCCAAATTGATTCTTTTCTAATTATCCCGGGCCTATGGGGTAGTGCTAGTAACTCTATTTTTTTTCAAGGCCCCAAACCATGGGGAACAATTAAAATAAATAGGCTGAAAACACCCGAGAGCCAGTTTTGGCAGGTGATAAAATTTGGTGAAAAACTGGCTTTTTGGAAAAGTTTGAAAAATCACAGAACAAAAACTGTACAATGGAATTGGATGAAATTTTCAGGTGCTATTCATCTTTATCAGATACTTCAATACATCCATAACAACATACATTACAAAACAGTTAAATATTTTATAAGTGAGGAGAAAGAATGCACATTTTACCAAAATCATGAAAAATGTTGAGTTTGAAAAAAATTATAGCTCCCAAAATTAAAACTAAGGAAATGAGCAGTGGAAATGAGGAAGACCAGTTCTCCTGCTTAAACTAATAATGTATCCAAAAACAAATTTTAAAACAAATTTTTTTTTAAAAGGTTTTAAAAAAACACAAAAAAAACAACATTTTTAGTCATTAAATCGCCGTGCGCATGAGCGCCATAGGTTCGCATGAGCGCTGATAATTATGATTGGACAGGAAATTAAATTCTCTTTAATTCAATACCAACTTTTAATGGTTTTTAAATTATATTTTCAGTAGAAAATAGCACTTAAAATGGAAATTTTTGTAACTTCAAATTTCAATCAATTTTTTTTGCATTTTCTCTAAAATTAAAACATATAGAGTTTTATATGAATGGAAAGCTCGGAATCTCACCTATCTAGGGGTATTAGTACCTTTTTCCTGGGTACTTTGATCAACAAATGGCGTTGTTGCACAAATTGGATGTACACTAGCTAATTCTACTAGGGATACCATGACACATCTCCACCTGGGAAATTACATGGTTTGAGAGTGAAAAATGGGAGTTGGTGGTAGTTTATATTTAGCTATATCAGGCTTATTTATTTGAATAATAAAATGAATCCAAGACCAGGTTAAAGGTAAGAGAACAAAGGTTGTTTCTGCTGTAATACATTTGTAAAAGTCCTTTGTGGTTTGTTTTGGCAAGGTGTTGAAGTGGAGCATTTTTTGATAGAATTTGGCATATTCAACAAGTAATCAGCCTGGGTTTGGGGTACCTATTTAAACAATTACATTTCAAACAGGTAAAATAGAGTGCAGAAATGTATGCCAAAAGAGCATACAACTGTGGTAAAATCACAAGTGTTATAATTATGATAAATAAAATCAACAGAAAAAGACGTTAAGAAGTTAAAAATATTAAAAGAATTTTTGGTAAAAAAACACACACACAAAAACAGTTTCCCCCCAAAAGTGAATAATGAGTTGCGGATGGAATCGCAATGACACATCACACCCTCATTTCCAAATACATCACCTCTAACTGATTAGGACATATCACCAAAATATGACAGTACTCTTTGTACTACTGTGAACATTTTAGATGAGCCCTTTAATTGGTTTAACACAAAAGCACCAACAAAGAGGCGGGAGAGTGAGAGAAGGAGTGAGCAGGGATGACAGTGGTTTCAGGCAAAAAATGGCGGAAATCAAGCAGAGATTATTCCCACGGCAAATTTCCGTCCTAGAGGCTAGCTACAGTACCCCCATCATATATCAAAAATGCCCCCAGGCTGTTAAAAAAAAAAACACGGAAAAATATCATTCCTGGTTTGGGAGTGGAGAAAGGAGAGGAGCCTCACCTTCACAAAGTGCACGGAGACCTTGCCTCCTCTGATGGGAGACGGATCCTGCCCATTGATGCGTATCTTGCCGCCTTTGACAGTGAAGCGGACCACCTCATCGTGACCCACGCCTCGACCAACCCGGTTGAAAATGTCGAGGCTCTGCACGATCGTGTGCTCGCCATTCAATACTATGTCAAAGACCTGCGGAGAGAAAGAACGTCGTCCACATCACAAGGCAGAGGTGACTGGTGGAAACCCAATGGGAGGGAGAGCGGGAGAGAGGGAGAGCGGGAGAGAGGGAGAGAGGGAGAGAGGGAGAGAGAGCGGGAGAGAGGGAGGGAGGGAGTTTTTGTCTTTCTTCCATGTATATGCATACACACAGGCGGCATGGAATTGACAATAATATACACATGCATAGACATATGATAATTATGCGGTACTTACGCTAGTATAGTTAACATATAATTTATGTTTCACCGAGTACGAGACCTCAGCTTGTTAATTTACAGTCGAGAGGGAAGCATAGTCCAAGCAATCTTTATTTTAACTAACCTACTGCATTTATGTCCATCCTGATTATTATATCCTTCTGAGTCTTGGAAAACAAGCACCACCTAGGCTACTGTCACCCCCCCACCACCAACCAATATGTATTTGGGTTGGGAGAGCGAGACCTTACTATAACAAGCCGATGCCTCGTACTCCGTGAAACATCAATTACACGTCAACTATAGTAAAAACTGCCGCATAATCATCCTATTTCATCTCCTACTCGAGCCACAAGGCTAATCAAAACAGTCACTCAGTGAGAGTGTTCACGCATACATAATTTTGGCTCGGTCTCTTAGCTAAGCCTTCAAATAATCTATTGTCTGACAGGGTTAATCCCTTTAACTCTCTTTCTAACGCTCTAATGTAGAGTTTGTCCAACTCCCCAGGGGACCAGACGGGATGGTCGAATGAGTTGAGTGTCCGTCTCCCGTTTTGGTAATCTAAGGCAAGCACTCGCCAATGGCGTGGCCTTCCTAACCTAGGAATCAGAATTCTCGGTACCCTTCCTGATATGACCTTAGATGTTGCCAGGCCGTAAAACTCCAAGCAAGCAAGCAAGCAAGCAAAATAAAGACACTTAGTAAAATATTCCGATTTACGGCATCGGGGGGAATGCAAATATTCTATTACTAAACAGGTGTACGTGACCAAGCGCATGTATGTATATATATGTAGGTGCTGGTGGTGCCTGATTGGGATATAAAACTGGCTATGGTGAAGGAGATAAAGAGAGAGAGTCGAAGCGAGGAGTTGGTGGGAACCTTCCAATTTTATTTTTTGCAATGAAGGCCCATGGCCGGACAAAAGAAATAGCCCTACTTATATAAAAGCTCAAATTGTATGGCAGCAGCGAGCTGGGTGGCAGCAGAGTGAATGAAAAGCGGCGGCAGCGGAGCAGAAAAAGCTAGGACCGCAGCATATATAGAATAATCGAGATTGTTAATAAATAATTAAATAAGGTAGGAGAAACCCCGCCTATTTATATATATATAATAAATTATATTTTACATAAAACTGGCTATGGTGAAGGAGATAAAGAGAGAGAGTCGAAGCGAGGAGTTGGTGGGAACCCTCCAATTTAATTTTTTGCAATGAAGGCCCATGGTCGGGCAAAAGAAATAGCCAAACGGACCAGGAAGAGGCCGCCCCAAACTACTCGTCGATCCCAACCTGGGCCAGGGAGGCGGGGACCCGCAAGTCGTTCATAATGCACACTTGTAAAGGTGACTTCAAATACGCGTATACCGTCTCCGTGGCCCAGTCCCCCCTGACTTTGATCTCAATAGTTGCACCGCAAATCGCCAGATAAGTCGTACCCCCCGGCGGAGGGAGTGCGAGGTAAAATCGCACTCCACAGAGACCACATTTTCAGGATTGACTGATAGGAAGCATAGGACATAGGGGTCGAGCCCCCATCAGCTGGGAGTCTAAAAGCTAAATCGTTGGGGTCAGTTGGTATCTCAATAAAATGTTTCTTAGTCCAGAACACAGCACAGAGAGCCAGGTTACAGCACCTCGCGACGGGGATTTCCAATATCCTTTCAGCAAACTGGATAGTTTTACACTTTCTGTTTGATTGTTTGTTGTTGCTTTACGTCCTAGCAACATCTAAGGTCATATCAGGACGGGTACCGACTTGTGACAGTGCGCACTCATGGCAACTTTATAGTGCTGTCCCACCGGGAAACCAGGCCGCCGGCACCATGACCCGGTATCCCACTCAGTCACATTATCCTGACACTGAGCACACCAGTCCCTGCCCTATCCTAATAATGCCGAGCGCCTGGCTAGGAAGCGACAAGTATCAATTTTAAAGTCATTGGTTTGACTCGACCGGGACTCGAACCCACGACCCCACGATCTACCAGCACGGGAGACGGACGCTCTAACTCATTCGGCCATCCCGTCTGACCCGCACTACCATACCCCAGTCGAAAAAGGTGAAGTCTGAACGCTGTAAGGTCGCGTCGGAGGCTGTTACCTGACTCTTACGAAGCAAGGCACGAAACGACAAGATAGCCGCCCACCATGCAGTGTGCCCTGGATTTAGTGTCAAACCCTCGAAAATCTTAATTAGCATACTGGGTAGGAGTGGAGGGGCACGCCTAGGTGTATCACCTTTAATACGCTTTATACCTTTCAAGGTCGCAGCGACGTAATAGTCGGAATAGGCAATTGTAGGGGCGGCGTTCTGTTATAAATAGAAGTTTAAGCCCGACAAGTAATTTAGGATCGATCGATATGAGAGGTCTCTGGCTAGCCAGGTTGCATATAGCGCAACCCACTTAGAAGAGCATGGTAGGGGGGCCCTGGTTTCCCCCACCAGATCCACAAACCGCAGATGAACGCTTAATCTGGACTGTTCTGGATGACCAAGAGTTAGGCGCATAAAAGCCCTGCTCATAGCGTTGTTGCTCCCTTGCCAGGTCTTCCCGTCCTGGAACAAAGCAGAAAGGGGGCCTCAAAAATACTTCTGCAGCACATCTTCCAACCTACGTCTACCTCAGCAATCCTGGCTGAGCTCCCATGATCGGCTAACCTACTTAATGCGTCACAAGTTACATTCCTAGTAGTGTTAATATAGCATGAAATGAAAACAAAATACCACTCGATCGCAAGCCAGAACAACTTTCGTAAATAAGACATTATGGCCTGACAACGAGAACGGCCTGTATTTAGGGCACCCTGTACGACCATACTATCGGTCACAAATATTACTGAGTCACCCACCCCACCTGTGGGCCCATCGACTGGCAGCTTCATATGCAGCGGCCATCTCCTTGATATTAATGTGTGCAGCCCCCAGGCCCTCCTCCGGTGAGACATGGTGATGTCCTGCATAGCCCCGGAGGCTCTCATCAGCCCCTTTATCATAAGAGCCGACCAGCCAATCCTCGCCATAAGTGGCGCCCATCCCCCAACCTGATGCATCACTATAGATAGACTGTACGGGCGTGAACTTCCCCAGCATGGCGGCTTTCCCATTAAAGCGGCCTGCAAAGCTCTCCCACCAGTCGATATCATCACGAAAACCCACATCTAACCAAACATAATAATAAGGTTTGCGCACCAAGGCGATAAGGGTATATATCCCGCGACAAAAGGTATGTGCGCCCCTGATGACTTTAGCACAGTGGGCGAGTAAGCCACCCAGTCTCTCTAAATCCTTACGCCTTGCTTTTCTGCACCCATGAAACTGGCACAGGACTGCATAGAGCTTCTCAAGCTTATCAGGTGGGAGAGATAGTTCTAACTTATTTGTGTCTATGTCGATCCCCAGGAACCTCATGTTCTGATTTGGTGATTGCAGCTTATTGAAACTCAAGAAAAATCCCAACCTGCGGATGATAGAGGCTACTTTAAGCTGATTGGAGGCGGAGTCTGCGTAGGACGAGCCGATGATACAAAAATCATCCAGGTAGTTGATGACCCGCTTGGCACCTTCCCTTTTAGCACACCTCACAATAAAGTTGGAAATTTGTGTAAAAATGAATGGGCTCGATGCGAGTCCCATAGATAGTCTGTTATCGACCATGTATCTAGCATTGTCGCCCCCAAAGCTCCACTTAAGCCCCTGCTTAGTCCGATCGTCTGGGTGTATCTGCACCGCCCTATAGGCGTCCTTTATGTCTATTGAGGACAAATGATCGCCCCTCACTAGCGCATCTACTACCGTATCGACACTCAGATACCTAAACTTCTCAGCAACCTCGGTCATTGCGGTATTTACCCCGGGGTCTGCTACAGTCGATCACAAGGCGACCACCCCCCCCCCCATCCTTAGGCACGACAAACATGGAGTGAACGCATTGGGGAATGTCATTGGCGAAGGAAACAATGCCATGTTCTAGCTCTGCTCTTAATCTTCTATTGATCAGGTTCCGCTCAGACTTAGACAAGCGTTTACTATTATCATTCTCATATGCGTGGTTAAAATCACAGTCTACGACCCTAAACCCGAACACAATGCCGCATAGAATATAGGCGGCATCGGGATCAAAATCACCTCTAAGAAACAGCTCGGAGAAAAACTGGCACGGCTTGAGCTGGCAGCACACACCCTTAAGCATATAAACACATGCACAAACTCCCCTCGCACAGTCAAGCTCAACTCTGAAAACAACAGGTGGATGGCCTTCAAATTCACACATTGATACAATTAGCCCATCGTAAGTCTCGAGCACTTCACACCAGTCCAGATCAGTTAGGCACAGAAATGCGCCGGTTGTCACCATCACTAGGGGGGCCAATGCTCGCCCCATGTATGCAGTCCCGCCGGTCCTCACTACCTCTGGCGCTCAGGTCACCTTCAACGACCCCCCGGTCGCTGTCCTCTTCACGGTGTGTGCTATTGTACGTAAATGTCACCTGGTCACCTGCAAAGACCTTCTCCATAGGTTTCCCCACCAAGGGGCATGTCGGCTTGGCATAGGCCTCCGGTTGATGTTCCGATATGTCGCCAGCCCTGCTCGCGAGGTCTTGGTCAACTGCAAAGACCATCTCCGTTAAGACCCTCGCTGTCCCTGAATGCGTGGTGTCACACGAGACTGAAGGCTCGGTGAGGTCGACTCCGATGACCCCGCTCTCCTCTCATTCACTTAATAACACTCGGTCACCTGCAAAGACCCTCTCGGCTGCATCTGCCCCATCTCTCTGTACCCCCACATGTCGGTCACCTTCAAAGACCTCTCACGTTCCTAATCATAGGGGTGGACTTATGACCAGCTTGACCCGTGGGATTACACTGTTGACCCCTTGAAACTACGGGGCCCTCCGCACAGCCAGCCCAAGTACTTCCCGAGTGTCACTCTTTGCAAGCTGGTCGCTTGTGACCCTTCCTATGGCATTTCGAACAAACATGACCGAATCTGCACTCGTCCTCAGCTCTTGTACATCCATCCTCCCCATTCCAAGCATAGCAAGGCCTTTTCGTATGTTGGCCTGACTTGCGAGCAGAATAGCTCAAGGTACCATACCTCTTTGATTTTACATTCAACGCTCCATAATGTAATACACTGGCTCCTCTGTTTGCACTAGCAAAGGTAGCAAAACCGATGTCTTCCGCGAGCGACCTAATCGATAAATCGTAGTCTGAGTGAGCTGAGTCCACGTACTCGCCGGTACGTGCCCGTAGCGCTAAAAACACGAAGTGTTCCATTAGTGCTCGGTAGTCTTTCACACCTAATTCCTTTATTCCTAGGGCCCACTGACCTGTCGCAGCAATTATTTCATAGCAGTTCGTCTTCCGGACGTCCTTGTGGCCCACAGTAAAGCGTTTCAAACTCCACTTACTTCTACGCCTCCGGCTGGCGCTACGGCTTGAAGAACTGCTCCTGGACCTCCTTCGACGTGTAGTTGCACGGGAGCGGCCCGTATCCTTCCCGTACGAACAGAAGCCGTCCTCTGGCCGGCCCAACGAGGCTGCGTCCACGTATGAGTGGCTGGTTCCCGTATCGGCACTGTCAGTGGCGCCGGTGGTCCCCCCGTGCCCGTCCAACATGGTGCCCATGTCATCTTGGTGTTCGTCCTTGCGTCGGTTCCTCCGTCTGTCGCGCTTGGCTAATAGTAGCTCTCGACATTCTTCCAATTCCTCTAATTCCACCTCCTCCACCTCCTTTGCTGCACGCTCCTTCCGCTCTAGTAGTGTAGCCCCCTCTAAAACACTCAAGGGCACCTCCTCGGTCGGCATCTTTTCAGGCCTATCTGCCATCCCCCGCGTCGTCTGTGAGCGTGTGCTCGGCCTGGCGCTAGCTTTTTTTCGTTCACACTCAATCGTACCTCCCGTGTTATGTACAGCACCACAACTATCACAGCAGGCTCTAGGCATAGTAAGATCGCCTAGGTCAAGAAGTGCCTGTTAGCGATAGGGCTGAATGCTAAGAAATGTTTAGTAGCCTGTTGTTCGGCTAAAATTGCGCGCAGGTGACTTCAGTCGAGCAGTGTGTATTTAAAGTATCGCCTAGTCGGTGCGGGTGCAGGAGTGTTGGGGGTCGATAGTGAGAGTATGGAGTCTACTGTCGACCCGATCAAGGCGTCATGTAGATCATGTCAATAAAATGGCGTCAGAAATAAATGTCATAAAAGTTATTGGTAAGGTATGTAAAATGTAATAATAATGTAAAATAAATTATGATGATTAGTCTATAAAGCAACGTTTGGTGGCAATAGTTGAGTCACGCAATGGCAGTGACGTCATCCTGAGGCCGTCTATAGGAACTGTCCACCTCCCGTGGCAGCAGAGTACATAATATATATATATATATATACACACCAGTCGTCCGTTGGCCCGATCAGGCCTCGTGATAATCGACCGTTAAATTCGAAACGCCGCTGTCATGACGATCTCGATCTGTGTTTCTACGCTTTACTGCTGGGCTATGGCAGCCCAACAGCTGGATTGTTGTGACTTGAACCATGGTCTTGATAGCAGTACTAAAGTCCGTATATAGCTGTACGCAGTTCAATTTAACCGTTACTGAATCGAATCTTTAATTATAATCGAATTTGTGCGCAAAGATTTCGACTATTCGGTCGATTATATTGTTTTTAGATCAATACGACCCTAATTCCATACAGAAGCAAAAAGACAATCTGATATCGACACAGTGAATAGAAACAACGTGAAATTTGTAGCCCAATGATCGAATATATCAAATTTGTTTACGATACCGTCATCCTGTCGATTGTTCCTCTCCGTTAGTAAATCGACACGGAAATCGTAGACACAGATCGTCGAGAAACAGGTATTCCGATATGGAGTCGTCTGCTGTCCCGGACGACCAGTGGAAAACAACACAGGTAGCTCGTAGACTGTGTTGCAGCTAAAATTGTATGGCAGCAGCGAGCTGGGTGGCAGCAGAGTGAATGAAAAGCGGTGGCAGCGCCGTAGCAGCGGAGCAAAAAAAGCTAGGACCGCAGCATATATAGAATAATCGAGATTGTTAATAAATAATTAAATAAGGTAGGAGAAACCCCGCCTATTTATATATATATAATAAATTATATTTTACATAAATAGACATAGTGGTGCCGGCAGGGCTGGGTGTAACCAAAGACCCTATAATACTAAGATGGCTCACTCAGCCTGTACTGTGTAATCAAAATGATCAAACCCACCACTTGGTACGCTGGTGTTCTTTTAGTTAAACAGGTGCTATATCATATGTATAAATGTATATGAATGTGAACTATGTGTGATGATGGCGATGCTGATGATGATGGGTAATTGTTCATAGCAATTTCATATTGAGGTGTATTCATACTTACCTATCTCACGTATAATATAATTGTATGTCACCATGGGAGAGATAGGGAGTGAGCCGTCTTAGTATTATAGGGTCTTTGGTGTAACCGCACTCCGGGCCTACCCCCTCCCCCTCTGCTGGGTCGGATCACCACACTCAGGGTCAAGGTTGGTGGTGGCCAGGGGGGGGGGGGGGCCCACACAGCTTGGTGGTGGGGGCAGACCACTGGTAGCCATGGGGACCAGAAATCCTGGATCCCTATTGGTAGGGCCAAGAATGCTTGTTTCCCATTGGGGGAAAGGGGTGGGGGATGATACTCTACAATGAACCCATGTAACCATATAAATAATAAACCAGAGGGCTTGACTATCTCTCTTCCTTTACACTTTATATTCTTCCTTTCTCTTTGTCTGTAATGATTTCACTATAGCCTGCCTACACAACCACAGATTCGAGTCCTAACCGTTACATAATTGGTGACTACAACGAGTGGTAAATCTATTAGTTGAGTAGTGGATTCAACTTTACAATTAATAGAAATAGACTAAGCATATAAATTTAATATAATCTGTTTGTTAAACATTTGATCTGTTTGTGTGCCAATCTGTTTGGTTCTAAGTTGAGTGGTTTTAGAGATATTTAACTTTTTCTCTACGAAGATTGCTCACTGCCATTAAGTTAGCAGTGTGACCGGATGTTGTCCTGCAGCCAAGCTGCACGTGTACCGACCTAAATACCTATGCTGACATATGAAATAGGTCTATAGACCCCTTTCAATGTTTATAAACATCGTTTATGCGCGCACAGCTTGGCTGCAGAATGGAAGCACACTGCCAATGAGTTTGCCGATACGCGCAGTGGAACGTGTCAAATTTATTCTAAATTAATAGAAATACAGAACCCTAACCGTATAAATTTAATATAATCTTTTCGTTGAATTATGTTTTATGTATGTGTGCCAATTGGTGGTGTGGGTTTAGAGATATTTCACTTTTTCTGTATGAAGATCGCTCACGGCCATTGACAATGCATTGAGTTTGCCGATATGCGCAGTGTACCATGTCGATTTTATTCAAAATTAATAGAAATGCAGAACCCTAACCATATTAATTTAATATAATCTTTTCATTGACTATGTTTTCTATAGGTGTTCCAAGCAGTTTGTTTCTAGGTGGTGTGGTTTTAGAGATATTTCACTTTTTCTGTATGAAGATTGCTCATACTAAGTCATAGCCATTGAGTTTGCAGTGTGACAGTGTGCCGTCCAGCAGCCAAGCAGCACGCGCACTGACCTAAATACCTATGCTGACGTCATATGAAATAGGTCTATACGGGAGGTGTGTACCAGGCTTATGCCTGCTCAACGGCACAGACTGGCGACTGGCTGGCAAAACACCTAAACCGAAGCTCAACGGTACAGGCCTGAGGGTCCCAATATGCCTGAGAAGACAGTTTCCTCCTGATTTCCGACGGTCTATATGTATGTCCAAACTGTATTACATAAATGAAAACAATCGGACGCACCCAATCCCGTTAAGCTCTAGGCGTATGCAAAGCCGACGCGCCGACCAAACAAAGTCAGACAATCGAAAGTAACGGGACAAGGTGTCTTTGGGCGTGAACAGACACGTGAAAACAAGTTAAACTACCATCGAATATGGATTAATATATGTCAAAAGTTGCGACAGGTTAATCCTGACCTATGATGTGTACATATATACATGCTTTTGGGAACCAAAAGCTGGTTTAGGTCCTTAGTATAGGCAACAAGTTACCTGGAAGCAACTCTTGTGTCTGGTCCTGAGTTGTTGATCTTGCTAACTGAATCGAAACCGGAACTACTTTATGTTCCTGAGCTGTGACTAATCTGGTGGGTACAATCTTAAAGTGGCCCGGTATACCTCGTGGCGACGGGAACCGTACTCCGACAAATGCTCTCCAAGCACAACTCTGCTTAGTTTTTATGTTTATATAACCAGATGTTTATATAACCAGAGCGTGCTGTGGTCAGTGGGGTGTGTGCTGAGGCTGGGACTCCTGCAGATGCTATTTTGAAAATGACTGAGTGGAGGGAAGGGAGAGTAAAACTGAGGTATTTTCAATTTTCAAACAGAAATATATTTGCTTTAATGTGAAATACATGTTAGTACAATTACATTGCATAATTCAATCAGAAACACATATAGAAGGAAAAACGTTTTTTTGTTGTTGAATGTAAAAAGCAGTGAACCACATCGGGTTTGAACCCACAACACCAAACAACTTCAGGTTACAAGTTCAACACCTTAACCACTAGACCACAGAGACCACACATAGTTACTTGTCTCAGTTCAGGCTATTTGTATATATGACGTCATATATACAAGATGTGTGATTGTGTGTGTTGTTGAATGTAAAAAGCAGTGAACCACATCGGGTTTGAACCCACAACACCAAACAACTTCAGGTTACAAGTTCAACACCTTAACCACTAGACCACAGAGACCACACATAGTTACTTGTCTCAGTTCAGGCTATTTGTATATATGACGTCATATATACAAGATGTGTAATTGTCTCAACAGGTATATGACGATGTAAGAAACTGCATGGTGCTGCCCCTCCGCGGCGAGGGGCTACCGGGTATTTCCGCTAGTCAGCGCTGCTGAGCGACATATACCCCGCTGAGCATGCGCCCGCTGCGTCAATTCGCCTTTCTACACATTGCCATACGATTCGCTGTACTTTATTTATTTTGATACACAGCCTACGTGCTACCTGTGTTGCTGCTTTTCTACCCGTCGTCCTGGGCATACCTGTGTGTCGACGATCTGTGTGTCGACGATTTGTGTGTCTGTTCATCTAATAACAAGGAGGAAGGATCGATAAGCGGATGACGGTATCATGGAGAAACTTTCATATATTCGACCGTTTTGTGAGCTAAAACTTTCACATTCTGCCGATCTGTGTGTCGACGCTCTGGGTGTCGACGACTTGTTTGTCGGTTAATCTAATAGCGAGGAGGAAGGATCGATAAGCAGATGACGTTATCGTAGATAAACTTTCATATATTCGACCATTTTGTGAGCTAAAATTTTCACATTCAGCCGATCTGTGTGTCGACGACTTGGTTAGGCATTATTTCTGCAATTCAAACCATCTAACCAGGTTAACCGTAGGAATCGACAATATGAACGATATTACTATACAATGAGATCGATTGATCGATTTTATTTGACAATTGGGTCTTTTTTAAGATGAACGAATTCGGCTATTGTCGCGGCTCTACGGACCTTAGCACGGTTGAAGCAGGCCCAAGGTTCAAGCTAGAACACACCAACAGGTTTTAGCTGCCATAGTCCATCGACAAAGCGCATACAAACACTTCGAGATCAGCAGGGATCGTCGGATAGTAGCGTTTATTTTATAGTATTTATTTTGTACTCATTTACAAGTATTCTAGTTTAAAAAATTTTAAACTATTCATTACATATAATATATATAAGAGACTAGGTAGAGTCTGTCTCTATGTAGACCAGCGGCAAAGCGCATTCGCACACTCGAGATCGGCAGGGTCTCAACAATTCGCCTTCCTACACACTTCCAGTACTTTATTTTATTACGATGTATTTCGCTATTGATATTGTTTGAAGTCTGAAGTAGCCGGTGCACTTGACGCTATATGCCGATTACTTATTGCGGCCCCTGTGACCGTGGACATGCTGGCCCGGTGAACGACGCTTGCAGCCGAGCTTCAATGCAAACAAGGCAGACTGCCCGTTCAACTGGGAGGCAAAGCAATATGGCGGAAGATATGAAATTGGCGAAGAAAGAAGACTCATCCTCAACCTCATCGGTTGAGCAGGAAGCGCCAGGGGACGACGAATTGGAGGAACGTGAGCGGGCAGTGACAGGACGTATCCGTGAGCTGGAGCACAGGAAGCGGCTGGCAGAGCTGGAGAGGCAGCTGGAGAGTGACATGACACGGCTGGCGATGAAAAGGAAGAGGGGGCGTAGTAGGAGCAGAAATCGCAGCTCCTCAAGCGACCGCCAACATCACCGACATCACAGGCACCATAGACACTCCGACTTCAAGCTCTTCAACCGGAAGGGTCGGCAAGCCGGGAGAGAAGGCTAAGAAGTAAGTGTTCTATCCGTCACTATTTGGAAGACCGTAAGGACTTGAAAAAACTCTCCCCCTTTGAGCTCATTGAATCTTCGTGTGGGTGGGTCCTAGATAAAAAAGGCCTTGACTTGCAAGATTTGAGACGCTTTGTGAAACACATAAAATATATTGCAGGTAGGGCTAAGTCGGGTCAGTTCCAATACCGGGCACACGCTAGCTACGACCTGGCGATCCAAAAGTTTGCGACAACCGACGGATATGAGGCCTTTGGTGTGGGAAACGCTGAAGTGGCACTTCAGTATTACGCATTCGAATATATGCGGGGGCACTCATCCAAGGGGTGTTATGGCGGGGCCAAGAATTCCCAGGCTAACACTAAGCAATTGTTTTCTAAAGATGGGAAAAGCCGTGCTTTGCATATAATAAAGAAGAGGGTTGTAGTAGAGACGACAAAACATGCAATTTCGGCCACTGGTGCTCTCAGTGTGGCAGTAGATCCCACATTAGGGTCAAGTGCCGCAAAGAGTGAACTACAAGGGGCCGGGGCAGGGCTATGGGGGGGCGCCGTCGCTTAAAGTGTGTTGCGAATCTGGTTGAACCCCCCTAGATTGTGTGACTCCTGTCGACATAATGGCTGATTTGCCAGGAGAGTCTGGCTGTAGTTTGGTTTGCAATAACAATGCCGCGTCAAATTGTAGTGTTCCCGGAGTGGGTATGTGTCCCAGCGCACTAATTGCGCGTCGCCATGAGGGCGGCCGTGACCTGAAGTGTTTTGACACCCTTGAAACTGTTTGTACTAATCGGATTAACCGCCACTCAGTTGGGGACCCGTTTGCTAACAATCACTTTTGTGAATGTTTTGCCAAGGGCCAAGTAGACCCAGACGCCAATTTCATTTTGTACGGGGCTATTTTTGGTTTTAAGGCAACTAACCCTTCATGCACTACGACTTACACCAGTCATGATACTAATATTAGGAATCCTGTACATGAACGGTTTATCAGTAGCAAGCTCAGAAACGAGTTAAGTTGTGGCTATATTGCTAGTGCTGATGGCCCCCCCCTTGTGTACATAATGTTTTTGCGATTCATAAATCGACGGGGGAGGGGTAACGTACCATCATAGACTGTAGTAGGCCGCTGGGCCTCTCAGTTAACAATTTTGCAAATGAGGTTTCTAAAAAATGTTCTTACCAGGGAGTCGATGACTTAGTAAAAATTATGATCCAGGGTGAGTTTATCGCTACAATAGATATTAAAGATGCATATAAAGCTATCTGCATTCACCCGAGTGATTCCCCGCGTCAAGCAGTATGCTGTGACTTGGGTCGCGACCATGAAATTTTCTTTGACAACCGGTTATGTATGGGGCTTGCCTCAAGCCCATATATCTTTAATAGAATATCAGACTTTGTCGTCCGTTATGCCATCAGGGAGGGTGTAGAGAGAGTAATAAACTACCTCGACGACTTTGCTGTGCTGGGGGAGGACTTTGCTGATTGTCTGGGAAATCAGCGCATCATTATGGCAATCCTCCGGCCCCTTGGCTTCTTCTTGAGCTATTCTAAGATCGGCGAACATTCGCAATGTTCGAGATTCTTAGGTATAGAGATAGACAATGTGAAACTCCAATTAAGACTACCGTGTGATAAAATTGTAAAACTAAAAAAATGTCCTTTCTCTATTTTTGAGCCGAAGGAAAGCAACATGCAAGGAGTTGGAAGGTCTGGGTGGCCACTTGGCACACTGCTCTACAGTCGTCCGGGCTGGGCGCTCCTTCTCCACCAGGGTTTATGATGCCATCCGACAACTAAGGAAACCATACGATAGACTACGTATTACCAATGAGTTTCGCTCAGAATTGTCTTGGTGGTGCAATTACATCGATACCTTTAATGGCTACGCTAAGCTATTGGGTTTACATGCCCCTTCAATTTCTGTATACAGTGATGAATCAAACTGGGGCTTTGGAGCTGCCCATTCGGATGACTGGTTGGTGGGAAGTTTCATATGCGATTCAACCTTGGCTAGAGAGGTGGGCCACCATTTTGTGGCAAGTGATCAGGCCTGTCAGGAGGCCCATATTAACGAAAAAGAGATGTGGGCAGTCATTGCTGCCGCCCACAGGTGGTGCCACCTTTGGAGAGACCACCGCATTGTCTTTGTGACTGATAACAACACGGTTTGGGCCGCGCTGGCCACTGGCCGATGTATAAATAAGCTTATAATGCGCTATGTAAAGGAGCTCTTTTGGCTCTCGGTAACATTTACTTTCGATGTTAGCTCACCTTATGTTAGAAGTAAAAATATTATAATATGTGATGCTCTCAGTAGGTGGCGGGACCCACCGAGCAAGGCTCGTATTAGAGCGGTGGATCAGCTGGCATGTATGTGTTGTGCTAACTTGTTCATGTGACCTGACACTTTCTTTCTTGCAGACTTGGAATTCCTGAGGAGGGCGGCAAGTGCTATGAGCGACCAGTACTATGCAACAAACTCATGTGCAACACGCTCGATGCAGATCAGGAAATACTTCAGTTTTATAGAGGAGTTTCGAGGCATCATATCGCCGCTGCCTTGCCCCCCCCCCTCTCAGGTCGCGCTCTATGTAGCGTGGCTGTCACGGACACTAAAATACTCGTCAATTGTAAATTACGTCAGTGCCCTGAATATTTTCTTGAAAGCAGAGAATAGTGAGCCAATCGATTTTTCCTCGCATCAGGTTAGGACTATTTTGGGAGGAGCTAAGCGCTCACTGGGGTGCGCAGTTAAGCAGGAGGCGCCGCTGCTGCCGTCTGAATTATTAAAAATGTTTTCCTTTATGTCGTTGTGTGAGGGTCATGTTGCCACTCGCACGGCCATTTCCTGTCATTCGCTATGATGGGAGGGGGGGGTGGGGTTTCGATAGACAAAAATCAGGGTAAGGGGGGACTGGGCGTCTGATGCAATATATAAATACATCGCCCACCCACTGTCGGAGAGGGATTGACACTGACATCCGCGTCGCCGCTAGCCTGGGGGATTTTAGAGTAAGCATCTCTGGGATGGGTCCGATGGACGTGGCGTTGTCAGCCCAGCCAGACACTTTCTATATATATTTTACGTGCATATTTATACATTACCATGTTAATAAAGATTGTATCATCCACTCCGGTCTCCTCGTAATGAGTAACTTACATATATGTGCATTATAATTAATTATAATAATATAAAATAACGAAGCATAAGGTTTCTCCTTGTATATATTATTACGATTGTATTTCACTACTTATGTGAGTCGCGCGCCAACCCTACCCGGTGCGCGCCAATGGGGCGCCACCTGTCCAGCGTCGGAATTGTATTCACTTCTACGCTTTTCTTTTTTCGGACGTGTGTTGGCAGAGCGTACATCATGTATTGTGATTTGTGTGGTGCGTCACACAGGACAGATAGGTTTTAAAAGAAAAAAGTAAAAAGGGGAAGAAAAGTTTGTCGACGAGAGAAACAAGAGCTACTGTTCGACAAACAGAAGAAAACCTGCAGCAAGAGTCAAGAGATAGCTTGGTTGAGGTGGTGGACAGAACGTCGTCACTCACGTTTTTAGAAACCTCCAGAATGGAGCTGTGCAGATTGATTATTCTGACTATGTAATTGCTTCTACTCTTCGTGGTATTAGAAGGGAACTAGGTGACACACCTAAACAATCTATGCCTTTGCTGCCGAATATGTTGCATTGCATTTTTTCACTCTTATCGGACAGTCCGGGTCACATTCCTGGCGAGCGGCCGTCTTATGTAGCTTTAGGGGTTTGTTGAGGAAGTCGAATGTTACACTGTCTGATGCTATGCTTCTTCGAAGGCAATTTAAGTTTTATCCCTGGGGTATGTTGTTAAAAATTCGTAAGTCGAAGACAATACAATTTTGTGAAAGGTCTGTGGATATTCCGATAGCACGATGTCCTGAATTACAGCTGTGTGCAGTGCATTGGACTGAAAGACATTTTGCTGAGCGGCCGGCTTCGAGGAATCAGGTAGCCTTCCTGCTGCCAAATGATGAAGGAGGCAGTTCTCCTTTAACGTATGAAATTTATCAATCGACATTGAAATTATTTGGTGCCCGAGTGGGGCTTGATATTAATTTGTTATCTTCGCATTCCCTTAGGAGAGGGGGATGCACATATTTGTCGATGTGTGGTGCCTCACTGGAGGAGATACATACCAGAGGTGATTGGACGAGTAATGCTGTGTTTGAATATTTAAAAACGCCATTGTCTACATGGATAATGAATGATATGAGGGTTGCTGCTAGAATAGCTAGTGACGATACCTGAGTTGGGTTGGAGGGACCCTATGGGTCTTTGGCATATTATAAGTCCTGCCAGAGAACTAATAAATAGTCTCAGCCCAACTCTGTGTTTACCTTCTTGCCCAGTGTCTTTATGTGCATTATAATTAATTATAATAATATAAAATAACGAAGCATAAGGTTTCTCCTTGTATATATTATTACGATTGTATTTCACTACTTACGTCAGTCGCGCGCCAACCCTACCCGGTGTGCGCGAATGGGGCACCACCTGTACAGCGCCGGAATTGTATTCACTTCTCCTACGCTTTTTTTTTCTTTCAGGTGGGCATATTATAAGTCCTGCCAGAGAACTAATAAATAGTCTCAGCCCAACTCTGTGTTTACCTTCTTGCCCAGTGTCTTTATATATATATATACCATGTGTATATATCATGCATGATGTATATCCTAGTCATATATAAAAATGTATGTGTCGCGAGGGCATCGTACGATGCCCATGCAGTAAATAATAGCATATATGTCCATTCTACTGTGTTCAGATTTTTCGTGTTTCCCATGGGGGATGATATCAATTCGGAAATCCAAAACCATCCAATTTTCTGAACACAAATTGCTAATCCCGGTTTCGAAGTTGCAGAATCCTGATTTATGCACAGTGTTTTGGACGAGGAAGCACTTTGCTGAAACCCCTTTGCCGGATAACTTCCCGGCATTTCAGGTTCCTTCTACTATTGGGCCTTCCATACAAAAAATTGCAATCCATGATTAAAATCTCTACTAGAGCCACTGGCTTAGATCCCAATGATTTCTCATGCCATTCCCTGCGTCGGGGTGGCTGTACATTCTTGTATATGCAGGGGGCTTCCGTGGAAGAGCTCAAAACCCGTGGTGACTGGCGGTCAGACTGTGTTTATAAGTATATTGCTCAACCCATAACTGAAAGCATCTTGAATGACATGAGGGTTGCAAACGCCATTGACAAAATCCATCCTTAGTTTTCTTCTTTTTAAATTTTTCTCTATTCAGTTTTTTCCCTTCCCCCCCCTGGTTTTTTCTCTTCTATCTTTCTTCTTGTCTGGGTTCGGCCGTTGGGCCTTGGCAGTTTGCCCAGCCAGCTATCCTATTTTACTGAGTCTACTACAGATTCCTTATTGTTGATATTGCTTATTGTCAACTGTTGATATCCCTGTTGTTATATTCACTGTTACTACTGTTACCCTTGTTCCTGTTACTTCATTGGTAATAAATGATATGGCCCATACTTCATCTCTCGTTGCCTCCCTTCCGCCTACATACGACGTATATAAGGTATGTGTGTGTGTATATATATATGGGTCAGCCTCACGAAAACGGGCCAATCGGTGGTCAAGTGAAGATGTCGGCATCGCAATTCTTAAAAGTGTAGTGCATTTCTTTGTTTCATATTAAATTATCCTAGAAACAAATAAGGTTTTTTCTATTTTCTCGACCTATACATTCAGTATAAATTTAAGGGCTTTCCAGCATCTCTGTCAATACTAAACTATAATTATACTGATCGACGCCGACATCCAATGATCGACGCCGACAACTTTAATAGATGTCGGCATTGCAATTCTTAAAGTCTTGTTCATTTCTTTGTTTTATATTAAATTATCCTAGAAACAAATAAGGTTTTTTCTATTTTCTCGACCTATACATTCAGTATAAATTCAAGGGCTTTCCAGCATCTCTGTCAATGCTAATCTATAATTATACCAATCGACGCCGACATCCATGCTCGACGCCGACAACTTCCACCAATTGGCCCGTTTTCGTGAGGCTGACCCACATATATATATATATATATATATATATAGTTATACGAGTCTTGCCTGGTACAGATGATGGATAACTTGTTTTCCTGAGGTACTAGCCTCGGACAGTCGTGGGTCAGCAAGAAGGAAGCACATCCGGGTCCAGCAATCTTTTACATACTTAATAGGATACAAAATTATCTCAAAATTCTATGGATACTAAAATGTTTTCGTTTCAGCACAAACGAACGGTCATAGTCGTGGTAGGATAGGGTGGGCTGGCCCTGACCCACGACATTCACGGCAAGAAATGTTTGTTTGTTGTTCAAACCATCGCTTTTATATGTAAAAGCAGACAATCAATTATGTGCCAATAGACACTCATTGGTCGTAATGCGAAGCATTGCGCTTGATGCGAGGAGAGGAAGAGACCCTCCCCCCGCCTCCCCGGTCGTCGCGCAGCATTCTCACCTCGCGCGCCGCCCGCCTCTCAGCTTTCTTCCTCCCCCCTCCTTGCTTTCGCACCTCACCTGTCACCGCCCTCCTGCCCGCCCTTATAAGGTCGCCCGCCGGCCTCCCTCAGTCACTCGCCCTCCAGCTGTCCTCCACGCTCTGCCCTTTTTCTCTTCACTTCATCAACCCGCCCGACCCGACCCCGACTCCCACCCCGCCCAGCCCTGAGGAGTTCGCTGCCCCCCCTGCTCGACCCTCGCTGGACCTCCCCCCCTCAGCCCTCAGGAGCGGGCCTCCCCTTTTTGGCCGCCCGCTCCCCCTCCACGTAGGCCCGGACCCTCCTCTCACCCAGACCTGCATCTCCGGGCCCCCGCCTCGGGCGCCCCCGCCTCGGGCGCCCCCGCCTCGGGGGCGCCTCGCGCCCTATCCTACACTTTGGTGGAGGGCTCCTCGGCCCCCCCCTCACCAGAGGGGGGGGCCCCTCAGGAACCTTACTTGCCTATGTCCTTACTTTCCTTTGTTTTCCACTGTTGCTATGTACCATGTCTCACCCTCTGTTGCCAGAGGCGCCTCAAATAAACGCCTCTTTTTCCCACCCCCGCCTTGCTTTCTTCCTTTTCGCGCATCAAATTAAAAAGTTCACAATCATATATTTGTGGCCAAGGGAAACAAATTCCTGTAGAAAAAGAAAAGTTTTATTACTAATTAATAGAATTTATTTAGTAAACTATATGAGGTGGTACAGTCCAGCTGCCCTCAAAAAGGCTAAAATGTTTTCTTGTTTTACTTTAGTAAAACGGCCATGCAAACTGTCTGCAGTGTAAAATTGTTGGCGCAGGGCTAGAAAATCAACACAACTTAGTCAAATGTGTTTGAGTGTCAGCGGAGACTGACACCCAATACATACAGGGGGAGGCTCCCCCTTGAGCAGAAAAGCATATGTAAGCCACGAGTGGCCAATACGGCAGCGGCTAAGGACGACTTGGTCCCGCCAACCTCCCGCACAAGTTTGTGGTGGTTTTCCCACAGATGGTTCAATTTCTTTCAGTTTATTAATGTTTTCATCCTGCTCACGTTGCCATTTGGATATTATGTGGGTGGCTATTAGTGGTTTCAGATCAGAGTGAAGGATCAGACACGGTTCAAGATCACAGTTCAGGGCCTTCTTCGCAGCCCGATCAACTCGTTCGTTTTCTTGTATGCCGGCATGGACAGGCACCCAGCACAGGTGGATGTCGTACCCATCCGTTGCCAGTTGGTTCATTTTATAAATGACCGTTGCTAGAATAGGGTGATTCGTTTTCAGTCCAGCAACAGCCAGGAGAACGAATCAATGTATATAACATTGTGTGGTTGGATGCCTCGATACACTCCAACACGAGAAGGAGTGCTTGGGCTTCCGCAGTGAAAACCGGGCTCTGAATGGCCAAGCGTACGCAGCAGCTACCCGGCTTTGGTCTTTCGAACCATCAGCGTATATGAAGAGGTGGTCTGAAAACTGGCCTTGAATCTCTAAATGCAGTCCTTGGTATTCGAGTGCATGTGTCCCAGACTTCCTCAGTTCCGTGAGTCGGAGGATAACCGACGGCTTCCTCAACGACCACGGGGGATGTACTGGGACTTTGGCATCATCCAACACGTCCAAATCCATGCCTAAGGCCTCCAAATGAGGTTTCATCCGGAGCTTCAGTGTCCGGATGTAATTTGGCCTCATACCTGGATTAGTCATGTTGCTCGAATAGACAATTGTGTGCAGGATTCAATGCATTAGTTTTTATCATGACTACATATTGCATGGCCAGTTTGATTCTCCTGTTGTTAAGTGATGGTTCATTGGCTTCGACGTAGAGGGTCTGAACCGGTGAGGTGCGGAAGGCCCCAAGGGCCAGGCGCAGTCCCTGGTGGTGGACCGTGTCTCGCAGCCCAATATACGATTTCCTTGCGGAACCATATACTATGCTGCCGTAATCCACTCGTGACCGAACCAAGATTCGGTACACGGAGAGCAGAACATCTCTGTCCGCTCACCACTCTGAGCTGGACAGCGCCCTCAGAATATCTAGTGCTTTCAGGCATCTTGTTTTCAGGTACTTTATATGTGGCACGAAAGACAGTTTTGCGGTGAGAATGAGGCTCACAAATTTGGTTTCCCCAACGACTTTAATGGGATCCCCATCAAGGGTCAGCTCCGCTTCCACATGCATTCTACGCAGCAGGCAGAAGTGCATGCAGACTGTTTTGGTCTTGGAAAATTTGAATCCATTCAGAACTGACCATCGATGGATCCCATTTATGCTAAGTTGTAGCTGTCTCTCTCTGACATTCATGTTAGCACCGCTGTAATATAAAACAAAGATGTACCTTAGATGTTGCTAGGTTGTAAAACAACAAACAAACAAACCAACAAACCATAATTTATATATATTTTTTAGTTGGTATTCTATGTTTCAAACATGAGCTGAAATGAGTTGAAACTAATTTCATTGATGCACCCAATGACCCATGGTCATGTGCGGGTTTGTTTTGCTGCCACACATCCCACAATGCACCCCACGTCTGGAATTAGGAACCCGTCTATTTTCAATGCCTTGTTTACCACTGTAAAATAATGCTGATCCAGTTATGACAAGTGCCCCCTACAGTATTATTGCTGAACTACATAATTGGCGACCAATCAAAAGAGTCCTTCTGGAACGACCAAGGACACTACATTCATATTGTATTATTACACTTCAGCTTTCAGGTAAGGTTATATTTCTTATGTTACTGTTTAATCATTTACCCCCTAGTTACCAAACAGATACAGAACGGGTATTTAATAGCATCTTTCAATCAACGATACCTGGAATTCTTATGATTATGAATATGATGCTTTGGTGATGGACAAACCAGATTTTACAGGGCACCCAAATAAATATTATCAGTACCAGGTAGAAATACTGGATTGCTGCGAACATGTCACACAGAATACATGGGATTAACTTTAAATGTGAAAATAAATCGACGGTTTTAAACCCCACACTCTGTATACTATAAGAGTATAATTAAATAACTGACAATATCTGGTAGCTGAGTTCACTGGCATTTTGCAGCAAAAATAAATAAATACATTTTTTTAAAGGGGGAGCGGGGAAATGCAGATCTAAGACATCACAAACACTCCCAAAAAAATTGAAATGCTACAAAAACTTTTGTTTAAATACGAAATAATATCTTATCTTACAGTGCACTGTTCTTGATTTTAAACAGAATATCTTTCCAAGACAATTATCGTTATTTTTCAGTACAACACCACCAATCTATACCAATATAAATGTCAACAGAAAAAGAGTCAACCCAAAAATCTTATAAAAGTGTAGTTTTATACAGCACAGAAACTAGATAAAAAGATTCACCCCGTTCTACAGTGGCCTGAGGGGAATCATTTATCTACACCAAAAACAGATAGGTTGCTAACCTTCAGTTCTAGGCCAATAAATTGTCTAGATTAATGATGCTGCCTGGTTGGAACCAGTTCCGTCACAGGTTGCTTACGTGTTTGGTGTTCACCCATACAAGAAGTGAACAGTTTATCTAATGATGAGCATCACTTTGCACAGATAAAAGATTCACCCCGTATCTACAGTAGTGGTGAATAACATTAACAACCCATTAGAAAAAGTGGTGAAAGGCTGGGTACATGAAATAAGCATATCAATTCTTAAGAAGCAAAATGTGATATTCAGATACCTTTTTATATTTGGGTCGTTCTCAGAAACTGTGTACCACTTGGGGTAGTCTATTTGAAATCTGTATATATGTATATATATAGCAACTTTTCATTGCAATATCAATATTTTGGTTTCATGTAACTTATATAATAGCCAATTGATGTAAGAGATAATAAAGATACAATTGAGTGCCAGTATTGTGCATTATGTACGTTATCGGGATGGATGTGACTGAATCAATATAGAATTATGCCACCAATTTGTGACATTGTCAACACAATTGAAAATAAAGTGTCACAAACTTAATTAAAACCCCTGAACAACAAGACATTTTATTTCAAATGGTCATATTCAACATCTTCCTTAGTTGGATACATTTGTTCATAAAATAGTATAAAAATGAGGAAATAAATAACCATTTAGCGGGGGGGGGGCAGGGGGGAAATGCCGATATTCTTTCATTCCTGCTAATGGGTTGTTCTTCACCCCTAGTCTGGGTAGGGGTGAATCTTTAGTTTTATCTAGTGTTCACCCATACCAGAAAAGAAGCTTATCTAATGATGAGTATCACCTTGCATAGATAAAAGATTCACCCGTACCTATAGTAGCGGTGAATGATAACCATGTCTCCAAACGAGCGAAAACTGATTTGGTATCAATCAAAATATCTGAGAAAATGAGCTCCTGGTTCCCTCATCCAGTGCTTAATAGTATTGGGACAGAGTTGGGGAAATGAGCGAGAATGCAAAAAGACAAGATGGTAACTAAATGACCTCGAGTCGACTTTTAAAGTATATTATTAGTATTAATCTACATTATTTAATCAATCCTTTATGCAAAAGTTGTGGGTAAATATAAAAAGGTATGCGAGGATTACATCTGTCTTCTTAAATTAAGAATGTATATATACTCATTTCGTTTACCCAGCCGTTAACCACTTTTTCTAATGGGTTGTTCTTCACCCCTACTCACTACTGTAGCGTAGGTATGGGGTGAATCTTTTATAAATCTACACTTTGCACTAAATTGCAGTGCACAACAACATTAATTACATGTTCCACTTCAAATATCTTCGTCCTTCGAAGTTAAAATCAAATTAAAATAGGTTATGACCAACTTAAATGAAACTAAAAATGACATGAGATATATTCAATACCATCAGAGTATGCCACATTAATTATATTACCTATTTAACATACAACTCTACTCTGTAGTCAAGACTTCCTAGCCTATATGCCATATGGTGCTGACTATAAAATATAGTATATTAATATATGATAATGATATGTCAGTATGACTATCACTATTACAACAGATACAGTATCATCTTAATTGTGAGTATATGACCTAAATAACCGATTTACATTCAAATATTATTCAGAACTGACGTGCTCCAACCGCTTGGTACGTTTGCATCTTTTAATGAGACATCAGAATATGATTACTGAATTGGTGCTCCAATAGGTACCCTCCAATCCGCCCGTGGCTCCACTATCGCCGAACCAATCTGACTGGTACAATTTTTTTGCGACCACATCAGTGGCAGAGTGCACTGCAAAAAGGCACTTCACCCGATGCACATGCTGAGTACCATCGTTTTTACCTGCGATTTTGAAACACCATTGGGTAGAGCATTTTTGTGCGATGTTTGAAAGGCATTTTAATATGCTCTTTAAATCTTCCACGGTGAAGTTTTTTGTAGGGACTTGGAAATCCGCTAAAGTCGGGCTGTCACTTTTCAGCATTCCGTTTTTCGTTGTGCATGCAAATGCGGATTTCAGATATTACCTCCAATCCAAATAGGATATGAATGGTAATTTTGAAGCACACTGAATTTGACAGATTCTAGTTTTTTTCTGATCAAAATCCAACAGGAATTGACATATACCCAGTTTTCTGAAGTCTAAGGTAACTTTCCCTACATTATGCCACTCTTGCTATTTAGCAGACCTATTTACCACTCCTTAATAAGGCACCTCTCTAATCATTGACTAATGCATTAGCTAATACGAAAGATCTGAAATTCAACAACTTTCAAATGCATAGATTATATCTCACTCAAATCTTAGAATATTTAAAAAAAATCAAAAAGCATTGCTTTTGATCCATTGGAGCTTCCAGTGAAATTTTAATTTGAATGTTTTGACCCATTTGAAAATTTTAGGATGGTAGGCCTACCTAGCTCGAAACTGAAGTAGCACGTGTGTGCTTGGAATCGTTTGAACTTTCTGTTTGGAGATTCGGAAGTTGGGCAACTCAGTGGACTAGACCTGACAAGTATATGTCATTATGTGATAAAAGAGTTAACTCAGTGGACTAGACCTGACAAGTATATGTCATTATGTGATAAAAGAGTTTACAAACTCTAAAGTAACAGTTGGGTTAGAAATCCGCGAGATTCGGAAGTTGGGCAACTCAGACTATCAGTGGACTAGACCTGCCAATGAAATTGAAAGAGCATAAATTTATACTGTTTGTTGTGTTTATATTAGTTATACTAGACTTACTTGTAAGTTGACGTATTACTAGGATTCTTACAAATCTACGAATACGAAGGTAAGGATCAGGGGAGAGGACAAGTTCGCGCAGGCCGGAAGTAGCCTCAGTCTTGGTAGTTGGAGGTAAGCAAAAAACCTAAAACCAGGATCAGGTCCCTATCTCCCTAGCTATTCCTATAGTTTCCAGTCAACCCTTGATCTTATATCTTTATACTTGAGTTAATAGGTTGTACCTTTCAATATATAGGTGTGGGAGGGCGGGCCCCTGATCCTTACCTTCGTATTCGTAGATTCGTAAGAATCCTAGTAATACGTCAACTTACAAGTAAGTCTAGTATAACTAATATATTCTTACTTCATCTTCCGAATACCGGAAGTTAAGTATCCGGGGAGAGTCTTTGAAGCATGATTTTTTGTCTGCCGACCTTCTTCTGACTCTTATCTTTTTCCCCTTTACTTCTTCCTACTCTTTCTGTTTTTCCCTGCTCTTTCTCGCAACGGTATCATGTTTTGTAATCTTATAATACCCATGTTTTCCCAGGTTTGTTTACAGTAACCCTCGGTACTTTTGCAATTTATTTGTATATACACCATGTACTTTTCATGTTCATGAACGTTCTGTTTTGGCCATTTACTAAAACATATATAATTTGTTTTCATTGATCCCAACTGGGGCTCTTTATTTCTTCCTGTTTCTATTAACACATACAAGTCACTTCTACTGCTGTTCTTTCTAGTAATTTAGCTGTTACGCTTTAATTTTCTAAACTTTAACTTCATTACTTTAACACTCCCCATAGTGTCTAATTTCTCCGGATTGTCCTACTCAGGATCGTCCGTTGTACCTCGCTCGGGTCCTCAATCGATTTGTGGTAAAATTTTTGCGAAACTAACACTGTCCCTCCAGGAAGCATTCCGCATGATTGCGTTCAAATTTGCTCCCATGGCATTAGCCGAGGATGCCGACACTCCTCTGGTACTATGGCCCTTATATTTAGTAGTATCGATACCTGCTAGCCTTAGCACCTCCATGGTCGAACGGGCCAGGGTTGCGCTAGAAATGGGCCCATGCGGCCCTATGTAAGATAGTAGGAGTTGTGTATTTTTCCCTTTTACTTTTTCTGTCCTTAACACATAGCATTTTAATGTTTTCACCTCACATATACGTTTATCAGCCGAATATTTGTAGAACCGCACCGAGTCAAGCGGTTGACCCAATTGGTTATGTTTCAGCAAACTTTTCATCTTGAACACAATGGAGTCCTCTTCGACTCTCATCCTTTCTACATCTAAGCTCAAAATTGTCTGGCCCTTTTGTGAAGACACCAATAACAGTAACACAACTAATTAATACGACAGTGTTTTCAAACCTAACTGAGTTTCCTTTGAGCCTAAGAATCCAATTTAGGACCACCTCCACACTCCAGAAACTGTCATATCTGGGTTGTGGCGGTCGCTGCTCGTGACAGCTCTTACAAAACTACTTAACTAAATAGTGCTCCCCCACAGTCCTTCCTTGTGACCTAGGCAAAATTAAGCTAAGTGCACATCTTGCTGCATTTACCGCCCCGTACCCTACGCCCGTTTCAAAATAAATGCATAGATACCGTAACACGTCAGCAATTCTAGGGTTTAATACCTTTACCCCATTCTCCAACGCCCACACGGCCCATCTATTGACATGGGTAAGGTAATTCTTCTTTGTTGACGCCCTCCATGTGAACCTAAAATACTGGAGAGACTTATTGTCGACCTCATATCCCTGTAGCGTTCTGGCTAAAAGAGGTACCCCAATCTTATGTTGTTTAAACCATCGTCCGATTTTCCTAGATTTTGGTGCCCTGTCCCAGAGAGGTTTCCCTCCTTCCTTGGGAAGCGCAGTTGCTCCACCGACTCCTGTTGTAGAAGTGGATGCCACGGCTGAGCTGGCCAGTGTGGGGCGACTACGATCGCCCTCGTCCCGTCCTTTTCCAGTTTGCGTACTACTCTGGGGATGAGGCTGAATGGTGGGAAGCAATAAATAAAGTTATTTGCTCGTCCAGTCCAAATGAGGATAAGCATAACTGTATGTTCCAGTCTGGAGTCTGCTGGGTTCTGGTTCCCAGCTCACATAGGTAGGTAACTGGGTGTTTAGTCTCGATGCAAACATATCTACACTTGGTGTTCCCCACTTTTCACACAGCTTGTTAAATATGTTTTCATTTAATCTCCATTCTAAATGGTCCAAGAACTTTCTCGAACGTAGGTCTGCCAAGACGTTCTCTACCCCCGGTATATGAGTGATAGTTAACCAATTATTTGAGACTTCTGCCCATTCCCAAACCTTTATTGCCTCTACCAAGCAATCTTCTGATTTGGTACCTCCCATGTTTTTTATATATGCTAGGGCTGTAGTATTATCTGTTCTTATCCTGATATGAGTATTATCTATCCTACATAAACTTTTTAAGCCAAAATAAATAGCCTTCAATTCCAACACGTTTATGTGTGCCAGTTCTTTGGGATGCCAACGCCCTCCCGTCCGATTTATCTCCGTATGCGCCCCCCATCCCATAAGGGAGGCATCCGTCAGCAATACAACCTTTGGTTCTTCCCTCCTTATCTGCCTTGGTCGTCTCATATTCTTTATCCACCAGTAAATATCTGACTTTCCTTCATCTGAAATCCACATTAGGTCATCAAATTCGCCTTTGCTTCTTTTTTGGGCTTTAATTTTATCTTTCTAATTGTTTAAAGTGTGCTCCAGAGTACTCTACTGCTGGTGAATATGCCACCATCATGCCTACCAATCCCGCTACCTGCCTGATGCTCGGGAAGGCTTCTCCTAAAATTTGGCCAATTACTAACTTTAACTTTTCCACTTTGTCTTCTGTTAGTGAAACTGTCATTTCCGACGAGTTTATATCAAACCCCAAAAATGTTAGGCACTGAGTAGGTTTCAATACAGATTTCTCTCGGTTAACTGTGAACCCTAGTTTTTCAAACATAACTAACAAATCTGTTATTGCCGTCATGCAATCCCCATACGTACGTCCAATGACAAAACTATCATCCAAATAGGGGAAACTAACATGTCTCCTCTCCCCCATCTCCGAGTAGATATGTTTAAGCAATTTCGTAAAAATGCGTGGCCCTGGCGCCAACCCATTTGGCAGGACCTGGTACTCGAGTAACTTTTCCCCCAGACGAAATCTTAAGTATTTTCTTTGTGCTTTATTTATATTTAAAGAATAATAAGCATCCGTTATATCAGCACTCGCCATCCACATGTCCACATCCAGTAAGTCTAATGCGGTTTTTAGGTTAAACATCTTGAAATGCTCATAATGAATTAATTAATTTAGTTCAGTTAGGTCAAGTATCATACGGAACTTTCCATTTGGCTTAGGTCTTAGGAAAATATTTGAAATCCACTGGTCCTGTACTGAACTAACCTCCAAAAGAACCCCCTTTTTAAATAAATTTTTCGCTTCTAGATTTACAAATTCTCTTTCTGTACTGTCCATCCTAAACGGAAATGGCTCTCTTACTTGTACCGGTGTCTTTTCGAATGGTATAGTTAATCCTATTACACAATTTAAAATCCATTTATCACATGTAACACATAGCCAGTTTTCATATATATGCATTGCTAATGTTTCCTGCTGTAAACATAATAGGACAATTCTTACCCTCAATTATGTCTGTGGAGCCACCCACCTGGCCAAGGTGCCTCACTTGTGTGCCACGCCCCCTTCCCCCTCTCGGGAACGTCTGGGCCGTTCCGTACGGTGCGAAGTCTTCCGACGCCCTACCGAACTTCCTCTCCGGGGGTTGTGTCCTGCTGCCCCAGGACGAATTTCCGGACGGAACGGAACATGACGGAACCTGGCATTTCCCCTGAATGGACGGTTGAACGGACCCCCTCTACCTTGGTGTTCGAAAGGGTTTCTCCGTTTTCCTCTGTATGCTTTGTACGTGTTCATGCAGTTGTCCGATGCGCGCACGGATTTCATTAGCTGCTTATTTCGTTCGCCCAGGTTGTCGCCCAACAAGTACTCCATTGGCTCAGGGAGGTCGCCGTACACATCACGCTTATCATTTATCAGCTCCTTACCAAGTCTGGAATGAACGACTTTCCTCACACTTAGCTTTCTGTCTAACTTTAGTTGTGCGTGCGTTGTGACACCCAACTTAATCACATTCAGCATATGCACCCCCTGCGCATCCAGCTCCCCCCCGTTGCAATATAATGTCCATCGTGGGCACAATTGCTGTCAACACTCCCACTATGCCCTTGGAGGCCGTCAGGAGCGCGTTCTCACCTTCTTTCCTGCTTTCCGCGAACCTTATCTCTTCATTTAGCATCTGTACCCTTGCTAGTGGGACGTCCGCCAACCCCGTGTACAGTCTGGAAATCTCACGGATAGTCTTTAGGTGTTTCTGAGCCCCTTCATTGGGCCCCCCATAATAGTGCTGAATTGCCCCCGCCATACTCTCGCTTATCGTAATGCGGGGCGTCACTGGCCTTTTAACTTTTTTATATGTTTCCTGCAATTCCTTTAGCAGTGAGCCTTGCTGAAGCGTATTGTCCAGCTTGAATTCACGTCTCGGTTTAGGAACCGTACGAACAGGCGTGTTTTTAGCACTCGCACCACCGACCTGAACTGTCGTGGCTATTTGCTGAACATCAAGCAGCGCCTTAGGCGGTTGCGGCAATCTGAAGCCCTCGAACCGTGTCTCTTATCCGCTACCGGCTCGTCGATATCTGTCACTTTCACCGTAACGACACCCGATTTTAGCGCCAATAACTGATCCGCCGTATTCAACATGCCCCCCGAATCGGCATCATCGTCGTCCCAACACTGGGACTCTTCGTCTTTCTCGACTTCATAATCGGCCCAAGCATCCTCCACTTGATCTACATAGCCGTCATGGCCGCCATCTTGTGCCAAAAAAACCTTCATACAGTTCTTCTTTCACACTGTCTCTTAACTGTTCTGACTCGTTTCGAAAGGCCTTGGCCTCCTCTCGCATTGCCAACATGTCTGGAGGCGCCTGCTTATCGGGAATCACCGCTCCCTCGAACGTTGCCGCCAAAAAGCCTCCATCAGAGAGCTTTGCGTGCGTTTTCTTAGCGTCCGCCGCCATTTTCTTCCTTGGCTTTGTTTTGGCAATCCTAATCGGTTCGGCCATTTCACTGTCCGACTCACTCATGCAGTGCGGAGCGATCGGTGGCTTGTCTTCGACAGACATCATTTTTGCCATCCTGCTTTAGCCACCCGAGCTCTGTATTCAGTAAAGCGACCACTCCATCGATTCAGCGTAGTAGCTTGTTCGAACGGCCGAGAAGTGGACTTGCACGTACTCACAGTCTTACTGGTCGTTCTGCAACAACAATAACTGTGGTTAGTATTTAAGCCTGCACCACATTTCGTGTTCTACCAAGAGAACATCAATACCAATCATATTTTCAACATTTTCTATCACAAACTAAGTTAAAAACATATATTTTTTAACTTACCTTGTAGCCTCCTCCAACTCGCTGCTGCCCCTACGCTGCCGGGTTTCAAACTGAGGCTATTTCCGGCCTGCGCGAGCTTGTCCTCTCCCCGGATACTTAACTTCCGGTATTCGGAAGATGAAGTAAGAATTGAAATTTTAGCTGATCTACCTACTAGTTAGTCTACTCTAGTTAGGCACGTGCATAAAAAATTAGAATACTTTTTGTTCTTATCTGACTGGTCTAGAATTAAAGAGCTTAATTTACAGATAAAAACACTTCTTAGTTTAAAAAAAAAAATTCACTATGGACAAAGTTATTGCGAGTTGAAGTTGTAAATAATGATGGCTTTTTGTACTGTTATTATAGTAAGGCAAGTGAAGTAAATAAGGGACCACTTATGCGTACCGGCAAACTCAGTGCATTGTCAATGGCCGTGAGCAATCTTCTTACAGAAAAAGTTCAATATCTCTAAAACCACACCACCTATTCACAAACTGCTTGGAACACATATAGGAAACATATTCAACGAATAGATTATATTAAATTTATATGGTTAGGCTTCTGCACTTCTATTAATTTTGAATAAAATAAATGCTATGCACTGCTGCGATGATCCGACCCAAACTAGCTAACCAGCAACACTTTGGCCGTTCAAAACACATGGGCGATAGGTCCAATCTGGTTTGAACCATGATTATATGATTTAGAAATGTGTATATTACACAGTTATACAAGTTTTACCTCTTGCTATTGCCATTTACTTACCTTTTCTGATGATGCAAAACTTGTATAACTGTGCTCAGAATCAATTGCCAGGAGCAAAAATGATATAATAATAAATTTAATTCTGTCCCAAATCTTTTGAATGTATTGCCACCATTGTGAGTCCTTCTGAGCATGCACAAAACTGCCCGCCTTGCAACCATATAACTTTCATTTGGTCACAAAAATGGCAGCCAGACATGTTGGATATTTCAATACACCACCTAGCGGAAATGCGGGTACCTACTCTAGTACAGTAGATGAGTAGTACATACATATGATACAGTAGGGGGTAAACGTCTACTACAACTTACAAGTACGGGGTGATCTTTTATTTAAGACTAATCACTAACCAGTAACTTGACTAGTCTAAGCCTAAGGCTAAGCAAATCATGAACTTCAAAGTAAACTACCTTTTTATTGGGTGCGGTAAACCACACTTCACTGAACTTCAACACGATGACGTAGTCTCCGTCCTGTTTAATGGGGAATTCATACCCGAACGTTGATATGTGATACCGCTCTGTTTGGTAGAGAATCTGGTCCTGTGGCACAACTCTTTGGATTAGTAGGCTTTTACCGTAGTCGGATGAGATTCCTTCCGATAGGGAGTCCCTCTGGTAGCGAATACCGTGAACGTCCGTGTGGGCATCACCGCCACAGTTCACTGCCCATATCACTTCGCCGTCAGCCAACGTTTCTGTTATTAGACCTAATAAACACGTCAATATGGCGACTGCCCGCCTCTGTATAACTTGGGATATATACATGGCTTAAATTTAGAGCTGCCAAAAGAATGCAACCTCAAAACAAACTGAGTGTCTGTCAGCTTGTTTGCACGCGTTCGCCGGCGGAAGTCGCTAAAATCAACTTCGAGATTGCGCAGTGAGAGTTGGCCACGTCGACTTCCGGCTGCTTTCCAATCTCGTTACTAGGTGGCGATATCGCACAGTCTAATTCATACGTCTCATGCTATGTGGCGCCACTGATTTCAGTCCGTAATCCCAGCGCACAAGTCCCACACTCTGGGAACGAGCCACACAGAAGGAACAAGGACGGAACCCTTATTCAATAAGCTGGCTCTGGTACACCCTGGTCAGAACGAACATCCCCCATCCAGTCGGCCTTCCTGCTTCTACACAAGTCGCCATCAACCGCTTCAGGACTGGCTACCGCCGTTGGATTGATGTCCCCAACCTCCAGCGCTGTCCCTGCGGAACTAATATCTTTAATGTGGCCCACATACTCGCCTCATGTGGCGCCATCGACAGATCTGCCATCAGCGACTTCATGGAGGATGCTGACCGCCAACTCAGCGACAATAGGGCCGCTCTGGCTATCCTCTCCAGGATTTCCAAGTCATCCTGGAACGCACTTGCGCGCTTCTACCGCCAGAATGTAGACATCATCAACACTGTCGGTCGCCCAGTTCATGACATCGGGGACTAGCAGGCCCCACCTCATCGCCATAGCTGACTTGGTGCCACTACTAACTAACCACTAATTTTCACTGCAACAAGCAGGTAACCCCACCCTCTGCCTAACTAATCCTCCTCACTTCACTTCTTCCTCTGGCCTTGGCCGGACTTACGGTGCATACCGGTGAATCTGGAGGGACTGAAGTTTGGATCCTGGTCGAGTCAAACCAATGACTTATAAAATGGGTACCTGTTGCTGCTAGGCGCTTGGCGTTATGAAATCAGGACAGGGACTGGGCGCACAGTGTCAGGATAATGTGACTGTGTGGGACATCGGGTCATGGCGCCGGCGGCCTGGTTTCCCAGTGGGGCAGCACTATAAAGTCGCCATGAGTGCGCGCTGTTACAAGTCGGTGCACATCCTTGTATGGCCTAGGGTCTTACTGGGGTGTAAAACTACACCAACCACCCAGCCTCCCCCGGCCCTCTCAGAAGACTGTGGTTGGACTCTTAGGCTGCCTTGTTCTTCCTCCGCCCCCTCCCCCCTGCCCCTCAATTCCTCTGATCACTATACACCGGAACCCAACTCCCGACCACATGGGACTGCTTTCAGCGGTGCCCATTCAGTGCTGCAGATTTGCAGCCTTCAGCGCACCAATGCGACTGAAAACTCCCCAAAACAACAACAACCAGTGATTATAGCATCTCGATTATAGGCCTACCAATGATTACGTTTTTTAAAGGCCCTGTCACCCTATGACGTATGGCGGCGTCGTGTGCGCAACGGGTTGAAATAATTTGAAAATAAAAATAGGTTGAGATACGGCGACCTACCCCGACCTACGCTGACCTATGCCAAGCGTACTCGACCTATGCCCAACCTATACGTAACCTATGACCCCGTATGCCGCCATGTTGGTCAAAATTTGCATAGGTCGGCATACGCTAAGGCCATACGTCGTAGTGTGACAGACAGCCAACACGCTGGGCATACGCCCGCTATATGCTCGCAATACACTAGGGGTACGCCAGTACACACTACAGGCACTTTAAGGGGCTGTCACATTAGGGTTTTTTGCGGGAGCGTATGGTGGCGTAGGCGCGTTACGTCATATACGTCAGCATATGCTGTATACGCTACTCATACGCTACGCATACGCTACTCATACGCTACTCATACGCCGCCAGATGCCGCCGGATGGCGGCTTATGAGGCATACACCGCCATACGCTTTCATAAATCCGTCCGTCCACATTTTTTTGTGCATGCTAAAAAAATCTCGACCTATGAGGGCGTATGGCCCATACGCTGCTCATACGCTACTCATACGCCGGCATACGCTCCTCATACGCCGGCGTACGCTCCTCGTACGCTAGGGGTACGCCGGCATAGGTTTTTCATACGCTCAACTTGTGTCACCGGCGTATCTCTAGCGTATCTCTAGCGTATGTAGCGTACGCATAACCTACGAGTTACGTATGGGAGCGTACTCCTAGCATATGCACAGCGTATGCACAGCGTATTCAAAGCGTATGCCATAGGTCTCGACATCGAGCTGAGACGGGTCAATCCAACAGGTACCGGACTGTATTTTTTGTATTTAGGACGGTCCAAACATGTGCTCCAACCACTATCAAAAGCAACTACCTGTTAGGAAGCAGTCTCCATATGAAATATGAAGAAATGGGACAGTGCAAACATGTACACACACCCACTACACACACATGTACCTAGATTTTATCCTACATATCGACCTTAGTTTTTTATTATTATTATTATATAATACCATATTGGGGGGTTTGTGACCTAGGCATCACTGGCTGCAGAACTGCAGCATTAATAAAAACGGCGGACCTGTTAGGAAGCAGTCTCCATGAGAAATATGAAGAAATGGGAAGGTGCAAACATGTAGGACGGTGCAAACATTAAACCTGCATGTGCATGCTTCCTACATGTTTGGACTGTCCTACATGTGTGCACCAACCCATTTCTTCATATATCATATATGGAGACTGCTTCCTAACAGGTAGTTGCTTTTGATAGTGGTTGGAGCACATGTTTGGACCGTCCTACTCTGGATGTCACACAAATATTGTACACTCATAATGCTGCAGTCGTCTGTCTTATCTGTCTGTCTCTGTCTGTATGAATGATGAATGAATGAATGAATGAATGTATCACCTCTCCGCTGGCCTGGCTCCTCCTTGATATGTCTGAAAAGAGTTCCAGGAGGGGGAGCCCGCTGGCATTTTCATCGATTCATGACATCGATCTGAGCTGGTTTAACAGACATGTTTGGACCATCCTACATGTTTGCACCGTCCCATTTCTTCATATATCATATAGGGAGACTGCTTCCTAACAGGTAGTCGCTTTTGATAGTGGTTGGAGCACATGTTTGGACCGTCCTACTCTGGATGCCACACAAATATTGAACACTAATTATTCCGTTTACTTAAGATAAGATACGCTTTGCATACGCTAAGCATAGGTTCTGCTTAGGTTACTCATATGCTACTCATACGCTCACACGCTACGCATACGCTACGCGTACGCTACTCGTACGCTCCACATGCCAATCAAAACCGTCAAAAAATGTCACAGCACGCTCCCATACGCTCCTCATACGCTCCTCATACGCTCCTCGTACGCTCCTCATAGGTTCCACATATGCTCAAAACCACCCGAAAGGTCACCAAATGTCATCATAGGCCGGCACGCGCAGGACCTACATAGGTTTTCAATACGCTCCCGCCATACGCCGTAATGTGACAGGGCCTTTAGACATAAGCTAGGTGTATGCTATATACGCCAGAGATACGCGGAGGACACAGGTTCAACGTATGGCTAACCTATGCCGACCTACCACTAACTTATGCGTAACCTATGCCGGCGTACATCCAGCATAGGTCCAGCATATGAGACACATATGAGCCACACGCCGGCATAGGTTTAAAATTTTGAACATGCACAAAAGATTTTTGGTGGCTCGACCTATGCCGTCCTATGACGACCTATGAAAAGCATATACAACGTATGCCCAATCTATGCGTAACCTATGATGGCCTATGCCGATGTGTGGGTCGAAAAGCACATACATCGGCATACGCTAACGCCATAGGTCATAGTTTGACAGCCCCTTTAATAATATTATGAGTAAGCATTGGACATATTCGACTGGGCCTTTCTATGCGCATATATATACAAATATTTCTTTACAAATTCCTATTCGACTGGTGCAGGAAGTGGGTTTCTATACCTATGAATCGAATGTGTCTTGTGGCTCCATCCATAAGGTTGATTGATTGATTGGTGGTTTCTTTACCCCGTGTCGGCAGCATAGGCCATATTCACGGCGAGAATTGTTTGCTTTTTATTCGACCATTGCCTTTACATATAATGTAAAAGCATACAATCAATTAGGTGTCAATAGACACTTATGAATTTTTAAAAGCTCACAATCATATAATTAAATTAAATAGATGAAAGAATTAATTGATAAAAAATGTTTTATTGAACTATATGAGGTGGTACAGACCAGCTGCCCTCAAAAAGGCTAAAATGTCTTCTTGTTTTACTTGAGTAAAAACGTCATCCATGCTGTTTGCAGTCTAAAATTGTTGGCGTAGTGCCATAAAATCGACACAGTTTAGTCAAATGTGCTTGACTGTCAGTGGGGAGTGACATCCAATACATTTAGGGGGAGGGTCCCCCTTGGGCAGGAAAACATGTGTTAGCCATGAGTGGCTAATACGGCAGTGGCTAAGGACCACCTGGTCCCGCTGACCCCCCACATGAGACTGTGGTGGTTTTCCCACAGCCAGTTCAATTTCATGCAATTTGTTGATGTTTTCATCCCACTCATTTTGCCATTTGGATTTGATGTGGTTGGCTATTAGTGGTTTCAGATCAGAGGGGGGTATCAGACACGGTTCAACATCATAGTTCAGAGCCTCCTTCACAGCCCGATCAGCTCGTTCGTTTCCCTGGATGCCAGCATGGCCAGGCACCCAACACAAGTGGATGTCATATCCATCTGTTGCCAGCTGGTACATTTTGGAAATGACCTTTGCCACGAAAGGGTGGTCCGTTTTTAGCCAAGCAACAGCTTGCAGGCAGGAAAACGAATCGCTGTATTTACCTCAGCATTGTTGAACCAGAGCTGGTGCTGGACTTTTCGTGGAGGGTCTGGAACGACCTCTGCGGGAGTGACCACTTTCCAATTATTCTTAATTGCAAGGAGTGTTCTCCCGTAGAGCGAGAGAGGAGCTGGCAGCTGCGTCAAGCTGACTGGCCCTCCTTCCGGACCCTATGCCGCGAGGAGTTCACTCCAGACATCAGTGACATTGATTCCTTAACTGAGATGCTGAGGTGGATAGCAGAGAAAACTGTTCCGAAGACTTCTGCAACTCCCAAGGGTCTGATGCCTCCATGGTTGGATGACAGCTGTAGGGGGGGCTATTAAGGAACGAAAGAAAGCTCAGCATAGATTCCACAGGAGACCGACTGCTGAAAATCTGGCGCTCTTTAGAATTTTGAGGGCTTGCGCTCGCAGAACAATCAAAGAAGCACGGATGCAGTGCTGGAGACGTTTCGTTTCTGGCATTACCATGCACACGCCATTGGGGAAAGTCTGGATGATCAGAAGAATCAAGTGAAGGGGAGATGATTCTTCTGTAGTCCAGCACTTGAAGCACAATGGCACCATTCTCACATCACTCAATGAAATAAGTGAAGAATTGGCTCGCGCCTTTGCCGGAAATTCATCTTTGGCAAGCTGCCTCCTGGGTTTTCTGGCTGTCAAGGAACGCCAAGAGCATAAGCTCTTGGACTTTTCCTCTGATGGGAGGGAGCACTACAACTCCCCATTCAGCATGGGTGAGTTGAGGTGTTCTCTAGAAAGCTCGCATGATACAGCAGTTGGACCTGATGGAATTCATTACCAATTCCTTAAGCATCTCCCCAAATCTGCACTGAGACTGTTGCTTCAACTCTTTAACAACATCTGGGAGTCGGGTGTCGTCCCCGCCTCTTGGAGGGAGGTGGCAGTAATACCGATTCCCAAACCTGGTAAAGACAAGAGTGAATCCAACAACTATTGTCCTATAGCCCTCACAAGCTGCATCTGTAAAACCATGGAGCATATGGTTAACAAACGCCTCGTCTGGCTACTGGAGTCAGGACAATACTTGTCTGCCCTCCAATGTGCCTTCAGATGAGGCTGCAGCGCTCTCGGCCATTTGGTTTGCATGGAGACCTTCATAAGAGACGCCTTCCTTAAGAAGGAGCACATTGTGGCTGTCTTTTTCGATCTCGAAAAAGCCTATGACACAACGTGGCAGCATGGCATTAAGGAGGATCTCCATGTGATCAGCCTTCGTGGTCACCTGCCAAATTTTATTAAGAATTTTCTGGCGCTCAGGCATTTTCGTGTCTGCGTCAAGACTACATATTCCAGTCTGCACTTGCAGGAATTGGGAATATCCCCAAGGCAGCATACTGGCAGTGACTCTTGGTTTGGAGTCAAGGTCAACGGTATTGCTGCCGCTGTTAAAAGGGGGGTCTCCTGTCGTCTTTTCGTGGACGATTTTGTTTTGTACTACAGAGGTACTGGTATGAATGTCGTGCCTCATATCAAGTACCTCAAAACACGATGCCTGAAAGCGCTAGAGGTTCTGATGGTGCTGTCCAGTTCAGAGTGGGGAGCGGACAAAGATGTTCTGCTCGCCATGTACCGTTTGTTTGTTGTTGTTTTACATCCTAGCAACATCTAAGGTCATATCAGGACGGGTACCGACTTGTGACAGTGCACACTCATGGCGACTTTATAGTGCTGCCCCACTGGGAGACCAGGCTGCCAGCACCATGACCTGATATCCCACTCAGTCACATTATCCTTGTAAAGTCGACGGCTGGTGGTTTGAGTGGTGTAGATAGGCTAATAAGAAATCACTACAGGCAAGGAAGGAAATGGCGACCACGATGAGTGCACTTTGTGTCATTGGGTAGAGTGTTCAACACTTACAAATTCGACCACGATGTGTTGAAACCACTGGGGTTTTGAATCTTCACGAGATAACTACTGATTATATTGACTGTGTGAATATTTCGGTGTGTTTCTGTAGCATTTTACTTTATTTGTTATAGCGAGTGCATATTACTATATTTAATATATTCGTTAGCTAGTAGTTAAATTAACTCATGGGGTGTTTTAATTTTGGCGTTAGGGACTGGGACTACAAAATTCTATATGGATAATATTACTGGTAGTATTTTAATTTCATTTATATTGATGCTATTCTGAATTCTAAAAACAATGAACTTTTTATTGACTTCGAATGGTGGTTGATGTAGATTAGTTTTTCTTCTTTTGATTCTCCATTCTTTTTACTTTATTCAAGGGTTAAATTAAAGTAAATTGCTTTGTCGACGAGTTTCCAACGGAAGTGTCAATTCTTGAGGGAGACATTAGTCTTTGACATCGATATTACTGTAATGTCACATGTTTGAAGCCTCATGTCGCCGCTAGAATTTTTTTCATTTCGGACTACTTTCGATAATTTTCTTTAACCTTGGAGTAAATAGAAGCATATTAATATATACGGGAGAGACTTTTCACTTTCTTCCTGCATTACAGGCATATTTCTCGGTTGAATTCTTTAGATTTATTTCTACCGCGCTTTACACAATACACTAACAATGCCTATAACACGCCTAAAGGAGGATGCATTGCTTGAGCAATTTGGCTTGTGGTTTGAAAGTCAAGTTGATATAGGTATTTTTAGCGCTGATTGTGATAAATTGGAAGCATGGACTAAGTTTATGGCTGATAGCTTAGAAAATATTATTGACAAAAATGAAGAAAGAATCTTGCAAATTACTGAACGTACAGAGGCTGATAATGACAGGGAAGAATGTAGAGAAAGGCGTGAATTAGCTAGTCTAGAACATAAAAGTAATGAGACTAAAATAAGAGCTCTTAAAGCCTATGGGAAGTCTATACCTATGCTGGATGGGACTGACAGAGGTGTGCTGAGAGAGTGGATAGATCTTATTGAGAGGATAGGAATGCTTGCTGATGTGTAAGATTTAGATATAATTCGCTTCGCACTTTCTAATGCAACAGGTACACTGCATGAAGTGTTATTCACTGCCTTCACAACTAAGGGTGCTAAGTCATGGGATGATATCAAAGAAGAAATTGCTAAGACATTGGTCGTAATGCTTGCATTGCATTTGATTCGCAGCGGAGGAGGAGTACCCCCCCTCCTCGGGCCGCCAGCGTCCGTTGGGGTTACATAACCCCCCCTCCTCCAGCCACTACGCTTCCACGCCCTGCCAAACGCACTCCTGACCATTTTCTCCACCCACCCACCCTAACTTCATCCCTTACCTTCATAGGGCGGAGGGCGCTTCGGGGCACCTCCCCTAGCATTGACAATATAGACACTCTCATTCATCCATTTATTACTTACCTCCACTTTATATAACCCTTTGATTATTATCCATTCTTACCTGTTGTACATATCATTGTCCATATCTTTACACTTTACATTTAATAAAGTGTTTTTTATTTCCACTTCCTGTCTTGTCTTCCTCCTTCGCTGCGTATCATTAACAGCAGATGAGAAAACGCGTTTAAAAAGTGTGGTAATGACAATGGTACAGAATGAGGGTGAGACAGTAGTGGCGTATTGCCAACGGTTTAAAACAGCTGCTAGTAAGGGGTGGAAACTGCCTTCTGCTACCTTGGGGACTGACACCTTTGAAATTTTGCTATCACGATTTTTTTATTCATTGTTGGATGACAACACTATGTGGTACGTAGAAACCAATAGACCAAAATCATTGGAGGAAACATTTACTCTAGCTATATTGAGTGATAGGTCTGTATTGAGACAGCAACGACGTGTACAATCACGACTGACAGATTTAAATATCACTAGTCAGGTAGATAGTCTGAACTTTAATTCTTCTAAATTGTCAAAAACAACTGCTTCTGGAGGAGTTCACACTAGTTCAGTAGCAGCAGTAGAGAGTCAGGCTCTAAAATCGCTGCAAAATGAAGTAAAATCACTAAGAAAGTGTGTAGAACGCTTAACGGTAACTGGGGATAAATGTACACATGCAGATATTCATTTGGTAAACGTTGCGTTACCGTATGGTGCCGGTTCTTATGCTACGGGCGGACGTCTTGAGTCGCCGTGCGTAAACATAGCACCGAAGGGTGGGGTAGCTACTGCATCTAAATTTAGATCGGGTTCAGTCCCACAGCACACAGGGAAGATTGCGCTGTCAACGCAACAGCGGGGAGACAATGAGAAAGCGACACCGGCTGCGCAGGCGCAGTCGTCGACGTCTAAAAAGGGACAAATGTATCGACAACGACAGCCTTAGTCTTCGGCTTGTGCTGGTCGGCGGGTAATCAATTGTTACTTATGTAATGAATTGCATGCAATGAAAGATTGTCCACATCTGAAATTACTGCGTAGTAACGTGAACGCTACTGCTTCGGGAAACTAGAATGTGCACTTGATACTCGTCCAAGTATTAATATTGACTTTAATCAAATAAAATTAACTGGTCTTGTAGACTCAGGTGCGGCTAAAAGTTTAATACATGTAGATGCACTTCAAAATTTAGTAGATATTGGAATAGCACATAGGCAATTGTATCCGGGTAGTAGATTAAGGTCACTCACAGGACACTTAATTCCTACTATAGGGATAGCTTTCATTAATGTTTATGAGAAGTTATGTCCTTTCTTTGTAGTTGATTTGTTAGCTTTTGATTTATTATTAGGCACAGATGTAATGGACATATGTAATGCTGAGATTTGTTACAGGAATCAATTTGGAATAATTTAGAGGTACTTAACAGTAGAATAGCAGGAATAGTTCTAGAAGTAGACTATTGGAAAAAGCATTTTCCCTTGTTATTTCCTGATTCTAATGAAAAACTTAAAGCTATTAAGGTAGTTGAGATGCATATAGACACAGGTAATGCATATCCCCGGGCTTGTGTAGGACAGCGAGGGTGAAGGAACCCTCGGCCGCCATGAGCCAGAGCTCACGGGCACATGTGCCGAGGGTCGGGTCGCGGGATCGCCCAGACTCGAGGGAGGCCGCGGAAGCCATGTTGTTGGTGTTGATGACAATGGTGGCCCCCGCGATGTCAACCGAGAGGAGGGCGTGGAGGGCGACGACGAGGTTGACCGCCTTGAGCTGGTGGATGGTGGGGAAGAGCTTCCGGAAGGCCGAGGAGTACCCTCGGGCGTAGCAGTGGGTCGAGGAGTAGGCCCCCCCGCCAGTGAGGCAGGAGTCGCACTCAATCACCACTCAGTGGACCTCAGGGGCGCGGAGGAGGCAGAGACCGTTGGAGGTTCGGCAATAGGCAGCGAACCACATGAGGTCCCGGAGGGCCTTGTCCACGAGGTGATGGAGGCAGCTCCGAAGCCGCCGCGGAGGGCGGCGAGGAGGCGTGCCATGAATTTTCTGGCGGGGAGGACACAGCTACCGACGTGGTTCAGGCGCCCGAGGATACTCTGGAGCTCCCGGCGCACGAGGGTCAGGCGAGCGATCTGAGTCTCGCAGTCGAGGATCAGGTCATCGACTTTGTCGGGGGCGATGCGGTTGGTCATTGCCTCACTGTCGATGGCGAAGCCGAGCCAAGTGAGGTGGACCGCGGGGGGGTGGCACTTCCCGGGGGCGACCTCCAGGCCGAGGGCCCTGACCAGGGTGATGAAGGCGTCGAAGGCCTGGCGGGCCCTCAGGAAGGTGCGCTCGCACCCGACAAAGTCGTCCACGTACACGAGGGCATGAAAGCCCTCATGGCGGAAGACCCAGGCGACTGCTGAGATGACACGGCGTCGAAGGCCTGGCGGGCCCTCAGGAAGGTGCGCTCGCACCCGACAAAGTCGTCCACATACACGAGGGCATGAAAGCCCTCACGGCGGAAGACCCAGGCGACTGCTGAGATGACACGGACACATGCCGCGCCCGAGGAGCGGCATCCAAAGGGGAGGGCGAGGTCGACGTAGGTCGCCCCATCAAGGGTGATCCCGTAGAGGGGACAGGAGAGGGGGTCGGCCCGGAGCTGGCAGTACGCCTGGGAAATTCGGCCGTCCATGTGTAGGCCCCGGAGCCCTCTTGGATGAGGCGGCCGACGTCGGCGACGCAGGGGAGCTTGTAGGCATGGGGCCTGCCCAGGTATTCGCGTTGGGGGATGCCGGCATTGGCGCTACCCCCGGGGGGGGTAGGAAAGGTCAACGATGACCCCCCTCTTGCCAGGATCAGAGTTGGGGCGGGTCATCATTGGGGAGACCTGGGTCCAGGTGGTGAAGGGGGGGGGGGTATGGAAGGGGCCAGTGAGGGCGCCGTGAGCGAGCTCTGTGGTGATAAAGTCACGGAGGTGGGGTTCGAAGTCGCGGGCTTCCCAGTGGTTTTTGTAGGTGGGGCGGGGAGGGGCTTGGGCGATGTAGTTGGAGGGGAACCCAAACTCCAGGAGGTCCATGAGCTTGGCATCGTGGTAATCCCAGAGGCGGGAGCACCAGGCAGGGATGTGTAGGCCTGAGGGGAGGGGGATGCGGGCGGCCAAAAAGTTAGGGGAGGAGGCGCAGTTCTCGCGCGGAAGCGGGCGGGCGAAGTCAGCGGGAGAGGAGTGGAGGGGACGCAGAGGCCCTGGGGTGGGGGAGGGCGGCGGGGGGGGGGAGAGGTCGGGGAGGTTGTGGAGGTAGGCGGTGTCGCCGGAGGAGGGGCTGGAGGGGGCGCCGGTAGCAGGGGCGGTGGCGGTGGCCGCGGGTGTCGGTTGTGGCAGGGGTGGTGATACACTGCTGGTGGGGAAAGGCAGGGGTAGCAGGGGGGGGGAAGGGGTGGAAGGGGTGGCAGGGGTGCGTGGGCCGGTGGTGGTGGTACACTGCTGGCGGGTAGCGCGAATGTGATGTAATTGGCCGTCGCTGGGGTTATTACGTAATCGGCCGCCGGGGCGGATGAGAGGACTGCCGGCGCCGGGGGTCTCCCGAGGGTTATGTAAGCCCGGGGGGCGGTCCGAGGTTTGGCCGCCGCCAGGAGGAGCCAGTTCCGGCGCACTAATGGGGACTCCCGGTCTGTGGAGGGCGACGGCGGGGGTGTAGATGACGGCGGGACGGTTGAGGTGGCGTGTGACGTCATCACAGGTGTGATGGGTGTGATGGTGGCGGTTGGTCGGGGGATGCGAAGGGCCCTCCTGGGGGGGGGCACCGCTGCCTTGGGCCGAGGAAGCTCGGCCAGCGTGGTAGGGGGGCAGAGCGGGGTGAGGTCCCCCCGTGAGCGCCTCGCTCGGTCCGAGGGGAGCTCGCCGCCGACGGACTAAAAATCCGCCGTGGCGATCGCGGGGGTGGCAGAGGCGCGCTCCCGTGTGCGTTTTGTGATGCATACCACCTCGCTATGGACTGTGAGGATACACCTCACATTCGCGCAGTATGTGCAGGCGTGGCGCCACCGGACGCCCTGCTCCCTGTGCGCCTCACCGGCGGGGGCGAGGTCGCGCGAGGTGGGGTCCCGGTTCCAGGTCGGGCAGGGCACGCCATAGGCCTCGCGGGTGTATGGGGTCCGTGGTCGGCATGGCTGGGGGGCGGCCGCCAGGAGGACAGCGGCCAAGGAGCGCGAGGTGGAGGCCCTGGAGGTGGAGGCGAGGGTCGCGGGGGCGGTTATGACGTCGAGGTGGATGGCGTTAATGGTGATAGGGTCGTGCCAGCCGGCCGGAAGCCTCCCGTCAGCCACCCACGGGAAGATCATCTCGGACCACCCGCAGACCATAGGCCAGGGATGTGTCACACAATCGCGCTGGACGGTGAGGTTGTGGTAGAGGAGGCCTGGGATGGAGACCGAACGTGCAGATTTTTTAACGATGCTCATCTAGGACTATTTGCCAGTACCCGCTGTTGGCATCAAGTACGTAAAAAACTTGGCCCCATGGGTTTTGGCAACAACCTCCTCTATCGTTCTTGTAGGATAGGGCCCACGTAGGATTGCCTTATTAAGCTTTGTAGGGTCCAAGCATACCCTTATCTTTCCCGGTTTTCTGACAATGGTTATTGAGCTGACCCAAGGGGTCGGCTCCTCCTGTTTGATTATAACGCCCAGCTTTAACATACGGTCTAGCTCTTCTTTTACATCATTTTCAATGGCGTGTGGGATTCTATGTGGTGGGTCAATGTTTGGCTGAACATTATGATGAATGTGAATCTTTGCGTTAACTTTTATGGTTCCTAGACCATGGAAAATGTCTTTATAGGTATTTACCAGTTCGTTTGCATCGTGCTGTGTGGCTGTTTGTTTGTTGACAGTGTTGACTCGGGTGAGAAGGTTTAACAGGACACTTGCGCTTTTTCCAAGGATCGGGCTTCCACTAGCGGTGACTTGGAAACGTAACATCTGGTTGTTTACTTTGATGCCCGCCTCGCCTTCTGGATAGATATATTGTCCCGTATATGTAACCAACCGACATCTTGAAGGTTTCAAAGCAGTATTCATCAACTGGTCAAATATTGTTCTTGGCACTATATTTGCTTCTGAACCCGTGTCTAATTTGAAGCGTATTTCTGTATTTCCAATGTATATGTCCGTGTACCACAAGTCTGTGTTTGTGTTGTCTGCTTCACCGATGGCACCCACGAAGAGATTGGTTTCCTCCTCGTTGCCCATCTCCGGCCAGTTTTCTAGTTTATTATGGTCATCCACATATATCTCATTTACAGGTGCTGTTGTTTGCTTGCTTCTACACATCTTGATGAAGTGGCCTATTTTATGACACCCATTGACATGGTGTGCGTTGCGGGTGGCGGGGCTTGCCTACGCGTAAACCTTGTCATTTCGTCGACTTGATTTTCCGATTCATTATTGCCATCTCCTACTAATGTTGCTTGGTGTTCACTGAGTCGGCACATCTCCGTGCATCTCTCCACATTTAGATTAGGCGTCTGTAAAAGTCTGTTTCTGAGTCTTTTATCCTTTACGCCACAAACTAGACGGTCGCATAAAAGTGATTTTTCAATATCGCCGTACTCACAGAACGTTATCCTGTGCTGTAGCTCTCGTATGTAGACGTCCATACTCTCTGTTGTTTGATTATATGAATTGAATTGGTAGCGAGTGACTGTAATGTTCTGTTTTCCCTCACAGTATGTTCGAAATAACTCTATGAGGGGGTTAATTTTTTCCTTGTCACTGTCTTCTATCTTGAATGTTCGGTATACTTTTTGCGCTTCGGGGCCGGCGACATGCAGGAATATGAAGCACTGCACTTTTTCTGCTTTCGACGTCACTCCCGCCGCCCCGGCATATATTTCGTAGGAACTCAACCAAGCCCTCCAGTTCATCGCCATATTGTTGTCCAATATTAATGGTGCCGGGGGTTTTAGTCCTGACAAAGCCATGGCTTCTGGTTTTTCTTCTGAGTACTTGTTTTTCTCATCTGACACCATGTAGTAAATGAGTGTGAACGCGTTGAGTTCCAGTGTGTGACTACTTTATTATTCCTGTTGCCTGGCCCTCGCTCATGTGACCGCTTACGTCACCAACATACAGAGCCCCGTATTCCGTACATAGTTGACACGCCCACATCTTACAGGGGTAGTGAGTAGAGCTCCAAGTGCCCCTTCCTCACTATCTGACTAACACACAATGACTATTGACCATGAGTAAAGTATCACCAGCAACTACATAAACACATTCATGCACCTGGCCATATATACCTTTTACTACAATAGACCATTTGCATTCCCCCACCAATGCGTTTTATCAGAATATTTTACACTATGATGGCAGCAGGTGTTCTGGTCATGCCAAAACATTATAGTTTGGACAGGATACATCGCAAATGCGCTGGGTCCTGGGCTTAGCGCTATGACACCAGCAGCCATTCCACAGCGTATGCACCGAAGGATGACCCGGGATCATAGAACCATATCACTTTGTATACTCAACTATGACAAACTGCATATTCTACGATCCAGCCGGGCCTGAACATTAATGGTTTGACGGGATCCGCCGCAAAAGCACAGGTTTCCGAATTTAATGTTTGGATGGCAGCGGCCGTTCTGGTCACGCCTGTCCGTTATCGTTTAGACAGGATCCATCGCAAATGCGCCGGGTTCTGGGCTTAATGCTATGATGGCAGCAGCCGTTCCGCAGTGTATGTGCCACCGGACGGCTTGGGATCGCCCAGAGCCCGGCACATTTGCGATGGATCCCATCCAAACGATAATGCATAGGCATGACCAGAACGGCTGCTGCCTTCATAGCATTAAAACCGGTAACCTGTGTATTTTTGGTTGCTCCCATCAAACCATTAATGCTCAGGCCCGTCTAATGTGGCAAGCATGGAACGGCTGCTGCATTAGCTAATACAAAAGATCTGAAAGTCAAAATCTTTCAAATGCACATATCTCACTCAGATTTTGGATTATAATAAAAATTCAAAAAGAATATTGCTTCTGATTCATTGGAGCTTCAAGTGAATTTATAATTTGAATGTTTGGACCCCTTTGACAATTTAGGAGGTTACCTATATATGCACACCAGACTGGGTAAATACCATGAGGTGACCTGGGCCGCGTTCAGGGTCTGTCTCGGAGGTGCCTCGGAGATGGCCATGACGTCACGTTGGTCTGAACTGCAAAGGCAGCTTGTTGTCTCGAAAATGGCCATCCCCATAGGCAGCGGCCATTTGCAATGGAAAAACTGTGCTGTGATTGGCTGAAACCACTGAATGTGGCGGCCATTTTCGAGCCGCTTTTCATCTCCAGTCCGAAAAGGGAGGCGTCTCCGAGACGCACCCTGAAAGCAAATAGGCTAAAAAGCATCGCGGAGATGTCTCCGCGGCGCCTCTGAGATGCACCCTGAACGCGGCCCAGAAGCCACACTGGCCGTATTCGATTAACACGACCCGGGCGACTCTGGTCATCCGAGTTGCTAGAATTTCAAATCGAACACTGGTAAAGTGAAGTCGGGCAAAGTCAGGTCAGGTAAAGTCAGGTCGGGTAAAGTCAAGTCGGGTAAAGTCAAGTCGGGTAAAGTCGAGTCGGCTAAAGTCGAGTCAAGTAAAGTCGGGTCGGGTCTGGTAAAGACGGGTTGGGTAAAGTCAGCTCGGGTAAAGTCAGGTTGGGTAAAGTCAGGTCAGATAAGGTCAGGTCGGGTAAAGTCAAGTCGGGTAAAGTCGGGTCGGGTAAAGTCGGGTCGGGTAAAGTCAGGCTGGGTAAAGTCGGATCAGGTAAAGTCAGGTCGGATAGAGTCAGGTCGGGTAAAGTGAAGTCCGGTAAAGTGAAGTCGGGCAAAGTCAGGCCCGGTAAAGTCAAGTCGGGTAAAGTCGGATCGGGTTATGTCGGGTCGGGTAAAGTCAAGTCAGGTAAAGTCAGGTTGGATAAAGTCAGGTTGGGTAAAGTCAGGTTGGGTAAAGTCGGATCGGGTTAAGTCGGGTCGGGTAAAGTCAAGTCGGGTAAAGTCGGGTTGGGTAAAGTCAGGTCGGGTAAAGTCAAGTCGGGCAAAGTCAGGTCAGGTAAAGTCAAGTTGGTTAATGTCGGATCGGGTAAAGTCAAATCGGATAATGTCAAGTCGGGTAAAGTCAGGTCGGGTATGCAGAACGGACACACCCCGTACGGCCACCTTCCACTTGTGGGCAATAATAGAGTTGTTATAGACACAACTAAGTAAAATTGTTCCATACTATGATTTATGACTCAAAAACATAGTAAACCTTAGCATACAATATTAGGAATTTTATTTTGATTTAGGTTGAAGAAACTCATACTAAACGCAAGAAATTGAAAGAAAACGTGATTAATTCCGTTTCATTACGTTTTGACATCACAACTCTCCAGAATTTGCCGCCTCGAACTCATGGGCTGTAATCGATTAACACGACCCGGGCGACTCGGGTCACCCGAGTCGTCAGAATTTCAAATAGAACACCGCGAGTGGAGTCGATAAATACACGTGCCGTGTGCAAAACAACCCGACCCCAGTAACCCACCTCTTGGCTGGGGTTTGCAAGGAGCAATGACGTCACATTTGCGCTGGTACCGTCCTGCAGGATAACAGCCACTGGTACCAGTCATACATATTTCTTTTTGGTAATAACATAGATTAATGAAATGGAAATATCACTAAACTATGCCATCATGAAAATAGTTAAATCATATTTTGCTGTAATTATATCGGCTACTCAAAAAACAAATAAAAGGGCCACCATTTTTGTCACCCGAGCGTGGAGAAGCTTATTCGATTATTCGACCCGAGTCTGCAGGATGTGCGCATGCGCCAGAAAGTGGCTCGGGTGACCAGAGTCGATTAATCGATTACGCCCATGAAAGCAGCTAATCAGAGCAGATTCTTTTCGATTGCAAATGGCTGCCCTCTATGGGGGCAACCATTTGCAATGTAAATGAACAGCTCTGATTGGTTCTTTTCGATTGCAAATGTCCGTCCAATGGAAAAGAACAGCTCTGATTGGCTGAAACCATTGAAGCCATTTGACTGGTCCTCTTTGCATTCGAAAACGTAGTTCACTGCGCAGGTGGGCGGAGAGTTGTTGTTTTGGGGAGTTTTCAGTCGCATTGGTGCGCTGATGGCTGCAAATCTGCAGCACTGAATGGGCACCGCTGAAAGCAGTCCCATGAGGTCGGGAGTTGGCTTCCGATGGGGAGTGATCAGAGGAATGGGGGGGGAGGGGGGGAGGGGGGAGGGGGGAGGGGGGGAGGGGGGAGGGGGGAGGGGGGAGGGGGAGGGGGGAGTAAGGAAAAAGGCAGCCCAAGAGCCCAACCACAATCCTCTGAGAGGGCCGGGGGAGGCTGGGCGGTTGGCGTAGCCCCACGCCCCAGTAAGACCCTAGGCCATACCAGGACGCGCACCGACTTGTGACAGCGCCTACTCATGGTGACCCCATAGTGCTGCCTCACCGGGAAACCAGGCTGCCGGCACCATGACCCGATGTCCCAACACAGTCACACCACCCTGACACTGTGCGCCCAGCTCCTGTCCCGATTCCACAATGCCAAGCGCCGAGCAGCAACAGGCACCCACCCCACAAGTCACCGGTTTGACACGACCAGGATCCAAACCCCAGCCCCTCCAGACCCACCAGTATGCACAGTAAGTCTGGCCAAGGCCAGAGGAAGAAGTGAAGAGGATGCGACCAGTTAGGCAGTGGGTGGGGTTACCGTTTGTTGCCAGCGAAAATTAGTGGTTAGTTGGTATTGGTATCGAGTCAGCTACGGCGATGAGGTGGGGCCTGCTAGTCCTCGATGTCATGGTCTGGGCGACCGACAGTGTTGATGATGTCTGCGTTCTGGCGGTAGAAGCGAGCAAGTGCGTTCCAGGATGATTTGGAAATCCTGGAGAGGATAGCCAGAGCGGCCCTATTTTCGCTGAGTAGGCGGTCAGCGTCCTCCATGAAGTCGCTGATGGCAGATCTGTCGACGGCGCCACATGAGGCGAGTATGTGGGCCACATTGAAGATCTTAGTGCCGCAGGGACAGCGCTGGAGGTCGGGGACATCAATCCAACGGCGGGAGCCAGTCCTGAAGCGGTTGATGGCGACTTGGGTAGAAGCAGGAAGGCAGACTGGATGGGGGATGTTAGTTCTGACCAGGGTGTACCAGAGCCAGCTTATTGAATAAGGGTACCGTACTTGTTCCTTCTGTGTGGCTCGTTCCCAGAGTTTGTTGGTGGCTCGAGAAGCGGTGGCGGTCAGTTTGGTGATGGATGGAAGGATGGCTGTCTCCACGTCTGCTCAGTTGGCACCGGCTAGAGCGGCACAGTCGGCCTGGTCATTACCATACAGTCCTATATGCGAGGGGACCCATAGCAGGACTGTGTTGAGGTGTGCCTGATGTCTGGTCAAGATTATAATCTGGATCGCGTCGGCAATGGAGTGTCAGGCATTTGGGCGGGCGATCTCTTTGATGGCATTCAGAGAGTCGGCAATGATGATGGCACTTGAGTTGTGGAGGTCTTCGAGGGCCAAGTGAATGGCGGCGAGCTCGGTATCGAGAGTGGAAGCAAAGTCTGACACCCTGGTGGTGTTCTTTGTGTTGGAGAAGGGGGATGAAGATTCCGGCTCCAGCTCTACCTGATGTTGGGTTAAGGGAGCCATCGGTGTAGACAGTCTTTGCGAGAGGAAATTCCACCTTTGCCTGAGTTATGGCCTCGAGAGCCAGGGAGTGGAGTTCTGGGGTGGTGTAAGCCGCCTTGGCAGCAACTAGGTTGGTGGTTCGGGTTTCCACTGGGATGGAAACCCATGGTGGCTTGTGAGGGCTGAGGGCGGAGTCTGCAATGTGGAGTCCATGGGAGTCCTTGAGGGCGGTGATGGCGTCCTTGAGGCGGTAGGAGATGTGCGGGTGACCGCGGGTCCCATCTCGGAGGTAGGCCGTGGCCAACCGGATTGTTGGTGAAAGGCCTGAGGAAAGGGTTCTTGTGAGGTGGGTGGTGAGAAGTTGTTTGCCTCGGAGGCCGGATTCAAGGAGGAGGATCTCAATCATGGTGGTGCTGGGAACACGGAGGACAAGCATGGCAGCCCGGTGTTGGATGTTCTCAAGTTTCCGTAACTCGTTCAGAAATTTATTTTTGGGTAGCCGAGTTTGGGGGTTGTCAAGCCCGAGGGCTGTGAGAGTGAGTGTACGCACGGCGTAGTCGAAGAGGGAGCGGACTGCCTGGCGGTAGAAGAGTGCGAGTACACTGCCCGGGGCGCCACAGTAGAAGCCGGAGATCCTCTTCATGAGGAGTCTGTTGGTCATTCTGGTGGCCAAGTGGCGGCAGAGGGCTCTCATGTTCAGGTCTTGGTCTAGACAGATACCTAGGTAGTCGAAGGTGGTGACCCATTCGATAGGGGATCCATCTAGGTAGAGGGGGTGAAGTGGTTGACCTCGGAACATGTGCATGATCTTGGTCTTGGTGGGGGAGATTTTTAATCCAAGGTCCCGGCAGGCGTTTCCTACCAGGTGGAGCACCTGCTCAGCGAGATCCTGTCCTTTGATCGCATGGGAGCAGGGGATGGCAATGTCATCTGCGTAGCAGACTATGGTTGTGTCTGTGATCTCTCGGGTGGCTAGGTCTTGTTTAAGCCTCCTCACGAAAGATGCCATCACTGCATTGAAGAGGAGGGGGCTGAGCACTGCACCCTGGGGGACGCCATTTTTTAGTTGGAGGTGGGGAGAAGAGGTGCCTTGGACACATACTCTGGCTCGCCTGTTCTGGAGGTAATTTCGGAGATGCGCAACAGGCCGGCCAGCGATGCCAAGATCAGCCATTGATGTCAGTACCACGTTGTGGTCGATAAGCTCAAAGGCTTTCTCGAGGTCAAGGAAGATGGTTGCTGTTTCGTGTCCATTACCGAGGCTATAGGAAATGCTCTCAATGAGGGTGGCGACGGCGTGCTGGGTGCCTCGTCCTCCTCGGTAGCCGATGACCTCCTCTGGTAAGCCAGTGGTGGGATCTTCTGTGACCATCTGGAGACGGGCGAGGACAATTCTTTCGCTAACCTTCCCGAGGGATTGGAGAAGGGAGATGGGTCTGACTTCACCCGGGGTTTTCTTGGGGATGGAGATGATATCAGCATCCTTCCAAGATTGAGGTATGTCCGCGTTGTAGAAGATATTGTCGAGGAGGGGGAGGAGAGTTTCCCTGTTAGTGGCAGATAACTTTGTCCATGCAGTGTTAGGGACTCCGTCAGCTCCCGGGGTTGTCTTCTTTGAGGTGGTGCCTAGGGCATGGTCAAGCTCAGCCCTGGTCAGGTGAGTGTCAAGATTATGGGTGGATGTTGTGGCTATTGATATGTCTATGAGGTCGGCTCTCCAGGTGGAGTTCCTGGTGAGTGCTTGTTGGTGGGCATAAGGGAGGTTAATATCAGGGTCTGTTCTGTCCGTGAACATTTTGTTGTGTTCTGCTGCAATTTGGCCAGGATGTGGGTAGAGTGGGGGGGGGGGGGTGGTGAGTCTCCCCTGGATGCTGTTCAGTTTGCGCCAGAGTTGTCTGGAGGTGGTGTGAGAGTTTATTTTGGTACACCAGAGTTTCCACTTCCTGTCCGATTCGGCAAGCTCGACATCTTTGGCCCAACTTGTGGCTATTTTAACGAGATTCTCAGTGGCTCGGTTGGGGTTTGTGCGTAGCTTGTAGAGGAGTTTGTTGCAGAATCTTTTTGCTCTCCTTATTGCATTGGAGGTGGTGCGGCCAGTGTGATTACAAGAGATGGTTTGCTTTATGGTGGCTGTCATTGCTTGGTAAGTGAGTGTTGTGAACTCATTACATGTGGTCGGTGGGTTCAGATCTATTAAGTTTTTTAGACGAAGGTTGAAGGTTGCCCAGTCCCTGTGGTTTAGGTTCAATCTGGGTGATGGTGAGGGGGTGGGTCACTTTGGGTGCATTGGTGTGGAGGAGAGCTGCGTGGTGGTCTGAGTATAGTGTTGTGAGCTCCCAGGAAGCTGCGGCTGGAAGGCAGGAGTCAGTGATGCAGAGATCGATTGATGTGCTTGCTCTGTAGGTAGGCGAGCCATCGTTGAGGAGATGGAAAGGTCCCAGTCGAATGCCTCCAATGCTTCCCAGCTAACAAAAGAATGTCACACTGACATCAGTATAACGTTATTAAATGTTACAATAACGTTATAAAAAAATGTCATATAAACGTTATTTTGTATGGAGTAAATAACGTTATTTAATAATGTCATCGTTTAACTTTGTTAATGTCAATAGGACGTTTTTTTTTTATAACATTCAAGAACTCTTTTAACCCCCTTTGAGTGGTTTAATGAAGATTTTGTAGAGAAATCAATACCTAAATTGTAGCTAGAGAACCCCCTTTTGAAGAACTGAAAGGTAACATCTACGCAAAGCAGGACACTGGAGGAGTAAACTCCTATTTAAAAAAAATCTGTTTAATATCACAGAGATGCATGCACCTCATATCATATATTAAGATGATAAGACACTAATATTGCCTAAAAGGTTAAGCTAAGAGGTGATGCCTGCTGTCCAAAACCCAGCACTCCTCACGAAAACACTTTTGCAATGAAAATGGTGTTTCATGAGCACTGGCGGGCATTTTTAACTTCTGACTATCTATACTGACCTGTTCCTAAAGCCACCGTATTACACCTCACCTATGTTTGTTAGTTAGGCACATTTTAACATCCTTCTCGATTAGTCGTAAGGTGGTCGTAAGATGGTCGTAATTTAATTGCAAAATGCTCGCGGATCGATCGTAAGCCAACGCAGGCCTCCTGTGACTGGGGTATAATCGATTAACACGACCATGGCGATTCGGGTCACCGGAGTTGCTAGAATTTCAAATCGAACACCGCGAGTGGAGTTGACAAAAACATGTGCCGTGTGCAAAACGACCCGACCCCAGTAACCCACCTCTTGGCTGGGGTTTGCTAGGAGGAGCGATGACATCACATCTGCGCTGGTACATGTAGCATAACAGCTACCAGGGCCCGTCTCGGAGGCGCCTCGGAGGTGGCACTGACGTCACGCTAGTCTGAACGGTAAAAGCAGTTTGTTGCCTCGAAAATGGCCACCCCCATAGGCAGCGGCCATTTGCAATGGAAAGGCTGCGCTGTGATTGGCTGAAACCACTGTATGCGGCGGCCATTTTCGAGGCGCTTATCATCTCCAGTCTGAAAAGGGAGGCGTCTCCGAGACGTCGCCGAGACACACTCTGAAAGCAAATAGGCCAAAAAGCATTGCCGAGACATCTCCCCGGCGCCTCCGAGACGGACCCCAGATAGCACACCGGCGTCAGACCGACGTCGGCCCGACGGTGGCCGCTCGGTCAGCCCGATGGTGGCCGCTCGGTCAGCCCGACGGTGGAAACCGCCGTCGGGCCGACGTTGTTTTGTCCAACCTCCCACCGTCGACTCGACGGCGGCTACCACCGTCGCCCCAACGGCGGGAACCGCCGACGAGCCGACGGCGACAAAACAACGTCGGCCCGACGGCGACAAACGCCGTCGGCCCGAAGGCGACAAACGCCGTCGGCCCAAAGGCGACAATATCTATTAATTTTTCAACTGTACGTATTGACACTATAGTGACAGTGTCTTCTCGGAAAAATCCAAGATGGCAGTTCTTCGTCAACATTCCGTACAGGGTAATTCAAATCGTATTAACACGAATAATTCCATTAATACATCCAAATAAATTACAAAACTTTTACAACATAATCTAAACATATTAATAAACAAACCTGTTAAATAATTCCTTAAAATTCCTCCGATTTTTGGAGTTATTTGTAGAAAAAGAATGCTGCTCAACGATCGCACGTGTTCCGGTGGCGGTCGAACCGTCAACAAACCGTACCCGATAATTCAAATCGTATTAACGCGAATAATTCCATTAATACGTCATAATAAATTACAAAACTTTTACAAAATAATCTAAACATATTAATGAACAAACCTGTTAAATAATTCCTTAAAATTCCTGTGATTTCTGGAGTTATTTGTTGAAAAAGAACGTTGCTCAACGATCGCACGTGTTCCACTGGCGACTCGAGCCGGAAACCAAATTTAAAGAACTGCGCATGCGCTCAAAAGTGGAAAGGGATTGACACTCAATGTCGGAACACCACCATCGGCCCGACGGTGGCTCGACGGTGGACCAAATGTGGAAGATCACTGGAGACCAGCGGCGAACCACCGCCGTCGGCCCGAGGGTGGCTCAAAAGTAGGAAGGGATTGAAACCCAACGTCGGAACACCACCGTCGGCCCGACGGTGGCTCGATGGTGGACCAAATGTGGAAAATCAATGGAGACCAGCGGCGAACCACCGCCGTCGGCCCGACGGTGGCTCAAAAGTGGAAAGGGATTGAAACCCGACGTCGGAACACCACCGTCGGCCCGACGGTGGCGACGGTGGGACCAATAGCCGCCGTCGGGCCGACGGCTGTGTGCTATCTGGGACCCTGAACGCGGCCCTGGTACAGGTCCTACTTGTTGATTTAATGCTTTTTTTTTTATAACCCAGATTGTCAGCTTCTACAATCATAAAATATTTTAAATCCTATTTTACTGTACTTATTTCGGATATTGAAAAAAAATATTAAGTTTTAGATTAAGCCACAATTTTGTCCATTCGTTTATTCAACCCGAGTATGTAGGACGTGCGCATGCGCCAAAAAGTGGCTTGGGTGACCCGAGTTGATTAATCGGTTTCGGCCTCCATGTTTATAAACATTGAAAGGGGTCTATACTGGGCGACTTTAAATGGGTGGTCATTTCTTTTACCACCCAAAGGAAAACCCCACGACACACAACAACAACTAATCGTCTAATGGGCAAAATAATATCGTCTAGATACAACATATTAAATAACTGAATATAGTGAAATAGTGAATGGTAGACAGGAAGTGTGAACACTTATTTGTCACCCCCGCTGATAATTCCGATACATAACAATTGTAAAGAAAATAATAACCACTGGATCCATCCCAATCTTCACGATTATCCGTATAACGATTCGTGTAGTCAAATGACGTGAAATCCTGTCTATAACCAGATTTGAAAAACGCCCCAAAAAGCCCCAGAGGGATGGCGTCTCCGTTTCAAACGCCCATGCTCACGTCACGTGACCTGTACTGACCCAGATGTAAATCTCAAAATGGCTTCGTCTAGCTGGGATATCACAGACCAGGGGAACAATGTCAAAAGATTATCGCATCCCTTGCATGCCACCACGCTTCTAAAAGCGTTAAATGAGAGCAGAAAGATCCCAGCACTCTGTGACGGAATAGTTGTCATCGGAGGAGAAGAGGTGCCAGTACAAAAGAATGTGCTGGCGGCAGCAAGCCCGTATTTCAGGTTGGCATGCTGAATACTTTATTGGTTTCCCGTCACTGTTTTTAGTCAAATTAGTGTTTACGTCGGAGGAAATACGTCTTAATTTACATCCAAAGCTAACGCATACGTCGGAACAAATACGTCTTAATTTACAGCCAAAGCTAACGCATTCTGACAAATATACATATTTTGTAATCAATGTTATCTAACTTCTAACAGAACAAAACTAACTGAACATTTCATGATTTTATGTAATGTTTCTCATCATCAGAATTACTGTCATTCTCCTAGACCTAGCCTTAGCCCTGGCTTATGATGTATATGACTATGTCTATAGCCGTGGTCACACATACAGCGTTATGCCGACTTAGATGAGGCGAACTACATGAGTCGAACTAGTGGCGCGTTCACACATACAGAGTTTTCAAAGTATGTCTCATTCAGACAGTACGGTAAACCGGCTCAGATCGATGTTTGTTTGTTGTAGTTTTACGTCCTAGCAACATCTAAGGTCATACCAGGATGGGTATCCACACATACGTACATCCACACATACATCCATGATCCACAGGTACATCCACACGCCACAAATACAACCACACATACATACATACAAACAACATAACTTACGAAGAGATGGGAAGAGTAGGACACTACCTGTTAGAAGCAGTCTCCATATGATATATGAAGAAATGGGAAGGTCCAAACATGTAGGACGGTCCAAACATGTGTTCTAACCACTATGAAAGCAACTACCTGTTAGGAAGCAGTCTCCATCCATGTGCTTAAGCCGCCTCAACTAAACCAGTTACATTCACATGTGCCACTTAGGCCAACTCAAGCTAGTTCGCCTCATCTAATCTACCTCGCAAAGCGGTTTACTTGAGGCGAACTAGTTGAGTCGACTCGGCCCTAATTCGCCTGAGAGGTGCATTTACACACGCAATCTGAGTCGACTTAAGCCCCGTTCACACCCACAACTTTAGGACAAACTAGATAAGGCAAACTAGAGGAGGCGAACTAGGCGTCCTGTCCACACATGCAGTACTTGGGGCGGTTTAAGGCAGAAATCGATATCTGCGCATGATCGAGTCCATACTAACCAGCGCCAGTTTCGGTTAGTCGACGTCGCCATGAGAGAGTGTGGGTTCGACCTAGATATGTATGGACTGAATCGTATTGTTTTGGAACGATCAAAACTTCTGTTGGCCAGTGAAAACCTAAAAATAAATCATGAAAAAAAATATCTGTGCACCTCTAGCCGGTTCATAGATCAAATTATATTATATAGTGTGACGTGCTTAATCCGCTTCAAGTAAACCGCTACCGTCCACACAAGCAAGGTGACTTAAGCTAGTTCGCTTCATATATATACTACCTCACGACGTGGTTTACTTGAAGCAAACTAGATGAGGCGACTTAGCCTTAAGTCGCCTCAGCGTAGTGTCCACACGACCAATTTGAGTCGAACTAAACGAGGCGAATTATTTAAGCCGACTTAACTCACCAGTGTGAACGGGGCTATAGATGAAGCGAACGAGTTGAGGCGACTTATGGCCAGTGTGTGAACGGGGCTTATGAGTATGAACTTTCTTAATTTTTATTGTTACTTATTCATTTATTGTAATACAGTCTAATACTAAGTAATAGTAATAGATTGCGACCGTGTGAGTAAGTCGTAACACTATGCCTTATTTAGTACGAGTCTATATCTATGATTATGTTATTATATTAGCCTATTGCTCTACCCGGTGTGGCGGTTTTGGGCCTCCATCGGTTTGCGGTCTACGCTGTCGCTTCTGCGCATGCGCAGATGCACCACTGCACATACGCCAAAATCGACCAGCACTTACAAACTGCAGAAAGTTGCAGGTTTGGGTCTCCGTGGGTTTACGCTCAATAATTCTTTTTGTACCTGAGAGGGTAGCGGGTAATTCTTGTTTTGTTTTGTATCTCTGAGAGGGGTGGTTACTTTTATTTATCTTTTCATGGCTTCTTTTTTTTACTATCTCGTGAGGGGGAGGAGATTATTTTCATAATTCTTTTTGTATCTGAGAGGGGGGGGGGTAATTTGTTCCCCCCTATCTTGGGAAGGAGGGGATTATTTTAATAATTCTTTTTGTATCTGAGTTGGGGAGGGGGGGGGGGTACTTTCGTTTATCTGTTCATAGCTTGGTGGTTTTTTTTTGGGGGGGGGGGGTTCCTAAGTCTCTATTCACACAGCGGCTGGCTTGGTTTGGGGGGGGGGGGGCTTTTACATTCTTTTAATTATTTTTCATATATTTCGGGGAGGGGGGTACTTTATTTTGTTTACTATCTCGGGAGGGGGAGAAGATTATTTTAATAATTATTTTTGTATCTGAGAGGGGGGTGTAATTCTTGTGTTTTTTTTCCCCTATCTTGGTAGGGGGATTATTGTTTCATATATCTCGGGGGGTACTCTCTTTTTTTTTTTTTTTACTACCTCGGGAGGGGGAGGAGATTATTTTAATAATTCTTTTTGTATCTGAGAGGGGGGTGGTCATTTTTGTTTATTTTTGTTCCTACCTCGGGACGGGGAGGGGATTATTTTAATCAATCTTTTTGTTATCTCTGAGGCGGGGGGTACTTTTATTTATCTTTTCTTGCCTGGGGGGGATTATTTTAATCATTCTTTTTGTATCTGGGTCGTTCTCAGAAACTGTGTACCACTTGAGGTAGTCTACTTGAAATGCATATTTCAAAGAAACTGATTATTGGAGTGTCAATATTTGGATTTCATCATTTAGCCCAATAATGTGGGAGATATTTTAGATCAAAAGTAAATATTAATATTGTGTATTATGTATCTTATTGGGATGGATGTAGCTAAATAAATAGAAAATTACACCACTAATTTGTGACATTGTCAACAGCATTGAAAAAAAAGTTTCACAATCTTAATGAAAACCTCTGAACAGCAGCACATTTCACTTCAAATGGTCATATACAAGGTCTTCATTAAGTTGAAGACATTTATTTCAAAAAAAAATTATGAAATGGGTTAACCTTTTTTGGAGTCATTAACATCATAACATTTCGTTTCCACTTGCAAATCCTATGAAACTCTGTATCAAACACTGAGTACAGATACAGTACAGGAACTATTTTCACAATTTGACACTCTATGCATGGACCCAGTTATGGTATAGTAAAAGATCAATCCTGAAATTGCCCCATAACATTAAAATCTGAGCTGAACATTTGTAAAATTGTTGATTCCACTTGGACTGTTACCATGCTAATATTTTTCTGCTTTTCTCTTTAATCATCACAAATAAGACAACACCATAGCAATGAGGTTTCAAATTATTATTACTACTGTTTATAAAGCAAGTGGCATGTGAAATGTCCTAAAAATGTCAATCTTTGTGTGGAAAATATTTTATTTTGGAGTCAGATTGGTTTCCATGCTATACTGCTATTTATTGGGAGTGAGCATCATTTAACCTACTTAAAAATGTCAGAATATGTTTATTTTCAATTATTCAGATGCTAAAGGACATACACATTGAGGAAGCTTGAATATAGGACTTTGACAGCATTTTGATTTTGTGGTATTGATGTCACAGTATTGGTACACAACTTCTGAGAACGACCCATCTCTGCTATCTCCTACCGCAGGAGGGGGGATTATTTAATTATTTTAATTATTGTTTCATATATCTCGGGGACGGGGAGTGCTTCTTTTTTTATATTTTGACTATCTCGAGAACACAATTCACCACACTCGGACAAACAAGACACAGAGGAGAATTTATATTTCATATTTTTTAATGCTAAATAGTTCACATATATAGAGGGAGTGCACGTGACGTCAGCAGTCAGCAGCCAGCCATCTTGGATTACGAGCACCCTCCCTAGCCATGTTGTGAATGCATGCAGATGCAGTAAAACAGTTTTCTTGTGTTCTGGGAGGTTCTGGGAAGTTTACATCCAATGTGTTTACTTACAGTAGGTACCCCAAACCCAGGCTGATTACTTGTTGAATATGCCAAATTCTGTCAAAAAATGCTCCACTTCAACACCTTGGCAAAACAAACCACAAAGGATTTTTACAAATGTATTACAGCAGAAACAACCTTTGTTCTCTTACCTTTAACCTGGTCTTGGATTCATTTTATTATTCAAATAAATAAGCCTGATATAGCTAAATACAAACTACCACCAACTCCCATTTTTCACTCTCAAACCATGTAAATTCCCAGGTGGAGATGTGTCATGGTATCCCTAGTAGAATTAGCTAGTGTACATCCAATTTGTGCAACAACGCCATTGTTGATCAAAGTACCCAGGAAAAAGGTACTAATACCCCCAGATAGATGAGATTCCGAGCTTTCCATTCATATAAAACTGTATATGTTTTAATTTTAGAGAAAATGCCAAAAAAATTGATTGAAATTTGAAGTTACAAAAATTTCCACTTTAAGTGCTATTTTCTACTGAAAATATAATTTTAAAACCATTAAAAGTTGGTATTGAATTAAAGAGAATTTAATTTCCTGTCCAATCATAATGATCAGCGCTCATGCGAACCTATGGCGCTCATGCGCACGGCGATTTAATGACTAAAAATGGGGTTTTTTTGTTTGTTTTTTTTTTTTTTTTTAAAATTTGTTTTAAAATTTGTTTTTGGGTACATTAGTAGTTTAAGCAGGAGAACTGGTCTTCCTCATTTCCACTGCTCATTTCCCTAGTTTTAATTTTGGGAGCTATAATTTTTTTTTAGCTTTTTAGCTTTGAGCAGGACCGATAGAGTAATAACCTAAAAACGTCCATATCTTCCTTAATATTGGATCAATTTTGACAAATGAAATGTCATTTTCTTTCAAATTCAATATCCTAACAAGTGAAATCCATTAAATCAAGCTCAAACCTGTTTTTTAAAATCACTTGGGATACCTATGTGGTAGTAGTACTTATTACTAGGTACCCCAACTGCATGCAGATAACCTGTTTAAAATGGCTGAATCTTGGGGAAGAAATGGTTCACATCAACTCCCTGGTAAAAAAGATCTAGAAGAGGTTTTACAAATTCATGACAGCAGAAATAAAAGATGTTCTCAATGTTTTGTCTGGTGTAAGATTGAAGAAAGACATGAAAGCAATTCTCCATGCTGAATTGGGCTACTGCGCTAAGGTACTTGGCCACAAGGATCCAAGATTAGTTGTTGGTTCCAAAACTATAGACAAATTGAAAGATGATTTCATGTGTTTTTTGTCTGAGAAGTCAGGTCTGCCTGTGCCCACTCATCTAGTAGAACTTACTCCTAACTCAAGCTCCACCTCTCGCCCAAATAAAAGAAAAAGGCTAAACAGTGACAGTGATTCTGGTGAATCAAATAGTGTCAGTGAAAAAAGTGAGGGAATAAATCTAGATGATGTCTGCTCGAACGACATGGAATGGGTGGGTGATTCTGATGCAGAGAGCAACACTGAAGTTGATATAAATTTCAAATTTTCAAACCAAGGTGTGTGGGTTGCTGTGGCTTATGATGAAGAATTCTTCATAGGTCAGGTGATTGAAGTCAAGAGTGAGATGTCAGAGGCATTGGTGCGGAACCCACAGGAGATATAAAATTATTTTGCAAAATTCGTAAAATACAAAAACCTAAATAGTGTTAGTAAAACACTTAAAAGGGGGCACTAATCAACTAAACTGATAAAGAAGAAGGATACATGAAAGTTTCATGCAATTCTGTTGAAGGGTTTTTTTCCTGCGATTTTTCAAACTCAACATTTTTCATGATTTTGGTAAAATGTGCATTCTTTCTCCTCACTTATAAAATATTTAACTGTTTTGTAATGTATGTTGTTATGGATGTATTGAAGTATCTGATAAAGATGAATAGCACCTGAAAATTTCATCCAATTCCATTGTACAGTTTTTGTTCTGTGATTTTTCAAACTTTTCCAAAAAGCCAGATTTTTCACCAAATTTTATCACCTGCCAAAACTGGCTCTCGGGTGTTTTCAGTCTATTTATTTTAATTGTTCCCCATGGTTTGGGGCCTTGAAAAAAAATAGAGTTACTAGCACTACCCCATAGACCCGGGATAATTAAAAAAGAATCAATTTGGGTGGCAATTTTTACCACCAGCTCACTCGAAAAAGTGCTCTGGGGCCTAATTTCACAAATGGTGAATTCAAGGAAAATGCTATTTTTACCAAGTTTGAAGGTCTATATTTTTTAAACTAGCCACCCCATGCCCCTGTAACTGTATATATACACTGTGTACAGACCAGGGACTCTTAGCCTCTGCCTTGTGAAGCAAGCTGGGTGATCCCTTTAAATTTTGGAGACCATCAAAAATGCTATCTTTTAGACTTTGCAGCTTGACCGATTTCAAGTAGGGTTAGTAAAATTTAAAAAGGCTGTATTTGCCTTAATACTTGACCGATTTTGACAAATGAAGTATCATTGTGTTTTGAATTGCATATACTAACAGATGGAATCATTTATATCAAACTCCAAACACATACAAAATTTCACTTGGGATACCTACTTACAGCACTTTAGCAACAACTTCTGAGGCCAAACTGATCAAAACAGTGACAAATAAACCAACAAATCAGTAAATAAGCACAGTGTAGGCAGTGGCAAGCCTTTGGTATGTAATCCAATATGGCCACCGAAAGTTGTCTTGTGACGTCATTACACCCTCTCTATTGAACTCCCAACAGCATCTTTAAGACACATATCACATATTCATAATAGTGTGCAAAGAATCAAAAGATATTTGCATCCTACGGTTTGAATCTGGCGGATAGACTATAGCTGTGTTCACACCCACAACTTTAGGCCGAACTAGAGGAGGCGAACTAGTGTTGTGTCCACACACGGAGCGGTTTAAGGCGGAAATCGATATCTGTGCATGAGCAAGTCCATACTAACCAGCGCCAGTTTCGGTTAGTCGACGTCGCCACGAGAGAGTGTGGGTTCGACCTAGGAACTGCGCACTTGGTCACGTGGTATTTAGAGGCGCCTAACACTTTCATGATAGCTAAACGTGTAGTTATTTATAGATTTGGGGTATCCCCCTTAACTGGTATCGGCGTGTATCCGTCAGCTTGCCTTTCCCACACACCGAGCAACAGCAAACCTTATTATTGCTGACCCTGTTCCCGGCGAGCACCGCTATTTGACAATATCGCCGCCGATGCGGCGGTGGCGTTAATATCGCTTCGATTTTTGGTTTAATTTGACCAAAGTTCAGCGGTGGCGTTAATATCGCTTCGATTTTGTGGTTATTTTGACCAAATTTCACTTTTTGAGGATGTTATTCTGTTAAATATGATAGCTTTGAATAGATTTGGGCCTAATATATTGCCGGCGGGCGGTGGCGGCTTGTTTGCATTCGACAATATGAAAATCGTCGCCAATTGAGCGGCGGCGTTAATATCGCTTGGATTTTGGGGTTAATTTGACCAAATTTAACTTTTTTACTATGTTATTCTGTTAAATATGATAGCATTGAATAGATTTGGGCCTAATCGGTACCCAAGATCTCCCTTAAACCTGCTATGGAACGGGTTTACCGTAACCTAGTTTACGCTTGTGGTGTTAGCCCTATCACTGACTCTTGCATGCAACTTTTCGCCGCTAAACGGGGGATTCCCGCCAAACACCGTTTTAGCTTGCTAACACTGCGTCATGCATATAGCCCCAGGATACTGAATGCTTTATTCAAGGTCTAGGGCTCTGAACCACCGGCACACTTTTCCATGACATCATCTCATTAGCATATTCCTTTGTTCTCTATATATGGTTACTTAACTTTCACAAACGTTTTTATTGTCCACACGTGTCAAGTCTCTCGTGTCCGTTACACTGTCCGGCTGCCTATGCCTCCTTGTGGCAGCGTATACATTATAATGTCGACAAACAGATCCATTTATGATAAACAACTTAAACTTAAGCTGTGTTTACACGGGCAATTGTAAAGCGAATCAGGCAAAGCGATTTATATGAATCGAATTAGCGGCGCGTTTACACGGAGCGACTTTGAAAATCGGTCGCGTTTACACGGAGAGTACATAAAGCGAATTAAGGCGGAAGTGGATATCTGCGCATGACCGGTTATTGCGAACAACAATGGCGGACAACGTAGCTAGCTTGCTGTGCAATGCAGAACAAGAGATGTCAAGACTCGACATATTTCGTCGTGCAAGAGCCAACATGGCCAGGATTGTGCGGCGGTCGGCGCGCAGATCACAGCGATTCTTGGAGTGGCAGCAAGATGAGCGGCGAGCATTTGTCCTGCAAATCATAGTGATCTTGACTCTGCAAGCTCGGCCGGAGAGGATTCAGTGGGTTCGGGAAAGGTAGGCATTCAGCTAACCTTTTTTCTCTTCAGCTATTTCAACTATCCAGTGTCTTTTATTGTTCGAATGTAGTTGTCCTTCTTATCATCTAACCACAACTACATCTACATAACAGATCCAACCCGTACTTACAGTACAGTAAGTATTGAGACTGACGCGGTGCGCCGCCGCAGTGCTGTCACTACTCGGTTGGATCGTGATTGCGCGAAAGGTTGTCAACTTCTCTACACAAATCGCCTCGCATAGGCTAGCAGCAATAGCAAATATATGGGGCCAATTATTAATCTCTTTTCTGACTGGATACCAAATTTCCACAACCGCGTATACTGCAAAAGTGGTTTACTTGTTTACACAAAGTTACAGGAGTTGGGAGACTTTGCCAGTATACTGCCAGGATAGTGACAGCGTGACCCGTGCTCACCTGTGCCTTGCAGTACTGTGATTGCAATGTTTGGCTTTTTTTTATTGAAGGAGGCGGCGCAGGTTAGCCCGATGTATAGAACCCGATGTACATGAATCAAACTATTTGCCGCCGTCCACTGTTGTGTGGTATTGCTATGCAGCAGACAGGCGTTAATTGGTTATGAGGTAGCTACCGTTGTGTTAAAATTTTGTTGCGGCTTTATAGTGCAGAATGCGGTGAAGTTTAGGGTGATTTATATAACCCAAACTGCATGAAGCGAAGTAGTTGCGATTGTCGTCTTCTCTCTTTACCTACATGTTTCTCCCCCATAACTACTATTCCAGGTCTGGCCACTGGTGGAGGGACATTGTGCTCCGTACGTTTGGGGATGAGGAATGGTTGGCCAATTTCCGAATGCAGCGGGCAACATTCGAGCACATCATGGAAAAACTCCGCACCCACATTGGCCATGCCGACACGAATATGCGCAGGTACGGTGCTACTGCTACGTTAATTCACCCCGTAGTAGCTGTAAACAAACCATAAGTATTACCTGTAGCAGAGAACGGGGAACTGGTTAGATAACGTAATTTCTGAGTGTACGAAGTAGGATTGAGTGTTTACACCTCTGCTATTCATAGCCTACGTATCTTTTCAACTATATAATATGGTATCTACTTGAATCACTTTTGGACGGCGTTATGTGGGCCGGTTTTTGTCGCCTTTCAAGAACTTGTTGCTCATATTGTTTCCCATTTGATACAGGTGCTATAAGTTATAGCTTCCTAGCACGCGTAAGTTCACATCGCAAATTATATGGTGTCGTAATAAACTAGCTATTTTGGATTTGACTTGTATGTCTGGCACAGAATATCCAATGCTTAACGAGTCAGGCTATATGTAATATACAAACAGAGTGGTGAGTATCAGGGCGCCTATGGGGGCCCGCGTGAGCGGCTCGGGCAAACACAAAGTAGGTCAGAGTGCGTCCCAAATGTAAACAGTGCAGCTAATGTTACTACTATAGTAGGTCAGTTCGGGTCATTAGGCCGGCTAGCAGGTTAAAACAATTGTAGCTCAGTGCCGATTCCTTGTTTACATCTATAGGATTTGTATATAGCATTAAGTGATATTCTCACCACAGTGTTTTGATATTCAATGTGTAATGGCAAAGTTACGCTTTTGTCATTTACACCGTGCAAATTTCTTCAATATCTTTTTGTTTGTGTCACTTTTTTTAGGTGCATTTCTGTCGAAGTGCGGGTGGCAGTGACCCTCTGGTTGCTGGCGACCGGAGCGGGCTATCGGGGAGTCGGGCATCTATTCGGAATAGCGAAGTGTACGTGCTGCGTGATTTTTCACGACACCTGCGCTGCGATCGTCCGCGTCCTGCTGCCACAGTATATAAAGTTGCCGAATGCGGAGCGCCTAACTGAGATCACCGAGGGCTTCGAATCGCGATTTGGTTTTCCAAACTGTGGCGGAGTTATAGATGGCACCCACATCCCCATCATGGCCCCCCGGCAGCACCACACTGACTACCACAACCGGAAGGGGTATTACTCCATAGTCGCTCAAGTGATGTGCGACCATCAATACCAAGTGCTCAACATTGCGGCGGGTTGGCCAGGTAGGGTGCACGATGCGCGCGTCTTGGCCAACTCGTCGATATTCGAGAAAGCTGAGGCGGGCATCCTCTTCCCCGACAGGCCCCGACAGCTTGGTAATACAACAGTCCCTGTGGTCATTCTGGGCGACCCGGCTTACCCTCTGCGTCCCTGGTTGATGAAAGCGTTTTCTGACACAGGCCGACTAACCAGGGACCAGACAAACTTTAACTACCGACTGTCGCGTGCCCGTATGACTATAGAGAACACTTTCGGGCGCTGCAAAGCACGGTGGAGGATGCTGCAGAGGCGCACCGACATTGCTACTGAGGACGTCACCGTAGTCATCCTTGTGTGCTTCACATTAAATAATATATGTGAAGTACACAAGGAGGCTTTCAACCTCGAGTGGGATCAGGGTCCCAACGAACAACCAGACATAGTGGCGCACGACGTGCAAGATGAGGGCAATGGGGAGGATATACGCAAGGCGTATATGTCATTTTTTAGTGAGTAACTTGAGTTAGGATGTTCAATTTATTACAGAACGTGTTATTTAACGCCCATACAGTTGTGCGCACCACAAACTGCGAGAAACTAGGACTGCCCAGTTAACCCGCATAATATACATCGGATCTTTTAGTTTGACTAAAATTATGCATGTACAGACTAAGCTAACGCGATTTGCGGCTAAGTCGGCACATATAGTTTGGTTTTAGTAAACCAATTCGCCAATTACTATGATGAAAAATAACGTAAGTGGCCGCATATTTGTTGTATGGACCGTAGTGGTATACTTGAAGGGGATTCATGACGTCACCATTATATCATATAATTTCACTGATGAAGCGGCTACACGTGTAAATAAATGTTCTTAAACTGCCATTTATGCTTGTGCATTTTTGTTTGCTGCCAATGGTAATGAGTGTTTCACTTAAACGATTTTGCATGTAAAACTCCATTATGAAGTACGTTCGACAATGCTAATAAATTGTGTAACAAGATTACTTAAAAGTTGCTACTTGTCGCTTCGTAGCCTTGTGCACAACATTACTAGAATAGGGCAATGACTGGTTAGCTCAGTATCAGGAAAATGTGAATGAGTGGGATATTGGGTCATGCTGCGTGATTTGGCATAACTGTAAAGTTGTCATGACTGTAAAGTTGTCACGAGTGCACACTGTCATAAGTCTGTATCTGTCCTGATATAACCTTCGATGTTGCTTGGATGTTAGAGATGTCACCATTATATCATCTAATTACATTGATGAAGCGGCTACACGTGTAAATAAAGTATCTTAAAATGCCATTTATGCTTGTGTTTTTTTGTCTCCTCCGAATGGAAATGAATGTTTCACATGAAGGATACTCGATGTACAACTGCATTTGGAAGAACGTTAAAAACTGCTAATCAATTGCTATATAAGTATTTCTTCAGGCAACTCTGGAGATATTGCAATAAATCTCAGATGTAAGTGTGTAGAAAACATGGAACAAACGAGTAAGATTGGGAACTACTAGCACATTTTATTTAAATGAGAAGTAGGAAAGGTCAAGATCAATGCAATACAAAGTAACCAGATAGTGTGGCAGGAAATACGGTAAATGGACAAGCAATTTGGACTATACTGTTTCCTAAAAATGCTTACATGAATTGCCCTAAACCTTTTCACACTACTGGCATCCCATACACATTATAGATGTATGCTTATTTGTATTCAAAATAGCTTGCATTGGGGCTGATGTTATTAGAGGGTCCAGGTTGTGGCTGTTGTGGGGTGAGTAGGGTGATGCGTGTGACCCCCTCTGTTGTCGCACTTTGAAATTGTTGTTGCATGGGTGTTGACGTGCGCTGGCCGGCCAGGATCAGCTGGACCATCCTCTCTTCGTGTTTTCTATGTTCTGAGTGGTTCTCCTTCTCTCTTTGCTGCCGATTCTCCTCCATCTTAACTTCCCTTCCCAGGCGCCGTTCCTCCATGTCCATCTCCCTCTCCATCCTCCTTTGTTCATGTTCGTGGAAGAGGGAGGCCGACTCGCGCTGGGTGGTGATGAATTGGGTGATGAGATTGGTCATCACCCGCTCGTTCTTGCCGACGCCTTTCGTGGTTCGTTTCGGCGGGGCTGCAATAACAAGAGCGGTGGTCTAAATAACAAGCAACATTTTTTCCCGTATTAGCACTTATGTACATAATTTGGTGACGCACATTAATGACGCGCATTGGCCCTCAATTGCTTAACATTTACTGTTAGCACTTGTAGTTTTCTACTGTAACCACCTTGGTAGATATATGCGCGTCCATGGAAAACAAGTTTTGTTCGCATGAACATACAAATGGCAGAAAATATTGTGTACAGTGGCCATGCAAAATCCATCTGTAAGAATGTTTGGTTTACACTTTTTTTTATTTTTCTGCGTTTATATATATGTTTACATTTTTCATCCTATGCAAGTATGACCCACTTTGAAAGCACTACGTTGTACTACACTTTATTGAGATAACCACATGTAAAGCGACCAAATCCTACACAGCAAAGCATCCCACCGACATCATGATGGGGAAAATTGAGGAGTTGCCATATGATGTTAGCGAGTGGTTCATTTTAATAGAAAAATACTTACTTGGCTCTGTGGGTTGTCTAGGCTGGGTGGCAGCGGGACGACCTTCTACTGCTGGATTCTCTGTAGGTGTGCCGACGTCAGTGTCCAGCTGGACTTCAACGTCGACGAGGACGTCCTGGTCGACCTCCTCCTCAGCCCCGACTACCAAGTCTTCTGTGGCACCCTCTGCAAAACAATTTTAAATTAGGTTGTGTGTTGTGCGAATGTTGCTGAACTAGGTTGTAAGTTACCGGTAAAGCGACTAAACTAGTTTGTTTCATGTGAAACGTTTGGCGAAAAATATTACGTCAGGGGTAATATTTGGTGCTGTTGTTACTCACATTAATTACGCTAAAGTGGCTTGTAAGTTACACTTAAATGGACTATACTAGTTCGCTTCAGGTCGAACCCTTCCACACAAAAATTAACCTCAGTGGTCATGTGTTGTGCTCCTACAAGATGCAATCAGCTAAAATAACCCCAACTGCATGAAGCGAAGTATCGATGTCGCTAAGGTTGTTTATAAAAACTTACCCATAACACTACTTCAATTCCTGTAGATAGCTTAATTATGTAGCATAATACTCGATCTCTGTTATTTTATGTACAGTTGTTTGTCGTTTGCAAGACATGTGTGTGGCCACTTGTGTACAAGTATCATTTCAATAATCAGTACAGTTTCGTTGCCCTTACCTTGTTCCATCGAAAGGTGGTCAGTATCGAGGTAGTTGACGGGTACCGCTGTGGGTCTCGTACCCAGAATCTCATCGAGTGCCTCGAAGTACCTGAAGGTCTGGGGTGCCCGCCCACTGCGACTGCAAAATTATTGTGGGATGAATAAAAAGATTAGTAAACACACTATTACACCGAATAGTAAACATAGCAAGTCAAGCTCTTCATCCCATACATGTTGGGTGTATAACTAATCGGAGCTACCTCCAGTAATGTGTGTGATATATGCGTAATAGGTGGTGTGTAAAATATGTTAAGCAGATGGAAACGTGAGAACAAAGGAATATGGTAATGAGATGACGTCATGGAAAATTTAGCCGGCGGCCGAAGCGAGCAATAGGCGAGCAATCGGTATTTTTAATAAAGCATCCATTACACACAAGTTAAACCTTTGACACTTTGTATTTGCACAATGTGCGGACATGTGTTCCGAATGCAATATGTTTGCCAGAATACTAAAGATGAATACTATGCACATCTGTCGTGTTAATACGCAACGTTCTTTGATTAAAAGTAATCACAGCACTTCATTAACGAACCATAAATGTAGCGCTAGTGGGGGTGGTTATCTTTTTTAATACCGTACTACAATTGCCGGCAAATTGATTTTTGTGCGACAAACACGGCTTTATATCTATTTCTTATGAAGCAAAGTTTATACGACATAACACATGACAACTACTCACTTGTTGTTATCGCGGCACTTTCGGTACATTTGGGTGAGACTCTTTACTTTTGTACGGCAGGAAAAGGCGGTTCTCTCGGACCTCCCAGCACCAGAGGCCCGGCTCAATCTGGCAGCCAAGCGGCGATAAATATGAATGTTTCTGCCGGAATTCTCTAATTGACTTTGCACGCCATCACAGCGTGATAAGTAAGCGGATCTCTTCATCGTCCCAGTTATCCCTTTTACTACCATGTTCAGTTGAACTACACGCCATTGTTAGCTTTTCTTTGCGATCGGAAAAAATTAGTGTGAACTTCGCCTCGCTCCCTCCACAACACTGGCAACATGCGTGCTTCACCGGAAGAAAACAAAAAAACGGGTCGAGTGCGCAACCGTGTGACGTCATTAATCCGCCTCAAATAAACCGCTAGTGTTTACACGAGCTATTATGAAGCGACTTTCATAAGCCGTGTTTACACGGGCAAATGTGAAGCGAATTAGACAAAGCGATTCATATGAAGCGAAGTAGCGGCGCGTTTACACGAAGCGAGTTTGAAAGTGTTTCGGCGCCGGGAACCAGCGGCCTTAGTTCCGCCTGTAGTCAGCAAGCACTGCTATTTGTTTAGTTTACACACGTCGATTCGACGCAGATGTAGCTGCTACGTTAATATCGCTTGGAATTTAGGGTTAATTTAATTAAATTTCATTATTTGAGTATGTAATTCTGTTAAATATGATCGCATTTAATAGATTTCGGCCTAATCGGGCCCTAACACTGCCGGGTACCAGCGATTAGTTACTGCTCCACCTGTTTCCGGCACGCACTACTATTTTATACTACCGCCGGCCGGGAACCAGGCGAATCGCTTCATATAAACCACCTCCCGAGGCGATCTACAAAAAGCGAATCATATGAATCGAATCAGCCCTAAACCGCTTAAGCGGTGCGTTTACACGGCGAATGTGAGGCGAACTAGGCAAGGCGATTCATATGAAGCGAATTAACTCGCCCGTGTAAACACAGCTATAGTCCCCTTCATATAAACCACCTCGCCAGGCGGCTTACAATAAGCGAATTATATGAAGCGAATCAGCCCTAATACGCTTCAGCGGCGCGTTTACATGGCGAATCTGAGGCGAACTAGGCAAGGCGATTTATATGAAGCGATTTAACTCTCCCGTGTAAACACGGCTTAACATGCACATGTGTTCGCGTGTGTTCATATTACTGACTATTTAAAGGTCTAGCCTGTCTGCTGGCCTAATCACTCGACCTGACCTAGTTAGATTTGCTGTGTTGTTTACATTTGTCTGCGGTGTATGCACACTTTGTGTTCGCCCGACTGACTCGGGCTGTCCCACTTCCGGAGCTCTTATCAACTGAACCCGGTTCCTCTACAACATGTTTCCTGACTCGTTCAAAATTTGATATTCCCTTCCCGAAACTCCCGTACGTCCCAAAATTACTCCTTTTTTTCCACACCCCTGCATGGTTTTTGTATTTAATACTATCGCCAGTTCTCAATGGTTTGTGTGCCTTGCCACACTTTTTGTCATGAAAACATTTCTGACTTTGCTGGCGCTTTGCCGTTTGGGCCTTTTTCGGGTTCTGTGTTTCGGGTATTACATTTTCTTCCGCCATCGGCACTCGCCCCCTTAACCTTCTGCTCATGAGCAGCTGTGCTGGGGATGCATTCAGCAGAGGTAAGGGAGTGCTTCTGTAGTTTAATAAGGCTAGCTGAAAGCCTGTCTTTGTCTATAAGCACTTCTTTAACATGTTCTTTACTGTCTGTATGAACCTCTCCACCTGGCCATTGGTTTGGGGATACTGCGGACTGGAATACGTGGCCTTAAACCCATAGTGTTGAGCAAATTCTTTGTACTTGTGGCTCTTAAACTGCGGACCCTTGTCCGAAATGACCTGACTCGGAATACCATGCCTAGCGAAATTGTCTTTCATTGCCTCAATAACTGTGACAGATGACGCATCATTCAATACCTTTACTTCAGGATATTTAGTGTAATAATCTACAGTTTTCAGGTAATTTTCGTGATTTAATTCAAATAAATCTGCCCATATCTTCTCGTAAGGCTGACATGCTATCGGGTGGTTTATCAACGGCTCATTATGTAAGCTTTCCGGTTATTCTGGCATGTGTCACAATGACTGAGTAGAAGTGATGGAAATTTGGACTGACTGGCTGGATCATGGCCTAGCATGGGACACCATCTATCTGGACTTCTCCAAAGCCTTTGATAGTGTGCCCCACAAAAGACTATTAAACAAAATCAAAGCTCTGGGAATATCCGGATCAATTTCTGAATGGATACAGGACTTCCTGTCTGAGAGAAAGCAAAGGGTTGTCGTAGGTAATAAAATATCTTCCTTTAAGAATGTCACCTCAGGAATACCTCAGGGAAGTGTGCTGGGACCAATATTATTTATAATATTTATAAATGACCTGCCAGGCAGTGTCTCATCAAACCTAAAAATATTTGCGGATGATACAAAGGTCTTTCGGGCAATAATAGATGTAAGAGATAAGAATCTCTTGCAAAAGGATATTCTGAAAATGGTCCGAGAAATGGCAATTGCCCTTCAATGAAAAGAAGTGCAAAATTATTCATTACGGGAAAAATAATCCTCATTTTGCCTATAATATGAAGAACGTTGTCCTGCAATAAGATAGCTATGAAAAGGACTTGGGTGTAACCTTCGACTCCCAACTCTCCTTTCAGAAACACATGAGGACTATCATCTCAAATGCTAACCAGAGAGTAGGAATAATTAAAAGAACTTTCCATCGCCTCAACAAGAACAATTTTCTCATTCTATTTAAGTCTCTTGTTAGGCCAATTTTGGAATACTGTCCACAAATTTGGAGCCCAATTTTTCGGAAAGATATTCTGGAGATCGAAAAGGTTCAGAGACGTGCAACGAAATTAGTTGCAGTTATAAAGGACCTACCCTATGAACAAAGGCTTAGGGAATTGAAACTTCCTACCCTTTCCTACAGAAGGAAAAGAAGTGACATAATTGAAGAATTTAAAATTATGAAGGGTTTTGATAAAAATAGATATGAACAAATTTTTCACCTTGAATAAAAGAGAAGGCAGTCGGGGCCATACTCTCAAACTAGTAAAACCCAGAGCCATTTCAAAGTTAAGGCAACATAGTTTCTCAAACAGGATCATAAATATATGGAAGTCTCCCACAAAATGTCTATGACAGTCTCCCACAAAATGTTATTGATGCGGAGTCAATTAATTCATTCAAGAATAGATTAGAAAAAGCATGGGCTGATGATCCAGGGAAATTTGACCCCTTATTCACCACATGCTACTAATTACTCCTTGTGTTGCTTATTTACTTGCACTCAAGCAAAAATGAGAGACAAATAAGTGTTCACACTTCCTGTCTACCATTCGCTATATCGTTATATTGACTGACGTTTTCTTCAATTTGTTTATTTATGTTAAGCCAGAACATGCAGTCACATGCTAACTGCTTTGACTTAGTAACACCCAAGTGCATTTCGTGCAATGTTTCAATCATTTCGCCTTGGAGGCACCACCACCCGATTGCCTTTCATCAGAAGATAGTTTTCTACCGTTCACTCGTCTTTGTGTGGGATGTACTGCCTAAGACACGGTGATGTCTATGCGTGTGGTGTCCCACCCATTCCCCCGGGTCAGGAATCCTCTCCCTCCCTCCGTACACTATCATGAGATTTACCCACATATACGGAATCCTGAACAACCACGCTGATGTTGCACAGAACCCCACCCCCCGATAAGTCACATCCTCCCCAGAAGAGGGCACCGGCTCCCTCGGACCCCCATATCCACCACCGTCCCCCCCCTTACAGGGCGCCGGTAAATGGGGTGAGTTACCCGCGGAAGCCGGACACGCACTATGTGCTAGATACTGCATCTCGCAGCTATCTAACCGCGTAGACTCAGTAACCTTCACACATCTGTCACCAAGCCCTAAACCGCGTCGAAACGCCAATTTCTCAGCCTGAAAAAGCTGCGCGCTCATCTGCAAGAGCAACCAAAGCAGAATCAATGCCGCACCTCTCAGCAGCTAGCAATTGTTCACACCTCTGATTTTCATCTTGCAACTGAACATTCAGCGCCTCATGCATGGATAAATCCTCCGTCTGTCTAATGAAAGCAGCTTGCTGCTCCTCCACCAGTATCTGATTAGAATTTACCTCCTCTGCGGAGATGTGCCATGCTGCATTTAGATCTGCTAAATCGCGTGCGAAAGATGCAGCATTGGAGACTCTCAATTCATTCAACGCTCGTCTCTCTTCCGCCATCCAGTCAAACTGGACCCGCTTCCAAGCCCGCAGACGGCGAATACGCATCGATTCCTGATGCTCTACCTCCATCTGCGACCCAGAAAACGTATGACCCATAGCCAAATCATTCTCCGACGCGAACGTCAACGAGTCATCAGCTACGAGCCCTGTCTCCAAAGCCGGGAAAATTTACCTACGACAGGGATCATGGGGATCAACGCGCCCATCCCCCATCCCCACAGAACGGACTGCTGAACTCCCCCACGGCGAATACTCCAGTGGCGCTTCCCGCACAGGACTCCCGCATACGCCCAGACCTAAATCATCATGATACATGATCGAACTGCTACCCTCAAGTACACCCTCCCCCGAATCAGTACTGATCGACAGAGACCGCATAGCATCAAGAGCGAAGCCCACCTTCATCGCACTCCCCGTAATGCCCTCCCCAGTATTTTTATCAACTGAGAGAACATTTCGCGCTACGTCAGAGGCCACAACATTTTTCAATGCCGCGACACTATCACCTGGACGAGTGCCCAACTGCGTGTCCCGCCCCCCGCCCCATACTGCCACCGGTGTGAACAACAGCGCAATACCCGGCCGGCGGTGGACTGCCACTCAGCTGCGCTAAATGCGCCCAATAGCTATCAGACACTGCAAAGCCTTCAGCAATCCCAGGCGACGCCACCGGTGCTGGCATGGGAGTGGCTACGCCCCCCCCGACCAATGGACACCTGGCGGCGCTCCCCGATGACGCCAGCACCTGTATTTGGAACGAAAGTATTACTAACATCCCCAACAGGCAACAATTGAACATGGTGCGGTGTACTCACCACAGAAACGTCCACGCTCACTGGCAGTCCTTCCGCGTCAGGACGCCTCATACCATCAATTTGGTACTGCCGCCCACTAACGCAGTTGACCTGCCGCCATCCCCTCCATAATAAAAATTACGAAGAGAACCTACCTTCGGAGTCCATGGCCCAGGTCCAAGACTCACCCCTTACGCAGAAGGCGAGCTGGTCACAGCACCAATGTAATGGCCCACGGCCCTCCGACTCTCACTCACACCCTCACACATGGAAGAACACCAAGATTCAATCAGTGTACGCTTCAACCTGGTTTATTGAACCATCTGCTCTCCGCGGCGTCAGTAGTTGTCTGATCCGCCCCCTGACTCGCCAGATCCCACATCGACTCTATAGGTGTGTGTGAGGGGGGTGGGTCAGCCACACACAGTAGAGGGCAGCCCAGTCGGGGTCTGCCTGGCGGCTACCCTTGCCGCCACCTAACACAGTGTAATGGAACTGCGCCGGTGTACGGCGTAGTCTCTGCTGCTACCGCGTGGTAGTAGAGCTCATGTAGAGACTACTACACTATGTTAGACTAGTATGGTACGCGTTAGTAGGGGGTGGGGCATAATTGATTATCTTTCTAGTAGTAACATACTCGTTGAAAGGGTGCCAAACCATGGCAACATATCTTAATCGTGACTACTGCTCTGGCCATTTATATCACAACGGGTTGGGTGGGGGGGGCACGTCTAGTCAAACAATGATCATCCTATTCACGATGAGCAGATTGCAAGCGTGCAATTCCTAGTAGTCCTGCCCCCTGCAATTTCAAATAGAATTAGAATTTTGCTGCTACTGTAGGAATTTGATAAACATATCTGTCTTTTCTTATATTGATACGGGATAGCCGACTTCGTAGAGCATTTGCTTCACATGCGGCAGGTGACAGCATCAATCTCCAGCCGAGTCAAACCAAAGACTTACATAGTTGGTATCTGTCACTATTGTCATTGGGGAGGGGGATGGGGGGGGGGGGGCTAATGGATATGGGAAAGATTGTGCCTAGGGCTGATTCAAACCAACGCCTCTTGTCATTCCAAGGCTAGCGTGCTACCAGACCGGATGGCCGAATGAGTTAGAGCGTCCGTCTCCCGTGCTGGTAGATCGTGGGTTCGAGTCCCGGTCGAGTCAAACCAATGACTTTAAAATTGATACTTGTCGCTTCCTAGCCAGGTGCTCGGCATTATTAGGATAAGGCAAGGACTGGTGTGCTCAGTGTCAGGATAATGTGACTGAGTGGGATACCAGGTCATGGTGCCGGCGACCTGGTTTCCCAGTGGGACAGCACTATAAAGTCACCATGAGTGTGCACTGTCACAAGTCGGTACCCGTCCTGATATGACCTTAGATGTTGCTAGGACGTAAAACAACAACAAACAAACAGCTAACATGCTAACCATTACACTACCTAGGCTACCTGATACGATCACCCTATCCACACCAACCTGTCTATGTGGCTCCTTGCCTGAGAGGTCAGTGTAGACTACTACGCTCTCTTGCTGATGCTCGACATTACTAGGATATGACGGGCTGGTTGTTGGCTGTTTCTCAGGATAACCTATGACGCCGTATGCCGACGTGTTGGTCAAAATTTGCATAGGTCGGCATACGCTAAGGCCATACGTCGTAGTGTGACAGCCCCTTAAGTCATACATTGGTTTAACTCGGCCGGATTAGAATCCCACGACTGCCCCACAGGAAGCAGGCGCTCTACCCATTCGCCCATCCCATCTGGCTCAGTCCCGCCCCCCCCCGAGTTATCCTGGCAACATCACGTTCCTGCCACCTCGTAAGTGGTCTATAACAAAATAAACTAGACCTTCCCAGATTCAAATAAATAGGTGGCTGTCAGTAAAGAGAAATGAAAGGCTGGGTGCGGCCGAATCTGGTCATGACCAGGTCACGTGACCTAGACGAAAGCTAGACAGACATATTGGCACACACAGAGTTCACCGGCGGGTCACGCCATATTAAACGTGCCCTGGCGAGTCGCCGAGTCGCCCTCTAGAGCCTGGCTTTAGAATGAGTTCAGGCAGGGTCGAGGTCAAGTTCTGATTCGGTGGTCGGGAGTGGACTTTGCAGTTCAAGTGCACAGAGGTCATGGTAACGGTCACACTCTGGTGCCAGTCGGTGCACCCGACGAAAGCCACTATTTTACCCTTTCTGCTCCTTTATTCCTGGATGTAAAGTGATACAAGTTCACACATAACACCACAGACTTTTACTTTGTTTTTAGTGGCATGATTGTGTGTATGTATGTTTGTGTAATTATGGAATGTATGTAATTATGTAATGTATGTATGTAATTATGTAATGTATCTACGTACATGCATGTATAAATTCGTAGCTCTTATCCTTTACTTCATTGATTGATTGATTTTTAGCTCTTATCGGTTACATGATTTTTCCTCCCTGACAATTCCTTTATTGGTAGCATCCAAACCAAGGCAACATATCTGAATCGTGACTACTGCTCTGGCCATTTATATCAGAGTGAGGGGGGGGGGGGGCACGTCTACTCAAACAATGAGCATCCTATTCACGGTGAGAAGATTGCACTTTGAGAAGATTGCAAGTGCGCAGTTCCTAATACTTCCCCTCCCGCCCCCCACAATTTCAAATAGAATTAGAATTGTGCTGCTAGTTTAGGCGGTGTAAGAATTTGATAAACATATCTAGGTCTTTTCTGATATTGAGACGTGATAGCCGACTTCGTAGAGCATTTGCTTCACATGCGGCAGGTGACGGGATCAACCTCCAGCCAAGTCAAACCAAATACTTACATAGTTGGTATCTGTCACTATTGTCATTGGGGAGGGGTTGGGGGGGGGGGCTAATGCATATGGGAAAGATTGCGCCTAGGGCTGATTCAAACCAACGCTTCTTGCCATTCCAAGGCTAGCGTGCTAACCATTACACTACCTAGGCTCCCTGATACGATCACCCTATCCACACCCACCTATCTATGTGGCTCCTTGCCTGAGAGGTCAGTGTAGACTGCTATGCTGTCTTGCCTGATGCTCGACATTACTAGGATATGACGGGTTGGTTGTTGGCTGTGTGTCAGGATAATGTGCTTGAGTGGGAGCATGGGTCGTGAGGCTGGCAGCACCCTATACCAGTGTGTAAAATATTCCGATAAAACGCATTGGTGGGGAATGCAAATGGTCTATTATGGAGTACAAATGGTCTATTAATGTAAATGATAGATAGGGCCAGGTGCATGAATGTATTTATGTAGTTGCTGGTGATTCTTTACTTATGGTCAATAGTCATTGTGTATTAGGTAGATAGTGTGAATGAGGCACTAGTGATAGTGTGTAAGGAGCCTCAAGAGCTCTACTCACTACCCCCTCCCCACCAACTGTTAGTCACGGATCACCACACACACAGCTCAAGCAGGTGCAGGCCAAGCAGCCACATCGCATTGTCGTGGTGGGTAGATCACAGTAGCCATGGTGACCCCAGAATGCTTACTGTTCATTAGTGGAACTAGAAATGCTTGTTGCTGATTGGAGATAATGGTCAGGTGATATGCCATACCAGATCCATGTACCACTATATAATAATAAACCTGAGGGTACAAGCTCTCACTCTACTTTCATTCTTCATACTCTTCCTTTCTCTTCTTGCCTGTATTGATTTATATAGCCTGCCTACACAACCCACAGATGCCAGCCATCGACTTTACAAGTGGGTTGATTGATTGATGATTTAACGCTGTCGACATCATAGGCCATATTGAAGGCAAACTGGGCAGCACTATAAAGCCACCATGAGTGTGCACTGGTCATTCACTTGCTATCCGGACTGCACTTCGTCCACACCTCTCTATCTCCTCCGCTGGCCATGCTCCTCCTTGATATTGTCTGAAAAGAGTTCCAAGAGGGGGAGCCCACTAGCGTTTCACTTTCTACTCTTACTCTGTCCGTGTCTATGGCTCACCGGCTGGTCACCATAGAGCAAATA